>CM034154.1:55690520-56928073 GCA_019776745.2 Taxus chinensis | reverse complement strand
TGAAAAGGTTAGATGGTGTGGGCTATAATGGGTTAGAATAGATTTGAGGTAGTTAGCGGGGTAGAAACATGTTTTTACGGGGGTGAGAATATGACTTAGGATAGGTTTATGGATTAATGATAAGATAAGATTAATATTTGAGATATGAATGTGGGGGATGTAGGAGGGTCACCTAGGATGCCGAAAACATGGTGTCTACAACTTCCACGAGAAATTTTATTATATTTTCATCTCAAAATGACCTTTATGATTGGTCATTACTCAAATGATATTTTTCCTCATGTATTTTTCATAATACTCACTAGTTTATGGTATCATTTAACATAGAAGCACCACACACATTTGTTAGTGGTGGAGAAATAATGAATGGTAATCCACCATATTGGTCTTATCACCTTCTAGCCAATTTTCTTGTTGGTAGTTATTGTGCTGCATGTAAATCCCTTTAAGTCACCCTCATCTCACAATTCTTACCAATGAGGGATTAACACAATTAAAACTTAATCATGTAGTTGTATCAAGTATTTAAATGATTTCATGATAATTTTAAATATATTTAATTTGTCTTAAGATGAAATCCATGAGTCATCATAACCCTAATGAAAATTTTCCTTGTGTATTTTTTGAAATAATTAGAAGGCACAGTATAAGAGTGACACACTTAACACACAAATAAGGTAAGAATTTACTAGTGGGGGTAGGAATTATGAATATATTTTATGAAATAATCGTAAGGCATGTTGAGGAAGAGTGAGGAGAGAAGGGATTATGGGTGGTTGTAATTAACACACAAGAAATGTAAGGAATTATTAGTAGTGGTGATGGGAAGTGGGTATGAGAAACAATGAATATAATCCACCACTTTGGACTTCTTACCCTTTAACTTCTATCCCCATTCAAAAATATTTTGAAGCATGCAATGCCTCATAAGTTACCCTTGTCTAACAATTGTATTTGTGTTGAATAATTAAAGGCCTGCACGCACAATTTAATTAGATTACAAGTGCTTAAGTTATTAATGTGGTATATCGACCTAATTCAACCCAATCATGTATTGAATAATGAATATAATCCATGTTGTTTTGGGATTATCACCCTCTAGCCTCTTTCCCATTGGAAAATATTTTGGAGTGTGTAATGCATTATAACTCACCCTTGTCTCACAATTATTGCCCATGTAAGGTTAACAAAAATACAACTTGTATCACCCAAAATTTGGTCATGTGCACTTGGAAATATCACTCTGGCATCTATTTAGACATTATTTACATTTATCTATTAATTGACCAATTTAAGGTTCCTCTTGTCCTATCCCTTGTCATCTACCCTGACCCTCCTAGTCCACGACTATTCTCCAACATAACACTTAAGGAATCACTACACACTTTACAAAACACATATTAAAACTATCACATATCTCAAAAATGATTCCACCTTTACTCTAAACATGTTCGTAGGAAATTTTCATCCAAAAACGTGTCCCACCTGCTACAAATTTGTCCCTTATAATTACAACATGGTTATATTTTAAAATGCACAACTTAGCTTAATAGGCCTATGCGAAACTTTTGGGTCAGTTGGGAAAGAATCATTCAAATGGCCACTTATATAAACACGTCCACCCTAACTCTTTAAGGGTATATAGAGATCTCATATCAAAGGCATACTCAACTAAGGGCATTTTAAAAAGCACTGCAATCACCATCCCTTAGAGAGATACTATAACAAGCTACTCAAATTATAAATACATCTCTATTTCTACCCTAGATCACAAACCCATGAGCTATAACTGAGTCACATGTGTCTATTACCAAGTGTGAGGGTTAAATCGTGGGCGTAATTTTATTCTTCATATTGTTTATCATTCTCCATATTATCATAAGATTGGGAGAACTATGTGTGACTCGAACCCTCTTTAGAGTATTGGTATGTAGTGCAATGTTCATCACGTTAATGGGCTTACAACGAGGTTAGTCTACCTCATATTATTACTAACCCATTTTTAGGGATATTTAGTAATATAAAAATGATTGTATTAGAGAGATTTTAGGTCTATGCTATCAAATGTGGAAAGTACCTAACACTCAAAATATGACTGGGTTTAACGATGCCTACACAGACAATCGCAATGTCGGGATGGTCAGATGTGAACAATGGATGAGTACTCCTCCTTTTTCCAAGTGAATAGACCTACAATCAAAGACAAATAAACAAGAAATATTAGATCTAATGGGATGACGAGTTGCTTGGAAAAATATGATTCTAGGAATCAAAAGGGTATTTCTTAGTGGATGTCATCTCATTTTGATACAATTAAGTGATTTGATGATAATGATAAGATAAATAATGATAACTACAAAAATGGAACCTAGTATTCAAGGTGAAAAGGCAGAGCCTATTATGCTTCGTAGGTATCCTAGGCTAAAATGGTGATAATTTGGATGGCTTCAAAGTAGTCGTACTAGTAGTCTGCAAGTTCTTGTTGGATTTCATGGAGGAATTTGATCTATTCCTCAATGTCCTCAATATCAGGTGTGAACAAAATAGTGCCAAAAGTAAGCTCATGCAATATATCAAATTGATCCCACACGAAGGGTTTTTGGAAGACCAGGAGATCATGGATTCTTGTGATCAGGTGAGACTAACCTGGAACATTCATCTACAACAAAGACATACTTGCAATAGACAAGTTAAATCTAGAAGTATAGATAATAATCGATGAAATGCAATGATCTGATAAAGGAAACTGATTGAAAAAAAATCATAGACAATTTAAAGGAATCACTTGCGATTTAAGGGATTCATGGGAGATTCCTGTAAAAAAATTGATTTTCTTAAAAAAATGTCAAATTGATGAAAAAAGAGGCTTAAAATGATTTTTTTATGCTTGCTTTGATGTGTGACTAGGCTAGAAATGATAACAAACAATAAAATGTTGACCTTGTGATGTGGGGATGGTTGGAAGAGTGTCCACAAGGGCTAGTTGATTTGA
Organism: Taxus chinensis; assembly: GCA_019776745.2. Classification (NCBI taxonomy): domain Eukaryota; kingdom Viridiplantae; phylum Streptophyta; class Pinopsida; order Cupressales; family Taxaceae; genus Taxus; species Taxus chinensis. The sequence goes on along the minus strand of CM034154.1, from coordinate 56,925,081 downwards.
TGATGTCAATATGTTGATTGTTTGATTGTTGAAAGGCTTGTGGATGTAAAAACTGATGTGTTGTGGCTCCTGGGAGTAGCAAAACTTAGTTGTAAGACTTGGTGATAGCTGGAACGATGGTGCTTTGCTATTGGATTGGGAGAAAGGATGCATAATCATCCAAAAGGTATCTGAAGATCCCTAAAACAAGATTTTGAACTCTTATTTATAATCGTGGGTGATTTTTTATAATCTTTGATGATCAGGAAAATTCAGAAGATATCATTTGGAATTGGTTTCAACCACTTCCAAAACAGTATTTTTGTGTATGGGAAGAGGGAAAATGGTTGGGGGAAGAGGTTAGGAGAGGTCAGGAAGTTATGATGAAATAGGTTAGGGATGGTTTAAATATGGTTAGGTGGTTTTAGGGGAGTTATAGTAAATTTTGATGAGTAAATATGATTTATGAGGGGGGGTAAACATTGATTTTATAGGATGATGAGGATGATATAGATAGTGTTTATAGTGATAGGTTTTGATAGAGTAATACATGTGCAGGGAGTAGGCGAGTGACAAAAACCCAGTGTCTACATTTATCCCTTTTGGTCTGGTGGTTTGTGATGGACAAAATGCTAGAAAAAATGATTTGAGATGGTTTGATTTGTGCTTAGATGGGTAATCCCCCCTCAAACTGGGGGTGGTTGTAACAAACGTGTAATGATCACTAGTTTGATTAAGTTGATTGGATGATTTGTTGTGCGTGTTTCATTTTGAGTTGCCCTAAGATGAGGTATAGAAACAAGACCGGTGCTACCATGGAAACAAATGATAGGGGAACCAAAGGGTTCATGTCCTATAGACGTATGATTTGTAGGGAGTGGATGTGGTTGTAAAGGTGGGATTTTGAGACCAGGGAGCCAAGTGATTGGGGAACCAATGGGCTCATGTCCTATAGACATATGGTGTACCGGTGCTAAGAGTTGTAAACCAATACAATATGGATTGTTGATAGAGGCAAGATTTTGACTGGCTTTGCTACATAGTCGAGGCAGTATTTGATTGGATTTGTTGGTTTACTTGTGTTTGCAAAAAAATTGGGGGCCCTCAAAAGGAGGCACATGTCAGAAAAATGTGCTATTTGGATAAATATGATAGTTGTTCAGATGACCTGGATGTTTCAAAGGCATGTTTTGATAATTTAAAAGAAATCACTGGTGATTTTAGGAAATTTCCAGCAATCTAGGGAAAAGCAGTGAATCCAGGGTTGGAAAATTTGTTCCCTATAAATAGTCAGATTTACCACAGTAAATTCATTTTTACCATGTGTGTTGAGAGAGTTGGAGCTCTGATTTAGTGAATTTTTGAGTGGAAAGTGAGAGATGGAGGCTACCGAAGGATCGAGGAGGCAGAGGAGGCCCATCGTAGGAGAGGTAAGTACTGATGTTTTTATGTGTTTTTGTTTGCTTTTAATTTTTTTAGGTTTTTAGGATCATGGAATTGCTGAAAATTTTGGCAAATTGATTGTAATTGGGATGAAACACTGGAGATTGTGGTGAATCAATGATGACTACTGTGATTTGGTTTTGATTATGTGATTTTGATTAAGAAATGTTCTAATGGATGTTTTTTGTTTTAGTGGATGTAGGCGAGGGACAAATTGACTATCTGAGACAAGATTTCTTTAATATTGGATGATGTGTGAGCCTCTTTATCAGATGATGAATTGGATCATTTGGAGGATGTTTTTTTAGGTGTGATGCACCATTACTGTAGATCCATAGGCAATAGGGGTTATTACTTGCATTATTAGAGAGATAGGATCCTATCACTTATACATTTTTGTTGCCGACGGGTGAGATGACCATCACCCTAGAGAATATACATAGGATTATGAGGTTTTCTGTGTAGGGGAAGGTGATTTATCTAATTGATGATACAAATATACCTAGAGTGATGAAGAGTTTATGTTGTCTATTTTTGCACCCATTACAAGCTAGAGCAACTTGGTTTTCCACAGACTCAGATTGATTTCCAGCAAAAGTGTCCAAACATGCTACAGATTGAAAGGCAATGATGAAGCTAAGGAGTAACTCCCGCAGAGTAAAGGACATGATTTGATGAATCCATGGGCAAAGGAGAAGGGCCACCAAGATCTAAGTGGTGCCACGAGATGTTAGGAAGAAGCCACAAATGTTTCAACAAACCACGATACACTAAAAAGAAAACCATGGATAAAATAAAATCAAGTGGACTGCAGATTGAAGAAAAGGAAGTCTGCAGGTGTGGACAAAGCCACGGAAGTCAAAAGCCACACAGAGCTAAAAGAGAAAATTCATGTACTAAAGAAAAACAACATTTTTTTACGGATTACTAAATGATCATGAATGCCAATATAATGATTTGATCTTTGTAAATATGATATTATTTTAATATATCTTTACTTTCTTCATGCAACAAAATTAGAATTTCATGAATTAAAGGGAGGTGGATGGGGAAAATAGAGGAAGGCATCTCCAAACATGCAAAAGGTCTATTACAGAACGACACAACCACTAGAAGTTAAATGCAGTATGGGTGTTGTTCCTTCTTCAACAAGGAAAATGTCATCGTGGGAAGGTAGAATTTACAGTGACAATCAGATCTTCTGAGAGAAATTAAATGAAGGTGGTTAGCTGGAATAAAGGGAAGAGAATTAGAATTTCCCTCTATTTCTTCTTCTTCCTTCTCCTTCCTTCCATTTTTCTATATATTGTAAAGTGATGCCTAGTTTTAACGTTGGATTACTTTGGGAATACAAGGGAATCATTTCATGACTACACAAGTATTCTAAGGGTTGCATGCCTTAGGATAATGCATCTGTAATTGTTTTTGCATCTTCCTCCTGTATTGTGATGATCATGTGTATGATTCTCTTAGAAATTAATTTTTTGGTTTTGTGGATCACATTCTTCCTTAGCTATTATTTTATTGCACTCTCTTTCCTCTCATTCATTTGCAGGTGTGTTGTATGTGTTATTTTAGAGTTTTATGTCTATTGAGCATCATGAAAGTGAAACTCCTAGATGTGATTCTAATCTGTGGCTATCATTTTCGACCCTCTTCATCGATTGTTTTATTCCATTTTCTCTCTTTCCCTAAGTATTCATCCACTTATTTTTTGGTGTTATCACCTTCTCTAGTTTAGGTTTCATGATTTATGCATCTCCTTTTCACCCCTAGTTCCTTGGAAAGTTATAGTAGAGTTAGGTAGTTACATTTCAATTGCTGAGGAGTAGTTTAACATGGTAGAGTGATAAGTAGAGGAAGCCAACCTTGTCTGGAGGTCTATCTCAGTTTGAATTCCCACAACTTAGACGACAATACCATGTTGTCATCAAATACCAAATTGTTCTATGATTTGGGGAATAGATGCATATTTGAGATCAAATAATTTTGACATACCCTAGTGGGACATTTGAAATTAATATTTCAAGTTTTATCAAATTTTTATGTGTATCTTTCCGAAGCTCTAGGCTTTGGAGGCTCTGCAGTAATACATCTAGCGACTCCTTTCAAAATATCAACTAGTTTTAGTTAGTATTGGTGATCTGAAGCATCCTTGATTCATGAGAAGGATCCAAACATGGTCAAGAATAAGAGAAGAATGAGTATTTGAGTAGTTACAGTTATCCCTAGGAAGAGGTACAAGGGGAAGAAAGATTCAAAGGTCTCCATCTCCTCCAAACAATACTCTTTCAACACCTCCACTTGGTAGGCCCTTCTCACAATCAACAAGAGTTCTCAGACCAATTAGAATGGATCATCAACAACAACCGACACAACTTAGAATCTATTTGTAAACTTCACATGCAACAGTTCTGCTTGCCATGAATGCTCAAAATCCTATTCCGAGTAGTGACCTTAAAGAATATTCCATATTTTATTGGTGAAAACCACATTACTCCAGTTGACCACATTCAAGATATTGACAAACGTTTGTGCTATCCATGATAGTTGTATGATATGGATGTGGTAGTCACAACTTTTGGACTTCATCATTTAAAGGAAAATATATACAATGACTTTCAAATGCCTAACAATAGGCTCAATTCAGGAATTAGGATGAGTTGTGTATAACACTTTGTGTAATCAGTTTGGAGAGAGAAAAAACAACCTGTCTCTTTTAGAGCAAGTTGAATACAATCATGTGAGAACCCCTAATGAACAAAATGTTAGATTTTCAACTTCATATTTTAGAAGAACCTGGGACAAAATTCCAGCTCTCGTGAGACCTGCATCAGAAGGTGCATTTCTTTACTTCTTAAAATTTCTCAACTTTGATATATATGTTATGATACAATATATGGGAGGGACAAATCTATACCAGTAGCTTATGAAAATGCAATCAAAGCTTAGCAATCGTTTAATACATGATGGGAAATTAGCTCCTAGGCCACCCATGCCATTGTATCTTGCACTACCTCAAGATGCTCAACCTTTTATTGCTCCTATTCCATGAGACAAATCCGCAGCCTGTTGCTTCCACATCACAAACCCCTTGCCCAACAACAAGGAGGATGAATAAATGAAAGCTTTGATTATAAATTTGACAAACAAAGTTATATCCCTAGAAAAACAACAATCCCAATCCTATAAAAAATTATCAAAATCAAGGGAAATATTCTAATCAAGGGTATCAACCATGGATAAATCAACAACCTAGTCAAAGATATGCACAGAATCAACAAAATAATAGATGGCATAATAAAATTTCCCCTGTTCTACAAGCAACAATCCCTCCTCCACAAGAACTTCCTGCTCCTAGTTCGAGTTAGGCTTTAGTTCCTATGTAAAACAACATGGTGCAAGAAATAGAGTGGTGTTTCCCATGTAATCTACCACATAATCAACTTGGTTGTGAAAGGGAAATGCACCTTCAAGATACATGGTCTAGGGATCTTCTAGTCAACGGGAAATACTGCTAGAGGCAGCAAGTCTAAACGTGGAAGTAATTCAAGATACCAATAATGATGCTAACCTAATGTTCTTTGGAGATGAGGACTTCTGTGTAGTTAAGTAAGTGGTAGGAAGTTCCAACAAACCATCAATTAGCATAGCTAATAACACGTGGTACAAGAGAAGAATATTGGAATCACAAGCTTCACCTTCCGCGGAATAGGCCAATGCCACGAGAAAGGGTGAAGAACACATGGTGAACAAAAGAAATCCACCAGAAGTTTCTGCAAAATCTGTGGACAAGCAGGTTGTTACTCAACCAAAGGCACCAATTCAAATGCAGCCACAACAGAGAAAAGAAGGTAACATGCTGCATATGCAGAGGTCCATGGGTCTTCCTTTTAATATTATTGAGAAAATGAAGAAGACCAATGTCAATGTATCAACATGGGATGCACTTGATATTCCATCACAACGAGACCTCCTGTTTGAAGTCCATAAGAAATTGCCTCTGGTGCTTTTAGTAATGCAAAAGACTCATGCCGCATTAATGTTTGTCAAGAAAAGAATGATCAAGTGAGTAAAACTATCAAAACCCCACCCTTTTACATGTCTATAATTGTGGAAAAATACGTAGTTCATAACTGTATGATTGATTCAGAGGCTAGTACCTCTATTATGCCTAAGAAGATTGCTGATATCTTAGGTCTCAAATACAGTCCTGTGCCTATGGGAGTTTTACAACTTGATGGGTTAATTGTGAATGGTTTGGGTGTAATTAAAAACCTTGAATTAACACTTTAGGCCTATCAAAACCTTACCATAACCCATGATATTTCAGTCATTGACCTGCCTCCTATGTTTTCCACCTGTTTATCTAGAGACTTCACTACTAAGGTGGGCGGTTATTTGTCTTCTGACTGGACTCACATGCTTTTGAAAACCAGATATGGTACCCGATTTACAATATAAGAAGAGCCCATATTTTTTTACCATATTGAGCCATATTACCCAACCCCCATCCAATCAAATTACCTAATACAAGAACAACATGATAAAGATTCTATCCCAAACGAACAGATTGTTCCTCTTCCCATGCCTGATTTATTGCTAGATGAATGGGCTGAAAGAGACCACAAGTTTGATCCCTATGATGAAGAGCTCAAAAATTTTGAGACTGGTTTGGGCACTTAGTATATTCTCCAGGAGGAATCTATGATACCCACGACATTTAAACAAGGAAAGGAAAATACTTCTAGACTACGACGGATGTTCTTTGATGGTTCACAAAGTAGGAATGGAGCCAGGGAAGGTGTTGTGCTCATCTCTCCAAAAAATGAATTTCTTCTTTACTCATAGACTACAATTTGCATGTTCTAATAATGTAGTAGAATACCAAGCCTTAGTGCATGGTCATTTGATCATGGAAAAGAGGAAAATCAAAGAATTACAGGTCTTTGGAGACAATGAATTATTTATTCACTAGGTCTATGATAGGTGTGCTACAAATAATAAGATATCAAAATTTTATAAACACAAGGTTTAGGATTTATGAGAAATCTTTGATGTCATTAAACTATAGGTTGTGCCCAGGAAATTAAACAAAGACATAGACCAAACGACGACCCTTGGCTCTTAATTCTCACCTGCTGAGGATTTGATCAAAGGGAATGCCCAACATATCAAAATGGTGGTTAGGCCATCTATTTAAGATAATCAAATATACTAGTAGGTATTTGAGAGTGATGAACAAATTGTGTAGTTCATCAAAAACGAGGCAGATTTCTCCTCAAAGATGCAAGCTGATTTACAAGAGGTCTATGGGGATCAAATTATTGAACTAAAAACAAACAAGGTGCTGAAGGGATTACTCACCCTGGAGAAAATATTCAGACTAGATGATGAGTTTAAAGGAATGGAAAATAACATGGTGGCTAAGCAAGAGGATTGTCAGCCAATTTCAATTTCTCTAGGAAATAAACTTCTACTTGGAAAGGTATGTGATGAAAATGAAAGGCAAGACTTTGTTTCCTTGTGTCAGATTTTAGTTATGTATTTTCATGGGACTATGAAGATTTAAAATAATTCAATCTAGATATAGTCCAACATTCCATTGATCTTGATCCCAACATCAAGCCAATTAGGTAGAAACATAGGCTAGTTAACCCCAAGATTGAACTCCTCACGAGAAAATACTTGTCCAAAATCATTGAGGTCAAAATAATTTTTCTAGTCAAGTATCTACTTGGGTGGAAAATCTTGTCCCAGTAAGGAAGAAGAATTAAGAAATCAAGCTCTGTGTAGATTTCAGGGATTTGAACAAGGCTTCCCTCAAGGATCATTATCCCTTGCCTTCCATGGAACAAATTTTGCAGACACTAGCAGGAGCATAGAGGTTCTCCATGCTCGATAGCTATTCTGGTTTTAACCAGATCAAAGTAAAAGAAGAGGATCAGTATAAAACCAAGTTCACCAAAAAATGGGGAACATTTTCATATCAAAAGATGCCTTTTGGTCTATCAAATGCAGGTGCAACCTTCCAAAGAGAAATGGATATTACTTTCAAAGGGTATATCAACTAGTTCATCTTGGTGTATCTAGATATCATTACTATTTTCTCCAAGTAGAGCACAGATCATATGAAGCACCTAGAGAAAGCATTTGAAAGATGTAGGGAGTTTGGTGTATCCCTTAATCCTAAGAAATGTAACTTTGTAGTTCCTAGGGTAAATTTTTTTGGGACATATTGTTTCAAAATAAGGCATTTCCATTGATCCAAAAATAATTGCAGCTGATCACGCCTTTTTCCTTGCCAGCTCACAAGAAGGCTTTACAGTATTTCCTTGGAAAGATTAACTTTGTTAGGCACTTCATTCATAACTTCACAGGTTTAGTAAGATCCTATTACTCTCATGCTCAAGAAGGATACAACATTCAAGTGGACCATGTAGAGGGGAAGGAAAAATTTGAAAGGATAAAATTAAGATTTTTCTCAGGCTCTAACATTGATTTATCTCATAATTATACCAAGGATTTCATGTGCTTTATGCTCATGTGGCCGAGTCTAGCATAGTTGTGGTTTTGACATAACTAGATGATAAAGGCAATGGAAAAGCTTATAGACATTTTTCAGCCAAACATTGAGGGATTATGACCTTAAGTACAGTCACATTGAAAAACATGCATGTTTGCTATCATAAGGGATATCCTTGAAGAAATTCAAAAGTCATGATTACCTGCTAGCCACGCAAAGGTTTTAGTGTCACATTCTCAGCATTAGTGACTTCATTATAGGAGCAGAGATTGCTGAAAAAAGAGTTGGATGGGTAACTAAAATCATGGATTATGATGTGACCATTAAGGCCACCAAGTTAGTAAGGGGAAGAGAACTTTGTGAGGAAGTTGGCCATAGATGCTGTGAACATCCTCAAGAGACCATCCTCATTAAATGAAGTGCCCTCAAATAATGAGTTGTCCACAGTGATGATGAATGGTAGAAATATGAAAGGAATGTATTCATTGAGTCATAGATGGATTACTAAAATGTTTAAGTTATTGTCTACTTTTGTACATACCCTCTAAGTTTGAACAAAGTCAAAGAGAGAGACATCTAAGGCTATGCAATCCATTCATTATGCCCTTGATTGGTGACATATTGTTAAAAAAGGAACATTGATGGTGTGCTTTGCTTAGATGCTTTAGAAGATGAGACAATGTAACAATATATTTTCTGAGTTTCGATGATGGTTTCTCAGGTGGAAATTTCTCTGCTAAAGATACAGCCACGAATATCTTAAAAGCAAGGATATTTATGGCATCTAGATTGTTTGCGGATGCTCACAAATGGATTAGGAAATGCAAAGAGTGTGCACTCTTCACTGGGAAGAAAAGATTGGCAGACTCTACCTCTTCATCCTAATTTAGGTAGATCAACCAATTTACACAATGGGGTCTTGACTTCACTGGTATGATCAATCCTCCATCTAGTGCTAGTCAAAAAATGGGTACTCAAAACAACAAACTAATTCACCAGGTGGAATGAAGCCACGTCATTGAAGGAAGCCTCTGAATCAACTCATCCTAGAATTTATTGAAGAAACTGTTACAATGTTTGGTGTCCCTCAAACTATCATTTCTGATAATGCCAAGGATTTCTTAGGATCAAATATTTCTAATCAGGATCTAAAAATTGGGATTTATTTAAAAAATACTTCAAATTATTACCCCAAAGGTAATGGATTGGTAGAGTCTACTAATAAGAATTTGATCAAAATCATGAAGAGGAAAATGGACATCAATCAAAGATAGTGGCACATAAAAGTGAAAAATATTATCTCTGGGTGGATAAGATAACAACGAAGAAATCAATTAGCACCTCTCCCATATAAACTTGGTATATGGAAAATGAAGCTCGAATTGCCTTTTTCACTTGGAATTTCCTTCACTTGAATTATCTCAGCAGCTAGAGTTTGAAGGCACAGACCAAAGATTAAGATTAGAATGGTAGAAATTAGTAGCAGCTTGAAGAAAACAATAGAAATGCCACCATAATCAAGATGGAGCAACATCAGAAGTTTCAACCAAACAGTGGTTTGAAAGAAAAGATAAAGACCTCATAACATTCAAGGTTGGAGATCTAGTTTTTAAGTGGGATGCAGATCAAGATAAACTAGGGAGACTAAACCAAATTTGATGTTATTTGGAGTGGACCATATATCATCACTTCTTTTAAGGTGGATAACTACATTTGAGCTGACCGATCTCTAATGGGAATGCAATTCAAATCCCAGTAAATGGGATTCATCTTAAACATTCTCATTATGAGTATGGCATGCATATCTTGTATATAGTAGATTAGAATTTCAATTCCTCCAAGTGCTTTTAGCACACTGCATCTATTGGTAGTATAGGTTTCTTTCCTTAAGTGCTTTACAGAATTTTTTTGCTTAAAGAAGTTATTGTGCACAACTTTCATTATGTTCTCCGGAAGGTTGCTGAAGGAGAGAGGTTCAAATATCAAATATTAGTTGTAGTCACCTACGAGAATCAAATGTAGAGCAACTAAATACAAATCAAGAGATTTCAACCTAACTCCATGCCCCAATGGATTACATAGGGATATTTATAATCTCATCTAGACATGTAGATGACCCCTATGAGTTGCCAAAATTGTTGCCCATTTTTGAAATCCTTGAAAAAATTGAGACAACATGGTTTTCCGCAGACTTGGAATGATGGCCCATGGAAGAGTTTAAGCATGCCGCAAATTAAAAGATAATTTCGTATGGCTTAAGGAGTGAGTTCTATGGAGTGAGGAATGGGCTATGATTAAGACTATGGTCTAAAGGAAAAGGACTACCAAATTTTGAGTTGTGCCGTGAGATGCTAGGATAGAAACTGCCCCCCCCCCGGTCACATATGTTTCAAGCAAGCCGCAATACATTGAGAACAAAAAGCTATAGGATAAAATCAAATCAAGTAAGACCACATGGATTAAAGGAAAATAGATCCACATATGGTAACATAAATTCACGCTACATGGAGTGCCACAAAATAAAGCAAAAAGGATGCTAAAACTGTAAAATGAAGAATCATGAAACTGCAGAGGTCATAGATCTACACAATACTAGAATAGAAGTTAGCCAAGTATCAAAGGAAAACAACAATTTTCCACGAATGAGCTTAAATGAGCATGAATTTGAAACAAATGATTAGATTTTTCAAAATCTAATATTATTTGAATAGATATCTTGACCTTCTCCACACAATGAAAATCAAGATTTCATGAATTAAAGTGAGGTAGGGTGGGAAAAATAGAGGCAAGGCATCGCCAAACACGCAAAAAGTTCTATTCCAAGATGATCTAATGACTAGAATTAAATGCAGTATGGGTGTCATTCCTTCTTCAAAAAGGAAAATAGCGTAGGATGGAAGAAAATTTGCAGTGACAATCAGATCTTTTGAGGGAATTAACTGAAGGTGGTCATCTAGTGGGAAAAAGGGGAGTTTGAATTTCCCTCTCCTTTTTCTTCTTCTTCTCATTCCTTCATTTTTCTATACATTGTAAAGTGATTCCTTGTTTTTAACATTTGATACTTTGGGAATACAAGGGTATAATTTCATGTTGCACAAGTATTCTAAGGGTTGCATTCCTTGGGATAAGTTTATGTAATTATTTTTCATCTTCCTCATGTATCATGATGATATGTGTGTGATTTTCTTGAGCAATAAAATCTCTGGTTTTGTGGCTCGTTTCTGCCTTAGCTATTGTTTTATTACACTCTCTTTCCTCTCATTTATTTGTACGTTTGTTTTATGTGTTTTTTCAGAGGTCTTATGTCTATTTTGCATCATGAAATTGGAATCCTGGATGCATAATTATGATCTAGTGGATGTCATTTAAAACCCTCTTCATCGTATGCATTTTCTTCCTTTTTCTCTCTTTCTTAAGTATTCATCCTCTTACTTTTTGGTGCTATCACCTTCTCTAGTTTAGGTTTTATGTTTTACACATCTCCTTCTCACCCCTGGTCCCTTGGAAAGTTAGAGTAGAGTTATATTGTTGCATTTCAATTCCTATGAGTAGTTTATCATTATGAGATAAGTATAGGAAGTCGACCTTCTCTGGAGGTTTTTATCAGTTCAAGTCCCACAACTTGGAGACAGTCCCATGTTGTCTCAAATCCTGAATTATCTATGATTCAGGAATGGGTACATATTTGAGCTCCAACAGGTTATATGGTGATGATTCTGATGGGGTGGAGTTCTCATTAGGGGGATTTTCATATGAGGCTTTATATAGTCCTGAGACAGAGGGTCAAGATTTGATGACCTTGATGATTATTGGAATTAGTTGTTATGTTTTGCTCGAATTTACTGGTGATCGATTTCTATGGATGATGACCAGTGTATTAGATGACATGGTGGATAAAAGGAATGTTTTTTCTTGGGCCCCTATGTTACTTTCTCAGAGCTACAAAGAGTTTTGGGTGTGGCGGATAGGGAAGAGGTTTGGGATTGATGTTGGGTTCTTATTATAGTGCTGGGCGTACGAGCACATTGTAGTGGCTTGCCCTAGAGGTTTACCATGGGGAGGTTTAAAATTTTTGGATGAGATGACTGGATTTTTTCTATGGTGATTGAATAGATGGGAGGCATGACCCATGTGTTGTGAGGAGAACTATCAATAGCTCCTTGCTGGGTTATATACCAATGATGTGAGATGGATACCATACATTGGGTTTCTTGCATGACAGGGAGAGGAGGGTGAGCTTATGACCACCCAAAAAGATATGTGGGTGTAGGGCCAATGACCAGGAGAGTGGGAATTGATCAGATTCAGTCACGTTAAGTGATAGTTTTGGCTAGTTTGGGATGTTCCAGAGGTGGCTGCAACTTATAGGTGTGATGAAAAAGATGTGGACATATGGTTACCAATATTTACAGTGATTTGTGTGATCTCTGATGAGGAGGGGGTGATGGCAGTAGATGATCAGGGTGTCCCTATGGATTTGGATGATGGTGGGGTTATAGAGGTGTACACTGCATGGTGATAGGATCAACCCACCAGAGTTGATAGATGGGTACGCGATCTGTAAATCTCTAGCTTTAGAAATTTAGAAGACAAAAAAAAAAATTACTGCTATACTTTCAATTTTTAAAATGACAGATTGTTTGAAGTTAGTGAAAAGATATTTGCGATTAGAATTATTTGCAGCAAAGGGAAATAAATTAAACCAATAAGACAACCATATTTTTAATCTGGAAAACCCCAATTTGAGAGAAAACTGGTCAGGAAGGGCAATTGCTCTTTCTTCCCACTTATATGTATTGGCCAATTCAAAAGATAAAAATTACAATAAGATGAAGGAAAGTAAACAATGTAAGCACTTCCCCTCTTTATTTGCTTGCTCTATTCTCACACACCTTACTCCTATAATTAAACTCCAACACTGAAATATTCTTGCTTATTTCTCTCAATGAATTGATGATCAAACTCCACTTGCTTTCCATGTACTGTATAGTTGTTTGTCATGTCCTCTCATACACTAAAGTAATGAGAAGTTTCGTATATAGGAAGAGACATAGTCCGGATGCTCCAAATCCATGAATGTTCTGTAGTTTCTTTGATTTTTCCATCCATTAGTGATAGGACCTCCATTGTCTGCAAGACTAGTGGTTATGCAACTGTCATTTTGTGTAGGGATGGTTACATAACCACCTACTCTACACAAATAGGTACTGTTATATAACATTTACAATCTTCTCTACATTTTGATCAATTAGTAACCTTCTAGTACTGGTTGTTTTGATGAATTAGTGTTCTTTTAGATCCCTATGGATTACACCTCCCCTGCTCAATAGAGAGTTTTGGTCCAACAAAATATTAGTACGAGAATAGATGAGAAAAAAAATTCCCTCACTTGCTCGTTTGAGTACCACGAGGCCTACCTTGGTGTCTTCACCTTTTAGTCAAATCTTGCCAAGACTCCTATGCAGACCTATCCTTGTCTCTCTGATCTTTCTACTGCAACACTATGTCATTTTCAAATTTGTGTCATTGATTCCAAGACACAATCTTCTATGTAAGGTAGAAACTAACATATCTTCTTCCTCGTCAAACATGGATAGCTCATATAGGTACAAGTTATCAAAAATTACTACCGAGTACATCCACATGAATGGTGGAAAATCAAACCTAAAGGAATTTTTTCCAACCTTCTCTAATATGTTCAAGGGTCCATACCATAGTGGTTTGAGTTTACTTTCTTGGACTTGTAATCTCTCCTTTCTCAAATACAGAAAAACTTTTTCTACAAAATGAAGTTTGTGGTCCCTTAGATGTTGTTCATGTCTAGCAATATATATGCCTTGAGAATTTCTCTAATTGTTCTATTTCACCTTGACATGGCTTTTTAAGATCCTCTCAATGAAGTTGTGCTTCTCTAGTCACCTCTAAATCACGTATCTCTCCTTCTTCTTGCTACCCAACTGCTCCATGTCGAGTGGATTCATGGGTAGATACCCCAAGGACATGCTTCAAATGGTGACTTCATAGTGGATGTGTGTATTTCCCTATTATAGGAATGCTAAAAGTAGGATAAGGATTAATCCCATTTCCCATGGATATTTGTCTATTATATCCTCTAATTAGTTGTACACTAACACCCATGTTTAGCACTTCTATTTGTACCATATGTCTGTGGGTAGAAGGATGTGCTAATTCTTTGTAACTTGATATCCATTCTTTTCCCATAAAGTATTCGAAAACTTCCCCTAGAACCTAGAATCTCTGTACAGAAATAATAGACTTTGGCAAACCAAAATTCACCCATATATTAGCAACAGAAAAGTTCTGCTACATCATATAGATTTTATTGTGTTTTTAAATGTCATAAGAAGACACATATTAATTAATATATCTATAAAAACATATAGATAATCATGACAACGTTTTATACATAGGTAATCCTCCTACAAAATCCATAGAAAGATCCTGCCCAAGGACGAGTAGCGGATCGGTAAATTAATAGAAAAACCTTCCTTCCTGATTTTAGGCTTTCTTGTACAACATAATTTACATCGTCTTATGAATTTAGATACTTATTCTTGCGTAATGGGCCAATACACATACCTTTGCAAGTGGGCTATGGTCTTGCCAACACCAAAATGTCTCACTAATTTTGAGGTATGTGTTTACATCATTAATAGAATCCTTTCTTATTTTGGTACACAAATCTTCCCCCATTGCTATAACAACCCATCTTTGAGATAACAAACTTCAATACCCGTCTTTTCAACCCATAGAGATTGTAACTACTGATATGTTCCCCCCAAATATTTTGTCTTAAGCATATGCCTCTTTGTAAGCTTCCTTCGTGAAGGGATCAAATATGATAGATATTGGCCAAACTAGTTATTATCTCCTACGTGGGAGGCATAGAAAACATGTCTGCCACCAAATTTGTGCTAAAATTCTTATACTTGATCACTAGATAGAACTGTTGAAGGAATCTCATCCACTTTTAGTGCCTTTCCTACTACAATTTAAACTATGCTTGCAAATACTGGATAGGTTTGTGGTCAATGTGCATAATAGTTTCTTTACCAAACAAATAATTTTTCCATTTCTTAATTACATGAACTAGTGCATACATATCCTTATCATATATTAAATATCCCTCTAACTACTGAAGCAAAAGTTTCATAATGATAGCATATTGGCTTACCTCCCTATACCAAAACTACTCCCATAACATAATCACTGGACATTTGTCTCTACTTCAAAGGGTTGTTGCAAAGTAGGAAGAGCAATTACTAGAGCATGACTGATTTTGTAATTTAATAAATCAAAATCTTGATCTTGTTCCTTACCCCACTCAAATACATTACTATTTTCAGCCACTGTGTGTCAGAGGTGCTGCAATAGTGGAGAATCCCATAATGAACTTCCTCACGTATTATATTGTTCCCACACAAATTCTAGTCTTATGTGGATCTCGTTGGTGTTGGATAGTTGGTGATAGAATCCAACTTCTTCGGATCCACTCGTAGATTCTCCTCCTCAAACCATGTCCCAAAGATAGACAAGTGTTTATTTGGATCAAATTCACATTTCTTCATATTGCATAATAGTTGTTTCTCTCCTTGAGAACTTGAAATACTTGATGCAAATGTGTTATATGTTTCTCCCACGTGGCACTAAAAATCAGAATATCATCTAGATAAACAATGACACATGAATCTATGAATTCCCATAATACATCATTCATCAATCTCATAAATATAGTGGGTACATTACGTAAACCAAATGGAAGTACTAATCACTCATACAAACCATATTTTGTTTTGAATGCAGTCTTCAATGTATCCTCTTCCTTCATCAAGACTTGGTGATAACCTAGCTTGAGATCTAACTTCGTGAAGAAATTTTCATGTTGAAGTTGGTCAAAGAGGTCATCTATGTGTGGGAGTGGATATTTGTTCTTTATGGTAATCTTGTTTAAATCTCTCTAGTCAATGCACATCCTCCAAGAACCATCCTTCTTCTGAACCATCACAATAGGTGAATTACATGGCGAGGTGATTGGATGTATTACCCCTTGGTCCAATAGCTCCTGGAGTTGTTTATTTACCTCTATACTCTTCAACAAGTATTTCCTATACAGTCCAATATTTGGTAGAGGGGACTCTAGCAACAGCTGAATATCATGCTTTACCTCCCGTTTTAGTGGTAACCCATTGGGAGTCTAAAATAATTATTGAAAATACTGAATATTGTTATCCAAATCCTTCATCTCTTTGTTAGAAATATCTGAAATTTCCACCCTGTCTTTCTTATCTTTCAATAAAAGTAAACACAACTGATTATGATTTTCCTGAATTAGTATCTTTGCTTGGTTGGCACTTACCATAGGAATTTTTGTCTTACATACATGTGTTGTAACTGATTTCATCCTTGACCCATATATATTGGTTCTCCCTCCTCATGAATATGGCATACCTGATATATAAGTAAGGACTCCTAAAAATAACATCAAATGCATCAAGTGGAATAAAATCAGCTTTTAATACATCTATATACTCCCAAACTTGAACTTACATATTCTTGTTACCTGAATTTCTACACCATTCTTCACCCATCCCAAAGTATGTGGATGTTGATTTTTTTAAGTTTTAAAACCAATCTTCTTTATAGCCTCATTAGAAATCAATTTTGATTGAGAACCAATATCAACCAAAGCATTTATCTTAGTTCTCTTGATTTGGATTTTGATCTAAAATAGCTTACTCATCTCTTCATCTTAGTATTGGTTGTTCATGTTGGTGGCCATGCATCCAAGCCTCTCGTCTACATCAAAATCATCTTCTATCTCCACCTCCCCATATGTCTTTACAAATTTCATGGATTTATTTGAATCCTTGGTTTTTTTCTTTGTATGTAACTTTGGATGTAACTTCCAACATGTAGCATTAGTATGACCATTGATATCACAATTATAACAAAAATTCTTGGGATCTTTACAAGTATTCAAAGTAGTGGTAGTTTTTTTACCTTTCCCCTTCCATTTACCTTTGTTACTTGTTTGTTTATGCTCTTTCTTTGGCTGATTTGATGAATTCTTTGTCTTTGACTCTATGTCTCCTTGTTTCTTTTCATCATCTATGTAATATACTTGCACACAAGCTTCGTTGAGATCCTTGGGCTTCATGGATATGACCTTCCTTTTAAGGTGAGTATGAATTACTCCAAAATATTTGGTCATAATGTCCTCAATCTCCAATTCCATGTTGAGTAACATGGCTTGTCTCTGAAACTCTCTAGTATAGTCCTACACACTTTGACCACTGCTTTGTCTAAAATACTACCATTTAATCATCTGGTCAGTCTTATGTAAAATTGGATAAAATTTAGATCGAAGCAATTCTTTAAAACCCTCCTAAGTACTAACAATAGGATGATTCTTATTTTCACAAGTTGCTAAATGGGTTTCCCACCAAACTAGGGAATGCAATTCCATTTTGAGACTGGAAAGGTAATCCTTTGTGCCTCTGTGACATTGTGCACACTAAATTAAACTTCTAGTCTCTTTAACCATTTATCTAATAATTATGCATCTACATGTCCTTAAAATCTCTTGATTTCAACCGTTGTTTTAACTTTAAAAGGAGTATGATCAGATTTTACCTTCTCTCTTACAACTGGAGTTTCTTCTTCACGTTCTTCCATATATTTTTCCTCTCCGTGGCTCTTCCCTATGCCAAAATTTTCAGCCAAGGCTTGGAACACTGAGTCCAAGGATTATTTCTTGATTGAATCTATATTTTTTATATTTGAGAGTTCTTATTGGTGTCTATACATCCTATCCATCATGGTCTCTAGCATCTCAATTCCATGGACCAAGTTCTCTTCCTCCATTTGATCTTGCATTAATTATTTCCACTTCTTTATAGATATGTATGGATCATAAGGTAAAAATTCTTCGCCTTTATACCTTGTCACTATCATAAAAATCATAAGAAAGAATACCACAGTCCTGGATACTTATCAGTTCTGATACCAAAATGATCTGTAAACCTCAAACTTTGGAAATTTACAAAACCACATAATTTTTTTTGTTCTACTTCCAATTATTGAAAATCACAGATTATGAAGTTAATGACTGATTCTTTAGTTTTTAGAATTATTTACAATGAAAGGGAAATAAATCAAATCAATATAACACACAAATTTTTATCCTATAAACCCTCAATTTGAGGGAAAACTAGTTAGGAAGGGAAATTTTATCTTTCTTCCCACTTATGTATTAGATAATTAAAATAATAAGATACATACTAAAATAAGATGAATGGAAATCAACAATGTCAAAACTTCCCTTCTGTACTCACTTTCTCTATTCTCACAAACTCCTTGATCTTACAATCTAATTCCGAAACTAAATACTTCTTGCTCCCTTCTCCAATGAATCAATATCTGACTCCAATTGATCTCCATGTATTTATAGCTATTTCTCATGTACTCATATGCACTAGAGAATGAGAAGGGTTATATAGAGGAAGAGACACCGTTTGGATCCTATAAGTCCATGACTATTTTTGGATCTTTTTTTTTTTCGTCCATTAGTGACAAGACCGCCGATGTCTGCAGACCAATGGTTACACAATAGCCATAGTTGTTACACAACCACCATTCTATGCAAGGGTAGTTACACAACCACTGAAGGGGTTATACAACCACCTCTCTGTAATGAGGGAAAACTCTAACTTTACAGGTTGCTCTGCATTTTTTTAACTTTTCCTTCTTACACTAATTTTTCTGATGAAGTTGTGTTATTTTAGATCCCTTTGGATCAATATTGATCACCAAGAACCAATAAGTCCATTATTGTGATGAAATCATCATTTCCTTGAATAGGTTCAGATTCAAGAGGCTAAAACACCTTATCATTCTCATATCTCTTATCATCATCTCCTAACGAGAAAGAAAAGTTCTCAAATTCACAAACATCACTCATTACTTCATGTTGAACATTGAGAACAAGGTTTGAAACATTGAATTCACCGGAAAAAAGTTGTTGTGCATCACTTCTTCTTGCTCCACATTTCTCATTACTTAGAAATTGATTTGTTGTAAGTGAAGACTCTTGTGACCATCATTAACATATATTAGATAAACTACAATCATGCTCACATCCCATGAGAAGTACAAGATTTCAAATTTTGATTCATGTGGACACAAGATCATGCACTTATGTGCGTTTCTAGGTCCTAAAAGCATATTTACATTCATATTATTCTTAAGTGAGAAAACTAGAAATTGATAGCTATATTTGGCTTCGTTGTTTTGTTTCTTGTCTTATTTTTGGAATTTTACATCCTACATCTCAGTTGGTACTTTAATTTCTTATATTTAATGTCTTCGGACACTAGCACCTAGCTAGGATAGTAGTGCTCAGGCACTTTCATCCCTTATGGGTTCCCCTAACCACTTTCCACCTTACTCATTCTTTTTGGCCTTCTTTTATCTTTTGGGCATCTTATTTTGTTATGGGTTGGCCTTCCATTTGTCAATTACAAAATTCAACCAAGGGAATCATATAAATACAAAGATATGTGACCAAAATAAAGGACCAAGCTCTAAGCATCTATTATCATCACCTAAGGTTGCATCCAAAGGCATCCATCTAACACTCATACAATGGATAAGGGACTGCATATAATACATATGAAGGGAAAGTTCATTTTTCCATCCACACATCTATTTAAATTTGTACATATATCTATCATCCACTATCATATGCACTTTCACAAGGGATTCATATGGCATGATTCTATCACACACGCACAAGAACTACATGGAGTTTAAGATGTAGTGCAACACTCATTCATAAGTTCACTCATTTGGGTGACTATTGGGGTCAGTACAAATCCTCATATTACATATTTTTTATTTTTGGGATTTGATGTAATTTGAGGGTTTTACAGGTCAACATATATTTTTAGGTTACAAGTATATTCAACAATCATATTGTTAAACACCGATGACCAATAAAGACTACCATCGACACTTGTGCGACACCAGAAAAATATAAGTTCAAAACTCTTACAAATTCATAGGAACTTAGAATCATACTCTAGTGCCTACACACCCCTAACCTAGTCCAGGCACCCTAGTACAAGATTATCTGACGGTTCCATAATTTATTATGTGTTGGGGTTAAACCATATAATAGTGTTGTACAAATCTCATATATGATAAAGCATACAAACAATGAATGAAGAAATAAGCCAAAAGATAAAATAAACAAGAGAAAGATAACACCAGATTTAACGTGGTTCACCTAGTGTGGGCTACATCCACCAAGAAATGACCAATATTATTATTCAGTTATTTACAGAGGAAATAAAATGAAGATCTAGTCTTCCAATACCTCTCAGGATGTTCAATGTTTTTCCCTCACTCAGTTATTCTTTCTTTCTCAGCAAGAAAACTAACATGCAAACAATTGATATTTTCTTCTCCCTCACCCTCATACAATGCATAACTGCATATATATCTATTATGGCTAACTAACTATGCTTTTACAATCAGTAAATAATCTTTAAAGCAATAGATTTATTCTATTTCTCGTAAAAGAACAAAATCATTGTCACACAGGTAACCGATGTCAGTCCCTTCTTGACTGATGTCGATTATCCCTTGACCGATGTTGGTCACTATCAAAACCAGTAATATGTAAAAGAAATTTTCTTTTGAAGCAATTGAGATCCATTCTCAAAATTGCACAATTACGACAGTTTTCCCTTCTTGTTCATCAATTTTCCAATCCAGATCAAATCTAGGAATAACGCAAAATAAACTAAGTCCTTTACTCTTTCTTACACTTAGGGTTTCATATTTTAGATTATTGCTTGTGTGAAATCTATAATTTAGTGTTTTATTTATCATACGAGAATTTGTAATTAGAGTTTAACATTATTAAATTTTTGTTAAATAATTTGGTGAACCCATATTTAAATACTCTTGGATTCTCATTTTTCTTCTCTCATGGATCCTAAGGTTTCTCAAGTCTCCTTGTATAAATTTCTTCAAATTCACCCACATTATAAATATGCTCTCCAAAAAACCCTAGACACTATGCATCTCCCTAAAAATATACCACCTTCACAAGTTAGTGCCATTTTTATCGTCTTTCTGATGAATCTGTTAGTCCTAATTTTAATCAATCAACTTGTAAGTCTATTCAAGCTTTACATTATTTATTTCAAGATAAAATTTAGGCTATGGAATCCATGGTTACATATCTCACATATGATATTCAACATCTTAGGGACACTTCGCAATCCAATGCTAGTTCTTCTTCTACATCTCCTCCCGCTTCTACGTCTTCTACATGTGATCATATTAGTGAAACTCAAGTATTACCATTACCATAACCTCTCAATTTTGATCATATTTCTAAGAAACGTGACATTCGTATTGCACTCCTTAATCACCATTTGATCAATTTTCCACCTACTTATTACTATCCTACTTATCAGCTTACCAACTATCAAGGTCTCCCCATTTTTAAATTATTAGTGACTAGCTTGTGAGGGATGACAAAGTGACATATGATATGTTGAGATATGAAATCAATGATTATGTTTTCTTTAGTAGAGAATAAGGGAAGGAAATCTACCTATTTAGTGAAGTATTTGGTACTTGTGATGATAGAGTGATGTCATTGTGATGGACGAGGGTTGATGAGGCCAATGAGGTCTAACCTCCATTGTGAGAAGGGCCATAGATCCTGAGAGGGATGTAAATCCTGACTGGGTATATGAGTGAGATTAGACTGTGGTTAGCATTTAACACATTTCTTGACATACATGCAATAATATTGATTGAGAGTAGGCCAATAATATCTCATTCGCAGGACATGCTTAGCAAAAACTATCTCGTTGAAGTTTCTATCACACATGCCATCGTGGAATTCTTGAATGGCTTTAGTAGATTCATGAGATTTAAGACATCTTTAAAAATTCCGTCAAATCCAAGTTTATATAGAACACCACCTATGATGACATATCAGGTAGCACATTGAAGAAAATATCGCTTAGTGTTTCTAGATAAGTCGGTGGGAATTTTCAATTATGAAAGATAGTCGAATATCTACATATACCAAAGATATGTTGGATTGTTTTTGATGATATTGATATACGGTAGTTCATTTTTGTGGGATGGTTGATCAAGTTTGTGCACAACAATAAACAATTTAGAATTTTCAGTTGATAGAGGGATGAGTGATGCAAGAGAAGCCATAATGTCTGTAAATTTGTTAGAAGATCATGAAAATGTTTTGATGGTGTAATGATCAAAATATTCTACGAGGAATTCAACAACAACTTTATATTTTTGTAGGATATCATTTTTACATTGATAAATTCCTTTGATCTGGTTGATGAAAAGTTGGGAGTCTTCATAGATGTCCAAGATTTGAACACCACACATGATGGCATGGTTTGGAATACTCGTGATTAGATCTTCATATTCTTTCATGTTTTTAGTAAATTCAAATTTTAGTTTGAAATATAGAGGGATAGGGGTCCCCTAGGGAGGTATACTAACAATACCGACCCCCCTTGCTGACACTTAGATCCGTCAGAGAAAATTTTCATTTTGATAGGAGTGTATTCTTGATCGATAATGTTGATAGATTCATTAGGGAATAATTCAAGAGGTGGTTAATTGTCAAGAAGAGGGGCTTTGGTGAGCTGATCAGTGATGGATTTTTTTTTGATAGAATTTTTCGAGATGAATTCAAGTTCAAAATCGGTCATGAAATCAATCCACCAAGTGATGCAGTCATTATGATATGGATTAGAGATCATGCTTTTAGAGGATTGAAGATAGAAATGACGTAAGTCTTGTGGTTAAATAGGTAATGAAGAAGCTTGGATGTTACAAAGTACAAGGAAAAATTTTTTAGCTTCAGTATCATGAGTCTCATAGTCATAGAGATTCGAATTATATAATAAATGGCCTACTCACAACCCTACTCATCTTGATGAGAAAACATGACACCTAAGGCATGATTAGGAGCAAACATAAAAATGCATTATGGCTCCCCCTCACATGGAGGTGTAAGAAAAATTTGCAATAGGAGGTATTGTTTCATTTTGTTGAAGGACTTCTAATAGTTTTGGTTCCATTTTAAAGTGTACATCCTTTCAAAAGAGGTAATGAAAATGCTAACAAATGATTTCAAAGTTATGAGATGAAATGACGGATCGATTGAAGTTTACCCTAAAGGGTACGAATATGTTTTAGGTTCGATGGAGGAGAAATTTCAATGATGGATTTAATATCGGTGGGGTTAGCTTCAATACCCCAAATAAAGGCAATGAACCCTAAGAGTTTTCCGGTGAGAACACTAAACACAAACTTAATAAGGTTAAGATGAATAAAGTACTAGATAAGGAGGGTGAAGATTGTCTCTTAGGATAATGAGATTATCCTTGTCATTTATTATATTTACCTAAGATTTCATTGACATAGTCTTCTACAGTTTTGTGGATAAGATTGCGAAAAATGTATTTCATTGCGCATTGATAAGTATCCCAACATTTTTAATTCTAAAGGGAATCAATTGATGATATAAATTCCCCCAAGGAGTGATGAAGGATGTTTTGTGTTGGTCATTGATGGTGATAAGGATTTGATTGTAGCCAGAGAATCCATTCATAAGGGAGAGCATCTCATGGCTAGCAGTTAGATCAATGATCTGGTCCATGTTTGGAAGGGGAAGTTATGTTTAGGGAAAGTGAGGTTGAGGTCTTAGAATTTAGTACAAATACATAAATTTCCTGAGGCCTTTGGTCACATGAGCATGATATTAGAAACATATTATGGATATTTAATGGGTGTGATGAAATTAACAGAGAGCATACATTGTAACTCTTATTTGATGAGAGGAGCTATGTGAGGGTACATCCTACATCATATTTTTTTGATAAAAAAGTTTAGAATTAGGATAAGTGATGATATTGTGAACAATGATGTTGGGCTCAATACCTATAATATCTCTATATAACCACACGAAGGCTTGACTATGTTTGGATAGGAAGGTGGTGAAGTCATTTAACTCTTGCGAATGTAAAGATTGACCAATCTTGATTATATGAGGTTCTTACAAAGTTCCTATATTAATATCAATAGTGCATTTGTTGAGAAGTGTTAATGTATCAGGTGGTAAATTTTTTTGAAGGTAGTGGTCCTATACCCCCATATGAGAGAGGATGGATTGGTCCTTGTGGCATTGAAGGATGTTAACAGTGGGTGAATCCTCTTATACCATGTCAGGTAAAATGAGAGAAAGGGTCTTAGTACCATGGTTAGTTTGAAAATTCATTGGCCCTAAATTGATAACATTAATTAAAAAAAAATAGATGGTATGGAAACATTATCATTTGTATCCATGGGGTCATTTTGTGTAGATGGGGAAGATGGTTCTAGTTCTATGATGGGTTCGGATGACGTGATATTTTTTGAAGACTCAGAGGCTAGTGGTTTTTTAAAACCTAGCCCGTATTTTTCATTAGGTTTATGGGAATGGTCAAGGATTAATTCATTGAATCCTTGTTCACTAAAATTTAAGTATGAAATACTTTCCAAGTCATAATTATGGAGACACATTTACATGTGAGGACTTGGTTATATAGGAATGCGAAGTCTGATATGAATAGTTTTTCATGACGCTCGATTTGTAAGAGGTGGAGAAGGGAAATAAATCCCTCCATACAGACAAGATTGGTTTAGAGATGTGGCGAACAAAATAAGATAGCATCCCTCAGAATTAAGTTCATACATTGGTTGTTTGTTGAGTCTTTCCTATGTCTTTGATGTAGGAAGAGAATTGAGTGCATAAGGATACGATATTCCCCCCAAGTGAAAGGAGTTACATAACATCGTTGAAGGAATTTTAAACTGGACAACTTGGATGAGGTGATGCATGAGATAGTTGAGGCTTCGTTAGAGGAATCTGAGTTCGTTTTGGGAACAAGAATTCCATTCAATTAATATGTCATGTGACATGCTTTCAAAGGGTTTAAATCTGCATGGAATGTAAAATTTTTATCGTCATGTTTATATTTGAGACAATGATGGAGTGTAGAGGGAATATAATGCATAGCACGTATCCAGGGCCGACCTAATAGCATTTTATAATAAAACTCTCCTTCCACTATATAGAATAGTTTATCACCGAGGGTTTTAATGACTATTTTGATTGGTAATATACAACCATGCCTAATGTAGGGGGTGACGGTGTCATCAAAGGCTCGCTGTATAGACATGTGACTCAGAGAACAATGGTGTGGGGTAATTGAAGTTGATAAAAAGCTTGTAACAATATGATGTTAGTGATGGTGCGCATGTTATCAATCACGAACCTCTTAAAGAGAGTATCATCAATTTTTGTGGTGATAAAGAGTGAGAGATTCATGGTCCTCTAGTTGATAATGATGGTATTTCTAAGTTATTAAAAGAGATCACAAAAGACAATTTTGACGTTTACTCAACTAGGCTTGACAAATGGTTATGGATCATGTACAAGGATATATGATATATAGATTTTTGTGTTTCGATCATGGATATTTTCGATCATGGCTTTTTGATGCTAGGTTAAAGCCTGAATAATCTCATAAAGGGAAATTTTTATTGGAGCTTTATGATTTTTTTTTGATAATCGTAGTATTGTACAATAAGTGGTGGATTATGTTTGTGGAGTGGACAATGAATGGATACTTTAACCTTAGTCAGGGGGTGTTGGATTAGATGACACGAGGAGCGATTGGGATGGATATCTTGTACTTGTTTTAATCGGAAGTCATAAGGTCATGAGTACATGCTCTAGTAGTGATACGTACCACATCAATTAGGATGAAGAGGGTATTTCTCAGAAGTGTACCCTCTTTTTGGCGAATGTGAATGTAGGTGATAGTTTAGATCTAGTAGTTTTAGATGTATGATGGGTTTTTTTTGACAATTCTAGATCTATAGGGAGAAGGAATTTGTTAGCAAGGATTCTGATAGCAGTGTGAAGGGATTTACAATCCTCTGTAGAATATCCTAGTGTGTGATGGCAATCAAAAAATGATTCAAATTTATACTAAGAGGGTTTCCACCCTTGAGATCCAGATGGCTTAAGATGAGGTAAAGTAGTGATAGACTATTGGATGAAACTTTCAAGGGTCAATGCATAATATCCTTTTGAGGCAGAGGTCGAGAAAAGTGATGATTCCTTAGATGGTACATGTGTTGAAGGGACCATTTTTTGTGTGATATTGTTAGATAATTACTGGGGAATGATTTTTGATTGTGTAACAATGGCTTATAATTTTGATGAGGGGTGTCGTCATAAGATGGAAGGCATATAATTTGGATTCTATGTTGAGTAATTCAGATGGTCACATGGTGTGATTGTTAATTTTATAGAGAGAGGGGTGTGTGGTCGTGTAACAATTTTTTTAAGGTTACACATATAGTGTTGAGTGACGTGGTTAACATAAGAGCTTTTCACATATGTAAGATAGGTTTATTTTCTGAAATATTTGAAGAGCATGTGATGGGCTTGAAGAGGATGGAATGGATGTGGATGAATTTGATATTTTATCGATGGCATAGGATCAGGAAAAATACTTAATTCAATAGGCACTTATGACGTGGAAACACAGGGTGTAGTTAGATGATTCATTTTTTGTTTTTCTGACATAACCATTTATGGATGACTTCATGATGGTGACATGGATGATAGGAGCACTAGAAGCTAACGATGTAGATGTTCAATATTTCTTGGATTATGCTGATGGTATGATGAGAGTGGATGACATTAGATTATGGTTGACTGGTGGACCGGGGGTCATGGTTTGGAAAGGGCTATTTAAAAAATATCCAAATTTTGATTTGGAGGCGCATTTGGGTTATCCAGTTGATAACTCACCTTTGTGGATAAGATCCTGAAGGACAATTTATGAATGAATGACACCATTTAAATGTTGTGGCGTTTGACCCTATGGTATTTATAGTAATCATTATCTTGATACCAAAAGTGTTTCAAAACATATGTATTGATAGGGTGGATAGGAGGAAGGGTGGTCATACACGCAACCAAGAGCTTATTAAAAAATGCACTGTAAGACTCACCGATAGGCATGTAATTACATTGAGGATGGATGCATTCGGAGTTTAAACATTATTTAGAAGAATTTTTCCACAATGAATGTGTTTGCTGATGTCTTGTATTTTTTGTGACTAGAGGATGGTTTGAATCGAAGAATCAGGTTTAGGCTTTTTTGATCTAAGTTTGAACCTACCATCTTTGAGAGTGCAAAGATTGAGCTTGCGAGCCACAGTGAAGGCTTTGTTAAATGTTTGAAATGACTGGATTTGTAGCGTGGATGATATATGATTAACATAAGAGCGAGAGAATAAATTGATTAACTCGGTTTGTGGGAGGGAAAAAGACAAATGATTGATAATTCCCCTCTAGTGGATGATTAAATTTGTGATAGATTCATGCCCTCAAAGTTTCTTGATGGTACGTACATATCAGTGATAGTGATTTTATGCAAAATCTTAATCGAAAATTTTTCTAATCAGAAATTTTACGTGAGCCTGAGATAAATGAGAATAGTGAGTACTGAGGAATACTTTTGTATCAATCTAAGGAAGGTCCTGGCTAATGACATGGGGAACTGTTCTCATCATAAGGTCCTTGTTTGTGTGATATGAGGTAAAAAACATGTTGGAAGGCTCAAATGTGTTTTTGAGGGTCTTCTTTGTTATATAATTTGAGTAACTTAGGAAGTTCCCAATGTGGAGGATATGGTTTATATGGTACAAACAAATAGATGGGTTCATTGCAGATTTGTTCATAGGATAGAGTATGTTTTTAGGACCTCGTAGAGGGAGCTTCAAGGCTGGAGATCTCTATTCATTAATTCCTGTAAAGGATCATTTTGTGCTATGTTTTCTGCTGGGGATTGAATGATGAAGGTTCAAGTCGATTATATGTAGATGGATTTGATTATTGGTAAGGTTGATAAGGAAAAGAGATATTATGTTGGAGAGAGGTATTAATAGGAATATTGTGTATGGGTTATGAGACTAAAAGTTGTGAATATTGGATGTATTGATATTAAATAGGCATATATGTGTTTAAAATAGGTTGTGAGTGTTGGGGTATATGTTGGAAGGGTATTGACATGTGGATGAAAGGTTGGTAATGTATGTGAGGAACGTGATGGAAAGGAATAGAGGTGTGGATGAGAGGTTGAAGATTGTTGAGGTATGTGGTGAGAGAAGGTAGGGGTGGTTGATGACTGTTGTGAAGATGGAGTGAACACTAGAGATGGAACTCGTATTAATGATTTGTCATCGATGTTAGGTATAGACATGAATACATGTTGAACAGAATGATGTAGGTTGTTGAGATGAGATAGGTTGAGACATGCTTAACGAGATGGATTATTGAACTCAAAGGGGGGTGTTTGAATAGTGGAAGAGACTAAATGAATCGACATGGATGAGGAAGTGGTGGTATTGTTTTAGGATGAGGCAGATCTAGACAAAGGACCTGGTGATGATGATGGTTGTTGGTTGGTTGTGTCATGTAATGAAACAACATTAAGATAAAAAATGATGATGGGGGCCAAAGATGCGGGATTAGCTGTTTTCGATTCACTAGCAACAAGATAAGAATGGACTTGTTATATACCCAATGTAGACACTAAATCACGCACTTAGGTACATTTCTAGGTCCTAATAACATACCACTATTCATATGATTCCTAGGTGAGAAAACTAGTAATTGAAATCCATCTTTTGCCTCTTTCTTGTCTTTCTACTTTCCTCTTTGGTCTTGCCCACCTCATAGCCCAGTGTGATTTGCATTACTTTATCTTTATTATATCTAGACATAAGTTCCCAGCCAAGACACTAGCGCCCATCCAGGATGCCAGTGCCCAGGAATCCCCATCCCCTTTGGGTGCCTCCGACCCTTTATATCTTACTCACTTATTTTGGGCATCTTATTTTCTTATGGGTCAGCCTTTTAGTTGTCAATTACACAATTTAACAAAGGGAATCATATAAATACAAAGCTATGTGATCATAATAAAGGACCAAGCTCAAAGCATCTATTACTATCAACTAAGGTTGCATCAAAAGGAATTTCAAGAGCATCAAAACATCCATGTAGCTTCATTCAAGGGAAAAGTGATTGCATTCTTCTACATACACTTCATAGGAGGGGAAGTTAATTTTCACATCCACACATCTATTTACATTGCTACATCTAGCTATTATTTACTATTTAGTGCATCTTGCACAAGAGTCACCTAGGGCACGATTCTACACACACACACAACTACATGGAGTATTATATGTATTGCAATGCTCAGTCATAAGTTCACTCTGTCGAGTGACTGTCAGGGTCAGTCTGACTCCCCATTTGTATCTTTTTATTTTTAATATTTGATGTGTTTTGGGGTTTTGCAAGAGGTCTTTTGTTTTGTAGGTTACAGGTGAACTCGATGATCTTCCAATGAGCTACAGACGACCAACATCGATAGTTAGCGAGCATCTTACGACAAAAAATAAATCAATTTCTAACCATTTTTTGTTGTTACGAGCACCCAATAGAGGTCTCCAATGCCTAAGCACCCTAGTTCCGAAATTTTCAATAGTTATGTAATTTTATGAGATCGGTTGTGATAGTCTGTCCTCATGTTCCATAAATTTTCCATCTCAACATAATTTGGAATTATTGAAAAACCAACTAAGTATCTTATTCCATCTCTTGTACCTAGGGTTTTATATTTCTATAACTTATTGCTTAAGTCAGATATGTATTTTATTGCAATATCATTACGTTGTGACTCTGTAATTAGGGTTTAGCATTTTTCAATATTTTCTTAATCATTTAGTGAACCCATCCATTCAAACCCTACCTTCTAAGTATGTATTCTTCTTCTCAAGTCATGGATCAATATTCTTATCCTTATTTCTCCCCAACTAAGGTTTTTGACATGGTTACTATTACTGCTAATTTCATGCAAGTTCATGCTCAACATCCTCCACACTTTATTACGGTTGATCCAACTGTTAATGTAGTCACTACTCACTGCACTCATCATCCTATGGATAAGCTTGTTTCTATCCCACCACCTATCACTTCTACGGCTCCTCCTACCACATATAAAGGCTATGATATCATTGAGAAACTTAGAATACACTGGCATAAATATCTCTTTATGAATTATTGCGCAATACACATGGTATTCATCATACATTAGAGGCCACCCTTTGTTTCATCCACATTGAAAGAAATAATTCTTTGGTGGCCTTCACACATCTCATATAGTCTCTAAAAAATATACCACGTGATATATCATATAGTGATGAGGACATATCACCATCTGCTGCTGATAATCCATGTGTGCCTCTACTTATCACTGTTATCATTGACACCATTTGTGTCAAGCGTGTACTCATTGACAATGGATCCATCATTAATCTATGTGCTCACTCCCTTTTAAAGAAAATCGACATTACTGATAATCTCATTACTAAAAATTCCCCTCTTATTTGTGGCTATGATTCCACTACTCTCATACATGCCTAGGCACTATCCCATTACACATACAAGTTAGGCCTAAGACTGTTCCTATAGTATTATTCATTATCGATGCTTCATTTCAGTTTAATCTCTTGCCAGGTAGACCCTAGATCCACGTAATGCATGCTGTCCCATCTATTGTTCATCATTGGGTTAAATTATTACATGATGGATAAGAACATACGATTGCTACCAACCCTGATCCATTCAAATTATATTGCATAGACCTTGTTACTACTATACCTATTCCACCATCATAGTCTATTCCATATAGCAACATTGATACATATGATATTGGTCAATCTAGTGCTTCACAACCTCCTTCCACAACCACAAGCATTCTGTTCATTTCCACCACACTACTTCTATCATTTCAACCACCATGTCTACTCCACTTAGTACTTCCACTCCATTCCTTGAGATTACTCTCATTCCT
Organism: Taxus chinensis; assembly: GCA_019776745.2. Taxonomy (NCBI): domain Eukaryota; kingdom Viridiplantae; phylum Streptophyta; class Pinopsida; order Cupressales; family Taxaceae; genus Taxus; species Taxus chinensis. Next base: position 56,894,070 of record CM034154.1, on the reverse strand, counting down.
ACATCTAGCTCACCTCCTACCAATATTCTTGATACTTGATAAAATAAAAATGGACTAAGTAGTGCAGGGATAGTTAATCTAAGCTATGAATAGCTGTAATAAAATAGATAAATGCAAGTAAATAAGTATATAATCAAGCTAAACAACTATGCAAAAGGAAATGATAACCCTAATATGAAAAAGAGAGTGAGGAAATAACTTAATTGATAAAATATATCTGTCAGAGAGTGTCACATCGGTGAACATGACAAATCATCAGGAGCAACTAAAGATTATGTTGAAGTCTGGTAAAAGAGATGGATCTTGAGAATATAGGATAGACTATGGCACCTGGAGGAGGATTCAGGTGCCTTTAAGCACTCTGGTTCTTAAAGGAATTTGGGCTCCCTGAGTTTGTGTACCAAAATCTGAAAAATCAGATTTTTAAAGGGTCAGAAGGTGGTTTGAAACCCTGACTATATGTCACATCAACTTTATGATTCTACATATTAATTTCACCAATACTCCAAGATGAAAGAAACACCTACAATGACCCCAAAAAGGTCTTGAAGCATCAAATCCTAAAGTTATGAATAATAAGCATATGAAGGGGTTAGATTGACCTCATAACTACCACAATGGTGGAATTACTAACTGAGTGAAACACTACATCTCAGACCTGATGTAGTTCTATGTGCAAGTGTGTGTGAACATGCCCTAGGTTACTCTTGTGTCAATCACACTTTGTGAAGTAATGAGTAATAACCACTGTGTAGAAAATTTAGTAGAAATGTGTGTATGGAATAAAATAGAATCCTCCCCCCTATGAAGTGTGATGCAGATGTCCTAACCTTGTGACTTGATGATAGAGTTACATGGATGCAAGTGATCTCTAATGTAATAGATGGATGCAACTCTAGATGGAGTGACAGTAGTAAGGTATGTTAAGTCCCTCATTATGGTCTCATAACTTTATATTTATAGAGTTCTCTTCATCTAATTTTCATAATTAACCCAAAAAGGCCGACCACAAGAAAGATAAAGATGACAAATAGCTAAAAAGAGGCCCAAAAAGAGGTAGGAAAGTGCAAAAAGGACCGAGGAACCCCTAGTGGGACCAAGGGCACCCACGAGGCCCTAGTACTAGCTTGGGTGCCCCAGTCGAGGCTAAAATGACGTGAGATGACTTAAACAAACTAGGCATGTGGATGAAAAGGGTTGGTAATGATAAAATAAAACAAAACCAGATGGCCAAAAGATGAGGGTTAATTAGCACTTTATTCACTCAAAAACTCTTCTAAATAGTAGTATGAAACCGAGATAAATACATGTCTAAAGTGCATGATTTTGTGACTACATTTACATTCAACTTTATGTTGGTACCATGATGAAACACATGTGTATAAAAATGATATAACATACATACGTTATGTCCAACTGAACATGTATAAGAGAAAGTGGAAGGACTGATAAAAGTATAAGTGTGCAAAAAAATAGGTGTGTGGAAACTAAGATGAAAAATTGTAAAAGAAATTTTTAGCATGATTTAAATGTTTTTTTAACCTTTGGCAAGATTTAAATGTTTAGCTATATTTCTAACTGCCCCTTGAATGGCATAGATGAAAGCATTATGCTCATAAGAGAAGGAAGGTTGATCTAAGAATGCCCCTAGGTAAGGGAATATATCCTAGAATTTTATTACTTGTTTCTCGAATTATGAGTGTGTAAGCAGAGGTGAAAATGATAAGTAGTTCCCCCATTGTATGTATGTGTAGATTAAGGACACTGTGTAAAATACACATTCGAGTGTAAAATTGCAAATTCCCTCAATAGAACAAGTTGATCCATGTTGAGAAGAGCGTGTCATCAGGAAATCGGCAACTGTGACTTTTTTGGGTGAAGTCTCATGCCACCCATGGCCAAAGAAGTGTAGGGAGGAAATGCTTTGTGTCCTCCAAGATCTGGACGATGATTCCATAGGAATATGCGAAGAGATCTCTATTCATTCCATGAATTTGATTGGTGATCATGATGCCACAAAAAAGTAAGTGTAGAGAAGGCACACCCATCTGTAAGAAGTCATGTAACTGACTTCCCAGAATGCTATGGGAACCATGTTTGAGGGGAAAACCGCTATGTATGGGGTTTGTAACTAGATTGAACCACTCATATATAATTAAGCAAACGTTGCATTGGTTAGGAGGGATTTTTTAGTATGTAAAAAACCCATATGACGCCCCCCTCTGATGAGGGATAGCATGATGACGTCACTGATAGGAGAATGTGGCCCCAAAAGAGGACCAACCACATGTACTTTGTAACTATGCCCTGCATGGGGAAGGGAATGAACTTGGTAGAAACCAAGGCACACAAAAACAAGGATGGATATCCAAAACAAGTGTTAGTATAAAAACACATGCATGTAAGAAGACAATGTGTAATCTATTGCAAACTAATGTAAAATATACCAATGCACAATAGTGTAGTGGAATGTAAGAAGACAATTTTGTAAGCCACTTATAAGCATGTCATTAAGACATGGACATCTTGTGGAGAAATAACAAGACAGTACAGAGGACATCATGGTTACAGCTTGTCATTATAAAGTGTAGCACACAAGGACATAGTGGGTTGGAAATCTATGGGTCATACCAGAAGATAACTTAACAGAAAAGTAAAAACAAAGAGGTATTCATGGAAACATGTAATCCTGAAGGAATTGAAGTGCTGCACATGGACACCCATTAGCATGTTAGAGAAATAACCAATATGTCAAAGCATGGAAGAACCAAGTAATGTACAATGCAAGCATTATAACAATAGCACATTATGATAGACGATATGTTGATGAATTCAGACACCAAGAGGGGGAAGGGTAGAAGGTGAGCATGCCATGTTAAAACTTACAATGATATGTACCTTAGCGAATACAAATAAACAACCAGAAGTCAAAACACAATTATGGTATATGCTATGAAAGAGAAGAAATAAATCTAACATGTGCAGTACACCAGATTTTAGGCGGGGAACACTAGTAAGGGAAAAAATGCCACCAATAATCAATGTAATATTTGAGAATGGATGGAATGGAATGCACAGATGGAATTATAGGATCATGTGAACACCTACTCTATTTGAAATCCACTTCGACTATCTAGTGACCTACTAGATTTTGTTTTACAAGCCATACTTAGTAGTTGAGAATGCACCCACTTTCAAAACTGAGCTGCAACATTGAATCTTCTCGACCATGATGTCATGTTGAGCACCTGTGATCAATGTGCAGTGTAGTCGATGATCTGTGACCTAGAAAGTTGTTGCATGAACACTTAGTTCGATTATTTGTTTTCATGACTTCAATGACATGTATACAGTTATTTACCTCTAAGCAACAATTACTATAACATGTAACTTGGAGTGATGATTTATCCCCAAGTGTATATCATACAGGCTTTCTGAATGGTTTAAACTTCCAAGTGTATCTCCATTACTAAGTAATATAATAGGTGACAATTTATCCTAAAGCATATGTCACTAGCCTGGGCTTGTCACATGTGTGATGAGTGTAAGGTTCATTTGAGTTTTAAACCCTCTTACAGAGTATGACCGAGGAGTTAAAGTGAGCATGATATCCAGATATAACTGATATTCCATTAGCGCCTCAAAACATGGTATATATATGTAATTGATCAAAGATGACCTTGTGCTGAAGATTTTCATGTAAAAATGTTGTCCTTTGACAAACTCTGATCCTCTGGCATTGTAGAGTGTTGTTATCCCGTAAAATTGGCAAGGGAAATTTTACAGATAACCATACCGAAATTTTGTTCTGATCCCTCGTCAGGGATCCCTTGCGTTCGGAATGTTGCAAAATCCCTTCACGGGAAATTTTAGTTTTCCGAACTTAGCCATTTTTGGTCTTTTTGGCCGGGCGCATATAATGACTATGCAACATCAACTGTTGATGCACCCCCTTTAAATCCTTTGGCGCATGCTTTCTTGTGTCAGCAGGCATTTTGGTGTGCCTCTCTATGTTGAGTCTTTCCTGCGTGTGCCAAGGCGCGTGCGCCTTCCTGTCAACAGATCATTTGTTGCGCCTCTTTTTGGTGCGCCAAAGGCGCACATATTCCTCTGTCAACACCACTTTCGGTGCACCAAAGGCGCACATATCTTCGTGTTGACAAGTCTTTTGGTGCGCCAAAGGGCGCATGTTTTCTCGTGTCGACAGCTCTTTTGGTGCGCCACTTGAAAAGGTTGGTGGCGCATTTATTGCTACCTCGCCTATATATAGGCGCGTCTGCGCTGTCATTGTCACCAGAGCAATCACGTGACTATTTTCATGATTTTTTCTCTGAGCCTGTCAGCGCACCTGCCCTGTCGCTTTCGATTGCTTTGTGGACCCGTTTCGTGCATTTCTTTGTTATAAAAAGCCGGGTAAGTGGCCTCTTTCTTTTGTGCTTGTGTTTGTGGTTTTTGGCTGTTTGTGGGTATGATTTGGATTGAAAAGGAATGAAATCATGAATTTTCTTTCCCCCCTGCTGTCTTTCCACATTTCCTCCTCCTCTTTCCAGATCTGCTGGTAGAGGAAGCTCTGTCCTGAGATGATAGCTTGAAACCCCTTTGTTTAAGCCATTTCAATCACCCAAATGAAACTTGCAAAGAGAGCTTAACCATATGTAAACCCCTCTGAGAGAAAAACTCAACCTAAAAAAGGAAACTGTATTTTCCTTTGGCGCATTGGCATACCATGCAACATCAAGGACAGTTGCGCCCTTGGCGCATCTGTCGCCCCTGTTACACAAAGAGCAGCCGCGCCAATGGCGCGCATTCCCTGTCTGCTGCATCATAAAAAGTTGCGCCCTCATGGCGCACTTCCCTCACTTGCTGCAAGCACTTTCCATGCGCCCTCTTGGCGCATCAAACTTGAGTGCAACATCACAAATTCATGCGCCCTTTGGCGCACCCAGCATCCATGTAGCAGCCTTTTTCTATGCGCCAAGTGCAAAGCTATAAATGGCGCAGGCGCGTCCCTCATCGCAACAACATTGTGTCATGCAGACCTTCCATGCGCCGCGCCAAGTTCCCCTTCGGCGCATGAACATATGATGTTACACGCATTATTCCTGCGCCCTTTGGCGCACCCTGTACCCGTGTAACATGAAAATAATCTGCGCCCTTTATAAAATAAATACACATGGCGTAGGCGCACTTGTCCTTACAGCAACAAAGAATGCACCCTGCAGTGTCTATGCGCCATGCGCCCTTTGGCGCTGATTTAACCCTTGCAACACCCTTTTCCTGTGCGCCTTGTCTATTTAGCTCTGCAATCTGCAATATCCATGCGCCATGCGCCCTGAGGCCTAAAAATTGCTAACTCTTTCTTCTGTCAGCATTTCAATGGAAAATCAAGCAGCTGACATGGCTTTCTTCGATTGGGTTTCACTTCTTATTCTTGCAGATCAGCAGCTAAGTTCAGAAGAACATATGTCAACATCAAGCAAGAGACCTACCAAATCCAAAGGCAAGGCCAAGCTCACAGAAGAAGAAATGAAGTATAAGTATCAGAGGGTCAGAATGCCCGACTCCCAGGCCGAGTGTGACCTGGACCTCAGAGACTCAGAGTTGGGTCATATTGATATGGAGGAATTCTGGGTCAGGACTCAGAAGGTCACAAGAAGTCCATGGATGGACAAGCTGATAGGCAGTGCCCTGCACTTTGCTGGAGGAATCCCAGTCAGCGCCGTTAACAATGAATTCATGATGGTGGTTGCCCGGTGCTACAATAAAGACACAAGATGTGTCGTAAATGAGAAGGGCGAGGTCATAATCAACCTCACTGCCCGCCACTTTGAGATAATACTCGGCATTCCTCATCACCGGCACTTTGTGGCCGTCAGCCGAGAGGATTGTATCAAAGCCTGGGATGACAATGAAGATCAGTGCATGCAACTGATGAATGAAGTATATCTGAAGAACAAGAAAGTAGTGACCCGTTGGCCACAAATCATTCACCGCAGTGATTTTTCGGAGGAGCTCAGTGACACCATCACGTTCCTGAGCAGGGTGTTTGGGCTTCCTGACGCCCACTATTTCCACAAATGGATGCTGCGGTATTTAGAAACAATGAACAAAAATATGCCCGATCAACGCTTTGAATGGGCAGAAATTATAAGCAGCACGATATCAGAGCAGCTGCAACAATTCCCCACAACGGGGAGGTTCTACATGAATTCCTATGTTGTTTATGCTGCAGCTTCAGAAAGGGACTACCCAGCTCTGATGCGGAGTGGGGTTTGGCCCCAAGTTAGAATCTATGAATACTATCCAGAGCTGAAGCTGGAGAATAGCATCCCTCAATTTACAAAGATCAATGATGCATTTTTCTATTTCATCATCTGCCTGTTGAGGCCGAATATGACTTACGGTCGCACGACCAAGAGCATCGTGGCAGCCACTGAGAAATGGGGGGCCCTGTTCACCCAATTCCCCACATTCACTTATCTGAGAGCGGCTAACTTCTTGGGAGAGCCAACTAGACTGCCAAGATATGCTGGGCCCAAGTTGATTCTGCTAGAGCTGTCAAGACAGCTAGTCACTTATCATGAAAAGTGCCTAAAAAGAAAGAAGGGTGGAACTCCTTTCCCCCTCATAGTGGGTAGATATACATGTCTTACTCACCACAAGGCAAAAGACATGTTTGCAGAGCTGGAGCTACTGAATCTGAAACATGACTTCCCGGCAAGGCCTACCTTCGACCCGAGAAATTGTCTGCCAAGGGCTAAGCTCGATCCGATCCACATCCCTCAGATCGAGGATATCTACATTGACCTATATCATGAGGTGGAGCTCAGGAGGAAAGACCATTCTCGTTTGGCCTTGGCAGAAATCATCCAATATGGGGTAGCCATCGTCCCCAAAGGCTACCAAACTACCGAAGAGGAAGTGGATCAAGTATATCTTGACACAGGTGGGGATGATTGGCCTTTTGCGGCAATTGATAGGACTAAAGCACCTCAGACAATTGAGGAGAGGGTCAAAGAAACTCTGCGCAGAACAGAGCATTGGTGCCGAATGAACGGACTCATCTACCTCGGGGTTGATTTCACAACCTCTCCATTGGGTAACGCACCTCCTCGATCAAAACAGCAGCCTAAAGGCAAAGGAAAAGGCAAAGAGGGTGAATCCAGCACCACTCAAGAGGAAGCTCCTGCAAGTCCTCCTTCCGCTGCACCCGAACAAGTTGTAACTCTGGCTTCTCCAGAGAAAGAAGCAGAAGAAGATGTTCCAATAGGCCCATCCACTCAGGATGTCGCCACTGCTACAACAATCCGAAGTCCCTTCTGTCCCTTCTTCTTCTCCTCCTTCCCCTCCTCGAGTGACTCAAGTGACCATTCCTTTGGTCGTGTCCTCTCCCCCTTCTTCTACCATTCCTCCCGCTTCTTCATCCATCTTCTCTTCTCTCGCAGACCTGTCCCCCTCCATTTCTTCTCTCATCTCTGAGCTCCCTTCCCTTCCTATGTCTTCCTCTCCTGTAGTATCTCTTCCTCCCGTGAGCACTTCCTCGGCCTCCCTCTCGATGCCGCCTCCAAGTGTCTCCACGTTTTTCCCTTCTACTACTGCAGCTGCCCCCTTCTCTGTTTCTGGCCCTTCTCCCATAAGTCCAGCCTGGATCTCCCAGCACTTAAGTCAGCAGAAAAGGAAAGTTCCCATCACTCCGATGGACTTTTCCGTAATCCCGTCCAAAGGGGCAAAGAAGCAGAAGCCCGTCACACGCTTCTCTCAGAGTGCTTCGGGAGAGAGGGTAATGGAGATCGCATACCCCAATCCTCTCAAGGATAAAAAGGATCTGTCTCTGACAGATTATACAGTGACCCAAGTCACAATGGGGACGTCTTCTGAAAGCCTTCAGGGAGAGGCCCTATCTGCAGTTGACGCCCTCTGCAAGAAGCTTCAAGAAACAAAAGAAGAGAAAAGGCTATTGAAAGAGAAAAATAAACATCTGCTCCAAGCCTTACAGAAGATGGGCAGTGCACCTCCCACAACTGCCACCGAGACTCCTGAGCCTCTGAGCCAGGATAAAATTAATGAATATGCAAAGATCGGCGAGCAGGGCATGGCAGTTTCAGCTTGGAGGAGCCAAATCCTCAAGGACAGTGAAAGAGTGATCGCCAAGTTCTCTGATTTGTATCTGAACATCAACAAGGTGAATAAGGAGCTCCAAGCGTTAGCAGGACCCATATCAGAAGAGCTGGACCATGCTAGGCTGCAGCATGAGACCTTTCAACAAATGTTCAACTGTTCAGTCGAAGATCTGGTCAAGTTCGGTGTTTTCGGTCATCCCAGGGCCCTCAATAAAGTCATTTCAACCCTGGACTACCGGGTGGATCAACTGGAATTTGTCCTTGAAAAGATCGATAAGGTAAAGGAAGAAGCCCTGGACGCGATGCACCAAATGGAACAAATCGTTCTCAACATGTCACCAGGGTTGCTTACTCCTTCCTTCGCCTTAAGAAAAGTTGATGAAACCATCCAGATCTTCAAGGAGATCGTTTCACAAGGGCTGGGGCCAGAGGTCACTTTTGACGCAGAGTCCATCAATAACCTGCTGGCCTGTCGGGACTTCATCGGGTTCCTCATAGAAGCAGAGAAAGAATATTCCAAACTCCCAGAGAAGCTCATAGACGAGCGGGAGACTTGCGAGGCGATCAGTGAGCGACACAAGGATCCTTCCCAGGATCAACTAGGGCCCATGATCAGCAAGTTCATGGAATACCACGCTCAATTCCACATCTCGTCACCTGAGCAGCAGCAAAAGCAGGCTACCCCCTTTCGGCCGCAGGATGACGACGATGAATAACTTCTCTTTCTTCTTCTTCTCTCTCTTCTTCGACTTTCTTTTTGTGAATATCTGGAGTATGTTGGCACAAATGATGACATCATCCATGTTGCACCATGGGATGATGTCATCCATCAAGTTGTCAAAAGTCAACATGACTTTGAGATATTTTGTATATCCTTGTAGATATTTTGTAAATATCTTTGTAAATAGGTGGTTGGCTCCTTTTTGCCTTCTTTTCTCTCCTTCTTCTATAAATACCCCAATACTTGTTGTATTGGGCATGAGTGAATATCTTTCAGATGAAAAATAGAAGTGAGGAGAAAAGACTTTGAGCTTTTTGTAACAGAAAGAATTATTAATACAATATTTAGACTTTGTGCTGAATACGTGTGTTATTTGCATTGGATCTTTCTTACGTTAGATCTGTGTGCTTGTTCTGTTGGATCTACTTCTGTTTTATTGTCATTTATTCATCAGTATTGCTTTGCTCGTTTATGCAAGTAGGTTTGGCTCTGTTTACTACCAATCCCAAAACATAAACCCTCTGACCTTTCTGCTTTGGAATTCATTTCTTTTCTTTCTTCGGATCTGATCTTTCTCCATCCTCTCTTTCATTCCTTTCTTTTCGCAGTCGGAAACATCCTACTGGGATGAGATCCCAAACCCCCGAAGGCAGAATATTGTGAGACTTGCACAGATTCCTGCTGGTAGAATAGCAATAAACCAGTTTCGCTTTGCTGACTCAAAGAGGGGCTATGCCCTGCACACTGTTGGCTCGTCTATCCATAGATCTGCCCAAGCGACAGATTTTCAGACCAACAGTTTTTGGCGACTCCACTGGGGATCGAACAGATCTATCAGATCTATGATAGTGGTAGGATAGAAAATCTAAAAAATCAGAAAAATCACTATCTGTTTGCAAACTTTAACTTTTTGTCAAAAATCCAAAATTTTGCAAAAGTGACCCAAATTGAAAATTTTCTTCTGAGATCCATAGATCTGGCCTAGTTGAAGATCTTTAGTTCTCTGAGTTTTTATAAAAATCTGTATTTTGCCGTAGATCTGAGTTTTTGACTGTTTACCAAAAATTTCAAACTCTTTGAAAAAGTCAAATTTAGATCTGAAAATCAGCTTGCTAATCTTCACTGTCATTTTATCCTCGCTGTTATTTGTCATTAACCGCAAACGGTTTTTAGAAGAGGATAGTTTTTAAATATTTAGAAAAGTACATGCTGCTGGTTTTTGTCAGAAAAGCCAGAAAATCAGCAAGTACAACCAAAAATAAATTTTAAATCTGCTCGGCAACATTGCAGATCTGGAAGGTACGCTGGCAGGTGAGCCATTTACCCGTAGCAGGCGAGCTCGTGGAGAAGTCGATCCTACTTTCGATCTGCTTCAGAGGCACAATTTCAGTGTAACACCGGCGCGCTTTTCAACACTAAGTTCAGCTGATCGGTCAGCCAGAAGCGCCTCACCTCCGCGGAAGAACCGGTTTTCACAAGGAGCCTCCACATCCCTTTGTAGTGCCTTGCTGCTCAGTGGAACTGTGCTTCCAGCCCGTGTTCTTTTTCCAGCTGTCCAGATGGCGGTGCCATGGGGAAATGCTATGGGTCCTCTCGCATTACCACATCCTGTCCACGCGCTCCCACACGGAAACCGAAAGAATTTTCCCAAATTCGACGGGAGCGGAAACCAAAGCATGGATTCACACATATCTGCATTCATCATGTCATGCAGTATTCTGGATGTAACTCACGAAGATGTGTCGGTTCACCTTTTTCTGGAAACTCTACAAGGACCTGCAGCTGAATGGTTTCAGCATTTGCCGGCCGGATCTATTACCAGTTGGGCCACCTTGCGGGATGCTTTTGAAGACAGGTACAAGCCTTCAGAAGATGCATTTGCATTATTATCATAGATCACTCACCTGAAGAAGGAGGCCAATGAGACCATGCGTGATTTTATCGCCAGGTTCAATGCATTAATCAACCGTGTCCCTGTTGCCATGCTTCCAACACCAGAAAATCAGAAGTGTTTCTTCGTGAACGCTATGAGCTCGAAAGTAAGTTTCTTACTCCTGCAAGAGCGAGTGGCTACCTTGATTCTCACCCAGGCCACTGCCATTCGAATAGAAGATAATTTGATAATATCTGGCGAATTGAAAAAGGAATCATCCAAGCCTAAATCTTCAGACCCTTCTCCCACTACTTCGTCTGATCCGGTATTTCAAAAGATGGCGAACGACTTACTTGCATTAAAGAAGCAGTTAGCCCAAGCTTCTCCCAGTTCCTCATACCGGGATATTCCACGGAGGAACTTCGTTTCCAACAATGTTCCTCAAAGGCCGCGCTTACCCGCAACTGCTCCGCGGTTGGCGCTTGAGGCTCCTCCGGTCAACGCTCTAGCCGAAATCGAAGAAGAGGAACAAGATTATGAAGAACCTTCATCTCAGGGTGAAGATGATCAAGACGTCGGTGAGCTGACTGGTGACTCTACTATCGGGTATATGGAATTTGATGAGGAAGAATCTGATGAAGAGGAGGGTACCCAAGGCTATGCAAGCGGACAATCATATGCTGTTTTTACCCGCTCGCAAGGAAAAGAAGCAGAGGTCGCTGCCCATGTGCAGAAGGAGAAGGCCGTGTCAAACGCGCCTCCAACCATTGCTAAAAGAGGTAATCCTCTTCCTACTCAACTCCCTATTAAGTCTTTTACAAGGAAATATTTTCCCCCCATCTCTCCTCAAAATCAGCCCTCTCATATTCCTATCAAGACCAGTAATCCTACTCCACCATCGTGAAGTGAGGGACTCATTCCTTCACCAACGCAACCCTTGGCCGCATTTGATATCATAGATCATGCTAAAAAAACCAAGATCCAAATGTCTGAAGCCGAGTATCTTCAGTCAAATCCCGAACAACTTGTGAGATTGACCAAGTATATTCAAAGTCAAGCTGTCATAACTAATCAGGTTTCCCCAAAAGGAATCCTTGCCACTCCTCCTGCATCTCGCATAAATGTTGCCTCAACATCTGCATCAGGCAAGATAGAGCCCTTCTATCTCTCCCTCCTAATCAATGGCCACAAGCTAAGTAATTGCATAATTGATTCGGGAGCTTCTGATAACGTCATGCCGGAAAAAGTCACCCACGCTTTGGGCCTCACCCTTACCAAGCCTTTTGGCAGATGTTATTCCTTGGAAACCAAGCAGGTGCCGTTGATTGGTCAAATCAAAGACGCGCAGTTCGCATTTGCAGGCATTCCCAGAGAAAAGAGTAAAGATGACCGTCCTCGTTGCTGACATTCCAGCAGCCTACGGAATTTGCTGGGAAGAAGTTTTTGCAGCGAAGTTGGTGGGGAAATTCATATGGACTGGTCTAAAGCTAGAATCCCCGTCAAAGGTGTAATGCAGACTTTGGAGCCAGAATCACAAAAGAAGTACTTGGTTACTAACTCTGAAGACCCCAAAGCTCAAATTATTTTTGAATCATCAGGAATGGGGAACTATTTCTTGTCTACCAAGTCCGACAAAATGGTTGTTCTTGTCCAAGAAGAAGATCTTAATAAGATCTGGACTTTGCAGTTCGATGGCAGCTGCGCAACCAGTGGATGTGGCGCCGGAGCCGTGCTAATATCTCCCGAGGAAGAAATTATTCCCCTCTCTTTCAAGTTGCAGTTCTTCAATACAAATAATACCGCTGAGTATGAATCTTTGTTACTCGGCATGCAGGCAGCAAGAGAGAGAGGGATCAAAAATCTGAAAGTGCAAGGTGATGCAGAGCTAGTCGTGAATCAAGTTAAAAGAATATATCAAGTGAAGAATGAGAGGCTCAGGCACTACCGTAATGCAGTGTGGGACAACATTGAAGAGTTTGATGCTTTTTCAATAGAATCCATTCCAAGAGCTCAAAATGACATGGCTGATTCATTGGCCGTTTCAGCGTCCCTCATGCTCCCTCACCTGGGTTTGAAAACAAACAAATACACCATTGAGGTGGTTTTCCGCCCAAGCATGCCAGACAATTCTCAGCATTGGCAAGTGTTCAACGATGACAATCAACTCATTGCCTTTCTAGAGAAGGTGGAAAATTTTAAGGAATTACACTTTGAAGGATCCACTTCCACTTGTCGTGAATCAGTCACCGATCAAGACGATGAATCCGAAGGGAACGACGGCATATGTCAGCTCAAAGGAAATAAAATTCCAAAGGGCCTGGTTTCTCTGGAACGGTTGTTCGACAGGCATGATCGTTTTGTGAAAAAGAAGAGGCGAGATGATCCTGACTCATCCCCAGAAACTGAACCGGTCAATTTAGGTTCGGTAGAACACCCGCAGTTTGTGAACATTGGAAAATGTTGCACGCCTGAAGAGAAGCAGAAATTCGTCAAGTTGCTGAAGAAATACATGGATGTATTGGCATGGTCCTATGCCGATCTAAAGTCTTTTAAGCCAAAGGACATCCAACATGACATCCCGTTGAAAGAAGACGTTAAAGCCTTTCGCTAGAAGCAGAGGCATTATAATCCTAAGATCTCAGGTACTATCCAAGCTGAAATTCAAAAAATGCTGGATGCGAGAATCATTTTTCCTATCCATCACAGTACTTGGGTAGCAAATATTGTGCCAGTGCGCAAGAAGAACGGTGAAATACGCATATGCGTAGATTTTCGAAATCTGAATCAGGCTTCCTTGAAAGACAACTACCCACTTCCTATAATGGATCAAGTTCTGCAAGCAGTAACTGGATCAGAGATGTTGTCCATGCTTGATGGTTTTTCAGGCTACAATCAGATTGAAGTCTCACCTGAAGATCAATTTAAAACAACATTCACTACTCCCTGGGGTACATTTTCCTACAGCAGGATGCCTTTTGGCCTAACCAATGCTGACACCACTTTTCAGCGGGCCATGGACCTGGCATTCAAAGGTATGATGGGGAAGGTCATTGTGGTTTATCTAGATGAATTAATTGTGTTCTCTAAACAACGAAATGATCATTGTGATCATTTGGAGCAAGTATTGGCCAGATGCCGAGAGCATGGGATTTCCCTAAACCCAAAAAAGTCTATTTTTGGAGTCACGGAAGGAAAGTTGCTAGGGCATGTTGTTAGCAAAGAAGGAACGAAGATAGATACCGAAAGAGTTAAGGCTATTCAGAGCCTTACTCTGCCTACAAGCAAGACTGGCGTTCATTCTTTCTTTGGAAAGGTGAACTTTCTCAGGTGTTTTGTTCCCGACTTTGCTGAGAAGACTCGTCACATATTGAACATGATGAAGGGGTCACCAACTTTCCGATGGAGCGAGGAAGGGAAAAGGTCATTTGAAGAAATAAAAGCTTCCGTTGCTCACGCACCAGTTCTGGTATGTCCCGATTTCTCCAAAGATTTTATCATGTATAGTTATGCATCTGAGCATACTGTGTCTGCCATCTTGATGCAAAAGAATTCGGAGGATGTTGAATCTCCGATTGCGTTCATGAGCTCTCCTCTCAAGCCTCACGAAATAAAAATGTCTCAATTGGAAAAGCATGCCTTCGCCATTGTTAAAGCAGTCAAAAACTTCAGGTATTACATTTTAAATTCCCATACGGTGGTGCTGGTCCCTGACACGGCAGTCAAATCAATTCTAACTCAACAGGAGTTAGGAAGCTTGCGAGGGAATTGGATTGCAAAGGTTCAGGAGTACGACCTGGATATAAAACCAACCAAGCTGGTAAGAGGCAAGGGCCTATGTCAGCTTATGGCTGAAAACAAAGATTCAGAAAGCCCTGAGGAAAATGATGATTGTACCAATGAAGCGCAAAGCCAACTGGAGAAAGCCCATTCTCTCCCTCTGGTCCTATTTGTCGCAACCAGCGATGAGTGGTATTCTGATATTGCTTTCTTCCTCACCTACGGTGAATGTCCAGCTCACCTAACTGCAAAGGAGAAGCACACTATAAAGCTCAGAGCAGCCAAATATGTTATCTGGGATGACGGCTTATACAAACGCGGGATAGATGGTGTCTTCTTGCGGTGTGTCGACAAGCCACAGCAGGTGAAGTTACTTGAAAGTTTTCATAATTCAGCCTGTGGAGGCCATTTTTCCTCTTCCGTGACAGCACACAAGATCATCCGAGCCAGGTACTATTGGCCGACGCTTTTCCAAGATACAGCTACCTGGGTAGCAAAGTGTGAACCTTGCCAGCAGTTCGTCGGCAAGCCCAAGATGGCTGCTTTTCCCCTCAGGCCGGTCGTTGTCAACGAACCATTCAGGCAGTGGGGAATTGATTTTATTGGTGCACTCAATCCCCAATCGAGTGCCAGACATAATTATGTCCTATCAGCAACAGATTACTTCACCAAGTGGGTGGAAGCCATACCTGTCAAACATGCCACTTCCGAGGTTGTTTGCAGTTTTATCAAAGAAAATATCATTGTCAGGTTTGGCATTCCCAACAAGATTGTTGCTGATAATGCTTCTAACTTCTCCTCACGGGAAGTTATTAGTTTTTGCTATGAATATGGGATAACTTTGGCTCACACCTCAGATTATTACCCTCAGGGTAATGGTCAGGCGGAATCCAGTAACAAAAACTTGGTGACCATCATACGAAAGCTGGTGGATGAGAATCAACGAATGTGGCACAAGTCCTTATACGACGCTTTGTGGGCAGATCGCATTCCTCCCAAGAGGTCTCTCGGTATGTCACCTTTTCAAGTATTATATGGCACTGATGTTGAGCTTCCCATTTCCACTGAAATCCCTGCTTTGCACTTGGCACGAGCTATTGAAGATGAAACTTTCTGAAATTCTCTAGAAAAGAGGATCATGTATCTGACAGAGCTCGAAGAAAAGAGAGTAAGAGTGGTCGACAGGATCACCGAACATCAGAATCAAGTCAAGAGACTGTTCGATAAAAAAGCTAAGCAAAGAAATTTCCAGGTGGGGGACCTCGTCCTTCTGTGGGACAAGCGAAGAGAGCCAAAAGGCATGCACGGAAAGTTTGATTCCCTATGGAGAGGACCTTTCAAGATCAAGCAGCTCAATGGAGAGAATAGTTTCTATCTCTCATATCTGGATGGAACCGAACTCCCGCTTCCCTACAGCGGGCAACATCTGAAAATCTTCAGGAAGTAGAGCTTGCTCTCTTCTTTGTACAGTTTGCTTTAGTTGTGTGTTTGTTTTTGTCGTGTGTTTGCTTTCTGTTTGTTGTGTGTTCCCTTTTGTTTGCCCTCCGGTCGCCCTTGTTTTTGACTCTGTTACCCAATGGATAGGCACATGAGACCTGGGATTCTCTACCCCTGAGTTTGCTCAGGGATAGTCCCCAGAAAGAGCCAGCTGTTATCCCGTAAAATTGGCAAGGGAAATTTTACAGATAACCATACCGAAATTTTGTTCTGATCCCTCGTTAGGGATCCCTTGCGTTCGGAACGTTGCAAAATCCCTTCCCGGGAAATCCAGTTTTCCGAACTTAGTCATTTTTGGTCTTTTTGGCCGGGCGCATATAATGACTATGCAACATCAACTTTTCATGCGCCCCCTTTAAACCCTTTGGCGCATGCTTTCTTGTGTTAGCAGGCATTTTGGTGTGCCTCTCTATGTTGAGTCTTTCCTGCGTGCGCCAAGGCGCGTGCGCCTTCCTGTCAACAGATCATTTGTTGCGCCTCTTTTTGGTGCGCCAAAGGCGCACATATTCCTCTGTCAACACCACTTTCGGTGCGCAAAGGTGCACATATCTTCGTGTTGACAAGCGTTTTGGTGCGCCAAAGGGCGCATGTTTTCTCGTGTCGACAGCTCCTTTGGTGCGCCACTTGAAAAGGTTGGTGGCGCATTTATTGCTACCTCACCTATAAATAGGCACGTCTGCGCTGTCATTGTCACCAGATGCAATCACGTGATTTTTTAAAAATATTGTTTTCTCTGAGCCTGTCAGCGCACCTGCCCTGTCGCTTTCGATTGCTTTGTGGACCCCTTTCGTGCATTTCTTCATTATAAAAAGCCGGGTAAGTGGCCTCTTTCTTTTGTGCTTTTGTGTTTGTGGTTTTTGGCTGTTTGTGGATATGATTTGGATTGAAAAGGATGAAATCATGAATTTTCTTTCCCCCCTGCTGTCTTTCCACATTTCCTCCTCCTCTTTCCAGATCTGCTGGTAGAGGAAGCTCTTGTCCTGAGATGATAGCTTGAAACCCCTTTGTTTAAGCCATTTCAATCACCCAAATGAAACTTGCAAAAAGAGCTTAACCATATGAAAACCCCTCTGAAGAATCAAAGTTTTAAAGGAAACTGTATTTTCCTTTGGCGCATTGGTATACCATACAACATCAAGAACAGTTGCGCCCTTGGCGCATCTGTCGCCCCTGTTACACAAAGAGCAGCCGTGCCAATGACACACATTCCCTGCCTGCTACATCATAAAAAGATGCACCCTCATAGCACACTTCCCTCGCTTGCTGCAAACGTTTTCCGTGCGCCTCTTGGCGCATCAAACTTGAGTGCAACATCACAAATTCCTGCACCCTTTGGCACACCCAGCATCCATGTAGCAGTCTTTTTCTATGCGCCAAGTGCAAAGCTATAAACGGCGCAGGCACGTCCCTCATCGCAACAACATTGTGTCATGCAGACCTTCCATGCGCCGCGCCAAGTTCCCCTTCGGCGCATGAACATATGATGTTACACGCATTATTCCTGCGCCCTTTGGCGCACCCTGTACCCATGTAACATGAAAATAATCTGCGCCCTTTATAAAATAAACACATGGCGCAGGCCCACTTGTGCTTACAGCAACAAAGAATGCACCCTGCAGTGTCTATGCGCCATGCGCCCTTTGGCGCTGATTTAACCCTTACAACACCCTTTTCCTGTGTGCCTTGTCTATTTAGCTCTGCAATCTGCAATATCCATGCGCCATGCGCCCCGAGGCCTAAAAATTGCTAACTCTTTCTTCTGTTAGCATTTCAATGGAAAATCAAGCAGCTGACATGGCTTTCTTCAATTGGGTTTCACTTCTTATTCTTGCAGATCAGCAGCTAAGTTCAGAAGAACATATGTCAACATCAAGCAAGAGACCTACCAAATCCAAAGGCAAGGCCAAGCTCACAGAAGAAGAAATGAAGTATAAGTATCAGAGGGTCAGAATGCCCGACTCCCAGGCCGAGTGTGACCTGGACATCAGAGACTCAGAGTTGGGTCATATTGATATGGAGGAATTCTGGGTCAGGACTCAGAAGGTCACAAGAAGTCCATGGATGGACAAGCTGATAGGCAGTGCCCTGCACTTTGCTGGGGGAATCCCAGTCAGCGCCGTTAACAATGAATTCATGATGGTGGTTGCCCGGTGCTACAATAAAGACACAAGATGTGTCGTAAATGAGAAGGGTGAGGTCATAATTAACCTCACTGCCCGCCACTTTGAGATAATACTCGGCATTCCTCATCACCGGCACTTTGTGGCCATCAGCCGAGAGGATTGTATCAAAGCCTGGGATGACAATGAAGATCAGTGCATGCAACTGATGAATGAAGTATATCTGAAGAACAAGAAAGTAGTGACCCGTTGGCCACAAATCATTCACCGCAGTGATTTTTCGGAGGAGCTCAGTGACACCATCACGTTCCTGAGCAGGGTGTTTGGGCTTCCTGACGCCCACTATTTCCACAAATGGATGCTGCGGTATTTAGAAACAATGAACAAAAATATGCCCGATCAACGCTTTGAATGGGCAGAAATTATAAGCAGCATGATATCAGAGCAGCTGCAACAATTCCCCACAACGGGGAGGTTCTACATGAATTCCTATGTTGTTTATGCTGCAGCTTCTGAAAGGGACTATCCAGCTCTGATGCGGAGTGGGGTTTGGCCCCAAGTTAGAATCTATGAATACTATCCAGAGCTGAAGCTGGAGAATAGCATCCCTCAATTTACAAAGATCAATGATGCATTTTTCTATTTCATCATCTGCCTGTTGAGGCCGAATATGACTTACGGTCACACGACCAAGAGCATCGTGGCAGCCACTGAGAAATGGGGGGCCCTGTTCACCCAATTCCCCACATTCACTTATCTAAGAGCAGCTAACTTCTTGGGAGAGCCAACTAGACTGCCAAGATATGCTGGGCCCAAGTTGATTCTGCTAGAGCTGTCAAGACAGCTAGTCACTTATCATGAAAAGTGCCTAAAAAGAAAGAAGGGTGGAACTCCTTTCCCCCTCACAGTGGGTAGATATACATGTCTTACTCACCACAAGGAAAAAGACATGTTTGCAGAGCTGGAGCTACTGAATCTGAAACATGACTTCCCAGCAAGGCCTACCTTCGACCCGAGAAATTGTCTGCCAAGGGCTAAGCTCGATCCGATCCACATCCCTCAGATCGAGGATATCTACATTGACCTATATCATGAGGTGGAGCTCAGGAGGAAAGACCATTCTCGTTTGGCCTTGGCAGAAATCATCCAATATGGGGTAGCCATCGTCCCCAAAGGCTACCAAACTACCAAAGAGGAAGTGGATCAAGTATATCTTGACACAGGTGGGGATGATTGGCCTTTTGCGGCAATTGATAGGACTAAAGCACCTCAGACAATTGAGGAGAGGGTCAAAGAAACTCTGCATAGAACAGAGCATTGGTGCCGAATGAATGGACTCATCTACCTCGGGGTTGATTTCACAACCTCTCCATTGGGTAACGCACCTCCTCGATCAAAACAGTAGCCTAAAGGCAAAGGAAAAGGTAAAGAGGGTGAATCCAGCACCACTCAAGAGGAAGCTCCTGCAAGTCCTCCTTCCGCTGCACCCGAACAAGTTGTAACTCTGGCTTCTCCAGAGAAAGAAGCGGAAGAAGATGTTCCAATAGGCCCATCCACTCAGGATGTCGCCACTGCTGCAACAACCGAAGTCCCTTCTGTCCCTTCTTCTTCTCCTCCTTCCCCTCCTCGAGCGACTCAAGCGACCATTCCTTTGGTCGTGTCCTCTCCCCCTTCTTCTACCATTCCTCCCGCTTCTTCGTCCATCTTCTCTTCTCTCGCGGACCTGTCCCCCTCCATTTCTTCTCTCATCTCTGAGCTCCCTTCCCTTCCTATGTCTTCCTCCCCTGTAGTATCTCTTCCTCCCGTGAGCACTTCCTCGGCCTCCCTCTCGATGCCGCCTCCAAGTGTCTCCACGTTTTTCCCTTCTACTACTGCAGCTGCCCCCTTCTCTGTTTCTGGCCCTTCTCCCATAAGTCCAGCCTGGATCTCCCAGCACTTAAGTCAATAGAAAAGGAAAGTTCCCATCACCCCGATGGACTTTTCCGTAATCCCATCCAAAGGGGCAAAGAAGCAGAAGCCCGTCACACGCTTCTCTCAGAGTGCTTCGGGAGAGAGGGTAATGGAGATCGCATACCCCAATCCTCTGAAGGATAAAAAGGATCTGTCTCTGAAAAATTATACAGTGACCCAAGTCATAATGGGGATGTCTTCTGAAAGCCTTTAGGGAGAAGCCCTATCTGCAGTTGACGCCCTCTGCAAGAAGCTTCAAGAAACAAAAGAAGAGAAAAGGCTATTGAAAGAGAAAAATAAACATCTGCTCCAAGCCTTACAGAAGATGGGCAGTGCACCTCCCACAACTGCCACCGAGACTCCTGAGCCTCTGAGCCAGGATAAAATTAATGAATATGCAAAAATCGGCGAGCAGGGCATGGCAGTTTCAGCTTGGAGGAGCCAAATCCTCAAGGACAGTGAAAGAGTGATCGCCAAGTTCTCTGATTTATATCTGAACATCAACAAGGTGAATAAGGAGCTCCAAGCGTTAGCAGGACCCATATCAGAAGAGCTGGACCATGCTAGGCTGCAGCATGAGACCTTTCAACAAATGTTCGACTGTTCAGTCGAAGATTTGGTCAAGTTCGGCGTTTTCGGTCATCCCAGGGCCCTCAATAAAGTCATTTCCACTCTGGACTACCGGATGGATCAACTGGAATTTGTCCTTGAAAAGATCGATAAGGTAAAGGAAGAAGCCCTGGACGCGATGCACCAAATGGAACAAATCGTTCTCAACATGTCACCAGGGTTACTTACTCCTTCCTTCGCCTTAAGAAAAGTTGATGAAACCATCCAGATCTTCAAGGAGATCATTTCACAAGGGCTGGGGCCAGAGGTCACTTTTGACGCAGAGTCCATCAATAACCTGCTGGCCTGTCGGGACTTCATCGGGTTCCTCATAGAAGCAGAGAAAGAATATTCCAAACTCCCAGAGAAGCTCATAGATGAGCGGGAGACTTGTGAGGTGATCAGTGAGTGACACAAGGATCCTTCCCAGGATCAACTAGGGCCCATGATCAGCAAGTTCATGGAATACCGTGCTCAATTCCACATCTCGTCACCTGAGCAGCAGCAAAAGCAGGCTACCCCCTTTCGGCCGCAGGATGACGACGATGAATAACTTCTCTTTCTTCTTCTTCTCTCTCTTCTTCGACTTTCTTTTTGTGAATATCTGGAGTATGTTGGCACAAATGATGACATCATCCATGTTGCACCATGGGATGATGTCATCCATCAAGTTGTCAAAAGTCAACATGACTTTGAGATATTTTGTATATCCTTGTAGATATTTTGTAAATATCTTTGTAAATAGGTGGTTGGATCCTTTTTGCCTTCTTTTCTCTCCTTCTTCTATAGATACCCCAATACTTGTTGTATTGGGCATGAGTGAATATCTTTCAGATGAAAAATAGAAGTGAGGAGAAAAGACTTTGAGCTTTTTGTAACAGAAAGAATTATTAATACAATATTTAGACTTTGTGCTGAATACGTGTGTTATTTGCATTGGATCTTTCTTACGTTAGATCTGTGTGCTTGTTCTGTTGGATCTACTTCTGTTTTATTGTCATTTATTCATCAGTATTGCTTTGCTCGTTTATGTAAGTAGGTTTGGCTCTGTTTACTACCAATCCCAAAACATAAACCCTCTGACCTTTCTGCTTTGGAATTCATTTCTTTTCTTTCTTCAGATCTGATCTTTCTCCATCCTCTCTTTCATTCCTTTCTTTTCGCAGTCGGAAACACCCTACTGGGATGAGATCCCAAACCCCCGAAGGCAGAATATTGTGAGACTTGCACAGATTCCTGCTGGTAGAATAGCAATAAACCAGTTTCACTTTGCTGACTCAAAGAGGGGCTATGCCCTACACACTGTTGGCTCGTCTATCCATAGATCTGCCCAAGCGACAGATTTTCAGACCAATAGACAAACATAGAGAATGTATGGTGTATGGTGTATGACTCACAATGTGTGATGAAATGCAATGTGTTATGCCTATAGTGTAGTGTGTGGGGTTCAATTTTGTAGTAATCCCTCAACATTCAAGTGTGAATTAAAGCACAAGAGTGCATCATTGAGTGGTGACAATGCAAAAATATCTGATGAAAAGTGCCTATACAAAAATTCAAATATGATAGATGTTATGCCGAAATGAGAGGGGGGGATTAAGTGTTATGCCCCCCAAGTATATAGAAATAAGTGAACTAACCAATGATAGTGAAGGAAAAAGGTCCTCCACCCGATGTCTACGAGGATGAAAGCGTAGGACCATGATCTAAGAGTGGTGGTATGGTAGAAAAATGCTATGTTGGTGAAAGAAGCCTATGCGCATGTGAGGGATGAATATAGGATGAAGGTTGGAGCATAGTAGAATACGTCAATGATGGAGATCTACATGATGTTGAATGAAAAGGTGATGAGAAACCACGTGAATAAATCAAGGTGATGAAAATGTTGAGATGTAGTGATTGTCCTAGGAATAGGCCTATGCCGATGTGTAGGACTAGCAGATTAATGTAGTCATGTGGATGATATGTGAGTAGGTGAACTAGGAGTAGACTGTGCTTTGAGTAACATAGAATGAAACACGTTAGAAGAGATAGATGACACATGGGTGAGTGTATGAGAAGATGATGATAATGGAGGAGATGGGGGGACACCATCAATATAAATGATTTGTGTATTATAAATGAACTTGAGTCACAAAAGATTCATAGAAATGATAGATTGAGAGAGATGAATCTAATTAAGACCGAGAAGCATGTTGCATCCCTCAACTATGTTTCCAACGGGGAATGGGACTAACATAATAAGCGGGCCAACTATGACATGTAACTGAACAACACCAAAGGGCTTGTGGAAGGGACAATTGATTTGTGATGTAGGATAACAGATGGCCTTAAGGAGGGA
Organism: Taxus chinensis; assembly: GCA_019776745.2. Lineage (NCBI taxonomy): Eukaryota > Viridiplantae > Streptophyta > Pinopsida > Cupressales > Taxaceae > Taxus > Taxus chinensis. Next base: position 56,871,062 of record CM034154.1, on the reverse strand, counting down.
CATAAAACATGCACTAATAGGCCATGAGGGATCAACCTTAGTATTGTTAATGGAGGTAGAGCCAATATATAAATGGATGTGTAAATGATTACATGTAAAAGTAGCGTGATAATCGGCGTTGGAAAAATAAACGATTGGTGACAAATATTCAGTGTTAGCAACTAAGAAGTCAAGATCCCATGGGGAACAAGGTACTGCATGATAGACATAATTAGCATTAGAATCTGAAGTTTATGATTGTCATTAGTAGGTGTGGATGTTGTAGATTCTAGAAGTTCAATTTGACCATTTTCAAGAATATCTTGAATGATATTTCGTAACCGAAAACACCGATCAGTGGAATGTCTGATGCTTTGATGATAATCACAATAAGGACTATCATCGAAATTATGCCCTTTGGGTTGAGATGGATCAAGTTGTAGTGGTAATGGTAAAATAATAAGATTACTATCTATGAGCTGTGGTAGCAAAACACTCGGTGGTGTACTAATCTTAGTGAAAGTACACCTTTATGGTTACAGTTGAAGCTCGCTAGGAGTAGAGAATGCGTTTATAGTAGTTTTTCTTCCCATGGGTTTATTTGCAAAAGATTTGGATGGTGGATTACTTTGAAAGCATGTGGAAGATGATGCTTGTTCTTGATATTTAAGCTTGCATATGGCTAATAGTTTAGTCTCATGAAGCTTGAGAGTATGACAAAGTTGACCAAATGAAGGATAAGTCTTAAAGAGAACACTCTCCTATAGGGGTGGTAATAGAATCGAGATGAATAAATCCTGAAGTTTGGGATCCCCAAGGACATTAGACATCTTGGCTAAGTTGTTTTTGTACCGTAAGACATAATTAAAAAAGTGTTCGTTAGATCCTTATTTGAGTTGTGCCAGCTGAGCATAAGATATATTAGAGCCAATATTGATGGAGAAATGCACGAGAAAGGCATCGACCAGATGCATGAAAGAGACCACTGAGTGTATAGGTAGGTCATAAAACCAACGCATCGCATAGTCTTGTAAAATTCAAGGAAAAAGCTTAGTGAGAATGGTGTGATCATCTGCATAATAGAGACATGCTACATGAAAAGCATGGAGATGCTCTTGTGGGTCACCATGGCTTTTAAAAATGTTAAATTTGGGAGAGAGGAAGTTGGGTGGAAAAACACAAGCGGAGATAGCTGGTGCAAAGGGAGTATGTGAAAATGATGTAGAATATAAAGATGGGGATCCTCGAGAAGTAGCAAATTAGAGCTAGCCCCTTCATATGTATTATTCCTTACACACTCTAGTTACACGGTTCATACTCTAATACTGAGGGTATAAATCTGAAATTAATCTCACCATACTTACTCACTCTTTACGCTCTATGTTTTGTCAATCATATCTTTCTTGTGCACAATCCAAATTGTTTCTTGATGACGCACTTGTTCTATGGCTTATTCTTGACTATCGAGGGGTCTTTTCTAAATGAACATCATCACATACTCATTCACATTCACTCAGGGGGCACGCGGATCCCATCACATACATATTACATATCACTCCATTCCACTTATCCACAACATACTATATATCTTGGTTGCACATCGTTCTTGTTTTATTATACTCAAATGATACAAACTGCTTACTATGTTAGCCGGATACATCGTATGTCATTATATTTTCTATATACACATGCGTGTTCACTTGTTCTTTAGATGTGGATGCAGACTTTCTATAGATATTTACACACAACATGGATGTTTGGCACTATACCTCTTACCAATCCCACAGTGGCTTCTGGGGGCATCTACTTTTGTACACACTACATGTGTTATTGTTTCATTTTTATACTACTTCCTATTCTTACTAGAACACTACTCTCTCAATACATACATGTCTTGACATACTTTGTATCTTTCTAACATGCTAACAGGTGTTTCATGTGCAACATTTTCCTTGCAGGAACTATTTTCCACCATGGTTTTCTAATTTTTTAGCTTGTTATTGTTTGTCATTATTTGCGGGATTCGCCATACATATTGCTTATATGATTTTGGACACTTCGGCCTTAATTTTCTGCAACATTGTGAGTGATGTCCCATGTTTGAAACACACTTTTTGCAGTCTACATTGTCTTCTTGCTTGTTAGCTTACACATTGTCTTCTATATGTGTATTTTTCTTGGTTGCACTAACACATGTTTTTAGCCACTTTTTTGCATGTTCCTTGGTTTCTACCTTGCACATTCCCCCCCCTGTAGACCATCAGTTTCATATCAATGTCTGGTCCTCTCCTTTGGGCCACATTATCCTAGCAATGTCGCACACACCCCAAACAAGGGGGGCATACATTGGGTGAATCAATTACCCTATATAGTAGCAAAAAGATAAAGTACATCATAGTTTAGCACATGAACAAAACACAGTTATAACACATGAATGACTCATAATCTGACTTGGGTCATCAGTTTAGCACAGACACCAACACCTAGATATAGATATGAGCTCGTGGGCACTCCTGACTTTTCCTGGGAGCCTATGACTAGGGGACAATTACAATCATTTTCTTAGATCAACAAAGTTTTCAGTAGTTTACATAGCAGTTTGCACAACACAGGAACAATCCTCCAATAATCAGAACACATTTTATCTTCTTTTTCTACTTGGATTGAAATGGATCGAGCTGGAACAAAGAAGGATCACACCATATGCAACGGTGTATAAATTTTTGGAAACAGTCGAGGATGGAGAATAACACTAGACCTTTCTCCCTAACACTCTTCTGGCGTGGTGTGAGATCGTCCAAAAAACTAGCACTTGGCGTCAGATCACCCAAAAAACTCGCACTTGGCATTAGATTGCCCAAAAAAATCATTCTTGGCGTGAGATCGTCCAAAAAACTCATTCTTCTATAGTGTTTTAGGATAAGTTATATCCTTTTCACTCATCATGGATCAGGTGCACATGTTCCTTTTAATACTTTTTTACATTTTTAAATACTTTTTACATACTTGGATCAAATTTTTCACATATATATGACTTTGAATACTCTTTCACACTTCTTTTGCGGGTCTGTTATTAATACAAAACAAGAAGCAACCCCACATCAAGAGACAACGATAACAGGTAAAAACATGGCACAACACATACGCTTCACCCCTAGGTCCACTTCCTCTTCCTTAGCTTCCACACTTCATTTTTTATCACTCCACGCTTTTTCTTTTCTCTTCAGCATGCTTTCACCATCGATCTACATGGTTATCAGGTACACATCTCTTATCTAATTTATGTTATATATTATTCACTCAACAACATAAAGTGGGGGAAATTTTAGACATTAAATCACGCACATGGGTACATTTCTAGGTCCTAATCACATACCACTATTCATATGATTCCTAAGCGAGAAAAATAGTAATTGGTATCTATCTTTGGTCTCTTTTTTGTCTTTCGGGTTTTCTCTTTGGTTTTGTACACCCCACAACCCAGTTTGATCTTCGTTACTTTATCTTTATTGACTCTAGACACCATCACCCATCCAGGACACTAGCACCCAGGTGTCCTCATCCCCTCTAGGCGCCCTTGACCTCTTTGTTCTAACTACAACTTTTATCCAAACACAAATACAACTTTTATCCAAAAAAATATTTGTTCTTATGGACTCTAAAATCATAAAATTTATGATACTTATATGTAATTAATAACTTATACAAATAATAATATATATTTTTTACATTATCATACACATTTAATTTTCATACAAAAATTACTCAAAATAAAAATATATATTATATTTTTAAAAATATTTTACAATTTGAACCAAAGTGTAAAAAAAATCTCTCTAAAGGACAATAACTTCTTCAAAATGTCTTCGATCTACATATTTTGTTTGAATCAGATTGAATTTTCTTCTAGTACAAAATTTATTTGTAGTACAATTTCCCTGAGCATTGTTGCTTCACATTAGAAATCTACATAAAAAAGATTACAAATTCCAATTTTCGTATGTACCTAATATGCAAAGACCGCATGAATTTCATTCTGTACATAAGTGACCTTGCCGAGAAAAGTACGCAAATCCCAATATGAAAAATTCAAATCCATGAATTTTTCATGTGTTCGGGGGTTTATGGTAAAACAAATCCTTTTCTATTGTATGGTAATAATGAATTCAATGATCATCTCGCAACATATCAGAATCACCAAAAAAAATGGTATCAAAACCCTAGCGACAATTAGGAATGAACTCTTTAGATGGTTAAGTGAACCTATGCGTCTATTTATATGGCACCTACATGAAGGTTTATACTTTGCATTGTTTTATAAAGCTCATCCTAACAACAAGCGCCCTTGTCCTAGCCAATATCTACTACTATAGTTTTATTATAATATCAAAATAATTGATGATATCCGACAAAAATATAAAAAACTTTTTCAATTCCGTTGTTCCATGTTTAGATCTGCTTCAGGATGTCATCGCATAAAATCAGCATAAAGGGGCCATATCTCTCTCATATTTCCACCAAGTCACCCTTATTGAAATTTCATAATCACCAAGATCAATGGCCATCATGACAATGATGTAAACACCCTCAACCCACCAATACTACCCAATGCCCAAAACAAGACAATAAATGTACACATATGAAAAATTCATCCTTAAAATCTCACTCTCGTGAGCAAAGATCTCTTTCTCTAGATTTTAAACAACTAAGTGTAGCTTACCACTAACAAAAAAGGTTCACTTGTCTCCTTCACCCACTTGAAAAAAAGGTTTTCATTCATACCATTATCATAAAATATCATTATGTTTGAAAAAAGTATACTGTCCTCCATACCTTAGACACACATGTCAAACACCCTCCACTCGTACCATCCACACGTCATTTGCACCAAATAAAGTTCCTCATTAATTGAATAGGGGTAAGCCATCGGCATTTGTAATTTCCTAACTAGGTTCATTCTATTATTAACAAAATAAATGCTTGCATCTTACACATTCAAAAAATAGGGTTAGCTTTACCACTCATGCTACTATTATTAGCGTTTACCCTGTATCCACCACTCTACCAGAGAAAGAGAACCTCTGTCATCTTTTCTATACAATTGTATTCATACACCTCATAACCTTGTTTGATGAGTTCATATTATCCATAACTCTTATTACATTGACTGTTAAGGGAACCATTACAATAAGAACCTCCTTCCATTTTGTTTAACGCATAAATTAGTAAAGGGTTCATTTTTCTATCCAACTATCTAGCGCACACTATCAAGCCTTTACCGATGACGCAAAACTTTTTCTATTGTTTTATACTTGAAACAATACCAAAAAAGGGTTCATTTTAACTCAAATAATTACAAAAAAGGGTTCATTTCCTACACATGACATTGAAAAGGGCATCGCTCTTCTTAAGTGAAACTCTAAAAGTGATCATACTTACACTAAATTACATACAAAAGGGTTACTGTCATTTCAATCACAAATGTTATTTCTCATTAACATGAAATTTTGTATACATTGAAAACCAAAATTACATGATCAGAGTATTATCCATATTCATTCATAAATAAAAGTTTTCAAATATTTAGGTATCATTTTCCTATCGAAACCATCATCCATTCAAGGTTAGTTTATGCAATGCAAATAGAAAAGAATACATATTTAACAAGCATCACATCAATATCGAAGAATTTCAACAAAAGCAAAATAGATGAGCAGTTCATTCTAACTAGCAAGTATAAATATAAGGGTTCATAAAAAAATAGTTACAAACAATGCAAAAAGGGTACGCAATCTCTCATGAAATACATCCATATATGTCATAAGGGTCCTCATTTTAATGGACTATAACGATTGTGGGAGCTCTAAACTAGATGTTTTCACTTTTACACCGCCGGTCGTAGCCCCTATAATCTCCATATGTCTACGTAATATAGCTACCTTGAACAAAAACAATAAAGGGTTCATTTTTACTGAAATAGGAAACATAAACAGAAAAGACTTCTCTCGTTGAGTATCCACACGTGCCTGATCAATCAATCAATAGAATAAAGTGGTCACCGTTTATCAAAACAAAACATAAAAATTATTTTTTTAACAATAATATCTAACAAAACTGGCTTGTTTTAATTGAAACCTCCCAAAAGCATATTTGGGGTCCATTTTAACTGCGAAAAATGGGCAGATCATGAATCCTATCAATAGGACCAATAATTGGGATCATTTTACCTACATACCATATAATACCATCATTAGTTATCAACATCCAAAAACACCTACCAACTCAAAATAATCACCAGGATAACAGTGATACCATGCGTAAACAATACATACTCTCGTGCATAGCGTTAGCTAATGCCAACCAATGGCTATGAAGGTGCATGCCCTCTAGCTCCTTTAACCAAAATGGTGAGCCACTGCACCCATCAAAGACAACTAACAAAAGTTAATATTACACCCATCAAGTGGGATGACCCACAACGTTTGGTTTAACTATAGGCCAAGAATTATAAGTGTTCATTAACTGATGAATGAAACAAAAGGGCTATTTCGCATCTAAAATACTCATCTAAGTGATTTGAGTGCACTAGTTGTAACTGAAAAATGATAATTACAAAGCATCGTGAAGCCTTAACTCAAGGTAGAAATAGGAAAATCATGTTCCACTTCGTAGTTAAACCCATGTACTTAAGTGGTGGAACTCTAGGATCACTTCCTATTAGTCATACCAATATTCATCTTCTTGCTAACACACTCCTTCTATATTTCAACTCTAGGCAATCTCTACTATGTCGCACTTAATTGGTCCATTGATATCACATTGTGATGTTACAATTTGACACTCAAATTAAGCTCTATTTAGGATATCCTCTAATTTATCTCCCACCATTCTTGGACGATCCTCCATAGATCATGGCCCCTTGTTTGTGATCAAGAATAGATCTATGCCCTAGAACATATTTCTCCAACTCCGAGGATCACACTTTCCCCTAAATAAGTGTAAATCTTATCGGAGTCCCTCTCCCAATTTGGATGACCATGGCCCATGAGTGTGCCTAATATTTAGCGATAATTGCTCATAAGCCACATACAGATTCAATTTGGTCTCCTGGAGATTTACCACACATGGGTGATGTCTTGTGTTTAAAAAAATGATTTTCTTATAAAAATGATACCATTGATGCAATAAAGTTCTCATGTAATGATCTCATCCCATGCTAGCTCTGATGTGTTGACTAAATATCATGAAATCTTATCAAATATGCCCACTCTACCACCCTCTGATGTGGGGATGGCTACAAGATGAAGTCCATAACAACTGGTTGATTTGACTGATCCGTCAACCATGGAACGACCGTTTGATTGTCAATATGGCATCTAGGATGCAATATGGGTCTCAATTTGTACTCGTATGCTCCTGTAAGGTATTACCTAGCTAGCTCTCGTTGCAAGACTTTGAGAATCCAGCTATAGCCATCACCTGTACTCTCTTGCCGACACCTAGTAGTTGGAATACAATGATATACATCCTCTATGGTCACTATTGTCTCCCCTTGAGGAAACCCTAAAAGTACAAGTATCTCCACACCACCTCTCGCACAATGCAGTAATCATGGGTGATATTGTGGGGTACCTCCCCGGTAATCTCACTATGTGCCACATTGGAAGACACGAGTCTGGAAGTGGTATATCAAGCAGATCCAGATAATGGGAAAGTCAACAATGGGATGACTCAAAATGGTTGGGGGAGGAGGTTAGGTGAGGTTGGGAGGTTAGGAGAGGTCAAGAGGTTAGGAGAATAGGATTAAATAGGTTAGGGATGGTTTTGTTGGCTAGATTTTCTACATAGCTAAAAACCTAGGTAGTCATGAGATAAATCTCCCTCATTTACCGGTGAGGCTCCCGTGTAAGATGTTTATCAATTTAGTGGGTATGAATCCTAATAACTATTTGTGGGGTTTTACTTTAATTACAAATCTCATGAACCATAGCTAAGCAATTCTACAGTAAGTAAGCATCTGTTTGCGAAGTATTTTTAGAAGGGGGAAACAATAGAATTTGGGAAAGAAGAAAGGAAAATGTGCGATTCAACCAATAGTTCACAAATTTGGTCTCATACACATAGATTAAATAAACAAGTATATCTCACAATATTTAGAAGTAAAGGAAAAGAAAAGATTCTAATCTAAATCTCAGATAAAACAAAGTTTATCTAAAGATCCATACAAAAGTAAGAAGCAAATGCACCGTGGACAAAAAGTTCTCTCAAAATATTCCTTTATTCAATTCCTCAGCTTTCACAAAAAATGAAATTAAGGTATACAACACAAATTCTGGAACTCAATAATTTTGATTAACAAATTGTGATCCTTTAACTCATAGGCTCTTCTTCTATTTATAGTGTATAGAGGGCAATTACAAATAGGAGGCTTTCAATGAATTTCCACATGTGGAAGCAATGAAAAGGGGAAGCAACTAACAATATTCCTCCTGGAATTCCTCTTTGCATGACATGCATGATTTATAACTGAAAATAGAACCTTCTATTTTTCATGTCTGCCACCTATTTCTAAGTAATTGACTTCTTACAGTAACTTGAAGTAACGAATTTTATATCCAAGTACCTAAGTTTTAAAATTTTAATTGATTGTTCAATTGATTTTTCAGAGAAAATAAGAGAAAGAAGAAGAAAGAGGAGAAGAAATTAGGAGAAATCTACAACACTCTCAGTCTTGTTCTTATTCCATACTCTGGATGCTGATCCAACCTGTATTGCACTTCTGCTTCATTCACTTTAGCAATGAATTATCTGAATGATATCTCTACCTTGAATATGAGATACTTTTTTCTCCCATATGTTGTTGAATCATTTCCTTCGATTCTCACCAAAACAGATATGGAAGCAACTGACTAAGATTTACTTATGGGTGCTACCTCTGACCTGTTTTCCCTCTTATCCTTTAAGATTTTACAGTTCTTCTCCATTACATGCACCAGTGCAATGTTTTCCGTGAATAATTTAGACAAAACTCACCACCCTTCATTATGCTTAAATCAACCTTTGTCTACGATCTTCTTTTTTATTTTTGCCAGAAGACCTTGTAAATATGAGAGCTCGATCTATTTTTGTGCAGAACATGCAATTTCTCCTTGTGATTTTGAAGATATATTCAATGTATCTGACATTAAATTTTCCTTCTTTTAACCAATATGAGCACCAGTGAAGTATTCTTGCAAATAATTTAGACAAACATGAAATCCATGGTATGAATGCTTAATTCCTTCACCAAAATCTGATTATGAAGTCTGTTGCCCTCTATTTTTTGACTTTTCTTGCATGCCAAGAAAGCTAAAAATATTATTTAATTCCCCTGTGCACTCACATCAACATGCAGATAGCCAGAATAATAAAAAGGAATCCTTTCCAACCCTAGGCACTAAAACTAGATGCTTCCCAACAATTATAGAAAAGGCCAGCTTTCAGGCATTTAGCTATGCTAGAATGGGTTGCACTTTTTGGCTAGAAGTCATGTTAAAAATAAGAAGGCAAGGAAGTGGGAATTTTTACCCTTCCAAGCAGCTCCATAATTCCCATCTTTAAGTGATTTAAATTTAATGATGGGAAGAAACAACCTTCTAGGAAGGCTTCAAATTCCCACCTTCCTTCCACCACCAAAATTCCCATTGGCACTTAAGTGATTTAACTTTAATGATGGGAAAAAACAACCTTCCAGGAAGGCTTCAAATTCCCACCTTCCTTCCACAAGTAAAATTCCCATTGTCACTTAAGTGATTTAACTTTAATGATGGGAAAAATAAACCTTCCAGGAAGGCTCCAAATTCTCACCTTCCTTCGACCACCAAAATTCCCATTGGCACTTAAGTGATTTAACTTAAATAATGCAAAAAAAACCTTCTAGGAAGGCTCCAAATTCCCACCTTCCTTCCACCACCAAAATTCTCATTGGCACTTAAGTGATTTAACTTTAATAATGGGAAAAAACAACCTTCCAAGAAGGCTCAAAATTTCCACCTTCCTTCCACCACCAAAATTCCCATTGGCACTTAAAATCCCTCCTTCCAAAAAGTGTGACTTGCATGGAAGAAAACTTCTTCCCAAAAAGTGTGACTTGCATTAATAAATTGCTCTTCCCAAAAAGTGTGACTTGCATGAATTTTGCTTTTAAATTTGTGTGAAAACTAATCAGTAGCCACCAAAATTCCCATTGGCACTTGAAATCCCTCCTTCCAAAAAGTGCGACTTGTATGGAAGAAAGCTTCTTCCCAAAAAGTGTGACTTGCATTAAGAAATTGCTCTTCCCAAAAAGTGTGACTTGCATGACTTCTGCTTTTAAAGTTGCATGAAAACTCATCAACAACATTTTATTTCCATTTTTGGATTTTCAGTGAAGAAAACACAAGCATAGAATAAAATTTTCCATTTTTGGAAAGGGTCCAGGAAGATGTAGCAACAAAAACTTGTAAGTGCCATAACTTTCACTCCATGGCTCTGTTTTAGGTGTCGTTTTATCTAAACGTGCATATTTTCTCGAGCTCTACGCATTGATGGTAATATTTTCCTTATTTTCATAAAATCCATTTTTGCACCCTTTTGACTAAGCAACTTCTTGCAATATCTTGAAAGAATCATGAGCTCTGATCACCTTTAGACAGATTAGTAATTAAAAATACCGGATAGCTTTTCAAACCCTATGCATGGGGAAATATATGGTAGGAAGAATGAATAGGCTCCGGGAATTTCTGGAGAAAACAAACCAAAAAACAAAGACAAAAAGAAATAAAACAAAACAAAAGAAGCTGTAGGCAATTGCTCAAAATATTTCTCCAATGAGCTGATCTACAAAAATTCTCTCCCCCCCCCCCGAGTGAATTTTTTTTGTAATAATGATGGGGTGAAGTGCTTTATATAACCTAAATCCTCCAATTTTAGCTCAATCTATTTTTAAAATAAATTTATTTATATAATAAATAAATAAATAAAATTCTCTCAAACAAAACTTGGATTTTATGACTCTCTAGGGATACCTTAGAGCAATGCAAACAACTATAGGTAAAACAAACACAAAACTACCTGTTACATTGAAAAGAGTGATTTAAAAAAAAGGGGGTAGTCCCAAAATTCAAGGTGAAATCTAGGGGACACCAGGTTTAAAGATGGTTAGGTGCTTTCAGGGGAGTTATAGTAAGCTTTGATGAGTAAATATGATTTACCGGGGCCGGGGTAAAATTAATTTTACGGGATGAGGAGGATGATTTAGATGATGTTTATAGTTATAGGTTTTGATAGAGTAATGCATCTACAGGGAGTAGGTGGGTGACAAAAACTCGATGTCTACAATGATCATATAGAGACAAGCCTAAATCCCAAATATTATGACACAAACGAATCAAATCTCACAATCACAATTCATCTCAAAGCAACACAAGATTTATTCACAATCCAGAGATAGGTTCGACCATGAACATATCCTTCTTTTGACAAACCTTTTATGTGCACATTTCTAGATCTCCATATTTTACAAATAACTTCATGATACTCATCCCAACATCTATACCCAATTTCAACACACTATCATACATTTTGAGCTTGTTAGTATCTCTTTAACCCTAAATCCTAATTGTAATTTCGTTGGTATATCTATTGGATTGACCTAATTATACTATTTAAAATTATCATTCAATCATTCTAAATTGTATTTACAAAATATCCAACTAGGAATATAAACCAAAATTTCATATTACGTTTAAATGAATTCACTTATCTAATGTACTACACCTACCTAGGGTTTCATTCCTCACCCTTAGAGGTACAATTTTTTTAATCTAAATCTTGTTGATTTTCTAGATTCTAGGGTATTTACAAACCCTATCTCAAATGTATATGTAATAAATTGTTAATGGCCAACACATATTACCCATATCATATTAAAATATCACCTGTAATTCATGGAACCCATATGACATCTAAACTACTTCCTCTGACCACAAGTAGAGTGGGATTTTAGTACCCCATTTACTCCTACCCATACTTTACATTCAAACCCCTAAACAATGCCCCTATCCATTCACTAACCATCAATCTTGCTCCTACCTACAAAGTGGCCGTAATCACCTCTTGATGTGGTAAACCTTCTATCAATCCAAGTCCCACTGGGGGTATTCCTCAAAATATTAACCTTGTACTACCTCCACATCCTATAGATCCTACACCAACTACTAAGGTTTATGACCTCTTGGATCAACTCAAACATACACATGCCAAAATATTTATATTATAATTACTCAAGTAATTTACTGTCTTGAAGGATATTCTTTCTCAAGCATTGAGTGAAACCACTTTACTAACCAATACCGGGAAAACTTATTTTGCATCCATTGTTAATACTTTAAAGAAAAGTGCACATCAAATATCCTTTGATAAAGAAGACTTGCCACCTCAAGACATCATTGCTTTACATTTACCATGATATATATGAGTACAAATCTTTAATAAGGTAGACATGCGAGATCTTATAGATAATGGGTTAGGATTGAACATCTGTAACACATAATTTTTGAATGAAATACGACTTGGTACAAAATTCTTAGGGAATTTTGGCACGATGATTAAAGGTTTCGATAATATATCAAAACTACCAATTGGTACGATTACTTTATCTATCAAATTAGGACCAAACACACTTTAAACAAAAATTCATGTAATGTTCGTTGATTTAAATTGCAATCTTTTATTTAGGAGATATTGGATTCATAATATGGGATTCGTTCCCTCCACACTACACCAATTCCTCAAATACATACATGAGGGATATGAATATACATGTCTTGTACATAATTACAAATGCCAATCATACACCTTAAATCTAAATCATCCCAAAATGTATTCAAACTGATATACTTGCAAAAATTAAATAAGCTTCAATGTTTTCCTCTATTCATATAAATTCCACTTACAATTTCTTATCTTTACATCTTGAGGAAGTTTCCCAAGGATTTAGAAACTTGAACAATCTTTACAGCTTTGTAAACTTACAAATTTAAATTCTTGACAACTTTTACAAACCTTGTGGTCTTGAATTATTCTTCCACCATACTCATTCTATATATTATCACCACTCACTTCTCATCATTTTTTTCAATGCACCATCCACTATGCACTCCTTATTAGCCTCTACCATGCATATCTTTCAATCAATCATGAGAGCTAAGCATGAATATTAACCTTATACTCAACCTTATCTTAAAATACTTAACTATGCTTTTGTTGGAACTTAATTACTTATATGATTATGATATTCAATGGCTTGATTAACAACCTACAGTCATGACATTCATCTTGTAACCTTTTTATACACAATAATGCTTCAATTCCATCTCAAGCTTGTTTAAGGGCTATTAGCTCTAGTTGACCCAAAACTGTTCTTGACTTAATAGAGATATTTCAAAGACTTAAGAACACAAATAAATCACCAAATAACATGTTTTCATGCCCTCATACTTATAATTTGCTTGAAAACTCAAGAAATTAGAAAAACTCTGTTTTACCACTTAACATGTCAATTTGGCCTTTTAGCCCCGCTTTATTTGAGTTTTTTGAGATAAAAATCATTCCACAGAATTTAAATTAGGAAATATAATGATTTTTGAATACTATCTCTTTAAGAAGTTTATGAAGACTCTTTGGGGTGTTCTTGAGGTAAAATGCATAGTCTCCACTAGATCAAGCTTCAATTAGGTCTCCTTTAGGCTTGAAATAAAATTGTCATGAATATTTCCATCCGTACACCTCAAAATACCATGAAAACAAGAAAATATGTTAGATCATCTCCACCAATACTTGTATACCAAATTTTAGATCATTTTATTAAGAAATATGCAAGATAAAGCATTTTTTCTCCTTTCTAGACAAACTTTCTTAGCACATACAAATTTGCAGTATGCGTTTTTGAGTTTTTCATGATGAAAAGACCTCAAAATGACTTAAAATTTTGGATTTAATCTTATTATTCTACAAAGAACATGATCACAAAATTTCAGAATGTTTCCATTACGACAACTCAAGTTATGGCCTTTTTTCTCTTCCTACAACGTGGATTAGACAATCAGGACAACAAGCCTTCTAAAATAAATATCTTGAGCATATGAGCACATAAAAACCTGATTCCAACTCCTATAGCTTTGTATCATGATTCATCTAGCATAAATTCTCTCATTTTATGATATTTTTCCCATGATGTATTATTAATCATAAATATAAGCTTTTCATACTTTCTAGTGCTTAGAAATTTGTTTTGTACTGAGATAAAACTGTAGCATGCAAGTTGACATCTCAAATTATGAAAATATTATTCAAAACACATAATTAGGGCCAAAACATATATTAACTTCAACCCATAGAAGAGACTACAAGAAATTATTCATTTCATCTAATCAAGCCTTCTATAAGTGTTAAGAACCTTTCAATCTGAATCATCTACAATACTCCCAATGTTACAACCAATAATATAATACAAGAGTACTATTATGACAAGGATTGAATCATACAATCATAATTAGTCCATCCGTTTACAGAACTAACATTCTTTAAGAAATAATACAAAAACGTTACACAAACCATCTTCATTATTTCTTTTTGCAAGAATCAACAATCTGCTACAAAAGAGGTCTTACAAAACTTAATTATTCTTGATGCTCCCTTAAGCCTCCTTCCTATCCTTACTTACCCGTAACATTCCAATGTACACACATATATTTTATATCTCTTCTTTATTGTTGTTCAATACTTATATCCACATAGAAGAGCTCAATCTAGACTTATTAGTTCAACTTTTAAAGGCAAGAATCCAAGATTCTCTCAACCATATACCATCTTAACCTTCTTCCAACGTGTTGGCTAGATTTTTTGCATAGCAAAAAACCTAGGTAGTCATGAGATAAATCTCCCTCATTTAACCAGTGAGGCTCCCGTGTCAGATTTATCAATTAAAGTATGCTAATATCTAAATGGGGTTTTACTTTAACTATTCAGTTCATGAACCATAACTGAATAGTTATGCAGCAAGTAAGCAGATGTGTAAAGAAATGAAAATTTATAGAATAAGGTAATTACATAAACACATAGAAGAAATGGGGAAGATGTGCATCCCAATCAGTAGATGGCATACCTGATTGCATGCAAATAAAAGAATCCAATAGATAGAAATGCAGAATTCTAAAATAAAGGCAGCTCTAGATCCAGATCTAAAATAACACAAAGTTTATTAAGAGATCTAAGATTAAAAGAAAGAAACAGAGTACACCGTGACACAAAGTTCTCCGGAAACCTCTCCTTTGTAATCCTTTGCTCCAAGTCTCTCAGGGGTTCAACACAAAGTCTAGAACACAAGATTGCTGCTTACAAATTCTGATCATTAACCCAGAGGTTCTTCTCCTACTTATAGAATGTAGGAGGGAAAGTACAAATGGAAAATCTAACTGAACTGAAACATAAACAACAAGTAAAGATGACATTTGGCAATCATATTCCACTAACTTCTCCTTAAGTGACACATGTATCACTTAACTAATAGAATTGTTCCACATGACTTTAAGCAATGGTTTCAAAACCAATAACTTTAAAGTTTTACAATTTCATCCAGGAACATAGAAAATAGAAGAAGTCATGCCAGCTGTAACATTTATGTCTTCTTTTTGTTCTAATATCGAATATACTTGTTGAACATATGACTCAGCATCTTTCCATCTGTTTTAGCCACTACTTCCTTCTATGTCCTGAACTGCAGCAACCCTTCAGTCAACACTTTGATGCACTCCTCCACATCTTCCAGGCTCAGCCTAAACCTCGCAATCTCTTCCTGCATCGCCACCAGTCTACTAATAGAATTCATTGTGAAAGGCTTAATAGCTTTGTCAATTCTCTTTTGTACCATCAAAAGAGACCCTTCCAGGGAGCTAGGCACTTTATTAGGAATGATCCGCATGTATGAAGTAACACCTTTGACCACGTCCTCCTCAGTGAAAGAAATGATACTGTCGGGTAAGGATGATGTCCTACTCTCAAGTGCCTGCATCCTCTTCAGCAAAACTCTGCAGATTTCCAAACGGAAAGATACTGCAAACTCTAGCTATTTCCCCTTTTAAACTGATCCATTTGGTACAATTTGTTTTACAACCAATACATCTCATGGCAGCTTGTTGATCTCCCCCAAAGTACTCAGGTTACTCTCAGAAACTGTGTTCATGCCTACTATGTTCGTCATCAATTACTATAGCTGATTTGCTGCATCATCCATAACCTTTAGGAGGGCTGGCACTTCTCCAAGTTATACAAAAGCTTGACGAATAATCAAATCCTTCTATTCGTCAATAGCTTTTACTTGATTGCTTGCATCCTCCATTTCCTGCATAAGATGATCACTCACCTGCTCTGAAATGGGATGAATGGAAGGTTTAGAAAACTTGGCTATGATCTCACACAATTGATATACTTGCTTTTGCAACTCATATTTCTTCTCCTTTTCATTGTCAAGCCTAAGGAATAAAGCATCTATCAATGTCTGCGTGTCCTGCTTCAATCTTTCTGTGGTGGCTTGACCAAGGGGTACTTTGGTCACTATCACATCTTCTACCATGAGCTCATCTTCCTTCTTTCCTTCTACTGAAATTGACATCTCAACAAAATTCTCTCTTGAATCCTTGATGATTAACCTTGAAGTCACCTTAGCAACTTTAGGCCTTCTATCTCTTCCGCCCAAACTTTAGATTAGCTGCAAGTCGTGCTCCTCGAAGTTCATCTTCATTCTCGCTTCTGGAACCAACGATGAAGCCAACCATTCCAAGAAGTTACTTCTCAGAGAATAATAAGTCGCTGAGTGCACTACCATCTCCCGCTCTGCATCCTCTCCATCAGAAACTGCCATAGTGTTATGGCTGCCATCCTCTGAATCATCCAAGGAAAAAACTCTTTCAAATTCCGCCATCTGCTGCTTTAACATCTCTTTTGGAATAGGTGATGAATGGAGTGGCTGAGGAGAGAAGATGAATGTCACTGGATTCAGTAGAGGCATGG
This sequence comes from Taxus chinensis, assembly GCA_019776745.2. Taxonomy (NCBI): domain Eukaryota; kingdom Viridiplantae; phylum Streptophyta; class Pinopsida; order Cupressales; family Taxaceae; genus Taxus; species Taxus chinensis. The sequence goes on along the minus strand of CM034154.1, from coordinate 56,853,995 downwards.
AAGTATCCTGCTGCGGTGTAGTAGTTGGTGAAGTACTGGCTGTTGGAGAAGCCAGAGCTAAAGCCATGGTTGTAGAAGTGATCTTCTCCTTTGATTGAGATCTTCTGTGTACTTTCAACTTCTCAGACCTCCTGCTGCTTTCTCCTTTGTGCTTCCACTTGAGAGAATCTCCTGTGTCGAAGTTACCCATGACTTGATTCATCAATGCTTCATCAAGGCAATATCCCTTTGTCAGCAACCAGTTTGAAGTATTCACCAAAACAACTCCAGATCTTTCTTCAATTGTATGGCAACCTCCTACGTTATACTACAATACAACTTTATCTTCTCCCATTTGATGGTAAGTGTCAAGTACCACATTCCCATCATCTTTAAGATCCGCAGGTATCCGCGCTAGTCCAAAGTCAAACACTTGCTTTCCTGATAGCCTACTGAAATCTCTCTTTCTAACATTGTACTCACTTTTACACTTCATCCAGAAATCTTATAATGAAGGCACATGTGTGTACTCCTGGGAGATCGTCTTCATGGCTACTCCAAATGGATCGAAGTTTAGCCCTGTGGGGAAGAACTCTTGCTCATACTCAGATAACATCTACGTCTCCATCCCTCGAGCTGTATGAATGCTATGGCAGCTATAATGTCTGACAGTGATCGGGAAGAAGCCCGTAGACTTGTGCCGTTTTGACTGAAGGTCGTGTATCTCCACAAGTTTCCTGCTCAGCTCCATGGCAATCAATCTATCATTCGGATACCTGGGCATCTTTACTGGTTCTCCAGAAAAGCCTGTAACCCTGAGGTATGTGAAATTTGTAAACTGAATGAATAGACTTCAAATCTTGGACACAACTTCCCACACTTCCTTGCTTACCCTGTTGGCCTTCAAGTCTTTGTCTAGCCTGCAAATGAAATCGTAGAAGAATTCATTATTGAACACTTTGAAATCTTTCTCACACGTAGGTACAGTAAGCTGTGGGTAGCACTCAAAAATGGGGTCCTTAGAAATAACACCACATCTATCTAGCTTGGAAAATATGCCTTGTGAAGCTGCAACATACACCAAGTAGGAAGTCATTTTGAAGCTGAAAGTATGCTTCATGTTCTAGAGTTGCTCACCAATGTTGTCGCTGATAATTTCCTACCAATTGATTATGGAATCAACCTTGTTGACTTCAATCGTCCTGATGAAAGCATACATCCATGTACGGAAAGTGTAAGTGTTCACCTCGCCATTAATCCTACATAACAATTTGACAATATCGTCGACCTCCTGCACCAAATTGGACCGCGGAAGAGTTCTTGGGAACTTTGAAGGAGATCTAGGATTCTTCATGTATCTTCTATTCATTATGCTCACGCAATCAACTCTATGCTTCTCCCACCTACTGTTGGCATCCTGAAGACTAATGAAAGTCACCACCTTTCACACTGGAATCTTCAAACAATAATTGATGAACTCGGCGTCCAATCAAATTATTGTTTTCCCCGTAGCATCTTGCACTGATCTGGATGAAGGATGGTAAGATCTAGCGCACTCCATCACAAACTCTGGCAACTGGGCTGTGCATGGAAAGGTTGCAGCTCGGATAATTCCACTGTTTTTAACTACACACATGAGTGAAGTCTTTCCTGCCTAGGATCTATCAATCAATTCGGAAAGAGGTTCCGGACCTAGATTTGTGTCTCCTATGTCTGCAAGTTTGGAAGTGATGCATGACTCTATCGTGCTTTCTTTTTCATCTCTCTTCGCCATGGCTTTGTCTATCTTTGTATGAATAATTCTTTTTCTTCTTACTGGGCTGAATTTCTTCAAAACTGGTGTAGATCTGGATATTTCTTCAGATTCAGAGGATATATGCAATGTATTAGACATTGATTAAAGCTCCTTTTCTTTTGTAAAGCACCTGTAATGAATTCCTGCAATTAATCCAGACAAAGATGGCCACCAGAGCATGAATAGTGAATTTTAATTATAAAAATCTACACTTTTCAAGTTTGCTGCCCCAAAAATTGATGTTTAATTTGCACATAAAGAGAGCATGAAATTTTCTAAATTCACCTTAGCACCTGCAACACTTATGCAAACAATTATGCAAACACAAATCAACCTCCTTCAAAGCATGCACCAAATTTGGAAGTTTTTAGCCTTGTTTTCACCTTTGTCTGAGTAAAATCCTTCTTCAAATGGGGCGCACTTTTCCTCTTGGCTACAATTCTTTACCTGTGAATTAAATAATTCACCCTTATGACAGCCCATGCTTATATAACTCTCACAATTCTATAATTAATAATCGCCCTTCCTATTTCTGGCAATTAATTAATTAAAAATCATGCTTCTCTCTTTAAAAATAGCATGTTTAAGGACATCCATCCAATAAATTAAATTAATCCAATTCAATCATTCACACTTCACTTCACTTAAGCTTCACAGTGTGCCTTGACTATAGCCATTGAAAATAGAATTTAATTTAATAATTTAATGCTTGAAAAATCATTAAATCTATCCTAAATGGGGCACACTTTTTGACATGAAGGGGACAACCTTTAAATAAATTAAAGTTAGTCCATTTAAATCTATTTTTTTATTCCCCTTTGACTTGTTGACTTTCTTCCATGCTTGGGCGCCTATTTTAGAAGGAGAAATAATTAATTTAATCCACTTAAAGGCTGCCTTCTTCTCTCTAAAGGGGGCGCACTTTTTTGCACAATATAATTCTATTTTTAAGAATTTATAACAATGGGATTCTTTACCCTACAAGGCAGCCCCAGAAATCCCATGATCCACTTAAGTGATTTGACTTTGACAATGGGATTATTTACCCTGCAAGGCAGGCAATAAAATCCCATGATTTCACTTAAGTGATTTTTCTTTTATTTTACCATGGGAATTTTTACCCTGCAAGGAAGACAATAAATTCCCGCCTGCCTGCCGCCTCTAGCTTTCCCACTGCAGTTTAAGTGAATTTTATATCACTGGAAAAAGTACCTTGTTAGGCAGGTACAAAATTCCCACCTTTCCTGCTGCTTCTATTTTTCCCATTGTAGCTTAAATCCTTTGTTTTCCAAAAATACGCCCAACCCCGCAGGGGCTTTTCTGTTCACGACTTTGCTTTTTCCCAGTGATCCAGACCTCCGATGGTGACTTCCTCCGGGAAAAACATGCGTATATGTTTTCCAGCTGCTCCAGGCCAAGAATTAGGCTTACCCAGCAAAGGAATTTTTTTAGAGAATTTTCACAGAAAACGAAACAGGACAACACAAAAACATGAAAAATTGCCAAAAGTTACAAATAAAGCCCATAACTTATTCTTTGTTAAAACCCTTATGGTACATAGGAATAATTACATGTTCAATCATAACAGAGCGCAAATAACCTCAAACGGGGCTCAAAATAATTATATAGAAATTTTCCGCAGTAAAAACCCGATGATAGAATATAACAATTTTGGGCATCTGGGTATTTGGCGAAAAATACTAATATGGCTCTTTGGGAATATCTTGACACAATACAAGAACTTTTAGACAATAAAAACAGAAAACAACCCATTATTTTAAAAGTATGAAAATTTTTCGGATAGGGTGGTCGCAGATTTCAAAATGAAATTTGGGTGACACTAGTCGGCTTTGTCTGTGGACATCTTTTTCTCTGTCAGAATGACAAGGGAAAAGATGAGATCCCAACATCTCTGGTTTTGTATCTTGTCTTTTGGGCACGGGGTCAGGAAAACACAACACAACACAAAAACAAAACAAAACAAAGAAAAACAAACAAAATTTTATTTACGTACATACAAGTTTTACCCTGCTTTTCATGTCCAGAACAGCTTCAAGTGTTGCCCTTTGAAAGGAAACAACAATTCAACTCCATCCTGATGAGCAAGAATGAAGCTATCTGCTCCGGTGATCTTCTTAATCACAAAAGGCCCTTTCCATAGTGAATCGAATTTTCCATGAATGCCTTTTGCTTCTCTTCTTTTGTCCCATTAAAGGGCCCAGTCATTGATTTCAAACTTTCTTTCCCTAGACTTTTTGTCGAAGATGACTTTCACCTTCCTTTGATGCTCTGTCAACCTATCTGCAGCTTGAGTTTGTACTTCTCTCAATTCAGTCAAGTACATGATTCTTTTATCAATAGCATCCGTGAATGTGGAATCTTCCAGGGCCTTAGAAAGTTGTAGGGCAGGTAGTGCCAAAGTAAGAGGCAGTTCCATGTCTCTACCATATAACAACTGAAATGGGGACATGCCTATCGCCCTCTTTGGTGTGATTCTATCAGCCCATAATGCATCAAACAACTTTTTATGCCAAGTCCTTTGATTTTCCGTTACAAGATTGCGCACGATAGTTACCAAGTTTTTATTACTAGATTCAACTTGGTCGTTCCCTTGTGGATAGTAGTTTGAGGAATGAACTAGCTGAATCCCATAAGTGTAACAGAAGTCAACCAACTAGTTAGAAGAAAGATTCGGAGCGTTGTCTGCTACAATTTTACTGGGCACACCAAACCTGACAATAATATTTTCTTTTATAAAACTGCACACCTTGGTGGAAGTGGCGTTCTTCACAGGAATAACTTCCACCCACTTACTGAAATAATCAGTAGCTGTTAGAATGTAATGGTGACTGACACTGGAAATCGGGTTAAGCATACCAATAAAATCCATTCCCCACTGTTAGAAAGGTTCTTCAATCGCAATGGGTTTTAGAGGTAATGTAGGCAATTTCACACGCCCAACAAAATGTTGGCATGCTTGGCACTTAACTACCCACTCTACAGTATCTTGAAAAAGGGTGGGCCAGAAATACCTTGCTCTGAGGATCTTGTGTGCAGTGACTCAGACTGAAAAATGACCACCGCAAACCATGTCATGAAATTGTTGTAGTAGCTGATCCTTTTGAGCTTTATCCACGCATCTGAGAAATATGCCATCAATTCCCCTCTTGTACAAACCATTATCCCAAAGAACAAAATCTTTGGATTTCAGTTTGATTGTTCGTTTCTCTTTTTTGGAAAGTTGATCTGGGCATTCTCCATACGTTAGAAAGTAAGCAATGTTACTGTACCACTCCTCTACCAGATCTATAAAAAGTATTGCAGACAAATCCCCATCTATCTCATTAGTTCACACAGACCTCTTCCTCAAACCAGCTTTGTTGGTTTAATATCCAGGTCATATTCTTGAACCTTTGTCACCCATGTTCCTCTCAGTAATCTTAAATCTTGTTAAGTGAGGATAGATTTCATTGCAGTATCTAGAACCAAAACCACAGTGTGTGAGGAAAGTATATAATACCTGAAAGCCTTACATGCCTTCACCATTGCATATGCATGCTTTTCCATGGGAGTATATTTCAACTCATAGGCTTTAAGGGGCATGCTCATGAAAGTAATAGGAGCTTCTACGTCCTCTTGATTTTTTTGCATCAGTATTGTTGACATGGTGTGTTCGGAGGAATAACAATAAAGAATAAATTCTTTACTGAAGTCAGATGAAACCAATACCTGAGCTTTTGACTAGGCCTCTTTAATTTTCTCGATAGCTTCCTTCCCTTTGCTGCTCCAGTTAAAATCTTGAGTTTTCTTCATCATATTCGAGATATGATGGGTTAGCTCAGTGAAGTCAGGAATGAATCTCCTGAGAAAATTCACTTTTCCAAAGAAAGAGTGAACTCCTTTTTTGGATGTGGGTAGTGGTAATGTCTGAATGGATCTGACGCATTCTAGATCTATCTTTGTTCTTTCTTTGGAAACAATGTGCCCTAGTAGTTTCCCTTCTATTACAACAAATATGGACTTCTTAGGATTCAAAGAAATACCATGCTTGCGGCATTGTATGAAGACCTCTTCCAAGTTTGAAATGTGTGTGCTTCTATCTTTGGAAAAGACTATCAGATCATCCAGGTACACCACTATGCTTATATCTTTGAGATGAGCGAAAGCTAAATCCATAGCTCTTTAAAATGTAGCACCAACATTGATTAGGCCAAATGACATTTTTTGGTAAGCAAAGGTTCTCCAAGGTGTGATGAAAGCCGTTTTGTATTGATCTTCTTCGGCTACCTTGACTTGGTTGTAACCTGAAAAGCCATCAAGCATGGAAAGAATCTCAGATCCAGTGACCACCTGCAGAGTGTGATCCATGATGGGTATGGGGTAGTTATCTTTTAAAGAAGCTTGATTAAGGTTGCAAAAATCCACGCACAACCTAATTTCGCCACTCTTCTTCCTCACAGGAATTATGTTGGCCAACCATTCGGAATGATGTATGGGATAGATAATCTTTGCGTCTAATAACTTTTGGATTTCTACAAAGATGGTTCCCAAAATGGTAGGGTTGTGCCGCCGTAGCTTCTGCTTGAAAGGATTTTGTTTTGGTTTTAGTGGGATGTAGTGTTAAACCTCCGCAGGCTGATATGTTTTTAGATTCTAATAAGACCAGGAAAAAATATCCATAAATTTCTTAAGAAGCTTATTGAAAGCTTCTCTTTCAGCCTCTGAACAACACTAACCCAAATTTACTAATTTGGGATCATTGTCGGCTCCCAAATTTAGTAATTGCGTATCTAAGGAAGAACCTTCCCCGATTTCTTCATTTTTCTTAAGCATATGATCATGCTTATCAAACATTTCCTCAAGAGATACCAACCCTTTGGGAATTTTATTTCCTTTTAGCTGGATAATCTCCTGACTTCCTGAGACGTCCACTTCTACTTCTCCTACAGTAGTCTACCTTGGAGGTGAATTTCTTCCCTCATAGTAGATCTCTTCAATGTTGTCCTTCTGTTGGAGAAACACAACAATCTGTTTGTCATCATTGAATACTTGCCATTGCTGGACATTGTCAGGAACCTTTGGGTAGAAGACCATCTCGAATTTGTAGTCTTCCTGTCTAAAGAATGCGGGAGGCTGATCTGGAATCAACAAGGCTACAGTCACTGCAAGTGAATCAACTCTTGAATTTTGTTCTCTCGGAATGTAAGATACTGAGAAAGCTAAAAAATCCAGGATAGCAGAGTAGACCCGATCTCTATAGTACTGAAGTTTGTCTTTTTTGACTTGGTAGAGACCCTTTATCTTCTTAATGATCAGCTCAGCATCTCCCTTTGCATGTAATAGTTTGATTCCCATTGTTCTTGCCTACTCCATACCTAACAACAACGCTTCATACTCTGCTGTGTTGTTGGTATTTTTGAACATCAATTTGAAGGAGTGCGCATGCACCTTCCCTTTTGGAGAGATAAGAACAATGCCTACGCCGGATCCAAATGAACAACAACTGGAATCAAATTCCAGAGATCAATCCTTGTTGTCAAGTTGACGCGGCTCTTGAATCACAACTTGAATTTCTTCTTTATCCATTTCTAGATAATAGACTCCGTGATCAGATTCTTGAAACAAGATATGAGATCTAGGATCCTCAGAATTTGACACTGTGTACTTGGATTTCTTCTCAGGTTCTAGCTTCTGATTTACTCCTTTGATTGGTATGTGCGCACAAGACCAATCCATCTTGACTTCTCCACCCAGCTCTTTGCAGAAATTTCTACTTAAAAGCATGCCATAAGAGACTGGGATGTCTGCTAGAAGGATAGTTATTTTCAGCCTTTTGTCTAGAAAGGAAGCAAGTACTACCTGCGCATCTTTAATTTTCCCCACAAGAGGGACTTGCCTTTCCATTAAATAACATCTTCCGATGGTTTTCGTCAATGTGAGACCCAATGCATCGGTGACTTTGATAGGCATGATATTATCAGAAGCTCTAGAGTCCAAAATGTAATTTCTTAGTTTATATCTGTTGATAAGAAATGACACATACAATGGCTCAATCCTTTCTGATGTAGCAGGAGAAGAGGTAGAAGGAGAAGAACTTGCAGCCACATTATTTGAAGGAGTATTCTTTGGATTTGCCAAGATACCCCGTGAAGTATTATTTTTTGGGATGGGATCGTTACTTTGCACATATTTGACCAATCTATTTAGCTGATTAGGAAATGCTCTCAAATATTCAGCTTCTGACATTTGGACCTTATTCCTCTTGATGTGATCAATGATGTTGAAAGCTTGATTTGCTTCAGCAGGATGTGCGTTGGCTCTTTGCTGTGAATTGAAAGACTTTGAATATTTATCCTTGGGCGCTAATGAAGAAGGAAGAGTGCTACCTCTTTTCAAGATAGTAACATCCAGGCCAGGATCTTCTCTTTCTCTTCAGCCACTTGTGGATGCTTCAAAATTTTGGCACGTATGAGACCTTGTGATCACCACAAATGTGTGACCATCAGAATCCTCAAAATATTCATAATAGCCATCGTCAGATTCGTAGTCCAGGTAACCAATATTGGAGTCACCAGCGGGATCTATAAAGTCTTCATCATCAAATGATTCATCAATGCTGAGATCCTCTTCATTAGTTTCCAAGTTATTCCTTGGAGCAGCTTCTATTGTCAACCGTTGTGGTGTAGCAGCAAGTCTGTTTCGGTTTTGATTTTGATTTTGACCATTAAAGGTCCGGGTAGGAACTAATCTTGAGGGGGTTGCATTCCCTGCTTGAGAGATTTGTTTCTTGATATGCAGCATGTCATTAGCCAGTCTCTGCAACAAAGGATCTGAAGTACTTGAAGAAGCGTCAGCACCTTTGTGAGATGGTTGTATGAGTTTCCTAGCCATGATTAAGTTATCCTCAACTTCCACGGCAACATTTTGTGCTTCAAGTATATTTACAGGTCTTTCCCTTCTCAGCTGATATCCAACTTCGAGCAATAGAGCGTTTATAAAAAAACATCTTTTGATTTTCGTCACTCAACGCGGCCGAAGTGGGGATTTTATATAAAATCCTCTAAAACCTTGCAATAAAGTCCTACATGTTCTTGCTTGGCTCTTTCTTCAACTACGTCAGTTGGGTGATCAACATGCTAGCATCCTCTGCAGGCTTGAATCTTTTCATAAATTACTCACGCATAGTTGCCTAGTTGGTTATGGTGCCAAGAGCTAGCCGATAGAACCATTCTCCACCCAAGTCATGTAGAGTCTCAATGAAGAGTCTGATTGAGACATCTTTATGCTCTACTACAAGCACACCACAAGATATAAAGAAGGCCGCTAAATGATCATCCGGTTTTGCTTTCCATCCACAGAATTTTGGAAAATTCTTTCTGGATCCCTTTGGCAGGTCGTGCATAGGTGGAGTCAGGTTTAGAGGTCCAAAAGATGCTCCCCATGGGACAGGTACTATCTGGTTCTAATTATGATTCTGCATGATGAATGGGGCATGTCTCCTCCTTGTGTAGACTTGATGGATAATTCCAATTTCCGGATTATGTTGAAGACGATCCAGATCTGGATGGGTGTGCACTTTCCTTCCTGGTGAGAGACTAGATCTACGGCTTCTAACTTGAGGAGGATGATTGAAATTGAATTGCTCCTGCAGTCGGAAGAAATGATCAATCCTTCCTTTCACCTTCACGGATCGAGTGAATGGACGTTCAGCTAGGTTGAGATTTGTGTGGAAAACACTCCAATCTTCAATAGATCTTGCGTTGATCTGCAAAGATAATTGTTTCCCCAGCGGAGTCGCTAAAAACTGTTGGCTATATTTTCTGCATAGCATAAAACCTAGGCAGTCATGAGATAAATCTTCCTCATTTAACCGGTGAGGCTCCCGTGTTAGATTTGTCAATTAAAGTATGCTAATATCTAAATGGGGTTTTACTTTAACTATTCAGTTCATGAACCATAACTGAATAGTTTTGCAGCAAGTAAGAAGCTATGTAAAGAAAGGAAAAGTTATAGAAGAAGGTAATTACATAAACACATAGAAGAAATGGGGAAGATGTGCATCCCAATCAGTAGATGGCATACTTGATTGCATGCACATAGAATAATCCAATAGATATAAACACAGAATTCTAAAACAAAGGTAGCTCTAGATCCAGATCTAAAATAACACAAAGTTTATTAAGAGATCTAAGATTAAAAGAAAGAAACACAGTACATCGTGACACAAAGTTCTCCAGAAACTGCTCCTTTGCTCCTTTGTATTCCTTTGCTCCAAGTGGCTGCTTACAAATTCTGATCATTAACCCAGAGGTTCTTCTCCTACTTATAGAATGTAGGAGGGAAAGTACAAATGGAAAATCTAACTGAACTGAAACATAAAAAACAAGTAAAGATGACATTTGGCAATCATCTTCCACTAACTTCTCCTTAAGTGACACATGTATCACTTAACTAATAGAATTGTTCCACATGACTTTAAGCAATGGTTTCAAAACCAATAACTTTAAAGTTTTACAATTTCATCCAGGAACATAGAAAATAGAAGAAGAAAGAATAGAAGAAGAAGTCATGCCAGTTGTAACATTTATGTCTTCTTTTTGTTCTGATATCGAATATACTTGTCAAACATGTGACTCAGCATCTTTCCATCTATTTTAGCCACTACTTCCTTCTTTGTCCTGAACTGCAGCAACCCTTCATTCAACACTTTGATGCATGCCTCCACATCTTCCAGGCTTGACCCAAACCTCGCAATGTTTGCCTATAGCGCCACTAGTCTACTAAGAGAATTCATTGTGAAAGGCTTAGTAGCTTTGTCAATTCTATTTTGTACCATTAGAAGAGACCCTTCCAGGGAGGTAGGCACCTTACTAGAAATGATCCGTACGTATGAAGTAACACCTTCAACGACGTCCTCCTCAGTGAAAGAAATGATATTGTTGGGTAAGGATGATGTCCTACTCTCAAGTGCCTGCATCCTCTTCAGCAAAACTTTACAGATTTCCAAACGAAAAGATATTGCAATCTCCAGCTATTTCCCCTTTTAAACTGATCCATCTGGTACAATTTATTTTACAACCAATACATCTCATGGCAGCTTGTTGATCTCCCCCAAAGTACTCAGGTTACTCTCAGCAACTGTGTTCATGCCTACTATGTTCGTCATCAATTACTATAGCTGATTTGCTGCATCATCCATAACCTTCAGGCGGGCTGGCACTTCTCCAAGTTATACAGAAGCTTGACGAATAATCAAATCATTCTATTCGTTAATAGCTTTTACTTGATTGCTTGCATCCTCCATTTCCTACATAAGATGATCACTCACCTGCTCTGAAATGGGATGAATGGAAGGTTTAACAACCTTGGCTATGATCTCGCATAATTGAGATACTTGCTTCTGCAGCTCATCTTTCTCTACCTTTTCACTGTCAAGCCTAAGGAATAGAGCATCTATCAATGTCTGTGTGTCCTACTTCAATCCTTCTGTGGTGGCTTGACTGAGGGGTACTTTTATCACTGTCACATCTTCTGTCGTGAGCTCATCTTCCTTCTTTCCTTCTATCGAAATTGACATCTCAGCAAACTTCTCTCCCAAATCCTCGATGATCAACCTTGAAGTCACCTTAGCAACTTTAGGCCTTCTGTCTCTTCCTCCCAGACTTTGGAGTAGCTACAAGTCGTGCTCCTCTAAGTTCATCTCCATTCTCGCTTCTGGAACCAATTGCGAAGCCAACCATTCTGAGAAGTGACTTCTCAAAGAATAAGAAGTTGCTGAGTGCACTACCATCTCCCACTCTGCATCCTCTCCATCAGAAAGTGCCACAGTATTATGGCTACCATCCTCTAAATCATCCAATGACAAAGCTCTTTCAAGCTCCGCCATCTGCTGCTTTAACATCTCTTCTGGAATAGGTGATGAATGAAGTGGCGGAGGAGAGAAGATGAATGTCACCGGATTCGTAGAGGCATGGAAGTATCCTGCTGCGGTGCAATAGTTGGTGAAGTACTGGGTGTTGGAGAAGCCAGAGCTAAAGCCATGGTCGTAGAAGTGATCTTCTCCTTTGATTGAGACCTTCTGTGTAATTTCAACTTCTTAGAACTCCTGCTGCTTTCTCCTTCGTGCTTTTGCTTGAGAGAATCTCCTACGCTGAAGTTTCCTGTGACTTGATTCATCAATGCTTCATCAAGGCAATATCCCTTCGTCAGCAACCAGTTTGAAGTATTCACCAAAACAGCTCCAGATCTTTCTTCAATTGTATGGCAGCCTCCTACGTTATCCTGCAATACGGCTTTATCTTTTCCCATTTGATGGTAAGTGTCAAGTACCACATTTCCATCATCTTTAAGATCCGTAGGTATCCGTGCTAGTCCAAAGTCTAACACTTGCTTTATTGATAGCCTACTGAAATCTCTCTTTCTAACCTCATTCTAACTTTTGCATTTCATCAAGAAATCTTCTAATGAAGGCACATGTGCGTACTCTTGGGAGGTCGTCTTCTTGGCCACTCCAAATGGATCAAAGTTCAGCTATGTAGGGAAGAACTCTTGCTCATACTCGGATAACATATGTGTCTCCATCCCTCGAGCTCTATGAATGCTATGGCAGCTATAATGTCTGACAGTGATCGGGAAGAAGCCCGTAGACTTGTGCCATTTTGACTGAAGGTCGTGTATCTCCACAAGTTGCATGCTCAGCTCCATGGCGATCAATATATCATTTGGATACCTGGGCATCTTTATTAGTTCTCCAGAAAATCCCGTAACCCTGAGGTATGTGAAATCTGTAAACTGAATGAATAGACTACCAATCTTGGACACAGCTTCCCACACTTCCTTACTTACCTTGTTGGCCTTCAAGTCTTTGTCTAGCCTGCAAATGAAATCGTAGAAGAATTCATCATTGACCAATTTGAAATTTTTCTCACACGCAGGTACAGTAAGCTGTGGGTAGCACTCAAAAATGGGGTCCTTAGAAAGAACACCACATCTATCCAACTTGGAAAATATGCCTTGTGAAGCTGCAACATACACCAAGTAGGAAGTCATTTTGAAGCTGAAAGTATGCTTCATGTTCCGGAGTTGCTCACCAATGTTGTCGCTAATAATTTCCCACCAAATGATTATGGAATCAACCTTGTTGACTTCAATGGTCCTGATGAAAGCATACATCCATGTATGGAAAGTGTAAGCATTCACCTCGCCATTAATCCTACATAACAATTTGACAATCTCATCGACCTCCTGCACCAAATTGGATCGCGGAAGAGTTCTTGGGAAATTTGAAGGAGATCTAGGCTTCTTCATGTATCTTCTATTCATTATGCTCATGCAATCAACTCTATTCTTCTCCCACCTTCTGTTGGCATCCTAAAGACTAATGGAAGTCACCACCTTTCGTACTGGAATCTTTAAACAATAATTGATGAACTCGGCGTCCAATCGAATTATTGTTTTCCCTGTAGCATCTCGCACTGATCTGGATGAAGGATGGTAAGATCTAGTGCACTCCATCACAAACTTTGGTAACTGGGTTGTGCATGGAAAGGATACAACTCAGATAATTCCACTGCTTTTAACCGCACGCATGAGTGAAGTCTTTCCCGCTCTGAATCTATCAATCAATTCGGAAAGAGGTTTCGGACCTAGATCTTTGTCTCCTATGTCTGCAAGTTTGGAATTGATGCATGACTCCATCGTGCTTTGTTTTTCATCTCTTCGCCATGGCTTTGTCTATCTTTGTCTGAATAATTCTTTTTCTTCTTACTTGGCTGGATTTCTTCAAAATTGGTGTAGATCTGGATATTTCTTCAGATTCGGAGGATATATGCAATGTATTAGACATTGATTAAAGCTCCTTTTCTTTTGTAAAGCACCTGTAATGAATTCCTACAATTAATCCAGACAAAGATGGCCACCGGAGCATGAATTGTGAATTTTAATTATAAAAATCTGCACATTTCAAGCCTACTGCCCTAAAAATTGATGTTTAATTTGCACATAAAGAGAGCATGAACTTTTTGAACTTCACCTTAGAACTTGAAACACTTATGCAAACAATTATGCAAACACAAATCAACCTCCTTCAAAGCATGCGCCAAATTTGGAAGTTTTTAGCCTTGTTTTCACCTTTGTCTGAGTAAAATCCTTCTTCAAATGGGGCGCACTTTTCCTCTTGGCTACAATTCTTTACCTGTGAATTAAATAATTCACCCTTATGGCAGCCCATGCTTATATAACTCTCACAATTCTATAATTAATAATTGCCCTTCCTATTTCTGGCAATTAATTAATTAAAAATCATGCTTCTCTCTTTAAAAATAGCATGTTTAAGGATAGCCATCCAATAAATTAAATTAATCCAATTTAATCATTCACACTTCACTTCACTTAAGCTTCACAGTGTGCCTTGACCATAGCCACTGAAAATAGAATTTAATTTAATGATTTAATGCTTCAAAAATCATTAAATCTAATCCTAAATGGGGCACACTTTTTGACATGAAGGGGACAACCTTTAAATAAATTAAAGTTAGTCCATTTAAATCTATTTCTTTTATTCCCCTTTGACTTGTTGACTTTCTTCCATGCTTGGGCGCCTATTTTAGAAGGAGAAATAATTAATTTAATCCACTTAAAGGCTGCCTTCTTCTCTCTAAAGGGGCACACTTTTTTGCACAATATACTTCTATTTTTAAGAATTTATAACAATGGGATTCTTTACCCTGCAAGGCAGCCCCAGAAATCCCATGATCCACTTAAGTGATTTGACTTTGACAATGGGATTATTTACCCTGCAAGGCAAGCAATAAAATCCCATGATTTCACTTAAGTGATTTTTCTTTTATTTTACCACGAGAATTTTTACCCTGTAAGGCAGGCAATAAATTCCTGCCTGCCTGTGGCCTCTAACTTTCCCACTGTAGCTTAAGTGAATTTTATTTCACGGGAAAAAGTACCCTGCTAGGTAGGTACAAAATTCCCACCTTGCTTGTTGCTTCTATTTTTCCCATTGCATCTTAAATCCTTTGTTTTCCAAAAATGCGCCCAACCCCGCAGGGGCTTTTCTGTGCATGACTTTGCTTTTTCCCAGTGATCCAGACCTCCGATGGCGACTTCCTTCGGGAAAAACGTGCGTATATGTTTTCCAGCTGCTCCAAGCCAAGAATCAGGCTTACCCGTCAAAGGAATTGTTCTAGAGAAATTTCATAGAAAATGAACGGGACAACACAAAAACACGAAAAATTGTCAAAAGTTACAAATAAATCCCTGAACTTATTCTTTGTTAAAACCCTTTTGGTACATAGGAATAATGACATGTTCGATCATAACAGAGTTAAAACAGAGCACAAATAGCCTCAAACAGGGCTCAAAATAATTAAATACAAATTTCTCGCAAACAAATCCCGACGACAGAATATAACAATTTTGGGCATCTGGGTATTTGGCGAAAAAGGCTAATATGGCTCTTTGGGAATATCTTGACGCAATACAAGAACTTTCAGACAATAAAAACACAAAACGACCCATTATTTTAAAAGTACGAAAATTTTTCAGATAGGGTGGTCGTAGATTTCAGGATGAAATCTGGGTGACACCATAACGTATGATTATTTTATAGATATGTCTTTGAGGTGATTTGCAATTAAAAAAAGGTGAAATAACCTTTATCTTATGTAACTATCCTATTAACTTTTAAACCTTTATGAAACTCTTCAATTCTCTTATGAAAATTCAAATATTCAAACTCCTCATTTTGGTGGGAAACCAAAATATGAGGCCCTAGAAACCAAATTACACAACCTACTCACTTGTAAACATTCTAATGACATGAAAATTTCAATGTATAATGGAGTAAGGCATGGCTCCTTATTTCTTATAATATGCCTCATTAGGCTTATTAGACAAATATATACAAAAGTGATCCTTCTTAGCTGATGCTCCTGCATCAATTACCCCTATAAGATCATTTAATCAATGAGTAATTTCATCCCAAAATTATCCTCTTTCCTAATGCATGAACTAGGAATGCCTAACAATTGAGCATAACCGTAAGCTAACAATAACCACAATGTCCAAGAATAACCAATCAAATAAATGACAAATACTCGTGAACAAAAAAAACACTATGAATAGTGAGCAACACTGTGATGACGATTATGATGATGAGGAATACATAGCCAATGAAATTGATAAGTTTATGGATGACCCTAAATTTATCCTAGTTAGACTTGGAAAATACTGAGTCGACTCCAATTCCTTGCATCCACCAATTACTTGCATCCACCAATTATATAATATAAATCTGAAGCAATAGTTCCCTACCAATACTCATTCCAGTCCAAACACCACAAAATCTAGAAACAACTCAACTAATGTACACCATGATATGATGTTCACATGGTCCTAATATAAATATTAGAATCAACACATTTTAAAAAGATACA
This sequence comes from Taxus chinensis, assembly GCA_019776745.2. Classification (NCBI taxonomy): domain Eukaryota; kingdom Viridiplantae; phylum Streptophyta; class Pinopsida; order Cupressales; family Taxaceae; genus Taxus; species Taxus chinensis. The sequence continues at coordinate 56,837,774 of CM034154.1, read as the reverse complement.
ACACGTGTAACACCACATCCCAAGGCATAAAATGTTCATACTATGTTCCCACGCCTCATGTCTCGAAGTGGTGTCAAAATTTTAATCCGCCCCTGGTGCCTCACATGAATGATACATCACTTTCATACCTTATTCCAAATGCACCATAATGGTATATAGACCATATTCCTAATAAGCTCTCACAACACTCATCACTGTCAGTCCCTCACAACCATCGAATACTTTTACTCCTCAAGTTCAACGTGTGTCTCTTAGTTGTGTACAACACACAATAGTTCTACAATATCCTTGGAAGGGTGACCCATAAGGGACACCAATGTTCTCTCCTACAACACATTGAGATCTGTACATCAATGGAGCTACTCATGACTCGCGACTTGGGTATACACATTCTCCTAGCATTCATGAATTTGACTATTATATAACTCGCCCTTACTTTTATGATTATGATGGAAATTTTGCTTCCTTTCATACTCCTCAGAATGATATAGGTTTTACACCAATGGATATAAGACCTCCCCATATGCAATACACTTGTTAGTAGTCCTCTTCAATGACTACAATCACTTGTACATAGTTTGTTCAACACAAATATACTTCTTATGATCTCACAAAAATGAACTTCACTTATGGCACACTATTCATTCTTCTAATACCTAATCTATAGTTCACACCTAATACATTATCCGCCAATGCATCATATTTTAGGTGTTCAATGTGATTGTTGAGAGAATCTTAAATACATGGGACCCCATCCCCTTTCTTCTATTATTTACAACCTATGACACATGGCACCTAGTATGATTACAAGTTGGCACTTTTCTTATTATCCTTTATTTCAACAAATAAACAAATAATATAATACGACAAAATACAAAACAATGCATTATGACAAAAATACAAACCCGGGAGATGTGTGTGACTTGATTATTAATTACATAGACTTAGACATTTTCATTATTATGATTTAGCACTTTACATATCTACTCCTTTACACACTTGCTACTACACGAGATAGATGTAGGATACATATAATCCACGAATACTTACATACATGCTTTTGTAGCTTCCTAGCCCTACACTCAGGGGTAATTTCAACTTTAGGGGCATGCCTACTTCAATGACATCTTACACACAATTTATTAAGTTATATCTTTCTACACTTATCCATTGGTGATACAACACTTATATTGTTTATCTTACATCATTGTATTGTGCTTCATTTAAATGATTACACTGTTTGTCTCTAGATACTAATTTGACATGCCTCGTGCTTATTAGTTGTTGATCACGATGCATTTAAATTTTACATTATTACTTGTTCATTACATGTTTCTCTACTCATTTGATTACCATTGGTTGTGGGCTCTTATTAATGCTCATTACAACGGTGTATGCACTTATATTGCACACACATTGTTTGATGCATTACTTGTTTGGGACACACATTGCCTTTCACACTAGTTCCTTTGTCCACATAATTCTCTAATACATACTTATTTGATACATATGGTGCTTAACACACGTATGGATTACCACATACTTCTCTAATACATGTTTGAAACACATGGTGCCTAACAAACATATGGCTTACCACATACTTGTCTAATATAGACTTGTTTGATACACATAGTTCTTGACACACACATGATTGACACATATTGCTTGAAATGGTACTGGCACATATTTCTTGATACATTGCATGATACATAATATTAGTACATTATTGCTTGATACATACTTGCTTCACACACACAATGAACTATTACTAAAACTAGTTGAATCATCATCGTAATGTCATGCCAACCATCAAGTCTTATGGTAGGCTAGTTGTGTCATACATTTTCATGTCATCTCGAGAGTTCCAAATGATTCATTAGCGTCAAGTCATGCGTATGCTAACATATTTATCTACTATTGATTGTTATGCTTTTACCTACTGATTTTTATGAATTACTAGACATGTTTAAAATGCGCTTACCCATGATATGACACACACACTACTTGATCACATATGGCATACTACTTTTACAACCATATTCAATACATACACTTTATATGGTTCATATACTATACACTTCGATTATACATATTATAGCTTAACCACTTTACTCTTTTGAGTCGAGTGATACACAGAAGCATCCTTCACCTCAAAAGGGGGGCATATCGTGGGCTCTTTCCAAAGTTTAAACAAATCATACATGAGTGCCACAAAGTAGACATATTAATAGTATTACACATAGTTCAAATACAAAGAATTAAACATATTTATATACATTTATAGAGTTCATATTAGAATTTCATGGACTTTACATCGCTCATAAGAGATTTAGATACATTCATGACATTTTTATAGTTTAAAATTAAATTTGCACGGACTTTGCACAAGTTCATCTTACAAACTTAGACCCACGAGTCACATTCATATCATGATTGCAATAGTTCTGTCACATACACAACATTTTAGCTCCTTGAGTAGCCCAAGATCGATTCATGGCTCCCTCAGTATCCCAAGACTATTCATGGCTCCCTCAGTAGCCAAAAAATATTCATGATTCCATTAGTGGCCCAAAACTGATACATGACTCCCTCAATAATCCTAAAATCGATATTCATCTCCCCTAATAGCCTAAAACGATTGATACCCAGCTCTATCGGTCCAAGGATGATCTCACATGAGATATACATCACCTACAACAACATAGTGGCAAGCTCCATGGCGCATTTCACATACACTACATTTGGGGAATGGTTCGTCATGACCAATAAGGTGTAGTTGTTTTATACACATTTTCACTTCACCCACTCATATTTTCAAATAATCATTAACATAAATATCGAGCATTTATATGCTCCTTTGTCATGTGGTTACATGTTTCGCATTAGATTGGTGCATGGACATATTCACAAGACACAACCTTCATATGGTTGAGCTATGAGGTTTACATTTACTTGTTTCTTTATTTTATTCAAGCATTTATCAATATTAGATTAAAAGAGGGGGAAATCATAGTACCCAAAAGTTGGTCTTGTGCACTTGGCAATATCACTTTGGTGTTTATTCCAACATTATTCCCATTTATTAGTTAATTGGTGAACTTAAGGATCCTCGCACTCTCTTGTATCTCGAGTCCACTAGTCCACAAATATTCTCTAACTTAGCACTTCATAAATCAATACTCACTTTAGATAACACATTTATACACCGTCACATGTCTCAGAGTTGATTATGGCTTTAACATGGATAGGTTTGCGGGTTTAGGAGAGTTTCCTCCTCAAACCTATCTCACTTGCTACAAACATGTTCCTTGTACTTGCAACAATCATATTTTCAAATGTACAATTTAGCTTTAGTCGACCTAGGTGGTTCTTTTGGTTGGTTGAGTGAGAAATCATCTGAATGTTCACCTATATAAACACATCCTCACTAAATGTAATGAAATTACTTATATATATCTGAATATCAACAAAAATATAACACCAAAGAACACCTAAATATAAAGAAATGATCACAATATACAAGCAAAATAACTTAGCCACTTTGAGGGGGCAACCTCCAAACCATACAATAAGACTCGAGTGCTCAGTATGATGATCATATACTACTTACTAACACCTATATATCATACTATGTTATGCAAAGTACGAAGGCTAACTTACTAAGTATACGAAAGCATAAATAAATATGATGTGACATGTTATGAGATTATGTTAGCCACATGTTAGCTAGACATGTCTTGATATACGACATAGGACTAAGGGTGTAGCATGCTCCTCCCCTTCAAAGAAACATTGTCCGCAATGTTGACCGTTTTTGGAGGCTTCTTCAAACAAGTATAGTCCTCAATGCCGATGATCTTTGGATGTCGGTACAGGAAATATTCCTCCTCCCATATTACAACTTCATCGTCTTGATTCTTCCACTTGATTAGATACTCATTAATTACTCTCTTTTTCATCCTCTTAATGCACATATGAAGAATTCCCTCAAATTCCAATCTTGATTGGACTTATCTATCCATCACAAGTAACTCTATTTGTGTTGAAACATTTTGTACCTTGACATTCTCAAAAGTTGGATTATCATTTGGAAGTGGAAAACTATCTTTGAGACTAGATAATATCTGTTGCTGATGTTTGTTGTGTTCTTTGACTGTTTAAACCTTTAGTTGGATCTTCATATTTGAGATGGTGACTGAATATCAAGAAATCTTTTGGAGAAAGTGGCTCTCCTAGGTAGCTTGGCTAATAACATATCCTCCACAAAAATTGAATAATTGTTCACCCTTTCTTGAAAATCTGGTGATTATTTTTCATCAACTATAAATAATTGTGGTGTGGGACCCTTGATTAGTTGCATTTGATGAGAGCTCACCCTTTGAGGTGACTTTACATATAACCCTTTTAACTCAAAAATCTTTCCATTCAAACAAAAATACATGAATAAATCTTGAAAGTTCATTTCAATTGTTCCCTGGGTTTTGAACCATTGGACACCCCAAACAATATCTACTTCACCCATGCGAATAACAAACATATAGTAATCAAGTTGGTATTATCCAATTTTAAATTAGATACCATAACATTTCCCTAAACAATTGATTGTACCCCCATTTGCAATCATGACCTAAAATTGTGGAGTTGGGAAAATAAAACAGTTTAGACATGCCGCCAACTCTTTATTGATAAAATTATGTGTATTCTCTGAATCAATTAATAATGTTACCTTATGTTCTTTTAGAACACCCCTTACCTTGATGGTTTGCGGGAGATAATAGCTAACATTACATGGTAAGAAATGGTCGGTTGGGTCTCCAAACCTTACTTCGTCCAACATTGCTACTTTTGTTTCTTCATTTTTGACTTCATCATTAATTTCCTTAATGTAGAATACCTTCTTTTCAGCACTCCTATACCCTTTACTGTATTTATTATCACAAGTAAAACATAATCCTTTTCTCACTTCTCTTTAATTCATTAAATAGCTAGTTTGGAAGGCTAAGGTAATGACTGTGTTGGAGCCATAGGCTCTTTACTAGCAGTGAAAGTCCTTTGTTTGATCAGTTCTCTTTCCTCCACCCGAAGAGCAACTATCATGGATTTTGATATCGAACATGGATTAAGAAGGTGGACATCAAGTTGGATGTTATCCTTGAGACCCCCCAAGAAAAAAATCATTTAGATGATCCTTTAAGATGCCATCCACATATAAGGACAAATTTTGCAACTGTTGAATATAATCCTTGACTGTCCTCATTTGTTGTAGCTTTGCTATCTGGCTAAACTAGTTTTCTGTAACACTGTTACTATAGTGTAGTTAGCGCTCATCTATGAACATTAACCAGGTAACAGGGAGGCCCTTCTTTTTCTTCTTCTCACCCATCCATTTATACCAAATGATTTGTTCTAGTTCTAGATACAAGGATGCCAATACCACCTTCTGTCCACTTGGAACTTGATGTACCTCAAATAATTCTCCATTTGATTGATCCATGTGATTGGGTCCTTACCATCAATTTTTCTCATCTCCACCTTTGGTATCATGTTTCTATACTAACTAGAAGATCCAACATGGTTGGGTTGTGCAAATGATACACCTTGGTTGGGCTGATTTGGAATTGAGTGTGCATTGCTCGAGGAACTTACATGAGTTGAATGGGAATTCATGACAATCTTTATGCTTAAGATAATGAACAAAAATTCATTCCTCATTGATTCAAACTCTGCCATCATTTTAGTCTCTGGTGTGTGTAATCCATTTCCCAATTCTATCATCATTTAACCCTTCTTTAAGTTCAAGTTATTACCAAACTTGACCTACACATTGTTCACCTTGTTCTTCACCATATCTTGAAGTTGGGTGACTATCTCTGATACCACAGAAGATGAAGATTCAAAATTCATATCTTCCTTATTTGGAGTCATTACTAGAGTGGCTTGACCCTTCCCTTGGTCTCTAGTTGATCTCTCTATCACGATGTAGGGTTGGGTCTTGGGGTACAAGGATTATGGTAGTAATTTAGGGTTTCCTATGGTTATTGATTGAATAGAGAAAAACATAGAAAACAAGCCGTAGCTAATTTTTGACGAGCTTTTCGAAAATATAAGAAACTTAAGAAAAAATCCAAATATTGCAACCTATGGAGTGAATTTATGAAAAACCCTAAAGTGGACGTAACTTTTGTAAAACAAAACATATCTTGAAATTTAGAGATCACCTCCAAACAACACTTGCAAAAAAATTGCTACTTTTTGGGAAAATTTGGGTTTTGATATAATTCTATCCCAAAGAACCTTAATTGATTAATTTCTCTACTTCAGGTACAAAATTGTAGAAAAATTCAATATTGTTTTTGAGATATAGTTGAATCTTCAAAATTAGGGTTACAACCTAATTCTAACCCAGATCGATGCTCTAATACCACTTGTAATGAAATTACTTAGATATATTTGAATATCAACATCAATATAACACCAAAGAACACCTAAATATAAAGAGGTGATTACAATATGCAAGTAGATTGAATATTGATTGAATAGAGAAAAACATAGAAAATAAGCCCTCGTTAATTTTTGACAAGCTTTTCAAAAATATAAGAAACTTAAGAAAAATCCAAAAAATGCAACCTATGGAACAAATTTATAAAAAACCCTAAAGTGGACGTAACTTATGCAAAACAAGTCCAAAAATCTTGAAATTTTGAGAGAACCTTACTTGACTAATTTCTCTACTTCAAGTACAAAATTGTAGAAAAATTCAATACTATTTTTGAGATAAAGTTGAATCTTCAAAATTAAGGTTATGACCTAACTCTAGCCTAGCCTAGATCGACGCATACATACATATATATATACATATACATGTTGTAATGTATATATATATATATATATATATATATATATATATATATATATCTAATACCACGCTCTAATTTGTAATGAAATTACTTATATATATATATATATATATATATATATATCTGAATATCAACACCAATATAACACCAAAGAAAACCTAAATAGAGAGAAATGATCACAATATGCAAGTAGAATGACTTAGACACTTCGAGTGGGCAACCTTCAAACCATATAATAAGATTCAAGTGCTCAATATGATGATCAACTACTTACTATATTCTATATAATCCGACTATATTATGCAAAGCACCAAGGCCGACCTACTAAGTATACGAAAGCATAAATAAATATGTTATGACATGTTAGGAGATTATGTTAGCCACATGTCAGCTATACATATCTCGATACATGACTTAGGACTAAGGGTGTACCACTAACTCTTTAAGGGCATATAAGGATCTCATATCAAAGGCACACTCTAAGGACTTTGAGTAAATCATTGAAGCACCCATCCCTTGGAGCACTACTACAACAAGCTACTCAAATTTTAAATACATATCTATTGTTTCCCTATATCGCAAACCTTGAGCTATAATTGAGTCACAAGTGTTTATTGTCAAGTGCAAGGTTCGAAGCGCGAGCTCTATCTTATTTATGTTGTTGATCATTCTATATCTCATCATGGTATTGAGAGAACTACATGTGCCTTGATCTCTCTTTGGAGTATTGGTATGTAGTGCAATGTACATCACATTAATAGGGGTGTGGTAAGGTTAGTCCAATTTGAATCATTACTAACCCCCTTTTAGGGTTATAAGTGAGGAGGAACTATATTCAGTCACATGACAACAATTGCATGAAAGTAAAGCCCAATCCCAAATACAATGACACAAACGACCTAGATCCAAGAATTTGAATTTAGCTAAGAACAATAGGGCACTAATTCGTAGCCTTAGAGACAAGTTCGCCCACGAACATCTTGGGCACATTTCCAAATCCCTAAATTTTGCAAACAACTTAACGACACTCTACCTAACTTCTACACCCAATTTCAACACGTCACACATTTTTATCTTGGTAGCATGATAACATCTAGCTAACCATAAACCCTAATTGTGCTTTTATTGGCATATCTATTGGCATGATATGATTAAAAGATTGTCCATTACCCCAACCAAGACCCTTGATATCATGGACCTTACAAGAACCTTTCTTTTTCGACTCAATATTTTAATTATATTCTTCTAAGCTTTATTTTTATAGTTTCAAAATGAAAGAAACAAACCTTAATGAATATTGTTCTTGATGGTGACCATGATTAAATTAGATAAATAAAATAATTAGAGTCATCCTTTGGAAATTTTTTCGGATCGAGTTTTGGTGACATGCCTCTTATTGCATCTTGGATTCTCTTCTAGACTCTAAAATCCCCAATCATTCATTCATATTATTATTTGACCCTTAATTAATGCATGATGTGTAGTTCCTTAAATTATTACTATTACGGCCACACATGGCATGTATAGCCAAACTAGATCATGCTCATTTATTTTATGCAGTTCTTTGTACAAATGTTTTGATCTAAATTAAAATATCCAACTTTCTTTGATTGAATTTGTTTAAGATTTTGTGACCACGGTTATAATTACAAATATCCATTAGTTTATGTCTAATACCATAATTGCATTGCTACTTCTAACTCTTTATAATTGATGGAAATTTGAGCACATTAGCTGTTTAGTAACATATATTAGTTGTTAGAAGACATGAACAAAGAAATAATGAAGAGAAGCTAAATGCACACACTTTAAGTTGCGTGTCCATCATTTTATTGCAAGAGATAGTTGCAAAATAGTTGAAGTGGTTACAACCATTCATTAGTTAATACATAACTAATGACTTACTAATAAACTATAAGCCTTATATTCTTATACACCCTCTTAAGGCTTACACTATAGAAAACAAAAAGGTAAACCTATTAACAGACAATTAAAAACAATAGAGCTAAACAAAGTTACACATTTTTCAAAAACTTTTTACTTAAAAACGGTTATTTGACTAGGTAGAATTCCAAGTTGCCTTGTAACCTTCGTAAAGTTGTAGTTCTCGACTTCCCAAATTCCACCTCTCTAAACTCTTGAATTATGAACCTCCTGATTTGTTGAACAACCATCCATACTAAGCGATATCCATAGTGCTCTACTAATTCCCAAGGTCCACAAACTCTCAAACTACTAGGTAACCATCCATGCCAAGCTTCATCTACATTAGATCCCTTCCTATCTTCAAAGTGGGGCTTCTTAAAATATGCTTCTTCTTCAACGTACTCTTCATCATTTTCAACCTCCGATGGATCTTCAACAATGGCTATATTAACTTTATTTGGTATACGTTTATGTTTTTCTTTGAGAGCATCGTTGGCTCGAATGGTATAGTTCCATGTTGTATGACCTCATTTTTGGTAGTAGTAACATTCAATCTCCCCTTTATCTTTATATGATCTTTTATGATTATTTCTAGAGTATACTACCATCTCAGGTTGAGGATCATCTTTTATATCTCTTACAATTGTTCTCTTTTCTTCAATTGAGGCAGCTGAAATCATATCTTTCGGAGTTTGAGAAGACAATCAACTAAGAGTAAAAATGACATTGCTAAATTTAGAAGGCAGATTGTTTAACAAAATGACTTTGGCATCCTCGTTATCTACTGTGGCATTAGCTTCTCCTAGTTGTCTAAGGAGAGATATCAAATTGCTTGTGGCTAGACATAGTGACTACGTCAACCATTTTGAATAGAAAAAGTTTTAAGACAAATTTTACATTGACAACTTTTGCTCCAAATAATTTATTTAGAGTTCTAGATTTCCTTGGACATTTTTTCTAGGTCTACATGATGTGACTCAAAGTCGGAGAAAGCAAGTACAAATTTCTCTTTCCCATAGCTATTCCCCACATATTTTTATTCATTAATTGCATTTGTATTTTAACTTTTCAAGTGTGAAAGTTGAAGCCATAATATTTCTCCACTAAAATTTTTACTCTAAAAAAAACTTTATTTGATAAAAAACACCCTTGTAAAATTTGTAACAAAAGAAATGATTGTGCTTTTATTATTGCCATTGTATTTCTCCATCAAATGATCTTCCTTTAACTAGAAAAACATGTCCGTGCCCTTTGAAATTCACGTCTACAAAAGAAGTGAATAAAATGCCCTCACACGACTTTGTGCTTGCAACTGGTGTCCTCTAAAAATTGTGATTTGAATGAGCAATATTCAGAGATTCGCAACTAGATTTGCATGCCCTACTATCACAACTATATTTTCTTCTTTATGTTTCCCTAAATGAACCCTCATTTTCCTATAAACAAAGGCTTCTTTTGTGTTGATTCTTGTGCCCAGGTTCATAGGCAAGATTTGTGACAAAATATACAATCTCATATTCACGGGCAATGTGGTATTACAGTTTTCTTACTCTTTGACCTCGTTTTAGAATCCTTCTAAGCCCTCATGACCACCTCCACAAGTTCAACACCATGCATCCTCTCATACCCTCGTACACAACACTCGATACAAACATATACAAGCATGAAACTTGTGATTGGAGATTCACAAATCCGTAACTCTCGATTTTGAAAATCTTTCTTCACAATTTTTTCCTTGACATCTTGAACTTTCTTGGACTTTAGCCCCTTCGAGTATGAATTGCTCTATTATCAATGTTAGAAGATGTGAACAAAGAAATAATGAAGAGAAATTGGAATACACACATTGTAAGTTGTGTGTCCATTGTTTATTATGCAAGAGATCATTACAAAATGGTTGATATGGTTACAACCATTCATTAGTTAGTACAAAACTAATAATGACTTAATAATAAACTATAACCCTTATATTAGTTAATTAATACTTATTTTGGTTTTTAGAACTCTAATGATTGACAAATTAATACTAATACTACTTAATATATTATCAAAAATGTATATGCATATGCATGCATTTATCACTGGTTTTTACGTATACAAATTCAAGGTTCATTAAGGGTCACATGTTAATCCTTCAAATGATCAACCTTGAGAATTAATCAAAGCATCAAGGAGGCAATGCAACAACTTAAGCTCTCTTGATATGTCCCCTCCGATATCAGTTACAATATGGAGCCCCAGATTCATTATAATGTGTACATCACAAACTATGCTCTGGAAATTCTTTTGGGAAATTTTCTATAAAAAGCCTCTAGCTGTTGCATTTTGTTGAGTGAAGTCTGTCACCGGAGCTGAAATCTTACCAATATATAAGTTGAGAAATTGTCCCAAAAACATACCAATATTAAAGTTGCGAAATTGTCCCAAAAACATATTCATTGCCATTTTGTGTATGTATGTACTTATAACAAGTGATTACTAAACAAGAAGAAAGCTGTCCGATGGACGAAACTCTGACAGATCTACATGAATATACTGAACTATCAATTTGTTAATCATTTAAATCTCACCCTTGAGATTATTTCTAGAACTCATTTCTTACAGTCATCTAGTAGGTTTTTCAATTATCTTATGTGCACTTTTTTTGAAACCACAGGATTTTGTGATTTTCTTCTTGGGATATCTAAAATAGTTGGTAGTCATGTCAAAGATGTCGAAATATACATAATATTAAGTGGTATAGTTATATTGAAATGCAAGCAATCATTGTTATAATGGTCTCTTATTCGTGCTCATTGAATCCAAAACTACATCCAGTATTATACTTGATTGGCATTCAACAGAATTAAAGATATAAGCAACTAATAAATTAAGTAGCCGCTGGAATACAATATGCTTCAAGATCATAGTTGTAATGTAAATTTAATTATGAACAGGCTATCCTACTTGCTTTTACTGCAAACATTCTCGCATTTATTATACTCAAACTCAACGAAAGGCATGTTGTAAGTGTACCGCATCAAAATAATACAGCTTCCTAAATTCAAGATGCATTTTGGAAAATAAACACGAAGAACGCACATACCAGCATTGACTTGGTGTCATTGTAAAATGATTTTCCCATCCTTCGCTTTTTCTTGGGGATACCATAAAAAAATACTTGACATGAATTGAGGATGCAAAATTAGCCAATTGGTCTTCCAATGAATATCTACATTTTCTTGTTAAAAGAATACAATTTTTGAAGCTGTGACCTACACTCTCAATAAATTACAACAAAATTGGCTCCATTGGGCACACAGTCCAAAGAAGAACTCCCCTTGTAGAAGTAAGGCATAATTTTGACTCGTTCTGTTGGATGAGTTGTGGGTTGTTCAGTTATTGATGGCATTATATATTTTCTTATTGATGGCGTATCATTCCCACGTTACATATAGCCTTGGAAAAAGAGATATGCATGGAGCAACAGGAACATCATCGAGATGCACATATCAAAATCATATGCAAACAAGTAGAACTTGGCTGCAACAAACAGATGCTGATACTAATCATGGAAATCCTCATATGCAGAAGAGACACTTGAAGAATCTGCCTCACTCTGGAAAGGTGTTGTCCTTGGGGATGAATGGAACGAATCTCTGAGAAAAGGTAATGCTGCAATAAATATACACTACATGTCAAGAGGGAAAAGTTTAATGATGTAGAAAAAAGATCATAGCTTCACTCAAATGTCAATTTTCTTTCAGTGAACCCATTGCAAACCTTTATGTCTGTTTGAGCGAAATTTTTTCGTATGTCGTCGTATAAGCCTCTTAGCCCTGGTCATGGTCAATTGTCTTGCGAATGGTGAGAACTCGGTATCACTCTCACTCCATTCACCCTGAAATTCATTTTCAGCATCGCCCCTCATGGTGCGTAACACAAATGCTTTGGCTTTCCGTCGCTGAGAATTGAATAACCCTCTTATAGATGTTACAAAGCCTTCACCTGCACGGTCGCTTGGCCTCTTGAACCAAGTTATTGGAAACTGATCATTTTTGCCCGGTTGGCTTCCATCACTATCACTGAAATTCAAATCACTGTCAGGGGAAGCACCTCCATCTGCTTGTCTCTGGCCTTGAACCTTGTCTTTGAACTTCTTTCCCTGTGTCAACGATGTTAGTTCACTTAGTTACTCCAAAATATTATAATTATCAACAGGCACACAACTAGTGCCTCTTCAACATGTACTTATTAAATTATTTATCAATACCATTGTAATGCGAACAAATGACCATTGACTACTGAAACATTTAAATTTTACACTCTCGATATTTTAACATATACCGTCCAACATGGACTCTCTCTGGAATTAGTAATGTCTCAAATACAAGTAGCTATCAACATGCTACTGTCTTTGGCCTTTGCGTAACTAGTAGCAATGTGAAAATGACATTAGGATAAGGAGAAAACAAAACAAAATTTCATTCAAGTCCTGAGAGGGACTAAAAGGCGGTTCTTGACACCGGAAGACATATCGGCATATATGGCACACATTCCCAAAGATAATATATGTAAACTAAACATATCCCTATGACAAGTTGTATGCCCATGCACTGAAAAAATACTAGCTGTGTGGTTTAGAACTTAGCATTTTATCTCGGGAATGGGTACATAGGGAACAGGTGCGAATCTGTTAAGTAGGTTCAAGATAACTGATAACTAGTAAAGTGGGGCATCATTGATGTAAAATAATCAGAAACATCGTAACATGAAATGGCCATCTAACTTGCAATCATTTAGTCTTGTGATCAAATAAGAAAGAAGCAATAACCATAAAAGGCAATCTCTCTAACTGCCACCCTCCACAAACTCACACCAGTATCATGGAAATCAGGAAAAGTCATGACGATTAGAAGGACTTGTATCCCTAACAAATATATTGGGTCTCTCATTTCAGCTTTGAAGTAGCAAATTAAAAATTGCCAACCAACAACATTTCTTAGATTATACTCTTCCAGATGACTGTTAATTTTATTTTTGATAAGCAAATATATCAATAATTAAAGATGTACATACGGTGCAATTGACTTGCAAAGCATCTATTACAAATAAGCACTATCCTTTTTTTTTTGATAAACAAATATATCAATAATTAAAGATGTACATACACTGCAACGGACTTGCAGAGCATCTATTACAAATAAGCACAATACCTGTCTATCAGCTAAGACTAATGTTTACACCAGTGTGGTTGCTAGGTCCTAGACCTATTAGGAGCTTCGTCCAAGTGAAATAATCAGAAGCTCTGTAACATGAAGTGAGCATCGTACTTGCAACCATTTAATCTCGTGATCATATAAGAAAAAAGTGATGACCATAGGAGTAAAACCACCTAACCACCACTCTCCAAAAACTCAGACCAATTACAGCAGCGTGGTTCCCAGATCCTAGACCTATTAGGAGCATCGTCCAAGTGAAATAATCAGAAGCTTTGTAACATAAAAGTGAGCATCCTACTTGCAACCATTTAATCTCGTGATCATATAAGAAAGAAGTAATGACCATGGCAGTAAAACTACCTAACTGCCACCCTCCAAAAATTCAGACCAATAGTATGGAAATAGGAACAACAGTTACGAAGATTTCAGGACATGTATCCATCTAGCATACATATTGGGTCTGTCATCCTAGCTTTGCAGTAGCAAATCAAAAATTGCCAGCCAAAAACCTTTGCTAGATTATACTCTTCTAGATGAACTGCAGTGTTAAATATATTTTTAATAGAACAGAAGACATTTATAATTAAAGATACACATGCGGCAACAGACTTGCAGAACAGCTATTAAAACTAAGCACAATCCCTTCATATCAGCTAAGATCTAAGTAGCCGAAATGTTTTGGATACGGGAGCGGGAGTGGGGTATCCGATATGCAGAAACGGCAAAAAAAATTTTGACCCCGGGTACGGCGTAAGGATACGGCAGTACAAAAATTATATAAAAATTAAAAAATATATAAATCTCAGCCTTCTAAATAGGAATTTAATTATAAACCCCATATTATGTATATGAAAAACAAGATAAAAGACAAGTTATACTATTAACTATAAATTTATAATAATGTACATTATAAACAAAACGAATAAAATTAAATTCAGATGATTGCAAGAAGTTGCTTGGTCCAAAAAGGTGCAAAAATGGATTTTATGAAAATAAGAAAAGTATTGCCATCAATGCGTAGAGCTCGAGAAAATATACACTTTTAGAGAAAACAACACCTGAAACGGAGCCACAGAATGAAAGTTATGGCTCATGCAAGTTTTTGTTGCTACATCTTCCCAGACCCTTTCCAAAAATGGCAATTTTTTTTCTATTCTTGTGTTTTCTTCACCAAAAATCCAAAAAAGGAAAGAAATGCCAAAAAAGGAAAAAAATGAATCTGCAGGCCTCTGGCCGCTCCCACGCCGCTCCCGTCACTGCTCCCGCTCCCTGCCGCTCCAGTACCCGCTCCCGAGGCCCCTGCCTGCCATTTCGGTAACTTAGGCTAAGATGAAGATTTACAGCAGTGTGGTTGCTATAACTATTTAAAATAAATACATGAAGAACTATATACATTGGAAGCAAATAAACAGATGAGTTAATCCTTGTGCTGCAGTGCTAGAAACTGGTGAGGATCCAGTTTGACTGCTGCAGCAGCTTGGATCATCTTGTGTATTGTCTGGTTCCTGCTTGACAGCACTGGTGACAACATGGCTGCTGTTTGAAGAAATACCTGATGCAGATATAGGACGATAATGTTTTTTTTTGTTTTTTGACAAGGAGATATCCATATGTCTTCAGAAGATCCATGACTCTTTTTCCTTTGTTAGCAGGCTCAGTAGGCTGTCTCTGTTAGAATATTAATTTAAAGTTAAGTTAGTTGAATTATTAAATGTTGATGGAGCATGCCACCTAAGTTGAACTTAGGTCACCTCTAGAAGATCACATCATCTACTGTTAGATTAGTTGGTTTGTTAGACTTGTTAGGTGGTTCACGTAGGATAGGAAATGGTTGAAGGAAGAGCAGGATGTGATTAAAATATGTCCTAAATTATAGGACATATCTATTGTATAAGTACACCTTCAAAGATTGAATAATATATCAGAGTCGAGTACTATAGTGTGCCATTCCTGTGAGTTGCAATTATTAATTTCGCACCAAATTAACAATTAGTATGAGAGCTGAGAGTCTAGGATGGAACGGAAAATAAGCTCTGATTGTCAAGGGGCAGTTTCACTGTTTTGATTGCCCTGATCGATTGTTAAATATATATGAAGATAAATATTTTAGATTAGTTTGTTTTTCTGTGTGATTAGAGTTTAATCAGTGTTATGCGGAAGATGTGTGACTTCTTGAATGTCCTAAACATTTTGGCGACTTGGGGACTTGGAGGGTACATCCCCAATTTTTTTTAATTTGAAAAAAGAAGAATGGTGTCACCCAGATTTCATCCTGAAATCTGTGACTACCCTATCCGAAAAATTTTCGTACTTTTAAAATAGTGGGTCGTTTGTTGTTTTTCTTGCCTGAAAGTTCTTGTATTGCGTCAAGATAATCCCAAAGAGCCATATTAGCCCTTTTTCGCCAAATACCCAGATGCCCAAAGTTGTTATATTTTGTCGTCGGGATTTGTCTGCGGGAAATTTGTAATTAATTATTTTGAGCCCCGTATGAGGCTATTTGCGCTCCGTTTTAACTCTATTATGAGAGAATATGTTATTATTCCTATATGCTTAGAAGGGTTTTAACTTGTATTAAGTTTTGGGCTTTATTTGTAACTTTTGGCAATTTTTCGTGTTTTTGTGGTGTCCCGTTTTGTTTTCTGTGAAAATTTCTCTGGAACAATTCATTTGCTGGGTAAGCCCGATTTTTGGCCTGGAGCAGTTGGAAAACATATACGCACATTATGCCAGGAGGAAGTCACCATCAGGAGGTCTAGATCACTGGGAAAAAGTGAAGTCGTGCACAGAAAAGCCCCTGCGGGGCATGGGCGCAATTTTTGGAAAACAAAGGATTTAAGCTGTGATGGGAAAAATATAAGCCGCAGGCAAGGTGGGAATTTTATACCTGCCTAGCAGGGTACTTTTTCCCATGTTATAAAATTCACTTAAGTTGCAGTGGGAAAAAATATAAGCAACAGGCAGGTGGGATTTTATTGCCTGCCTTGCAGGGTACAGGTGGGAATTTATTGCCTGCCTTGCAGGGTACTTTTTCCCGTGATATAAAATTCACTTAAGCTGCAGTGGGAAAGTTAGAGGCTGCAGGTAGGCGGGAATTTATTGTCTGCCTTGCAGGGTAAAAATTCCCATGGTGAAATAAAAGAAAAGTGACTTAAGTAAAATCACGGGATTTTATTGCCTGCCTTGCAGGGTAAAAAATCCCATTGTCAGAAATTCTTAAAAATAGAATTCTATTATGCAAAAAAGTGCGACCCACCTTGGGTGAATAATAATGCATTAAATAAATATTTGTTAATATTTATTCACCCCAATTTTGGCACTCAGGCTTGTGGAAAAGTCAACAAAAGCAAAGGGGAATAAATCAATTGGAAATAGAATTCTAAAATTAAATAAATTTAATTTATTTAATGCAGCCCCTTTTGAGAAGGAATTAATACTTTTTAAAGTATTAAATGATTATATTAATTCCTATTTTCAGTGGCTATGGTCAAAGCACACTGTGAAGCTTAAGTGAAGTGAAGTGTGGAGGATTAAATTGGATTAATTTAATTTATTGGATGGCTGTCCTTAAACATGCTATATTTAAAAGAGAAGAGCATGATTTTTAATTAATTAATTGCTTTTAATTGTTAGGGCAATTATTAATTATAGAATTGTGAGAGTTATATAAGCATGGGCAGCCATATGGGTGAATTATTTGATTCATAGGTAAAGAATTGCAGCCAAGAGGAAAAGTGCGCCCCCATTAGAGGAAGGATTTTGTTCAGACAAAGTGCTAACAAGGCTAAAAGCTTCCAGATTTGGCGCATGCTTTGAAGGAGGTTGATCTTTGTCTGCATAATTGTTTGCACAGGTGTTACAGGAGCTCAGGTGTTGTTGAACAGGATTTATGCTCTCTTTATGTGCAAATTAAACACCATTTTTTGGGGCAGCAGGGTTGAAAAGTGCATATTTTTACAATTAAAATTCACTATTCATGCTCCGGTGGCCATTTTTGTCTGAATTAAATTGCAGGAATTCATTACAGGTGCTTTACAAAAAGAAAAAGAGCTTTTATCAATGTCCAATACATTGCATATATCCTCCGAATCTGAAGAATTGTCCAGATCTGCACCAGTATTGAAAGAATTCCAGTCAAATAAAGAAGAAAAAGAATTGTTCAGACAAAGACAGACAAAGCTATGGCGAAGGAGGATGAAAAAGAAAGCACAACGGAGTCATGCATCACTTCTAAATTTGTAGATATTGGAAACATGGATCTAGGCTCGGAACCTCTTGCTAAATTGATAGACAGATCCAGAGCAGGAAAGACTTCACTCATGCGTGCAGGAAAGACTTCACTCATGCGTGCAAGAAAAACTTCACTCATGCGTATAGATTAAAAGCAGTGGAATTATTCGAGCTGCAACGTTTCCATCCACAGCCTAGTTGCCAAAATTTGTTATGCAGGTGCAGATCCATATCTAGATGGCAGATGTTGATGCAAATCCATATGCAGATCCAGATCTATATCTTATAGTTGCAAAAGCTTCTGGCACAAAGGCTTCATCCTCTTGTTTCAAATGCAGCCCATGAAGAAGATAGTGCATGGGAAATTCCTTCCAAGACCTTGTGCATGTGCTCTCATCTTCCAGTTGAAGCCTTTATTGAATTTTCATTCACCCTGAGTGCTTTCCAGAATTTTTAATTGCTCATATGCAATTAAAAATAAGGATGATGAGTTATCTACGGCCAACCTTGCACTGATGCATGTACAACAGAAGAACTGTAAAAGCTTCAAGGATAAAAGAGAAGACAATGCGTGAAGGAAAAATTCCCAGCTTGCTTCCAATTCCAACTGCTTGCAATTTCAACTTGTTTCCAGATCCAGCCGCTTCAACATCCAACTAATTCCGGCTTGTTTCCAGATCCAGTTTGAATCAGCTCGCATGCAGACATGAAAAAAGACAAAGTTAGCTTTCCTCTTCCTTATTCTTTCCTCCGATAAAGTCAGCTTTTCCTCTTCCTTCTTCTTTCCTTCGACAAAGTAATTGAGTGATCAATTAAATTATACAACTTAAGTGATTGGTTTAAAAGCCATTACTTGAAGAAGTCAATTACTTGGAGATAGGTGGCAGGACGTGCAAAATAGAAAGGTTCTATTTTCAGTTGCAAATTATACATGTCATGCAAAGAGGAATTCCAGGAGGAAGATTGCTAGTTGTTTCTTTACAACTTCCACATGTGTCAGTTCAACTAAAGCTTCCAACTTGTAATTGCCCCTCCTACATTCTATAAGTAGAGAGAAGAACCTCCGGGTTAATCATCGATCAGAATTTGTAAGAAGCAATCTTGTGTTTTAGACTTTGTGCTAAACCCCTGAGAGCCACTTGGTAGCAAAGGAATACAAAGAAGCAGGTTTCCGGAGAACTTTGTGTCACAGTGTACTGTGTTTCTTGCTTTTAAATCTTTAGATCTTTTAAGTAAACTTTGTGTTATTTTAGATTTAGATCTAGAGCTGCCTTTGCTTTATAATTCTGTGTGTTCAAATCTATTTAAGTTTCTTCTATGTGCATGCAATTAACTCTGCTATCTACTAATTGGGATGCACATCTTCCCCATTTCTTCTCTGCAATTCCTTTTACTTCCTTCTTCTATAATTTTCCTCTCTTAAACAGTTGCTTACTTGCTGCAGAACTTCTTAGTTATGGTTCATGAACTAAATGGTTAAAGTAAAACCCCCTGATAGATAATAACACATTTATATTGACAAATCTGACACGGGAGCCTCACCGGTTAAATGAGGGAGATTTATCTCATGACTGCCTAGGTTTGATGCTATGCAGAAAATCTAGCCAACAGTTTTTGGCGACTCCGCTGGGGAACAACTATCTTTGCAGATCAAAGTTTTTCTATTGAAGATCAGAGTGTTTCCCATACAAATCTCAACCTGGCTGAACGTCCATTCACCCGATCCGTGAAGGCGCAAGGAAGGATTGATCGTTGCTTCAGATTGCAGGAGCAATTCAATTTCAATCATGCTCCTCAAGTTAGAAGCCGCAGATCTAGTCTTTCACCAGGAAGACGAGTGCACGCTCATTCAGATCCGGATCATCTTCAGCATAATCCGGCAGCTGGAATTATTCATCAAGTATATTCTCAAAGAAGACGTGCTCCTTTCATGATGCAGAATCGGCCACTTGCCCCTGCAGCGCCTGTTCCATGGTGTGCAGCCTTTGGACCTTTGAATCTGACTCCTATGCATAATCTACCTAAAGGGACGACAAAGAATTTTCCAAAATTTTTTGGAGATGGAAAGCAAAACCCGGATGATCATTTGGCGGCTTTCTTCATATCCTGTGGAGTGCTTGCAGTCGAACATGAAGATATATCTGTCCGGCTCTTCATAGAGACTCTACATGACTTGGCTGGAGAATGGTTCTACCGGCTAGCTCCTGGCACCATAACCAACTGGGCTACTATGTGGGATGCGTTCCTGAAAAGATTCAAGGCAGCCGAAGATTCTAGTACATTGATAACTCAACTCACTCAGTTGAAGAAGGAGCCAAAACATGAGCACATGCGGGATTTCATTGCAAAATTCCAAAGATTACTGTACAAAATTCCGGCTTCTGCTTCTCTGAATGACGAGAATCAAAAGGTGTTCTTCATCAATGCTTTACTTCCTGAAGTAAGCTATCAACTGCGAAGAGCACGACCTGCTGATTTGTTAGCAGCTCAAAACATGGCGGTTGAAATTGAAGACAACCTCATCATGGCTGGAAAGATAAAGAGCAGCACTTCTAGAGCTGAAAGTTCATCCTCTGCTACTACTTCCGATTCACTACTGCAAAAGTTAGCAAATAAGATGATGCAGATGAAGAAACAAATGGCTCAAATGGCTCAGGGCAACAACACTACACCTACTCAGAATTTCAACAACAACCGGAACCGCATTGCTGGTTCCCAAAGATTAGCAATTGAAGTTGCTCCCAAAAACGTGGAGATGAATGAAGAAGACCAGGAAGCTGATGCTGATCAGTTCGAGAATGATGATTTTGTAGCTCCTGCTGACGACTCCAACATTAATTTCCTAAACTACAAATCTGAACATGACGATGAGAAACTTCATGAAGATGATCATGGTCATGCATATGCAGTACTTACAAGATCACAAACTCACCAAGCTGAGGCATTAGCTGACGAACAAAAAAGGGGCAGCCCTTTACCTTCTTCCTTGGCTCCTAGAGATAAGAATGCAAGTTCTTCATCTCAACCACAGAAAGCGGCTCAGGTATCTGAATCTATTCCTTCCCTCGACATTGTTGATCATGCCAAGAAAACTAAAGTTCAAATGTCAGAAGCCGAATACCTGAGAGATTTTCCTGAGCAGTTAAATAGGCTAGTCAAATATGTGCAATCACCACGACAATCCAATACATCAAAAGGCCTTTTGCCTAAGCCCAAGGATACTCCTCCCCAGAACAACACTGCAGTTGTTAAATCCTCACCATCTTCTGAAAGAGTGGAACCATTCTATGTTTCTCTATTGCTTAATGGTTTCAAGTTAAGCAATTGCGTTATAGATTCGGGTGCTTCTGATAATATCATGCCAGCTAAAATTGCAAATGCTCTTGGGCTTACCTTGACAAAAACCATAAAAAGGTGCTACTCCATGGAGAGACAAGTCCCTTTAATTGGACAAATCAAAGATGCACAAGCTATTCTGGCAACTTTTCCTGATAAGAGATTAAAGATGACAATCTTAGTTGCAGGATATTCCTGTCTCCTACGGGATGTTACTAAGCAGAAACTTCTGTAAAGAGCTGTGAGGAGAAGTAAAGATGGATTGGTCCTGTGCGCATATTCCTATCAAAGGAATTAATCAAAAGCTGGAGCCGGAAAAGAAGTCCAGGTACACGGTTACAAAATTTGAGGATCCTAGATCTCAGATTCTTTTTCAGGAATTTGACCGTGGGGTCTATTTTTTGGAAACGGATAAAGATGTACTAGAACAAGAATTTCAACCAGAGCCAAAGACAACAAAAGAAGAAGAAAAAGTTTGGACTTTGGAGTTTAAAGGCACATGTTGTTCTTTTGGATCAGGAGCTGGTGCGCTACTAATATCTCCATATCATGAGGTATTTCCATACTCCCGCAAGCTGATGTTCGAGAACACCAATCATACAGCGGAGTATGAAGCATTGCTTCTAGGAATGGAGCAAGCTAAGAAGAAAGGAGTAAAACTCCTCAAAGCCCAAGGAGATGTTGAAATTATAGTAAAGCAGGTTCGAGGGCAAAGTCAAGTCAAAAGAGATAGGCTGGAGCATTATAGAAATAAAGTGCTTTCTGCCACATTCGATTTTGCAGCCTTCTCTATTGACTTCATTCCAATAAATCAAAATTCCAAGGCAGATTCTTTGGCAGTCACGGCTGTACTATTGAATCTGGATAGACCACCGTCCATATTCAGACAAGGAAACTATAAAGTGGAGATGGTCTACCACCCCAGAGTCCCTGAACAAACATTTGCATGTCTGCATGTTGAAGGGAGTAACCCACCACCACAACAAACAGTCAAAGGAAAAGTTGATCCAGGTTATGATGACAGTAGTGGAGTATTCCAACCAAAAGGTAACAAAATCCCCAAGGGTTTACTTTCCTTAGTGGAGACTTTCAACAAGCATGATCAGTACCTGAAGAAGAAGAAAAAATATGGTGATAGTTCTTCCTCAGAAATACAGCCAGTAAATCTGGGAACGGAGCAAGTTGATGCAGACTTACCTGCCACGGAGAGAAGAAAGGATGAGCCACCGCCAAATGAAGTTGATAAGGACTTGCCTAGAGTATTTGACAAGAAGGCCAAAGAAAGGAAGTTCAAGATGGAGACTGGGTACTCTAGTGGGACATGAGACATGGACCGAAGGGCATGCACGACAAATTTGATCCACTATGGAAAGGGTCCTTCATGATAAAAAGAGCTGCGGGAATGGATACTTCTTCTTCTTGCCTACCGAGATGGAATTGAGTTACCATTACGTTTCAACGGGTAGCATCTGAAGCTCTGTTCAGGAATTAAAGAAGCAGGGTAAAACCCATATGTATATAAATAAAACTTTGTTTGTTTTTCCTTGTTTTGTTTTTTGCTTTTGTGTTGTGTTTGTTTGGTTGACCCTGTGCCCAAAAGACAAGATACGAGAACTAGAGATGCTGGGATCTCATCTTTTCCCTTTGTCATTCTGACAGAGAAAAAGATGTCCACAGACGGAGCCAGTTGGTGTCACCCAGATTTCGCCCTGAAATCTGTGACTACCCTATCCGAAAGTTTTTCGTACTTTTAAAATAATGGGTCGTTTGTTGTTTTTATTGCCTGAAAGTTCTTGTATTGCGTCAAGATAATCCCAAAGAGCCATATTAGCCCTTTTTCCGCCAAATACCCAGATGCCCAAAATTGTTTTATTCTGTCGTCGGGATTTGTCTGCGGGAAATTTGTATTTAATTATTTTGAGCCCCGTATGAGGCTATTTGCGCTCTGTTTTAACTCTATTATGAGCGAATATGTTATTATTCCTATTGTGCCAGAAGGGTTTTAACTTGTTTTAAGTTTTGGGCTTTATTTGTAACTTTTGGCAATTTTTCGTGTTTTTGTGGTGTCCCGTTTTGTTTTCTGTGAAATTTCTCTGGAACAATTCCTTTGCCGGGTAAGCCCGATTTTTGGCCTGGAGCAGCTGGAAAACATATACGCACATTATGCCCGGAGGAAGTCACCATCAGAGGTCTGGATCACTGGGAAAAAGCGAAGTCGTGCACAGAAAAGCCCCTGCGGGGATGGGCGCATTTTTGGAAAACAAAGGATTTAAGCTGCGATGGGAAAAATATAAGCCGCAGGCAAGGATGGGAATTTTATACCTGCCTAGCAGGGTACTTTTTCCCATGTTATAAAATTCACTTAAGTTGCAGTGGGAAAAATAGAAGCAGCAGGCAGGTGAGATTTTATTGCCTGCTTTGCAGGGTACTTTTTCCCGTGATAGAAAATTCACTTAAGCTGCAGTGGGAAAAATAGAAGCAGCAGGCAGGTGGGAATTTTGTACCTGCTTAGCAGGGTACTTTTTCCCGTGATATAAAATTCACTTAAGCTGCAGTGGGAAAGTTAGAGGCTGCAGGCAGGCGGGAATTTATTGCCTGCCTTGCAGGGTAAAAATTCCCATGGTGAAATAAAAGAAAAGTGACTTAAGTGAAATCATGGGAATTTTATTGCCTGGGCAGGGTAAATAATCCCATTGTCAAAGTCAAATCACTTAAGTGGATCATAGGGATTTCTTGCCCTTGCAGGGTAAAAAATCCCATTGTCAGAAATTCTTAAAAATAGAATTCTATTATGCAAAAAAGTGCGACCCACCTTGGGTGAATAATAATGCATTAAATAAATATTTGTTAATATTTATTCACCCAATTTTGGCACCTAGGCTTGTGGAAAAGTCAACAAAAGCAAAGGGGAATAAATCAATTGGAAATAGAATTCTAAAATTAAATAAATTTAATTTATTTAATGCAGCCCCTTTTGAGAAGGAATTAATACTTTTTAAAGTATTAAAAAGATTATATTAAATTCCTATTTTCAGTGGCTATGGTCAAAGCACACTGTGAAGCTTAAGTGAAGTGAAGTGTGGATGATTAAATTGGATTAATTTAATTTATTGGATGGCTGTCCTTAAACATGCTATTTTTAAAAGAGAAGAGCATGATTTTTAATTAATTAATTGCCTTTAATTGTTAGGGCAATTATTAATTATAGAATTGTGAAGGTTATATAAGCATGGGCAGCCATATGGGTGAATAATTTAATTCACAGGTAAAGAATTGCAGCCAAGAGGAAAAGTGCGCCCCCATTTGAAGGAAGGATTTTGCTCAGGCAAGGTGGAAACAAGGCTAAAAGCTTCCAGATTTGGCGCATGCTTTGAAGGAGGTTGATCTTTGTCTGCATAATTGTTTGCACAGGTGTTACAGGAGCTCAAGTGTTGTTGAAAGGATTCATGCTCTCTTTATGTGCAAATTAAACACCATTTTTTGGGGCAGCAGGCTTGAAAAGTGCAGATTTTTACAATTAAAATTCACTATTCATGCTCCGGTGGCCATTTTTGTCTGAATAAATTGCAGGAATTCATTACAAGTGCTTTACAAAAGAAAAGGAGCTTTTATCAATGTCCAATACATTGCATATATCCTCCGAATCTGAAGAATTGTCCAGATCTGCACCAGTTTTGAAGAATTCCAGTCAAATAAGAAGAAAAAGAATTGTTCAGACAAAGATAGACAAAGCTATGGCGAAGAAAGATGAAAAAGAAAGCACAACGGAGTCATGCATCACTTCTAAATTTGCAGATATTGGAAACACGGATCTAGGCTCGGAACCTCTTGCTAAATTGATAGACAGATCTAGAGCAGGAAAGACTTCACTCATACGTGCAGGAAAGACTTCACTCATGCGTGCAGGAGAAACTTCACTCATGTGTGCAGATTAAAAGCAGTGGAATTATTCGAGTTACAGCTTTTCCATCCATAGCCCAGTTGCCAAAGTTTGTTATGCAGGTGCAGATCCATATCCAGATGCAGATGTTGATGCAAATCCATATGCAAATCCAGATCCAGATCTCATAGTTGCAAAAGCTTCTGGCACAAAGGCTTCATCCTCTTGTTTCAAATGCAGCCCATGAAGAAGACAGTGCGTGGAAAATTCCTTCCAAGATCTTGTGCATGTGCTCTCATCTTCCAGTTGAAGCCTTCATTGAATTTTCATTCACCCTGAGTGCTTTCCAGAATTTTTAATTGCTCATATGCAATTAAAAATAAGAATGATGAGTTATCTACGGCCAACCTTGCACTGATGCATGTACAACAGAAGAATTGCAAAAGATTCAAGGATAAAAGAGAAGACAAGGTGAAGGAAAAATTCCAGCTTGCTTCCAATTCCAACTGCTTGCAATCCCAGCTTGTTTCCAGATCCAGCCGCTTCAAGATCCAACTAATTCCAGCTTGTTTCCAGATCCAGTTTGAATCAGCTGCATGCAGACATGAAAAAAGACAAAGTTAGCTTTCCTCTTCCTTCTTCTTTCCTCCGACAAAGTCAGCTTTCCTCTTCCTTCTTCTTTCCTTCGACAAAGTAATTGAGTGATCAATTCAATTATACAACTTAAGTGATTGGTTTAAAAGCCATTACTTGAAGAAGTCAACTACTTGGAGATAGGTGGCGGACGTGCAAAATAGAAGGTTCTATTTTCAGTTGCAAATCATACATGTCATGCAAAGAGGAATTCCAGGAGGAAGATTGCCAGTTGTTTCTTTACTGACTTCCACATGTGCCAGTTCAACTAAAGCTTCCAACTTGTAATTGCCCCTCTACATTCTATAAGTAGAGGAAGAACCTTCGGGTTAATGATCGATCAGAATTTGTAAGAAGCAATCTTGTGTTTTAGACTTTGTGCTGAACCCCTGAGAGCCACTTGTTGCAGAGGAATACAAAGAAGCAGGTTTCCGGAGAACTTTGTGTCACGGCGTACTGTGTTTCTTGCTTTTAAATCTTAGATCTTTTAAGTAAACTTTGTGTTATTTTAGATCTGGATCTAGAGCTGCCTTTGCTTTATAATTCTGTGTGTTCAAATCTATTAAGTTTCTTCTATGTGCATGCAATTAGCTCTGCTATCTACTAATTGGGATGCACATCTTCCTCATTTCTTCTCTGTAATTCCTTTACTTTCTTCTTCTATAATTTTCCTTTCTTAAACAGCTGCTTACTTGCTGCAGAACTTCTTAGTTATGGTTCATGAACTAAGTGGTTAAAGTAAAACCCCCTGATAGATAATAACACATTTATATTGACAAATCTGACACGGGAGCCTCACCGGTTAAATGAGGGATATTTATCTCATGACTGCCTAGGTTTGATGCTATGCAGAAAATCTAGCCAACAAAGAAGATGCTTTTACTTTAAAAAAGCTGTAATGTTTACCAAAAACATTGAATTCTAGTCTTGAGAGTACCCTAAAAAACATTAAATACTGTATAAATCCCTAAATTTCATTGAATAAAGCTAAAATATTTGAATATTAATTTTTACAATAGCCAATTTTTTTTACCGTCCCCGAATTCCCTCGCCTTTGTCCTCATCCAGGGACTTGGGTTAACAGCGAGTTTAATAGGGAAACCTGAAGCATTATCAGCGATCCAATCTGAGATGTGCAACTCAAAGATCACCAACAACACTTTCAGCTCTTCAATCTGAAGATTATGCCTTTTTTTCTGGAAGGTCTGGTTCTATGCAACATCCATATCTTTAAGTTTAACAGAATGTGCAGTGCACTTCATTGGTTGAATTTTTGCAGCAACATAAGTAGGGTATGAGAGATGTTAGGAGCAGCAGCAAACAGCAGGGCTTTAAATTTCAGAAAGTTTTGATTGACAAGGAGGTGATTGATGTGTAAGCTTAATCAGCAAGGTAATGAAAGGTGCGGAAAAACAGTGAGGTGGGAGAAGAAAAGCATTCTGTTATTATTATAAAAAGCCAAAGACAATACAAGCATGGAAATGCAAAATGTTACTAGTTGGACATTTTAAGTGTCTGCTGTTTTAGACAATACAAGCATGGAAATGCAGAATCTTACTGGTTGGGTGCTTTAAGTGTCTGGTGTTTTTTTATTGTTGAAGAGAGTAAAAAAGGGGCATAGGCATTTTGCTGGAACTGGCAAGGAGGCACCTTGAGGAAGAGAGGCATCCAAGGTGGAGAAGTGTGTCGGTGCACAGAAAAAAAAGCACATGGGAGAGAACACGTGCAAGTGGAAAAGGAACAGCAAAGGAGTGTGGAAGTGGAACGTCAGAGTAGCCCGGCAGTGAGGCACTTCACGTCATGGCGAAGATACGAAAGAAAGTGCGCAACCAATAATAAATTGTATCATTAAAGTCTTTTTAATATTATTTTGAATGTATGAAAACTTAGGGCAGTACTCTCATTGCATATATTTTATGAAGTTTTTAACACTTTAGAGGCTTCATTATCTATTCAAACATTTCCTTAAGTCCTCCTGGTAATGTCATATTAATAGCATAATTTTTGACTCGGAGGATTTGTTTTGACCAGATTTTGCCAGTTTACTAATTGTCAACCAATCCCCAAAAGGATTTTGTTCCAGTTCTTATAATTTTTTTTTATTTATTAGTTTTTTTCATCACGTAGTGTGTTATTCAGTCATTTTGATTTTAGAGATTTGGTCTAGTTGAATTAAGTCGAGTGTATATTTCCGAGTTGAAATGTCGAAAATTCAGTCATTGCTGACCGAGTCAGATTGGACAAGGTTTATACTGGGCACTCTTGTTAGCAGTGAGTGGTGGTCCTTTGTGACTACTCCAACAAGTAACAAGGATAAGGCCTTGTTTGATACCGAGAAGAAGAAAGCATTGCCATTAATACGAAGATCGTGTTCATCAGAGAGCTTTGCTCACATTGAAGCTGCCATGCAGCTACTGAAGCTTGGTATACTTTTGTAGATTTGTATGACTAGCAACCAGTATAAGAAAATTCAACTCCAGAAACAGTTGTTCAACCAAAAGCTGGTAGAAGGTGGAGATGTACATGAATACATCTCATGGTGTAAAAATCTCACATCACAAATAGAAAGGATTGATAATTCTACTTTTGATGAAGATTCTATGATTATAGTTGCAATTAAGGGTATTCCTGAATTGTAACAATAATTTCTTAGAAATGTCCCAGCTTTCTGACAAACTACAAAATGCAAAGTTTGAAATTCTTGCTCAGTTTCTTATTCAGCACCAAACAAAAATTCCTCTGATGAAGAAAAAGGCAACAAAAGATGCCTTTGTTGAAGGTTCCCGTCAAAACTTCGAAGGACTTGGTCAAGAAAGAGGTTTTCAAAAAGGTAGTCACACTAATCATGGTGGAAGATGATATAAGAGAACAATTAAGTGTTACAGTTGTGGAAAATTTGACCATTATGCCAATGAAAGCCAAATAAATGACTCTGCCCAATTTGTTGGAGATGAGGATGAGGTGTGTCATACAGTTTTGATAGCCTTTGATGATGGAGATGATGCAGGTGAAAGATGTTCAAAGAAACATGCCAACAACATTGATTTTTGAATTATGAGTTTCCTTTTCAAGTTGATTCATGGTAAACCAATTGGAAAAACCTTATTTTGTTGTAGGATTTGATTTTCTCGGTATGTTTATGTAAATCAAACTAGAATGATTTTTCGAGTGAGATTGATAATCAAATCTTGGCAACTGGATTCATCGTGTTCATTGGTGTTTGAGTTATCAAGTGTGCTCACGAGGATCCAACCATGAGTTTTGGCATTTTTAATATTCTTTTGGTGCAGCAATTGGTGTTCTAGGAATACACCAAAAACACAGTTTGTTTGTGTATTTGACAGCACTGCTTAGGAAAAGATAAGAATTTCTGGATGACATCCTTCACATCGTAAGGGGGAGATCATGTCTTGGAGTGAACTTGAGATTTTCTAGGATATAAAACAGAAACCATGTCATGTTCTATTTTCCAAGGTGTACTGTAATGCTTGGATTCAGTCAACAATACACATGGTTGGATTTCTAAGGTTTGAAATGTTCTTTTGGTTCATGATTCACTTTGCCATCAGATGCAAAGAGAATTACAGTTTGTTGTTAGTGTAGAAGTTTTGGTTGTGTTTTCTCCAACAGCAAGAAATCAGAAACCTCAACAATTCTATTTTCAGGATAGAAGAGACTTTGGAGATGATTTTTCAGTAGCGGTTTCTTGGATTCATCCAGCATGATATGTGGTTGCATCTATAAAGAATGCGTGACTATTACTTTCATTTGTTGAATCATGTTGAACGTATCAACTTGGGATTAACAGGGGGAATGTTAGAATATTAATCCAAAGTTAAGTTAGTTGAATTATTAAATAAATAAGAAATGTTGATGCAGCATCTCACCTAAGTTGAACTTAGAACAGTTCCACAAGAGCACCAGTCTAATAGGAAATGGTTGAAGGAAAAACCGGATGTGATGTCTTAAATAATTGGGCATATCAATTGTATAAATACCCCTTAAAAGATTGAAAAATATATCAGTAAAGTATATAGTGTGCCATTTCTGAGTTGCAATTATTAATCTTGCACCAAATTAACAATCTCTTCCAGAGTAACTGTTGTGTACAAATTGGAATTTGGAACTACTCAGGAGCTGCTTGTCAAAGAAACTCACTCCTCTTTCTGTGATTGACATTTTGGAATGCATATGGCATTTCAACATACACAACAACATTTCTATTGGCCCTCCATGGAAGAGCTTTGACACCTATTTTGTAGATATTATTTACTAGCGCAGTTCAAGCCTTCCAATCAGAAGCTTCATCTATATCAATCTATACCAATGGCAACCAAACCATAGGAATCATTTTCTAAGGGATTCGTTAGTCACTTACCTCTAATATGATGCCAGCATGATTGTACTTTTTTGCAATTTTTCTAAGTTGCTTATCTCCACACCTTACAGTAAGACAATTAAGGCTACTAATGCTGCGCCCTTTTCACACATTTGGACACACTATAGGTTGTGCTTCGTTATCATTTTGAATCAAGATCCCAGTTTCTTAGACATTTTTGGGTGTCTTTGCAGTAATCAGTTATGTTCTTCCACAGCATTTCATTCTCAGAACAATGAACAAACAGCCGAATTCAATAGGATCCTTTACATGCCTTGCATATCTACTGTGAGACTAAAAAGAAATCAATCATCAGATTAACAAGCAATGGAGCAAATACTTCCACGTTATCCAACGTAGCCCTTTGAGTTTTGCTATGGTTTCCACTCCTTGAAATCTCAGTTTCCCTACTTGCTCCACCCACCTCTCATGAACAAAAAAGGGATATAACTATGACCTTTGTTGATCATTTTGCACGTGCATGGCAAAATCAAGGTTATTCCCCAAGACTCTGTAAAATAGAAGTCTCTACAATATAAACCCATCAAATAAGGTTTTTGGAACACGGCTTCATGCAAAAGAATATGGCTTCATTTGGAATGACTGGCATTCAGGCACGAGCTGCGTCACAAGTTGAAACCCATTAGATACGGCCTTTTACCATTCTACAATCTAATTGATCTTTCCACTGGATCAATTGGTTCATCTTGGAATTCAACATAACATCAGATATCTTTAAATCTACAATGAGCCACCATATTTGGAGGTTCACGCTAGGTATCTGAAAGACGCTATTCAAGGCATTTGGCGTCTTTCCTTGGAAGACAGCCTACTCAATATCAAGACCTGCACCACCACATGCTTGGTTGGCAGAAGAAGTTACTTGTCATTAAAAAGAAGGACGCAATGCTGAACACCATATTCCTGTATTTTATATTTGTACTTCATCAATCTCATCCTGCTTATAACATATGCCACATGCTTCAAAGTTTATGTGGCATGCAGTGGGTGATTGGAGTCTTGTAACTCCTGCATTATTCCTTTCAATCAAAAAGATGCACCCATATGGATGACAGCAAACCTCTATAAACTAACTCAGCTCTTCCTCATGTAAGATGTCAATGATTGTATATGATTGCCTTTCTCAGCCCGTGTCTACAATTAAGTGCTGTGTCTACACTGTACTTTGGTGAATATCTACTCCGAGTTCACCATCTCATTCACATAAAACAGCACTGTACACCAGAGGAGTATTACTACAATAATGTTTATGTCAGATCTGTGTTCTAATGTAATATGAGCTGCAACTTACTAGTAAACTTGTTTTCTGAATAGCAAAATGCTGCAGTATAGTCAATGAACTCTACTGTTTCAGAAAACAGTGACTCAAGTGAGCGTGTATTGCTTTACTGAAGATGGTTTTAAGGATTCCAACAGACCAACACTTAATCAGTTTAAATGAACATTTGTATTGTTTTACAAACTATAGTCACACAACTAAGACTGAGAAACAACTCAATGAGTCCAAAGACTAACATTGGCTAGAGATACTGAAACTCAGTGACAAACTCTGCGAATTTTTTTCCAAATGCCGACTCAAACCACCTGTCTCCGACTCATTATAAAATTTCATAAATAGTTTTGAGTTGCCTTTATCATTTTCCCAGAGAAAAGAACCAAACTTGGGGGTGCGAAGAATATTATGACCATCAAAAACAGCTAAGACAGTTTTCCTGACATAAGATTCCAACAGCAGAAAGTAGAGTTCATATCATAAAACAAAAACAGTTTTATGGTCGAATTTCAAAGCCACCCAAAGTTAAAGTTCACTAATAGTAAAACATATTGCAAAAAAGATTCAAAAATTAATAAATAGAACATTATTACACGCTCTCATTTCCAATAACTCAAACACAAAACAAAAATAACACACAATTATAGACTATAATATGTGGTTGGCAATCTACTATACTTGCAAGAATTAAAAGAACACCATTAGTAAATCAAACTTAGTATCAATAAGAAATAAGACAAAAGCTGGAAGGAAAGCTTAATACCTGCATTCCAGTAACAGATTTTAAAACTCCCCATATAATGTGCTTCCTAACACGACCAAATAGTCTCCGCCAAGTGCCAGTGTAATCAACTAGGGTGAAGGTATCCATTAACAGCCTCAAATCATTAAATGCAAGTCGAGAACCCTCATAGGTCACAAGTAACTCTACCTGCATTGGCAGAGGAAACTGACTAAGATAAGGACATTATGCACCATTAATCATCAGCCTTAACAATAGCTTCCCATCTTTGACTGAGTTTCTTGAGCCTGCTAAGAGCCAGTACCTGACTTATCTTTATATTCTGAAATTCCAGAGCTCTGCGCACTCTAGATACCTTCTTTTCTTCATGTGATTTGGTTGGCTTCTTCTCTTCATGAGAAGACCTACCTGCTTTAACTGGCTTAGTCTCTCTCACTTTATTCTTGGATACATCAGCATTGCTTGGTGGAACAGTTGCTGAAGTACGAATTCCAGATGGATGCTCAGTTCTTGTGATAAGAGGACCACTGTTTGAGCAATACATCTTTGGACCCTGTGCATGACATACAAGTTCATTTGCAACAGATTCCACTACATTTTCCTCCCATGTCCTGTCAAATGATGATGTCCTTCGGTGTTCCACACTAGGGCCAGTGACAGGGGTTTTCTTTCGATTCTGCAATCTGGATGCCTGCATAAATGATGCACGGTGAGATACTGAGAACAAAATGGAATACAGTGCACTGTATGAATAACTAATTTCTCCCCAGAAAAGGAGAAACACAAACAATATATGTCAAGGCACTTCCAAAGTCATTGCAATTTTAGAGCATTGTTTAGAGAATGTAAATAATACGATCATACACTGCTACGGATGCCCCTAAGCGGACAAAATCATTAAATACAAATCCACAATGTTCTGACTTTCCAAACTGTGAAAAGTAAGTAGAGCCCAAACAAATTTAAGGAAAACGGCACATCAAGATTGATCAAATAATTTGCATGATAATCTGAGTGCCAATGGACATGTTTTTTTCGCCATGTAAAAAACACTTTATTGATTGATTGCAAATGCATACAAAAAAGAAAAAGTCACAATTTACTTTATATTTGTTATATGCATTTTTTTATCAGCAAAAGTCCAATGGCAAATATTCATATAAAGTCATTACATGAACAGCTTAAATCAGGTCTGTGTACAGCACTAGGATAAAGCATTGAGATCTATTAAAGGAAAGACTCACCAATGATCCAAAATGGATCCTTAAAGAACTTCATAATTCAGGTGATTGTGTTGATCAGCCATACATAGTCCACAAAACTGAAGAAGAGCTTAAGAAATGCTTTTAAATTAAGACAACACTACGTAAGGTAGATATGCAGAGTTAGATGCATAACAAGGAAAACATGTGCACTGGAGCTCAGAGACATATCACACATCTCGAAGTCACAACATTGACGAACAAGTCCTAAATGGCAAGTTTCCGCTTGGTATGAAGCCATACAACAGTTTCGGCTTGGCTTGAAAACACACATCATGTATCAGGTTACCAAGATGGGTTTGGCTTGGTAAAAATCCATTCCATATGGGGAAAAATAACAAAACCAAGCATCTAAAGGGATGTTGAATTGGTTCTTCCATCTATTATGGGAGCCTAGAGGCATTGAGAATCCTCTGTATGACTCGTTTGTGCATCCCTTAGTATAAACACATTGCTTAGGGGGTCAAGAAAAGGCACTAGAGAAGATTAAACTTTGCTAAGAGTGATATAAAGTAGCAGATGACTGCATCAGATGATAGAACCAGTCAATCATGTTGAATAAGCAACATAGAGCAAGGCAAGATAAGATAGGATTGAAGAGGTGCTAACAAAAAGTCCTAGGTGGCATTGAGATAATAGTTTCATTTTTGTGGTAATTTTCTATTTTATATGCATACTATATGGTTAACGTCTCTAATTTCTGCATTTTTTGTACGGACGTACCCAAGGCAAAAAAAAAAATCGCCGTACCCATACCCGAATCGGCAACTTAGACAAAAACTATGATGCATGTGAAGGCTCAAACTGCGCAATTGGCTTGTAAGAACTTCCAAGATAATAGCAGAGATGAGGAAGCATAGCATCGCTCTTCTAGAGTTTTCCCACATTGAATTTCTCTAATGTAAATCCTTTTGTTAATTGCTCTTTCATGTGTTATTTGATTAATTTTCATTCTTGCTTCTCATTTCATGCAACAATTTCAAAACCTCAAGCACGTAAGAAAACATCCAATTGACCTGTTCGGCTGATTACAAGCATAGTATTTGTTCATAGCAGCAAATAGAAATTGAAGGCAACCTCACATAAGTTAAAGAATCGGCATACTCTTTGTTGTAGTATAGTTTTTGTGGAATAAAGAAGAGTCATGTGTTGATAGTAGATACTGACGTGGAAGGGGTATGAAATCTTATACATAAGCATTGTACGCATGTAATGTGAGCATGTACACATTTGCATAATGCATATTATGATATAGATGGCAGCCATAGAGCAGTAATAAAATTATTTTCCAGTCTTAAATTGTTGTTCCAGTAGCATGGAACTTTGGAGAAGCACATAAGGAAATGATTACTGTATTGGTGAACAGTTTATTGGAATATCCAAGTCAATTATATATAAATCGTAGACGAGGATCAAAGTAACTGATTCTAGAAGCTTAAAAGAAAAAACAATTAGTGTACCTCACTGCCAAAGAGAGGAACGAAGATAGATAACTCCACACTATTATATAACATACATTTAACCTTTTGTGTTCTTTACAGCTACGTAAGAAAGTCAGGTAATGATAGTGTATACCAACAATGATCAAGATTCAAAACAATGTGAATAAATAACACCAACAGATCACAAACAAATGATGATTTCATACTTCAAAAGAGTACACATAAATACGAGTCTAAGGTTATCATCAAAGATGCAACCTTTGATGATAACCTTAATCAAACCTAGAGTACTTGGTGCTAACTATAAATAATATACCCAAGTACACTCTAAGCTGCCTAGAATCCTAAACACAAAAAAATACCAGGAACCAAACACAGATAAAAGTGGGTATCCTGCATCAGTAGAGTTTTTCCCTCTAAAATTTCTACATAAATAGCAGACAACATTTTCTGTAAATTAACTATAAACAAGAATGACCAAAATAGGGAAAAAGCAAGAAGATCCCAAAGGACTTTAACCCAAGTGGTACATAAAGATTGATCAATGCCAATAGAAACGTTTTTTGGCCAAGTAAAAAGCATATTGCATACAAAGTTATGTAGGATACAAAATACAAGAAACAAAGGAAATATCACAATTGACTGTATACATAGCAGACAACCCTTTATCTGAAAAATTACTATAAAGATGGAACAAAAGAATTCACAGTACAGTGCCAGGACCAAACAAAGTTAACAGGAGTCCGAAGTACAACCAACAATGTTAGTAAAACAGGTGAGTATCTAAAGCACCCTCACTATAGAAAGCATTAACATAAATAAATAATAAATATATTGCCAATAGCAGTTTAAAATAAAGCATCAAGA
Source organism: Taxus chinensis (assembly GCA_019776745.2). Taxonomy (NCBI): domain Eukaryota; kingdom Viridiplantae; phylum Streptophyta; class Pinopsida; order Cupressales; family Taxaceae; genus Taxus; species Taxus chinensis. The sequence goes on along the minus strand of CM034154.1, from coordinate 56,801,726 downwards.
TGAAATGGAGTTTTTGGGATAACCAAAAAACAAACCTATAGTAAAAATATATATGATCTAAACTTGGTTACATTATATTGACAAGCCGTAGTAAATTCAATAATAACTGAAATTTAATTTATCTGTGGCTCTGAATTAAAAATGTCCAAACATAGATGTTTTTGTCGTTGCATATCATCCTCAAGCACCCTGATAAAAGGCACGGGGGCAATATGACCAATAAGAGGATGGGCAGATAGATGCCTCCCCAAGAAGACTTTGTTTAATTGAAAGTTAACAGAGGGTCAAGAGCAATCCAGGGTAAGCAAGGGAAAGCGGAGTCATAAGAGACAAGGTTGTTATTCCTCAATGCTTTATGCCATCTATCTAGGCAACAACAATAATAATATTTTTGCTGACATGAAGGCCTAAAAATAGGTATCAGTATTTCTTATCAACTTAGGCCTTAGACACTTGGTTGTGAAGGAAGTTTTGGTCATTACCATAACAGACCTACTTATGGGCAATTGAACCAATTGGAGAGTTAATGCTCTTCCAAAGAATGTTTTTGATTTTAAGAACTTATAAGACATTCAAACTTCATCATAATTCCAGGGTGATCTACAGGGTTGGAGATTTCTTGGCTATTATGTGGATCTGTTGGCTAGATTTCCTGGATAGCTGAAAACCTAGGCAATCATGAGATAAATCTCCCTCATTTACCGGTGAGGCTCCCGTGTAAGATTTGTCGATAAAATATGCTAGTATTTATTTAGGGGTTTTACTTTAACCATGCAGCTCATGAACCATAGCTGTATAGTTTTGCAGCAAGTAAGCAGTTGTTAAAGAAAGGAAATATCTAAAGGAGGAAATAATATAAACACAGAGAAGAAATAGGGAAGATGTGCAACCCAATCAATAGATTATAGAGTTGATTGCATGCACATAGACAGAACCAATAGATATTAACACACATAATTATAAGCAAAGACCACTTTTAGATCTAGATCTAGAACAACACAGTTTATAAGTAGATCTAAGACAAGGCTAGAAACAGAATGTACCGTGACACAAAGTTCTCCGGAAATCTGCTTATTTCTATTCCTTTGCTTCAAATAACTATCAGGGATTTTAGCACAAAGTCTAGAATACAAGAATGTTGCTTACAAATTCTGATCTTTAACCCGAAGGTTCTTCTTCTACTTATAGAATGAATAAGGGAAAATACAAATAGGAAACTCAACTGAACTGGAACATAAACAAAAGGCAAAGATAACATCTGACAATCATCCCCTTCTAGATCCTCTTCAAGTGACATGCATCCGGGTCCATATTCAAACTTATACACATTTGTCACTTAACTAATAGAATCGTTCCACATAACTTAAAGTAATGGTTTCAAAACCAATAACTTCAAAGTTTTACAATTATATCCGGGAACGTGAAAAATAGAAGAAGAAAAAGTAGAAGAAGAAAGACACGCCAGCTGTAACATCTACATCTTTTTGTTTTGATACTGAATGTACTTGTCGAACATGTAATTCAGCATCTTCCCATCTGTCTTAGCCACAACTTCCCTTTCTGTCTTGAATTGCAGCAAGCCTTCGTTCAATACCCTGATACACGCTTCCACATCCTCCAAGCTAGGCCCGAACTTCTCAATATCTGACTACAATGCCACCAGTTTGCTGATGGAATTCATCGTGAAAGGCCTAACAGCTCCATCAATTCTCCCTTGCACCATCAGAAGAGATCCTTCTAGGGAATTAGGAACTTTGCTAGGAATGGTCCTTGTGTATGAAGTAACATTCCTGACCACTTCCTCATTAGTGAAAGCAATGACATTGTCTAGTAAAGATGATGCCATACTCTCAAGTGCTTGCATCCTTTTCAGCATAATTCTGCAGATCTCCAAACGGAAAGATACTGCAAACTCAAGCTACTTCCCCTTCTCAATTGATCCGTCGGGCACAATCCGTTCCGCAATCAACACCTCTCTTGGCAGCTTATTTATTTCGGCCAAAGTACTCAAGTTACTCTCAGCAACTTTGTTCATATCTATTGTGCTTATTACCAATTGCTTTAGTTGATCTGATGCATCTTTTATAACCTTTAGGCGGGCTGGCACCTCTCCGAGTTGTACAGAAGCTTGACGAATGATCAGACTTTTCCATTCGTTGATAGCTTTAACCTAGTTACTTGCATCTTCCACTTCCTGCATCAGATGATCACTCACCTGCTTTTGTGCTGAAATTGGCTGAATGGAAGATTTAACAACCTTGGCAATGATCTCGCACAACTGAGATACCTGCTTCTGAAGTTCAACTTTCTCCGCCTTTTCTTTGTCAAGCCTAAGGAATAAAGCATCTATCAATGTTTGTGTGTCCCCCGATTCAATCCTTCTGTGGTGGCTTGACCTATGGGTACTTTGGTTACTGTTAGATCTTCTGGCGTGAGCTCGTCCTCCTTCTTCCCTTCTGCCGGAACTGACATCTTAGTGAACTTCTGCCTCGACTCCTCAATGATCAACCTTGAAGTTACCTTAGAAACTTTAGGTTTTCTGTCTTTTCCGCCTAGATTCAGGAGCAGCTGCAAGTCATGTTCTTCCAAGTTGATTTCCTCTCTAGCCTCTGGAACCAATTGCGAAGCCAACCATTCTGAGAAATTACTTTTCGGAGAATGAGAAGTTGCCGAGTGTACCACTATCTCGTGCTCTAATTCCTCTCCATCTGAAACCGCTACAGTGTTGTGGCTGCCATCCTCTGAATCATCCAAAGACAAAGCTCTTTTAAATTCTGCCATCTGCAGCTTCAACGTTTCTTTAGGAAGAGGTTTTGAACGGAGTGGTTGAGGAGAAAAGATGAATGTTGCCGGATTCAACGGAGGAATGGCAACATCTTGCTGAGGTGCAAAAATCGGTGAAGTACTTGATGATGGAGAAGTCGGAACTAACACCGTAGCAGTAGAAGTGATCTTCTCCTTAGAGTGAGACCTTCTGTGCACTTTAATCTTTTCAGGCCTTCTGTTGGTTTCTTATCCGTGCTTCCTCTTGAGGGAATCTTCTGTGCCGAAGTTGCCCGTGATTCGATTCATCAATGCTTCATCAAGGCAATATCCCTTCGTCAGCAACTAGTTTGAAGTATTGACTAGAACGGTGGCATACCTTTCCTCGATCGTATGGCAGCTACCTATGCTCTCATGAGGTACAACTTTATCTCCTCCCATCCGATGGTATGTGTCAAGTAACACATGCCCATCATCTTTAAGATCCGCAGGTATCCGTGCTAATCCAAAGTCAAACACTTGTCGCGCTGATAACCTACTGAAATCTTTCTAACCTCATACTCGCTTCTGCACTTCATCCAGAAATCTTCCAATGAAGGCACATGCATGTAATCCTGGGAGATTGTCTTCCTTGCCGCTCCAAATGGATCGAAGTTCAGTCGTGCTGGGAAGAACTCTTGCTCATACTCAGATAACATTTCCGCTTCAATTTCTCGGGCCTTATGAATGCTCTGGCAGCTATAATGGCCCATAGTGATCGGGAAGAAGCCTGTAGACTTGTGCCGTTTCGACTGTAGGTCATGCATTTCCACGAGTTGTTTGCTCAACTCCATGATGACCAATCTATCACTCGGGTATCTGGGCAACTTAACTGGTTCTCCTGAAAAGCCGGTGACCCTGAGGTATGTAAAATCCACAACTGGATGAAGATACTGCCAATCCTGGACACAGCTTCTCACGCTTCCTTGCTCACCCTGTTGGCCTTTAGATCGCCGTCCAGCCTGCAAATGAATTCGTAGAAGAATCCATCGTTGACCACTTTGTAATCTTTATTGCATGCGGGTACAGTAAGCTGCGGGTAGCACTCAAAAATAGGGTCCTTGGAAAGAACACATCTATCCAGCTTGGAGAAGATACCCTGTGAAACTGCTGCATAAACCAAATACGAAGTCATTTTGAAGCTGTAAGTAAGCCTCACATTCCAGCGCTGCTCACCAATGTTGTCGCTAATGATTTCCGACCAATTGATTATTGAATCCGCTTTGTTGATTTCAATGGTCCTGATGAAAGCATACATCCATGCGCGGAAGTTGTGAGCATTAGCTTCGCCATTTATCCTGCATAACAATTTGGCAATATCATCCACCTCTTGTACCAAATTAGATCGTGGAAGAGTTCTCGGGAACTTAGAAGGAGATCTAGGCTTCTTCATGTATTTGTTGTTCATTATGCCCACGCAGTCAACTTTATGCTTTTCCCATCTGTTGTCGGCATCCTGAATGCTAATAGTAGTCACCACCTTTCGTGTTGGAATCTTCAAACAATAATTGATGAACTGTGCGTCCAGCTGGATTATTGTCTTCCTCGCAGCATCTCGGACTGATTTGGATAATGGATGGTAAGACCTAGCACATTCCATGACGAATTCTGGCAACTGGGTTGTGAATGGAAATGCTGCAGCTCGAATAATTCAATCAATTCGGAAAGAGCTTCGGGACCTAGATCTGTATCTCCAATGTCAGCAAACTTAGAAGTGATGCATGACTCTTTTGTGCTTTCTTTTTCATCCCGCTTTGCCATGGCCGAATCTGTCTTTGTATGAGCAATTCTTTTTCTCTTTATTCGGGCGGAATTCTTTACAACTAGTGCAGATCTGGAGATTTCTTCAGATTCGTAGGATATGTTCAATGTATTGGACATTGATTTAAGCTCCCTTTCTCTTATAAAAACATCTGTAATGAATTCCTGCAATTAATTCAGACAAAAATGGCAATCGGAACATGAACACTAGATTTTAATTATAAAAATCTGCATATAGAAAGCCTGCTACCCCAAAATTTGATGTTTTATTTGCATGCAAAGCAAACATGAATTTTATCAAATTCACCTGAGCCCCTGTACTACTATGCAAACAATTAATCAGACACAATTCAAGCTCCTTCAAACCTAGGCGCCAAACTTTGAATACTTCCAGCAGTGAAATCCACCTTTTTCTGAGCAAAATTCCTCTTCAAATGGGGCGCCGAAATTGCCTGGGCTGCACTTCCTTTGCCAAAGAATTAATTAATTCATCCTTATGGCAGCCCATGCTTATATAACTTACATCATTCTATAATTAATAATTGCCATTTCTATTCCTGGCAATTAATTAATTAATTATCATGCTTTTCTCTTCAATTGGGGGTGCCTATTTTGTGCATGCTCATGGCTGCCATTAAATAAATTAAATTTATTTAATTTTAGCTTTCTACTTCCAGTCCACTTAAGCTTCACAGATGTGCTTTGACCTCATCCACTAAAAATAGGAATTAATTCCATATCAATTAATACTTTAAAAAGTATTATTTCTCCTCAATAGGTGGGTCGCACTTTTTTGACATGAAGAGGGCTGCATTAAATAAATTAAATTTATTTAATTTTAGAATTCTATTTCCAATCTCCTTTATCCTCTTCACCATTGTCATTACTTTTCCTCATGCTTGGGCGCCAAATTTGGGTGAATAAATTAATTAATTAATGCATTTAAAGTTGTCCTTCTATCCCAAAAGGGGTCGCACTTTTTGACATAAGGTGAATTCTATTTTTAAAAGCTCATTTTCAATGGGATTATTCACCCTGCACCGCAGCTCCAAAAATCCCATGATCCACTTAAGTTGTTTGACTTTCATAATGGGATTATTTACCCTGCAAGGCAGGTAAGAAAATCCCATCAATGCCTTAAGTGATTTTCTTTTATTTCACAATGGGAATTTTTACCCTGCAAGGCAGGTAAGAAATTCCCGCCTGCCTACTGCCTCTAATTTTCCCATTGTGACTTAAGTGGCGTTGCTTCCATGGGAAAAAGTACCCTGCTAGGCAGGTACAAAATTCCCACCTTCCTGCTGCTACCAAAAATCCCATTGTAGCTTAAAACCTTCTTTTCCCAAAAATGCGACCTACCCAGAAGAAACTTTTTGGTGCATGACTTCATCTTTTCAGAGAGAACCAGACCTCCGGTGGCAAATTCCTTCTGGCATAACGTCCATAAGGTGATCTCCAGATACTCCAGGCAATAAATCAAACTAAACCGGCAAAGGAATTGACCTAGAGAAATTTCACAGAAAACGAAACGGGAAAACACCAAAAACACTAAACATTGCCAGAAGTCACAAATAAAGTCCAGGGTTCATTCCTGGTTAAAACCCTACTGGTATATGGGAATATTGACATGTAAGACCACAACAGGGTTAAACCGGAGCTACAATTTGCCTCAAACAGGGCTCAAAATAATTAAATACAAATTTCCCGCAGGCAAACCCCAGAACAGAATATAACAATTTTGGGCATCTGGGTATTTGGCGAAATTAGCTAATATGAACTCTCTAGGAATATCTTGACACAATACAGACACTTTCTGGCAATAAAAACACAAAACAACCCACTATTTTAAAATTATGATTTTAATTTACATAGGGTACTCTCATATTTTACGGAGAAATCTGGGGACACCAAGATTCACCTACCTAGTGTAAGCTTCAACATTTGCATACATGTCTACTCAGAGCATTTGCAACTACAACATTTGAAAAAATTCCTCTATCTTATATGATTTGATGGATGTCCATACACTATTCTAGTGCTCATATTTTGGCATAGGCTGGGTGTACATAGGAAAATGTAACTAATCAGGTTGGAGATCTGTTTTTTACACAGGTGAAATAACATGACTAACTCATGATGAACCCATGTTTCTTGTACATTTCCATTGGTGAAACTATCAAAAAATTTCTTAATTTACCATGTGAGCTTGCGTTTAAAACTTGGTTAATGCCTCTAGATCTCAAATAATGTTCTTGTATTATTTTCCGAGGAGAATGACAGGTCTAACATGCCATTGAAGATGACCATGTGCTGTGTTAGGGAGCCCGCACACCTTAGGTAGTCAAATTTATTACTATGTGGTGGGAACTGATAAGTTTGAATGGACATTAAAGGAATCCTATGCCCTGTCCAACATCTGACCAGACCTTATCTCCTCCAATCACACCTTCTCTTCCCACTACTCATGCAAAATCTTTCCTTTTATTTATTTATTTTAATTAATCTGTTTATGTCTGATGATGACACTACATTATGAGAATAAAGAGATGACATAAAATTGAATATAGATGGTATAGTATTTCATCTAAAACTTCAAGCGTCAGTTGAAATAAGTACATATATTAAGGTAGTTCCAAATCTTACACAAGGCCAAGTAATAAAAATGACTTTCAACATATATAATGTACCAAAATTGACATGTCATATATATGATTCTTCAGTATCATTGAAGATAAATATATACTTTGGAAATACCAAACTCTTGAGAAATAACTTTTAGGGTATAACTTTCTATAACTTATCATTTCAGAACTGAAATTTATGCCCTGATTTAGATGTCTTCACATTGTCCATTTCAATCTTAGTACCTTGGCTTCTTAGTTATGCATTTGATGTCTTGTTTCTATGATTAACCTGATTTTTTGTACATGGTCAGTTGTAAGCCATTATTTTTCTCATTGTTATTGATGTTATAATTTCTGTATTATGCTCTCATTTTCCAGTTCAATTCTATGAGTTTAGTTGTACCCTATAACTTGCATAACTTTCATACATGAATATTTTGCAATCTGTAACTTCTTTGCCTCCTGAAATGAGTGCTTGAAACTTGAAAGTTATTTCTTAAGAGTCCTTGGTATCTCCAAATGTACATAGTTCTCTTCTATGAATCTGAAGAATCTTTTATATGCTTTAAAAGTACCTTATATATGGTGAAAGTCATTATTCTTACTCACCCTTGTGCAATATTCAGAATTACCTGAATAGCTATACTTGTTTCTGCTGATGCTTTATTTTGTAATTAATAGACTATATAATCAATATTCAATTTTATGTCATGTATATATTCTCAAAACTCATAACATATATGAAGTTTTCTTCCCTTGCAAATGAACTTGACTTAAAATTATATTTAAACCTTTAAGCATTTTATGGAAATGAATCTATATTTTCTTCTTATTTTTGCAATCTTTTGAGAAAGGATTCCTTTGAATGTTGTTTATAAAAAATGAGTTATCACATTTGTAGTTTCTAATTTTCAAGATTTCTGGAGACTGCATTTGAAACTGAAAACTTGCAGCGGCTTACCTTTTCTTGAAATATGAATGAAAATGACTAATTTTGTTATGGTTATAACTTGTGTAACAAATTTTACATAAATTTGTGATACTTCTAGTTGATTGATTGCAACTTGTGCTTGTTTCTCCTTTTTCTTGATGTATAAATTTTATTAGCCAGCAAATTAGAAACCAGTATGCAAACTTGGTACCTTTAAAAGTGAACTATGCATTGATCTTTAACACTGCTTGTAAATTCTCTCATATTGTTTTGATGTTGTCACATTTTCTTTTGAGATGTAAATTTCCATGTTGATGCATTTGGAAGCTTGGTAGAACATTTAAGATTGAACTTTATAAGAACTTAAAAATTTCTTTTGCAAGCTGGGCATAACCTAGAATTTTTTTTTGCATTTGGGGCACATTGCGAACTTGTCATGAAACTTTGGATCTTTTACCTTTGTTAGATTTGTAATGTTTATTATTCCTTGATAATTATTACATCTTTCCTATAACCTATCCATTCTTGTATTTTTTCTTGGTCAATTTCTTTCTACCATGGCATCGTGAAACTCAAGTCTATTTTGTACTTTGTTTGTAATTGGTTGCAATGTGTACCTGAATGTAGCCTTGATGCATGATATTTTTTCATTTATGTACCTACATACTAAAATAAATAGTTAGAAATATAAGTGAAGGTAAGAAGCCTTCCTTTTATTGCTGATTTCTTCTTGTGCCTTGCTTCCGAAGATCATATTATTTTCTTTAATTTGTTCTACAGTGTCTGATTTTCAAGTTCCTCTTAAGAAAGTCCACTTGTTTAAAGGTATGAGTACAATAGGAATGAAATACATAGCTCGAACATCTGATTTTTCTCTCTTTCAGTACAAGGCAACACATAGCGGATATTAAGAAGAAGAGCAGGTAAGGACAAGTGAAAGCCAACTGTGAGAACTCCATCTGAATAGGCAATGATGGATTTCCTTTCTCGTTTATTCATAAATTTACAAACATGTACTTTTTTAATGTAATTGATTTCAAATTTATTACCATAGATTGTGTGGGTCTATTATACTTTCAAATTGTGAAATAAATGAGAACATCTTAATGTAATGAGCTATAAATACTTCTTTTTGCACTATTCATCAGTAAGATGATGTTAAATGAATTCTTTACAAGTCATGTACACTAGGGAATTTTCACTTAATCATAATTAATAAACTCAAAGTAACTTAAGAAAAACTAAATCATGAATAAAAGATAGGCATCCACCTACTGGTCAAACTCTGAAATGGACTATTGTTGTGTAAGCTTTTGGATATCCATTTTCAACATTCATTGTCTTTTCGGCTATTTGGGTTAGGGTCTTGCATAGGTTCTGAGGGGATGATGCACAATTATGATGGAGATGTTTCTTTAAAATACATCTTAGGTGGAATGTTAACATTCTAAAACCAGCAACACGGCAATTCAATGCATTTTCCCTTTCATTATGGTCCCAACTTAAACCAATCCCTTAACTATGAGAAAAGATTTTTCGAGTTGACCTCTCACATAGGTACAAAAAATTACAACAATCTGTCACCCCTCAACATATGTGCACTTGTACTAAATAATAATTATCACTAGAGAATAATTAGTAGATGTCAAATCATGGGTAGCCTATAAAAATATAATTTTTAATAAGGAAAACAAATCAATAGCCCTATAATAACATAATGTGGAGAGCCTGTTAAGAGTATTGTTATTATAACCTTATAATTGCACACTTAATGTATCCATTGGAAAACATGAAATAACATAAACCTTCCATATTGAATGGAGAAATAATAACAAATGAAGAGGTGATTACATGGAATTGTGTAGGGGATTTTCCTAATAGATGGAGAAGAATAAAAATTACATGAAGAGTGGGTAATAGTATAACATGAATTATAGTGCCGTAAAGTTTTAAGAGGTACAAGGAAGAGTTGGGGCACATAAAAAAAAGTGGAGAAGTAAAGGAAATTTTAAATTCATGAGAGAACGGTACATCATAGTATGTGGTGTATTTTGAAATATAATAGATGAGTAGTGGTAAATGAAGAGTGTTAATGTGAATGCATAAAAGAGGATACTAAAGGATACATAAAAAATGAGAAAAGGGGTTGTGTAATGGTATGGATTGTGAAGAAGTTGCATAAATAATTTGATAAGGGATAGAATTTAGTCATATGTGAGAAAAGAGGTAAAGGTGTGACTCAAAGAAACTAACACGTGGAAGAACAAGGAAGAGGTGTGGTGAAAGGTTTCACAAAAAGGTGATGTAAAGACAATTTTATAGTTGACAATATTATTAAGGAAAACAAATAGCAACTTTGAAAGTGGTTGCTAATCAGATGCAATAATTAGATAATACCAAATTCTAGAGTAATTTTACTTATACATGTAAGGTCACTAGATAGAGGTACCTCAAACTATTAATGGCATGTGATTGAGTTATGGTCACTAATGTAGGACCTCAAACTATAATGGTCTGGAGAAGGATCCAACTTTCCAAAGGAAACCCTAAAGCATAGCTGTAAAAAGAGGTCAATTTAACCATTTTCAGGGTTATGAATGATGATGAGAATGGAATATAAAGGGGTAACTTGAATCAATTAAAGTAAAGGAGAGTAGATCCATTCTAAATTATGTCCTTAGGATAAGTGATAAGAGCCTGTAAAGTTTTCATTAGTGAGTTTGTAAACTCTTTAGAGAACACTTGCAAATAGAATCATTTAAGGCCATTCTATAAATAAAAGAAACCTTTTTGTTTGATTCTATTATGTGAGGTATACAAAAATCCTAGGGGTTTTTTTATAACTACATCAATCAAGTGGTATTTGAGTGGGTTACTTTCTTATAAGTGAAGAAAGAATAATAGATTATAAAATTCCCAATGTGATGTAGCTAGCAAGAAAATACAAGTTATCCATTTTGAAATAATGAAGCGAGAGAACACAAGAGAATATAGTAAATTGTAATTGTGGAAGAGATGAACGAGATAATGTTTCACCCCGAATAGGTGAAACAAATCTTGAAGTGGTGAGAATTGTGGATGAGAAAATGATGGAGCTAAGAGATGTAAGGAATAGACAAGAGGAGGAGGAACGTAAAAGAAGTCATCGATCTCATAAAAAAACTGGGACTCAAGGGGGAGAAGTTGCCGAAGATGGGAGGAAAAGGTATTAGGATCCCCTTCATCGAAAGGAAAAGTGGTACGAGGGAGGCCATGCAAGGGGGGGGGGGGGGGGGGCGGGGCAGTGACAGGAGGAGGCGAATGTCGACACAAAGAGAAGAGAATGATCAGCAAGGGGAATGGAAGAAATAGAGAAGTGGCTGATCAGTGACAAGGAGCTCTAGTTGGAAAGGACATAATCCACCACACTCGCACCACCACCATGTGGTTGACAAGTGAAGAGATGTAAATCAGGAAAGCATATAATCCCATTGAGGATAATTAGCTCCCCCCTCGATAAAAATTTCAAGGCCACAACATCTGGGCATGAATTGCAGTCGCGAGGGCACGTAATACAATCGCGTGGGCACGAGTTCCCTTGTTGATTGCCCCTCCCTCAAAAAATTTACAGGACCTCAACAGTTGTTTGTTGGGTTAACAATTTCAACATTTTCGTAGAAATTGTGGTCGCCTTTCCTCAATACAAGTCACAATTTTCAACATTGTAGGTTCTGCTCCTTCTACGGATTATGTTTTCTCTTCTGTGAAGTTCTTTTGTTCATGGTTATGCTCTAATGTCTGCTGACAATTCATCTTCCAACCCTATTGTTATCTCATCCCTACAAACTATCCTCCCAATACGCTTGTTATACCAGGTTGAGATGGAGCCCCAAACTGAGTGCCACTATCAACAAACTCAAAATGGTAACCAAAACCCAGAGACTGGATCAACAAAACCCTATGGAAAATGTTGAAATTCTTCAACAGCTATTTGACAGAGTGCAGCAAATGGAAATTGTAAACCAAGCCCTGTACACAGAAGTGTGATTTGTCACACATCGGGTCGCAACAGTGGAATCAAAGAAAGCTATTTTAAAAGAACAGGTTCCCAACAACGCAGACAAACCCAACCATCACAATGACATCATTCATGCTAAGCTTGTTGACCTCAAGAATAAGCACGAGGAAATCAGAATCCAATAAGCTTCAATCCAACAGGAAACAAATAAAATTCAAATTTTGGGCGTAGGTGGCTAGTGTTAAGGACACCCCCCTCCCGCCTATCACAGTGGCGGAGGAGGTTGTCCATGCTAAATTTGTGGAGGAACACACGAGAAGGGAACAAAAATTGAATCTCAAAGTAAGAGGGCTCCCCTCTAGTCAGCAGGACCCCTTGATGGTCGAGAACTCCTTTCTCGGAGATACTCTAGGCATACATGATATTACTCTGGATAGAGCTTGGTTGAGTTACGAGTCTACCCTTTTTCTTCGATTCAGGTCAGCAACAAATAGACTCAAGGCTCTTAGGGCCAAGAGGATGTTATTTTTCCTCCCTAATAAGATCTTCCTTGATGAGGATCTTACCAGGTCATAGGTAGCCGAACTCGAACACTCCAGAGATCTAGTTATGGCAGCTCAAAAAGCAGGGAAGTGGGTAGTTATCAGAAACCTCTGGGCGGTAATCAGAGACACTTTCCCTCCTGGATGGGAGTCTCGTCCTGGGTCTTCCAAATGATGAGCCACGAAGGGGGTCCAGCTGGGCAAGGGCATGCCTATTAGATGTTGGAACGGTAATGGCTCCTTTTGGTCCTCACCAGGTCTTATTCTTGATGTTCTTAGTTCCACAGACATCCTATTTATCACAGAGAGTCACGAGAGTCCGGTGAGGCCTCTTCCTGATATCACGAGTTGTCATTAGTATTGTGCGCACAGGCAGGAGACTAGGAGCTCTGGTGGCGTCAGAGGATCTAGTGGGGCGGCCTGCTTGTATAGAGATTCACTCCAGAGCAAGATCTCTTTGGTTGCCAGAGACAAGTTTTCCAGGTTCTTATGGGTTCGGATTCAGGGTGAGGGTCCCCACTGTACGGATATCTACATTGCAGTGTTACTTCCCTTTGGCATTGTCCCCTTATGCCATTCATAATGGTCCCAATGGTGATCCCTTTACCGACTTGTATGACAATATTGCTCAGTACTTAGTGGTCAGAGAAGTCATCCTTCTGGGTGATTTCATTGCCCACATGAGACAATCCAAGTTCCTATGCATGACCGTGTGGAGGATATGTTATGCACTCGGACAATTGATCCAGAGATAGTAGGCTTGCACAAGACTTCAGAGGATGACTCAGGGCCCCTCAGTGCTTATGGTCGGCACCTCCTGCAGCTTGGAGAATCACATGAGCTAATTATCCTCAATGGGATTACCTGCTTTCCTGATTCGCATCTCTTCACATGTCGAACGCATGGTGGTGGTGTGAGTGTGGTGGATTATGTCCTTTCTAGCCATAGTTGCTTGTCACTTATCAACCACTTCTCCATTTCTTCCATTCCCTTTGCCAATCATGCCCTTCTCTCTATGTCCCTTTGTGTCGACATCCTCCCCTCTTGCCACCGCTCCCCCAAGTTCTTTTTTATGCAAAATGTTGTTGCCAAATACACCCTCCTTTCCTCCATCATTTGGGAGGCGTCCCTCATGTCCTTCCCTAGTTCCACCCGACCTTCATTTGCCTCCCATCAACAGAATACTTGCCCCATGAACAAATGGTATGATGACACGTGCAAAATCTTCCACAGAAAGTTACGACATGCCTTTAACTAGGCCCTTCCCTCCTATTATACCTTGAAAGCCTCCTACCGTTGTCTCCTTTGTTGTAAAAAATGCCTCCTCATTTCCCAGCGCAGATGAACTTTATGCAAGTCTCTTCGGCACTCTCCTAAACATTTCTGGCACACCATTTTCCCCCGCCACTCATCTCTTCCCTTTGACCTTAACCCCAATTCCATATTCTCTCACACCTCCAATCTTTATGATATTCCTGGACAACCACTTATCCAGGCTGACAACCCACCTTCCTTGTTCCACCTTTTCACCTACACTAAAATAGGAGAGGCAATCAAGATGATGAACTATAGCAGGGCAACGGATGATGAGGGGTTCCAAGCAGAATTCTTCAAACTTAGTCAAGGAGTTCTTTGTAGTTATTTGACTGACCTCTTCAATCACGTGGTTTGCTCGAGGTTTCTGCCATCTTGGGCACGCCATATCATTCACCCGATTCACTAATCGGGTCCCAACTTTGACCCCAATAACTATAGGACCACTATGGTGGGTCATACATTCTCCAAGCTTTATGCTACAGTGTTACATATGCAGTTATTCGAGGAGCTAGAACGGAGAAACATTAGAGCCAGGGGGCAAGCTGACTTTCAGCCTGATCACAAAACTATTGACCATATCTTCACTCTTCAAGCCATCATTGAGGAGGCACGTCGTTGCTTGTCGAAGGTCTATTGTTGCTTTGTGGATTTTCGGAAAGCCTTTGACTTGGCGCCACGTGATGCATTTGTTTAGCGGCTCCATGACATTGGTACCTCCAAGACCCTTCTCACGATCATCATGCGTCTATATGAGAATGTTTTGGGCCACCACCGCACCTCCCAAGGAGAGTCAAAGTTCATTGTTTGGGATCCACATTGACGAGCTAGAGTCTTTTCTCCATGAGCATATTCAGGAAAGTGATGGGTGCCTCCTGCACTAGGTTTTGATATCCATTCTTCTTTTTGCGGACAACATGGTTCTCCCTACTTCTTCTCTGGACGGCTTATAGAGACAACTCCATGCCATAGCCTTGTTTTGTGATCTTCGGTAGTTAACGATTAACCTTGGTAAAACCAAGGTTATGGTCTTCAATGGTTTAAAGACCTAGCATCTCCACTTGTTCTTCAGAGGCGAGGAGATTGAGATCACCAACTCTTATACCTATTTGGGGTTTCTATTTTCTGGCCCTCATTTCAGCTTGAGACAGGCTCTCCAACCTCGAGTCAACAAGGGTTATGGGTCCTTAGTTCTTCTTGAGAGACAGTGCTTCCGCCATCTCTTTCAAGACATCTCGAAATTGTTCCTCATGGACTCCCTCATCAAACCCCCGATCCTCTACGATTATATTGCTTGGGGACTCTCTTTGCTGGGTACTAATTGGGCTTCCATCGAGAGGGTCCAAACTCTTCTCCTTCGCCACTTCATCAGGTGTGAGCATTCTATACCCCAACACATTATTTTGGCGGAGTTTGGAGCCCATCCTTTCAAACTGGAGACCATATTTGACTTGGTTTCTTTCTTTCACCATGTTTTGGGCTTCGCAGACACTACCAAGGGGCAGGACAAGTACATGTACTTGGCATCCTATTCTTTTGAGGCTATTTCTCTTTCAGACACGCCTCGTTGACGTAGCGTTTGGTATGTTGACGTCTCCGAACTTTTGGGGGCAATTAGTATTCAGAAGGACCATTTTCCACCTTTTCGGTACTACTTGGACACTTTAAGCCATCTTCTACCTACGAAACAAGAGATGAACAAGATCATCAGAGAGGATATTTATAGGCAGTTCAACCATACCACCTAGGTAAACCCGCAGGAGGTTTACGTTCCAAGATGGCCTTTTACGCTGAGCATTTTTTAGAGCTAAGGGACAGTCTCATTATCCGTCCTCAGTACACCCTTCGACACTAGATACATGCCCTTCGCATCCCCCTTGGTCAGTTCAGGGTTGGTTATCATAGACTTCGTTGCAAGATGAATCACCACCTTGATCGTTCAGACAGGATTTGCCAGCTGTATAGTCTCCAAGAGACCGATACGAAAACACACTTCATTTTACGGTGCCCCATTTACTATGAGATCACGGGGATGTTTCATTGTTTATTTAGGAGGACGCAAGATCTTTTTGACTTCTTCAGGTTTGAGGATTTGAGGTGCTTAGCTTTAAACTTACAGGAGGCTTTGAAGCTTCGTGAGCACACTCTTCAGCGGCATCCTAGACCAGACTCTACCTAGCGGATCACTTCATAGTTTTACCGAAGGAGAGAGGCAATAAGCGCCCATGTGAGACCGTTCCCGCTTCTTCCTCTAGGTTGGTTCGGCCTAGGGAAACCATCCATGGTTCCCCAAGTCATCACAGGCATGCCCGTACTAGGCCTGGTTTCAAGTGACAGACAAGATCCACCAGGCATCAGAGGGATAATATTGTATCCAGACAACGGCATAATAGGCAAACTCTCTCTTCGATTGGTTGGCATTCCACCCTCAACTTTTTCCTCTAGGCCTTGGATGTTAGAAGAGTTGGATCTCCCATCCCTTGATGGGCTTTCCCCTTTTCTTCTCCTTAGTCATCTTTCCCCCTTTCTTCCTCTCGCTTGCTTTTGCACCTCCATTTTGGGTGCGCGTGATTTCTTCTTCTTGTGGGCCACCTCTTCTGGCTTTTGTATTTCATCTTTCACAGGAACTCTTTGGTTTTCCTGCCTTGTATTGGTGCTCGTCATTTTCTATAGTCCCTTTGACCTACTTTTGTGGTGATTTGTGGGACATTAATATATTTATCTTATCTTATCTATCATGTGATTCTCCAAGCTGTAGGATGTGCCGGCCATAAGCAGTGAGAGGCCCTGAATCATCCTTTGAAGCCCTATGCAAGCCCACTTTCTCTGGATCAACTCTCAGAGTGCAAGACATCCTCAGTGCGGTCATGAATAGGAACTTGGAGTGCTTTGGTGCGGGCATTGAAATCGCCCAGAAGGATGACATCTCCGACCACTGAGTATTGGGCAATACTGTCATACAAGTCGGTAAAGGGATCACCTTCGAGACCATTATGAATGCCATAAAGGGAGGATGTCGGAGGGAAGTAACACACTGCAATGTAGATATTCCTAAAGTGGGAACCCACACCCTGAATACAAACCCATAAGAACCTGACAAACTTATCTTTGGCAACCAAAGAGATCCTACTTTGAAGCGAATCTTTGTACAAGCAGGTCACCCCTCCAGCACTTATGACGCCACCCGAGTTCCTAGTCTCCTGCATGTGCGCAAAGTATTAATGCAAACTCATGATATCAGGAAGAGGCCTCACTGGAATCTCATGAATCTGTGATGAAGAGGATGTCTGCGGAACTAAGAGCATCAAGAATAAGACCCAGTGAGGACCAAAAGGAGCCATTCCCGTTCCAACATCTAATAGTCATGTCGTTTCCCATTTGCACCCCTTTCATGGCCCGTCATTTGGAAGACCCAAAACGAGACTCCCATCCAAGAGGGAAAGTGTCACTTATTACTGCCCACTTCCCTGCTTTCCAATCTGCCATAACTAGTTCTTTGGAGTGTTTGAGTTCGGCTACCTGTGACCTGGTAAAATCCTCATCAAGGAAGATCTTATTAGGGAGAGAAAATAACAACCTCTTGGCCCTAAGCACCTTGAGCCTATCTGTTGTTGACCTGAACCAAAGGAAGAGGGTAGACACACAACCGAGCCAGGCACGCTCTAGGTGAATATCCTGGATACACAAATTATCTCTGATGAAAGAATTCCTGACTGTCAAGGAGTCCTGTGATGATTGGGATGAGGGAAGCCCCCTTACTTTGAGATTTAGCTCACACTCACGCCTAGTGCATTCCTCCACAAGTTTGGATTGGATGACCTCCTCAACTGCCGCCATAGGTGGGGGAATGTTCCTTTTAACCACCTTCGCTCATGATTGAATATGCGTTTCAGTTTCTTGTTTAAAAGAAGCTTGTTGCACACTGATTGCCTCCTGCATATTTTTGAGATCGTGGATCTTTGCTTGTATGGTGCCGTTGGGAGAGTGGAGAGTTCTTGCCTTGCTAGAGATTTACTCTTTCAATAAAGTGTTTTCAGATTCCACTGCTGTAACCCGTTTGGCAAGAACAAAAACTTCCATGTGGAGGGCTTTGTTTACAATTTCCACCCATTCAACTCTGTTGAGTAGTTCCTGTAAGATATTGTAATTTTCCTTGAGGTTATGTTTTTTCTGAAATGGTAGTTTCTGTTAACATTTTAATGTTGCTATCTATGGGAGGAGATTGTTCCATACTTTCCTAGATAGAAAGTAGTCATGTTGGAATGAACGCTTGCAAGGGAGAGATAGACAACGGGTTGAGGGAGGAACTACCAGAGGGGGGCATCGAGCCCAACTCCCTAGCCTTCTCTAAAGACCACCGAGTTGTGACCTGACATCCAGATCAAGTTGCGACTAGTATCAACGTGCAATCTGGTTCTTGAATAATTGCTCGAGCCTGCCCTCCACCAAATGCGATTGTCACTGTTTCGTGACCAGACCAATAGAATGCAAGCACATGTCATAGAAATGCGATTTTCAGGAAAAAAGATGCAAGTACATTGATGTTTTTGTGTGTAGAGGATGAGACACGAACAAGGCATGAGTTCAATGACATTTTCAGTGCAGAGGAAAAGGCACGAAAAATAGACCGATCATGATTCACTAAAGTAGGCTATTGGTTTACTCTTTCAAATGGGTTCCTTCACTGTGTAACCTGGTTCCTTCACCACACTCGCAAAATACTCAAGCTTCCCTACTCATGATAATGGCCAGCAAACATATCACAATTCAAGGAAGTTAGCATGTAACCATGCAGTCGAGCCTATATCTAGTTCCTACTCAGTCACGGGTTGAGTCATCATGCAGTCAACACCCGTCGTGGAAAGTAAGACAACACGGGAAACATGTGCAATCACGAGCGATTCTTTCGTAGAATAAAGTAGAGAAAAAATGAAATTAATTTTGGTACTTGACAAAGGACTCAAATCATCTATAGGATTAGGGAGCTGGGAAATTTAAATGGAGTAAAAGCATTTCTGATAAGGAAGTTCAAACCCAAGGTCAGGGTTGGAAACCAAAGGAGTCGCAAGGAAATAAAACACAGAAGGAGAAGACAGGGAAGTGGTGAGACCTCCACAAGACTAATCGTCATTCCAAGGAAGAATGTCGAGCCATCAAGTCCTTACTGAGTCACAATCTTCAGCACCCATTGCTCCACTGGTAACACAACCCAAGGCTAGAGATGAAGAAGACGAAATTATAGATGTTTGTAATGTCCCCATTTTTGAAGACCCTTAGCCTATCATTCCTCGTGGGCTTTGGGGATGTTGCAAGGGGAAAATTATATTAAATAATTTTATAATATTGCCTGGAGAGTGATTTTTAATCATTTGACATTATAAAGCAATATTTATTTAATTATTTAATATATATGGAACAAGTAATTATTTAATTTAATTCCCAAAATGCAAATTAAAAAGGGGAATTAATTAAATAATATTTAGGTGGCTTTTAAATATTAGAATCACCCATTTAAAAAGGGAACGCCACACCTAGGGGAAATAAACTGTTTTTATTTAATAATTTCCCTCTCCTAGGGATTTCAAATTTTGTGCCTCCTTGCTCATAAAAGGAGTGATAGGATCATTTTTAGACTTATGTTATGATGATTATTATTTTATGCTCCATGCTTGGAGTTGGGATGTATGCCCATTGATGATTTCTCTCTCTCTCTCTCTCGCGTGGGAAGTTAGTGAGTTGGTTTTGATCTATTGAAGTATTTTCTCTTGCTCCATTTGTTGAGTTCTCTTGTGTTGAAGCTTTGCCATTGTTGCTTGAGTTATTACATCTTTGGCGCCAAGTTTAGAGTGTGAAAATCATTTGATATTGCTCCTTTGAATCATTCTATTGTTGTTGCCAATATTCTTACCATAGCGACTTGGGTTGGTGATGATTTGATTATGTTTTGATGCCATAAATGATAGATCTGCAATCTGCCATGTGTTATTGATTATTTCAGAGCAAGGGGGTAGTATTTTGGTGTATTTGGAGGCTAGGAAGGAGCTGGAATTATTTTATATAATTTTATCTAACCCTAGCGACTTGAAATCAGTTTTCTAGGACTGTTTTGGCTAGGTTTTAAGGCTCAGAAAATTCAGATTGATAGCTCTTTGTAAAGCCCTTATTTATAGAACAATCTACAATTTATTTGGTGAAGAAATATTGAGTCTTGAAGGAGTTACGCATTTTTTAATATTTCAGCTATCTACAGGGTTTTCTGGGTATGGTAAATTAATATTTATTTCTAATCTGTAGTTTGGGGGTTGATTTAATATTGCATCTGATTATAGAAATTAGGAGGAATAAGGATAAATTGATTTAATAATTTTTGGAGGAGTTTTGGTGCCATAAAAGTGCTGGGCGACCTACTTTTTAGATCAAAATTAGGGTTTTGGGTTGGCTGTGTAAAATCTGATTTTTGCATATTGTTCCTCATATTTTTGTGGTCCATTATCCAAAATTTCAGCTCATTTGGACTTCTCTAGCCAAAGATATGAATTTTTTAAGTTTGCAGCAGTCAGGGTTTGAAAATTAATTATTTTCAGCTGTGTGAAGATGGATGAGAAGGAAAGGCTATTTCACTCTAAACTTTGGGTAAAGGGTAAGCCTCTGAATTTTTATTCTTGATAGTGGAAGTCAAAAGAGTTTCATTTCTCCTGATATTGTGAAATGTCTAAACCTACCTGTAAAGCCACATCCCCAGCCATATAGTATCGGGTGGTTGAACCTAGGAAGAGATCTCCATGTCACACAACAATGTCTCCTCCCATATGCAATCAAACCCTTCCACGATGAAGTCTTGTGTGATGTTGTTCCATTGGATGTTTGTGATGTGCTCTTGGGCCAACCATTCATGTGGGAGAGACATGGCATCTATGAGTCACGACCTCGAAGGGTCGCCATTAGCATTGGGAGTCGGCGCTATCGGATACCCGAGGTCATCCCCTCCAACTCGGTTTCCCTCATCAGTGCCAAACAATGTAAGAAGTTGGTGGAGAAAACAAAGCAGTTTGTCATCCGAATGATCAGGCCAAAAACCACCAAGAAAGTTGTTGCGGCCACCTTGACCACACATTCAGTGCAACAAAAGAAGCAGATGGACCAAATCATAGTTGAGTATGATGATCTATTCCAGTCACCCACAGGGGTGCCACTTCAGTGCGAGGTAAAACATGTTATTGATTTGGTCTCGGGCTCTCCTTTACCTAACAACCCTGTGTATCGCAGGTCAGTCCTTGAAAATGATGAGATCAAGAGGCAACTCCAAGAGTTGATTCAAAAGGGACACATTAGGCCAAGCTCTTCACCTTGTGGAAGCCCAATTGTCTTGGCACCAAAGAAAGATGGAACATGGAGACTTTGCATTGACTATCAGGCCTTGAACAAAATTACTGTGAAGAATCGCTACCCCCTTCCAAGGATCGATGATTTGCTGGACCAACTCCATGGTGCGAAATTCTTCACCAAAATTGATCTCAAGTCTGGCTATCACCAGATTCCCATTGAGCCCACAGATGTCTGGAAGACTGCATTTAAGTCTCAGGAAGGTCTATTTGAATGGTTGGTCATGCCTTTCAACTTAACTAATGCTCCTGCGACATTCATGAGGATGATGGATGACATCCTGCGGCCCTACACCAACTCCTTCGTGGTTGTCTACTTAGATGATATACTCATCTATAGTCAGACATGGGAGCAACATCTACAACATGTTCGAGAAGTACTTCAAACCCTTCGAAAGCACAGGTTGTATGCAAATCTAGAAAAATGCACATTTGGGATGAGGAAGGTTCAGTACCTAGGATATGTTGTGGATGAAGGAGTCCATGTTGACCCAGAGAAGATCCAGGTTATTCAGAAATGGCCTACTCCAAAGACTCTTACAGAACTCCGTAGCTTCTTGGGTCTTGCCAATTTCTATCGTCGGTTTGTCTTGGGATTTTCACATATTTCTTGGCCACTGAACCAAGTGACTAAAGGAGGAAACAAGGCTACATTCCGATGGGGGGAGGTGCAACAGAGAGCATTCAAAAATTTGAAAGGAAGATTATGCTCGGCCCCTGTTCTCTCCTTACCTGACCTGCATCAACCTTTCGAATTGATGACGGATGCATCTGAGTATGCCATGGGAGTTGTTATCATGCAACATGGCCACCCTATTGCATATCATAGTGAAACATTCAATGACACAGTCATGAAGTACCCAACATATGATAAGGAGCTTTATGCCATTGTCCAAGCCTGCAAGCAATGGAAACACTACATTCCAGGGAAGGAGACAGTCATCCACAGACCACCGGCCATTGGAGTTCCTTCAAACACAAAACAAGCTAAGGAATGAGAGACACCAGAAGTGGGCCACATACCTACAACAGTTCCACCTGATAATAAAACATAAGAAGGGAAGTGCCAATTCAGCAGCAGATTGCCTGAGCCGCCCTCCAATTGCAGCCCTCACAACTATCCTTGACCTCTGTGGACATGAGACTTCTAGTTGGTGCACTTTGTATGAGACAAATCCTGACTTTTCAAATACATATCAGGCTCTCTGGGGGGGAAAGCATGTCCCTGATTTCTATCTACAGGATAACCTCCTCTACCACATGGGACACATCTGTGTTCCAGCTGTTGAACAATAGAAGATGATATGGGAGGCACACTTTAGTAGGACAAATGGACACTTTGGCATGGACAAAACACTAGGAGTACTCCAAAAGCACTTTTACTGGCCCAATCTACAAAATGATGTGGTTAAGTACATCAAGTCATGCACCCCCTTGTGCAATTGCCAAACCAGCTAATAAGAAACAAGGATTGTATACACCATTGCCAAAACCAACCAAGCCTTGGGCCTCCATCTCAATGGACTTCCTCTCAAGTTTGCCAACTTCGAAACATGGAAATGATTGTGTTTTTGTTGTAGTTGATCAATTTTCTAAAATGGCTATAATGATTGCTTGTAAGAAAAATATTTCTGCTGAAGAAACTGCTAAACTCTATTTTAGTCATGTATGGATCACTTTTAGGCTACCCAAATCTATCATTTCTGATTTCTAATAGCGACAAACAGGTAGGGGACACAAGTTTATGAAGTCCACAGTTCCACCTTCAACAAAAGATGAGGTGAGTGCACCACTTTTAGGTCCACCTCTATGGGTGGAATGATGGACACTAAGTTGATGCAAGTCCACCATAATAAGAAACAAGGATTGTATACACCATTCCACCCCAAGCCTTGGGCTTCCATCTCAATGGACTTCCTCTCAAGGTTTGCCAACTTCGAAACATGGAAATGATTGTGGTTGTAGTTGACAAATTTTCTAAAATGGCTATAATGATTGCTTGTAAGAAAAATATTTCTGCTGAAGAAACTGCTAAACTCTATTTTAGTCATGTATGGATCACTTTTAGGCTACCCAAATCTATCATTTTTACATTTCTATCAATATGGGCCATGAGGTTCCAGTTGCTTCTTGAGGCATACAACATGGATTTGTTGTGGACAAAACACAATACGGGCCCTATGGGTTAAGCTCCACCAAGCACAGTTGCCAAACTTCAAAGAAATGTTATGGGTTTCCATCACATACTTGCCTCACCCAACTTGATGTGATTGCATTTTTATTGTGCAAGTTTTAATAAAATGGCTTAGGTGATTGCTTGAAACCTGCCTGAAACTGCCAAACTCTATTATTTCATGCATAGATCACTTTTGTCCACATGTTTCTAATATGAGATATCTTGAGCGTCCAATGGGAAATGATGGACACCCACAACCTTCCACCTACATAGTTGATGTGGTGATGAATTGGCTTCGTATGTATCACTCCAAACACCCATGTACATGGGATGATGCACAACATGGATACAATCGGGCCCTGCACAGCTCCACCAAGAACAATCCATTTCAAGTTTGTTATGGGTTCCAGCCTATGGCACCCATTGATGTGTGCATTCCGGTGCATACAATGGAATACACACCTCATGGAAGAACTGAAGCAGAAAAGGCAACAAGGTTCGTTGAACAGATTCAGTATACTCAGCAACAGGTCCACAATATTTTACAGAAGATGAATGCAAAGTATAAACAACGCCATGATCAACACAGGGTTCCACATCATTTTCAGGTAGGAGATAAGGTCTGGTTGTGGCTTCAGAAGGAAAGACTTGCAGGTCCACACAGGAAAATTTGACCTCTATGGTATGGTCCCTACACTGTCACCAAGAAAGTGGGAGAAAATGCTTTCGAGTTGAATCTTCCACCCTACCTTGGTTTGCATCCTATCTTCAATGTGGACCTCCTCAAACCATATCATCCACCTCTGTTGGACACCTTGGTTGTAGCAGAACAATTAGACATATCTGAACTCAACCCAGAAAGCTTTTCTCCAGTTGAAGAAGATCAGATTGTGGACACTTGCACCAAGACCACCAGAGGACGTCCTATTCAGCTCTATCGGGTGATCAAGAAAGGAAAGTTCAGTCATAAAGGTGAGTGGCTCACCGAATACAAGATCAAAAAACAATTCCCACACTTGATTGGACTCCTTGGCGCAATGGGGACCATTGCTTTTGAAGGAGGGAGGAATGATCCAGACAACAATCCAGGAAGCAATTCTAGTAGGGCAACTTTCGGGAGTCATAACTTTTGCACCGTAGCTTTGATTGACTCCGTTCAAAATGTGTCAGAAAGCTTGGAATGCATAGAATATGGTAAAGAGGTGCAAAACTTTGTCCAACAAAGTTTGACCCCCAAAATCCGCTTCTAAAGGCCTCAAAATGCAATTTTTGTAGTGTTGTCTAAAAATAGTAATTTCACGAAATTTTCGCATATGTAATTCATGGAAGATGAACCACCTTGTCTCCCTCAAGATTGGTGACCTTCCACATTCTTCTAGATGTCTCTTCATATTTCTATAATTAGGTATATAAGTATATGTAACCCGAAAAGGGAAAGACACACATCTCCTTGCAGAGATAGCTATTGTAATCACAGTCTTCTGAGCAATATACATCTCTTTTCAGAGATAGTTTTATTGTTTACATCTGGCACAATTGTTATTTTGTCCTTTAATCACAAAACCCCTAAGTTTTGGATCAGTTTTAAGTCTTTCCTCTATCATGTTAAAACAATGTCTCCATGGCAGGTAGATAATAAACAGTCTAAATATGGTTTTCTAGCAACAGCATTTCATGGTAAAGTGTTTTCTTATAATCTACATGCCCGGAAATAGATATGCACCAGCTATGTTGTTAATGCATAAGCCCTCTGGTTTTGGGTTTTCAACAAACGCTAAATTTAGAATATGACCAAAGGACCCTTATCATGACAACAGATAAGCTGTTGGCCAAAATGGTGCTGTCAAGCCAAACTTCGACTCTTCTTTATAGCTACAAACTAGGCAGTCTGATTATCATTATACTCCTATTTACTAAGGATAAAATCCTTCATATAATACAGTTTTCTACTAACTTATCAGAAACAAATCCTCTTTTTTCTGTAAACCTTCAATAAAATCAATAGCAACATCTAATAATACACAAAACACATGTTACTCATCTCTATTTGAAATTCCACTGTAATGCTGCATACAAAACCTCATATAACGGTTTTCCGTAGATAAAAGGGATAATAAAACTAAGGTTAAATATAAAATCACTGCAACCCGAGTTACCTCTAAAGCATGAATTGTGATTTCATATGCTAGAATTTTTCTTTTCATGTATGGTGGTTAATTGCAATGATGGTGCAGGGAAACAAGTGCATCAATCCAATGAGCTAATGAAAAGAAGCATTGATCGCATACATCTAAGGAAGAAATTAACATGAAAACAAAATAAAATATCATCATTATTTCAGAATGTGGTGACAATTTTCTTTAAGCAGTCTATCAAACTGATTCTGTTCACAGTTGATCAAGTTTAAATTTCTAAATTCGTTTTGAAGTGAAATGGATTCACACTGAAATTCGGGGCAACTAAAACTACTCGATTGAATTATTCAAACAGGAAAATTTCATGAATGGGAATTATGTGGTCGCCTGGTATGGTACTTGAAGAATTATGAACCATCCATGATCATAGGAATATTGCAATTATGTATAAATCTTTAAATGCAACAAGTGGGAAGTAGTTAAAGGAAAAATACCTCAAGAACCTGTGAAGCCATTAGGAAGTTCAATTGAGATGGATCACCAAGTGTGAGGGTCAGCTTATTCCCAAATGGAACCAATGGTGTCCCAGGTGCACTACCCCTAGTTAATGTGTCTCCTTCCCTAGCTCTGTAACTGGATGTTGAAGCCTGCTCATGATTAGAAGATAACCCTCTCTTCCCACGTTTTGAGCCAGCAGTGGTGGATACCTGCCAAACCTCCTACTCAATTGAAAATGGATTGAGTCAATGGCAGGAAAGCCTTCATCCTCAAACATAAATTACCAACTATTTACATAGCACTCAGAATTGAAGACTCACCTGACGCTTTTGTAAATCTTGTTCCTCCTCTGGGAAGAAATACTCCCACATCATCTTGTACATTGTCTCAGTTAGATGTATCCTCAATGGGTATATCTCCACCTGTCCAAAATATCTGTCATTTGTAAATATATGAAGAAAGTAAAAATAAAAATAAAAATATATAGTAATCCTTCTGAGGTTCACCTTTACCATGTGTGAAATCTTGTAGTAAAGAACAATGAAAATTAGATGAAAAGACAGAACGGTTGCAAACCTGCAAATGCCGGAAGCTGATGCACTAAATAGATCTATAGTTTTTTCCAAGCATAAAAATATATATTTAAATGCGAGTCCTTTACACACAAAAGGAAATTTTCAGATATTTAAAATGGAACGAGGTTTTACATAGCAAAGAGAACTCATCCTACCAGAAAGACGGGAATAGAATAATTCAGGGTTTGAGTTCCCCAACAAACAAGGTGCAATATAAAGTAACAAAGGATCAACATGAGGTTTTGGTTAACTTGAGATGTACAGCCTTCTAGAAATGATTCGCAAGGAAAAATAAATTGACTGTATTAAATGGATGACAACTTGTGCCTCCCTCAAGGACTTACTCCATAATCGTCACATGTCAGTATTATGCCCTTGATCTGGTATGCATGTCCATATCTCTTTCAACATATTAATATTATATCTAGTTTTTCTTTTAATAAAAAAGGAATCCTTCGAAATTGTTGAGACATTATGGTTATGGATATAACATCAATTTTACCTCAAATTAGTAATTTATCTGTAACACTTGTAAAGCAAGCTTCTATTTAGATTTCTTTTAGTGCATTGTTTTGCAAATAGAACTGATTCCCTTCAATCTTCATAGGTAGGAGATAAAACACAAAGGAACAAAAGAGTATCTTATTAGTCTACAGAGCATCATTGTCAAATAAAATTCTATTTTTTTCTTTAAAGCATTTAAACAATATACATGACTTCATGTACTGTGTCTTGGTCACTTCAGCAGATGACTAAATTTGCTCACAAGAAAATCAACAGACAATTAATTAAATCCATAACCTATAATCAATAATGATAATCAATTCATTACTAGAATGGCAGATTTACAAAGGAGAAACCAAGAGGGACAGACAAAAATTTAATATTTATCTTCAAAGTCCATGTTGTTTGACCAAATCCACAGAGTAAGGAAGATTTCATCCTCACAAAAATTCAAAAAAAATGTTGAAAGATTTCACACTCTTATTATATCTAGCCCAAGAACGTGCCCCTTTTCCCCCAGGCTGCTCTTACATGCAATATATACATATACATTTTCAGCATTACAATAGCTATAAGAAACTTTTTATGCATAGCAACAAAAGAGATCATAACCAAAGATGTTATAAACATTTGTTTTATGTGGGGCACAACTTTTTCTATTTGTTGTTTTCTGGGGAAAGCAGATAGAAAACTGTGCTCTTATACAAGTTAATTGCAGAGACCTTAGTAAAAGAAGGGCAGGAAGGTTAATGACAGGCCGAGAAGCTTGAATTTTAAATGCTCTTTCCAATGCCCACTATATCTGTTATATGATGTTCAATTGCAGTACTGTCTGCTGTTTTCTTTCCACATGGAAGATTCTTTTTTGATTCATATATCTTTTAATCTAGGGGTAGTGAAAGACCTGAAAAAGCTCAAGAGGAGAATTTCCATCCTTCGGGGCTCCCTGTTTCGCATCCACACGAAGCATAAAATTTCTGCAATCAAGAGGAACATTAACTACAATTGCACAACAGCAGCAATTTTTTATATAGAATCTGAACAAGATCTACGCCTTCATACAGAAACAAGCTATTTTCTCAAGTATATCAATAAAAACACACCGGCAACAATAATAAATCGAACTAGTATAAAAATACTCCCGTAAAGAATATAGTGTCATACATAGATGTGTAATCACTAACCTATTGAACCCAGAAAGAGGAGCACAGTGCATTATGGTGAAAAGCAGTGCAAAGACAATAAAGTGTTGTATAGTAATCTCCATCACAATGAATAATTGGCAAGTGCAAACTGTCACGTTACATTAAGAATGACATATACAGAAAAATATAGATAATCTGAAATTTGCCAAGTGCAAAATGACTTGGAAAACTCACAAGAAATGCTGTAGATGGTGGCAATACGAGCTGTAAATTTAACAAAAATTTGCAGTTTCATAAAAAGGTATAAAGGTATAGTACATGCTGTTCACAAGTTTGCCAAGTACACATAATTCTTGAAACATGAAGCAAGAGCGTCTGGGTTCATTTGCAATCTTGCATCATCCAAATCATGTAAATTAGGAAAATAAGCTAACTCTAGTATAGCGCACACATCCTATTTTGTGCCAAGCATTTGTTTTTCAATTTTGCATAAGTTCTGTTCTGTAACTATGTTTTTATAAGTGTGCAGCCTGTGAGAGTGCAAGAGTCACTTGTAATGTTTTCCACTATTTGTTAGCATGCAAGTGTTTTGTTGTTGTTATGCACATACCTTTGTAGTGTGCCTATGTTTGTAACTGTTCCACACAAGTCTGCAGACGTGCGCAAGTGTCATGTAATAGTTTAAAGGGGTTGTATGATTACGCCATATCCAAAGGAGCTGGGCAAGGTCCATGGTATCTTCTAGAGTCCAGAACATCTTCTAGAAGATAGCGCAAGCAGGTATTTCAGTAGCGCAAGCATGTATATTTCCAGCAAAATTAGTCAATGCGCATAAAACCAGCATTTGTGTGCACCCCATCACAAGGAACACTTTTAGATGTTCACATTACTAGCATGAGTTCATCTCAATGACACATGTTTTACTAAAACCGCGAGGTCATTAGAGTCAAATTGCAATAGCACGCAAGGATTCATTTGAGGAGGCAGTATGTTGTATTATGCGCAAGGGCGCAATGTGGCACACAACTTTTGGAATTTCAAAATTTCAACATTGTTTGAGGACGCCAACATGAGTTCACCTAACTCATAAGTGTAGTCGTTGAGGATTGACTTGCGTTATCACTTGGGCCCTATTCTTGCATAGAGGATTAGGACACCTCCAATGTCTTATGGGTCACTTCTTGTTTCAAAGCAATATGGTAAGGTGTGTTTTTGTAATATCCCCTTTTGGAATATTATTAAAATCTGCAAATTAACTAACCAAATCAATCTTAGGAAGACTAGATCTTCTTAGTTCGATCTCAAATAACCCAATGTCGGCGATAATACAACCCAAAATGAGGTTGGAATATGCCAAAGTGGTGGGTTAGATGGGAAGACTAATTAGAGTGCTAATATCATCCAAATCTGATTTTTAACAGCTGAAAAATAATTACTAATTCAAACCCCAACTGCTGCAATCTTCCAAAATTATTTTCTGCTTAACCATCCAAGCAAAAAATCTCAAACTTTGTATTTTGGGCCACAAAAATATGAAGAATAATATTCTAAAACCAGATTTCACATAGCAAACACGAAACCCTAATTTTGCCCTAAAAAGTAGGTCGCCCAACACATTTAGGGCATCAAATCCACTCCAAAAATTATAAAATCACCTTCTCCTTATTTCTCCTAATTTCTACTATCACATTCAATATTAAATTGATCCCAAACTGCAGATCTGAATTTTAAAACAGCAGTTAATCAATTAAAATGAACCCAGAACTGTTGAAACTTCAAAAATTAATATCATACTCAATACTTGGAGTTTTTGCATGAAATAAATTGCACAATAAAATAGATTTAAAGAGCTTTATAATGAACTAACAAATTGAATTTTTAGCCCACTAAAACCCGCTCAAATCTGCCCCCAAAATTTGAAAAGCAAACGCTAGGATTAGGGAAAGTTAATTAAATAATTTTTAGCTCACAAAACCCTTCCAAAATACTCAAATAATAAGCCCTCGCATATGAAATAATTAATTAGACACAACAACAAATAGATCTAGCGTAAACAACCTCAAAATATAATAGATCAAACCCCAAACCAAGTCGATTTGCCTCTAATAAATTGCAGCAATAAAACAATCACAAAGCACCACAAACCCTTCCCAAAAATGCAGATTTATTCTCCAAATAAATACAACAATACTCAAGACCAAGTCACCAATGCAAGAATGAATATACCATGCATAAACACAGTCAACACAAGAGAGCTCAATGGAGAGAACAATGGAGTCTTCAATATTCTTCAATAATAGATCCAAATGAGAGAGAGCACAATGCAAGAACTAGGGCATACATCCCATGGACATACATCCCAATACTCCAAGCATGGAGTGAAATCAAATGATCAATCAACATAACCCTCTAAAGGAAATGCGACCTCCTTTTATAGAGTTAAGGGGTGCAATATCCAATAAGACCGACCTTTCCTGTTTGGAGGGAAAACACAAATTAAAAATATTTTATTCTCCCTATCTCTGTTACTAGGAAACACCTGGAACCCTCCCATTTCAGGCCTGAAACGTTTCTGGTACGGAAACGCGGTACGAAATGATCTGGAAACGCCATTCAAGTTTTTAGTGTGCCCTTCAAATCTGTCTGCAAGTGTTGAAGCCATAGAGCAGTCGAGGTTTCGTGGGCAATGATTTGCAGAGATCCCGTGCCCTCATTTCTAGCGGAGCCGTGAAATTTTGCGAAGCACATAGCATGAGTCGAGTGTTTATAGTTATATAGGTTTATTTCTATGTGTTTATAAACTTTCTATTTGTTTATTTCTATTTCGTATTAGTATTAAAATTCATGAACTTTCTATTTGTTTATATTATTTAAATGTCATGTAATTTAAGTCTTAGTTTAGGAGTTCTATGTATATTAAAAAAAAGTTATATTGTTACTTAAAAAGTATCAATTATGTTGTTATATTGTTAAATTTAGAGTTTAATGTCTAAAGTATCAATTATCTCTTATGGTCCATGGAGTACAATTATAAAATGAGTACTATGCATATACACGTAAAATGAGTATAATATATTATTATAAATATAATTTAATATATATTTACGGACGTTTCCTGTAACGTTTCGTATCCGAGGTTTTTTGAAAATTGGCATTTCTGTGTTTCGTACCAGTACTCGTGCCCGTTTCCGTTTCCTAACAACATAGCTCCCTATGTGTGGCGCCCCCTTTCTAAGAGTATTTTGACATTAAAAAGCCACCCTAATATTATTTAATTAATTCCCCTTTTCATTTTGCATTTTTTGGGAATTAAATTAAATAATAAAATACATCAATTTCTGAATAAATATTCTTTTGTGAGCAATACTCCAAGGTGATGGAAAAACGACTCAACATCCATAATTAAATAATTAAATGAATATTGTTTTATAATGACAAATGATTAAAATCAGTCTCCAAACAATATCATTTAATTACTTAACATAATTTTCCCCTTGCATCATCCCAAAAGCCCACAGGGAAAGATAGGCTAAGGGTCTTCAAAAAATGGGGACATTACAGTCTTGTGTCTATATAAGAATGCCATCATATTTGTGTTAGGGATAATTCTTGCACGAGATAGAGCTCTATTTTGGACTAGTCAATTTAGTGTTCGTCAGCCATACTTGCAAAGA
The DNA here is from genome assembly GCA_019776745.2 of Taxus chinensis. Classification (NCBI taxonomy): domain Eukaryota; kingdom Viridiplantae; phylum Streptophyta; class Pinopsida; order Cupressales; family Taxaceae; genus Taxus; species Taxus chinensis. The sequence goes on along the minus strand of CM034154.1, from coordinate 56,769,666 downwards.
CTGTGAGTCAGCAAGTTTAGATCTGCGCATCTATTGTATGTTGTAGAGCATCTCAATTGGTGAGATTGTTATGAATGTTTATTGTTGTACTTTCTTTCTACTGAAGTAATAAAAGACCGAGCTTTTGTTTCATTCCTGTGTTGTGTTGCATTTTATGCATATTTTGTTGTGTGATTCTGAGGGTTGTGTGGTATAAGGCATCTCTTGATTGAGACCTCTAACCACGACTACGTCAATTGGTATCATAGCATGGTTTATTCCTTGTAAATTGAGTCTATTTGACTAGTATTGTTACTTTTCACACTTGCAAGTGTGAGAGAAAAGTAATTGAAGACATCTTCTAGCATGAGTTGGATAGGAGGTGTAGAAGATCATCATCAATTGGTACCTGATGATAACTAAAGACATCTTCCAATGAATGAGTTGGGTACTTGGTGTAAAGGAAATGGGCACTAAAGAACTCTTTTATGAAGAAATGGCAAACAAAGGAGATAATAATGCAAGAAGACCATGAGTTGAGGCTGAGCACCCAAACTTGTAGATCCAGTGGGTTTGATGAGAGATATGCAAGCTCGTCTAGAAGCTTTGGAGACACCACAACGACAAGATGTGGTAATAGCAATGCAAGCGATACTAAAGGCAAAAAAGAAATGCCTGAAATTGTTGAAGAGCACGAGGAGAAATTTCTAAAATGTGTCACAAGAATGTTGAGTAAACCTAAGTTGGATATTCCCAGTGACTCTCGATGATTGAATCCTAAAGAACTCACTGACTATATGGTTGAGTTAGAAAAATACTTTGAGTATGAAGAATTGGTGGATCCAAGGTAAGTCAAATTCGATAGTGCAAGATTACGCATCTCTATAGTGAGAACATGTACAAGTTGAGTCATTGCACAAAGGTAAGGAAAAAGACGTGGAATAAATTTGTTATGAAACTGAAAGCGAAATTCATTTCACAGGATTATCACAAGTTTGTTTAAGAAACTTCAAAATTTGTGACAAAGGGATTTGAGTGTAAGTGATTAAATAAAGGAATTTTACAAGATAACCGTTAGAGTTGGTCATGTTGAGGATGATACAATGTTTTTTTTATGTTATATGAATGGTTGTGCATGAAAATTCAAGATGAGTTCGAGATGATTAGAATACATTCTACTAAAGAAGCCTATCAGTGGGTGTTGAAGGTGGAAGAAAATTGGCAACCAAGCAAAAAAGCACAACGCAAGGAAAAAGTTAAGTTTGCAAGTGGTTGTGTACAAAGTGGCAACAAAGGAACTTTTGTGCAAGGAGAGGCAAGTACTTCACAATAGGATGATGGTGCACAAAGAGGTAGAGATAATTCCAGAGGTAAAGGTTAAGGCTCTAGACGTGGATTCTGTTAGAACAATAATATTAAGTGGGGTTTATCCCCTTAAATTGTTCTTATAAAATTTATATTTATGTGTAATTGATTTTAATCAATTAAGTAGAGAGGTGTTTTTGGGGTCACACCCGATCACCCATTTGAAAAGGGCACATGGGTCCAATAAAAATGGGTGGAAAAACTGTGGTGAAAACGAGAGAGAAGTGACGTGAAAGAGTGATAAAAAGTTACTGGATGTAAAAATTTCTCAATAAATGGAAATCTATGGTTCTTGTGGGTTTTTTACCTCATATGAGGTTTTTCCCACGTAAATATGTGTTTTGTGTATTTATATAATTTACAATGTTTTATATTGTTTATGGTAACTTTAATAAATTCTCGGACCACTAACATGGTACCAGAGCGGGAGGTAATAAAAATTAATTTATTAAAGTTAAATTCAATAGTTTCTTTTATTAAATATTAACCATTAGGTGGTTGGGTAGTTAAAAATCTACATGAGTTATATAAGTGGGACCCTCCCCTCATTTGATTATTTACTCCTCTCTCTCTAGAAAGAAATTCCACCTTCAAAAATTATTATTCTCTTCAAAGGTTTTTTGAGGCGGTCCCACCGGTATATTACTGTGCAAGTTCCTATAGTAATTTATTTCTTGTGAATGGTTATTTCTTGAATATTTTTTTAACCTATGCAACCAATAATATATACTCCTATATAAATGGAAAATGTTTTTTTTATGTAACATTTTAAAATGGGAGATTGTATTCCCCCATTTTTGAATTAAACACTTTGATATTTGAATGTGGCATTTAGAATGGTCTTTAACCCTTCTATGGTAGTCAATCTTTTAGCATCATAATTCTTGCAAGGAGGTTTTAGATTAAAACAGAAAAAAAAAAGATATTAGGGTAAAGCTTCTTTAGGGTTGTATAATTGTTTTTGGATTTTTTATCTGGCATGTGGATTTGGGCGGGCACTATGGTAGATTGCAAGGAGCACATGGGGGGGGAGGGCGGTGTTGGGCATAAGATTTTCAAAATTATGTCCCTTTGCAGTTGTTTCCTAAACTTTGCTCGGTTTGGATCTTGAGATTGGAATATGGCGGATTTGTTCCTATTGTTCTACCGTAGAAAGTGACACCCAAGAGAAGAGATTTTTCCTATTAAAATGGAAGGTAGCGTCGTCCTTTTGTAGGAATGTGGCATGTTCGCTCCCAACCGCATCAAGATAAGAGCTTTACAAAGCGTATGGACACCCATGAAAGGAGGTTTCCATTTGTTTTGTCTGATCATATGTTGAAACATATGTATGAATATGTTGGAACCTACGTAAAAAAACGGAACTATTTGAAAAAAAGTGTGAAAGAAATGGGGCTTCATGGACTAAAGTGATCGTTGGACATGAAAACAAAATAAAAAATGGTTTGTTTGAATTGCCTAGGGAGTGTATTTTACCAGGATGGAACAAGTATAGTCAACCCAAATAATCTTTTTGCAACCACTTGTAGACCTGGTTCAGCATTCCCTGCTATGCCAAAAGGGTATATTTGAACTGGATGTACACTTTCATCAAAGCATAATTAAGATCATATTTACCATATTTTTGTGAAGTTCTAGGCGGCTGGGTAGATCTTTTTGCAAAGAATGGATGTTTGCATAGGACATGGGAGCATAGACGATGCGAGTAATGTATTCAATAAAAATGCCTAAGCAAAATTTGGTATCTTGGACTGTAATGATCACTGGATATGCAACCTATGTATTGGACTCAAACATATATGCTACTATAGGTGATTGAATGTGATGGAGCCACGACAATCATTTAGATGACTAATAAATGGGAAAAGTTTCCCAAGTATTTCAACTCCATTGGTATGGGAAATAACTCTCTTACATTGGAAAAAAATCATAAATATGTCCAATTTATCATACAAATTTTAGATGGGTAATCCTATAAAATTATAAAATGGAAGAGATAATAGGTTTGTTAAACTAGATTATCTTTATCATAGAAATGCATGGAGGAAGTGTAGACGTGGATATAAACTTGTTCCCTCGTGTAATGAATGTGTTAAGAGTATGATGCCCACTTCCTCCTTAAAAATTGGAAAATTGATAAATCATGTGTTTGTGTACAAATGTTATTAGTGGGAAATTACTCATAACAACGAAACACTATCTACGGGTCTTCAAATAGTTACTCCTATTCACAAAATCTCAAATTCTTATCGTATAATTTGGTTAAGATTTTATATAGTGAAATCCAATATAAAGACACAAAGGAGAAAACATGGATAAAATAAGCTTAGAAAACTTGTGGGCATAGTTGTGATTCGTGGTGTTTATTTAAGTTTACAACCTTATATTAATATTTTGCTAAATATATATAAATAAAGGTTCTTAGAGCAATTGGCAAACTTATTTTTATAAGAAACTTTGTTTAAAGGGGTCAGGGGTTCAAAACCCATCCACCCGCTTTTTTAAAAAGGGGGAATTATTGTTTATATATACAGAAAAGTATTAATAAAAATAATTGAGTTTAATGATATATATATATATATATATATATATATATATATATATATATATATATATATATATATACATATATATATATATATATATATAAACTATTAGAATTTCTAGTGTATATCTATATATAGTAATAATGATATTATAGCTTAATGTTATGACTTATGTTTGAGTTTTCTCATGGTCATGGATGTCGTTCTTGGTAAACATTCTACACAAATATTGGATTATCGTTTTAAAACAACAGGGAGAATTATTTCTACATTTTAAATTGATTTCTTAAATTCATCTTAACCTTATTGTTTGTCAAAAGTATAGAATAAGATTTAAATATACATTTTCGTAAAAATCTAGGTTTCATCTTGAGTTTAAGTTTAAAAGTTTCTTTCAAAATGAGTTCTAACCATTTTAGCATGGATAAGTCGCAGATGCTAAATGAGTACTAACTACAACATCTAGAAAATTCTATTGAAAGCATAATTCATGGCACGAAAGCTTATGGACTTATCGTGAATGGTACAAAAAAGGCACCTACAGGTAGACAAGAACAATAGAAAACATTTATGCATTTCAATAGAAAGTGCAAGAAGCAATGTCGATCATTTTGTGAAGCGTGCAAGATGACTTTCTGCTACACATCGGAAATCAAGAAAATCCTAGTGAAACCTAGAAATTGCTAGAATTAATGCACGGAGGTACACAACTTTCTAAAATTATAAAATTTATTCTTGAATTAATGACAACTCCCATGAAGGGAGATGAAAAAGTGGTTAATTTTCTAGCTAAAATAAAAATATTAAATCTCAATTAGATGGATGTAACTATGATTTACTTCAAGACAAATTGTTATAATTTATCATTCAAATGAACATCTATGAAAGATTTAGGAACTTCATTTCCATCTTAAACTCAAAATATCAAACTGAACAAGATATTCTTGACTTATCTACACTTAGTACTCTCCTGATTCAAGAAGAGCAAGTAATGATGAACTTTGATTCGAAGGAGAATGCCACTCAAGCACTTCTCGCTCAAAATCCTAAAAATAATGTTTCTAGGTTTAACAAGAATCAAAAGTTCAAATCAAATTTTAAACCCCCTAGTAAAGATAAGAAACTGGTGAATAATCACCTAAAAGTCAGTTTTGATGGAAAATGTCATAATTGTGGGAAATTTAGGTCATAAAAAGGAAGATTGTAGGATAAACAAAAATAAACCAAATTTGTAAAATCAGAAAGGAAACAAACCAAATAAAAATCAAAAGAATAATAAAAAACCTAATGTAGTTGCCTTATATGTTGCATTAGTTACTACAAAAGAAAATGAATGGATCTTAGATAGTGGTGCGTCTAGGCACATGAAAATATAGATCAAATATACTTTCTGATATCAAAGAATGTAATGATCAAATCTATCTTGGCGATCATTCCATTCTTGATGTTCAAAGTCGAGGTAGAGCTAAAAAATTTAATGGTTATATAAATGATGTTTTGTTTGTTCCTAAACTGAAAAATGAATTTGCTATCATGTTCTCAACTAACTCCAAACAAGTATAGCATCATTTTACAAAAAGATAATAGGTATATTAAAATTGAGTTAGATACTACTATTGCAAAAGACATACAAAAGAATGGTTTATATATATTTAAAGGTTTTACATCTGCTTCATGTCTTTCTACTCAAAATAGGAATGATTTACAATTATGACATGAAAGATTAGGTCATGTTAACTTTAGGAGTATGTATGATATGTCTCATCTTAACCTAGTTGTTGGACTACCTCCTATCTCTCATGCCCGAGAAACTTGTGAAGGGTGCTTATGTGGTAAGCAATCTGCAAACCCCTTTCATAGCCATCATGAAGCAAACTCCTCTGAACCTCTTGAACTTGTTCACAATGATGTTAGAGGACCTTTAGAAGTACCTTCCTTAAATGGTTCTTTGTATGCAATTACTTTCATTGATGATTATTCTCATATGATTTGGTCATTTTTTTTAAAAACAAATAAGATATTTTATCTAAATTTAAAGAGTTTAAAACTTTAGTTGAAAATAGTTCTAGTCATAAAATTAAAAGCTTAGAACTGATAATGGAGGAGAATACATTACTAAAACATTTAATTCTTTTTGTGTCGAATGTGGAATTCAAAGGGAACTCTTCACTCCCTATTCTCCTCAACAGAATGGTATAGAACGGAAATGAAAAAAACCACACCATTCTTGAAATGACTAGAACCATGTTACACTCAACTCAAGTCCCTAAATTTCTATGGGTTGAAGCTATGAATACAATTGTTCATATTTTGAATAGAGTCCCTACTAAAGCCCTACTTCAATCTACTCCTATAGAAAAATGGACTAATAAGAAACCTAACGTATTTCATCTAAGAATCTTTGGAAGCCCGACCTCTATCTTCATTCCTAAAGCTAAAACGAAGAAGTTAGATCAAACCTCTTATCCTTGCATCTTTGTAAGCTATGGAGGTAAAACAAAAGGTCTAAGGATCTATGATCCTGCAAAACGTGAAGTTATTGAGAACAAAAATGTTAAAATTTTAAAAAAACTTTTTTGTAGTTCGTCCTCTGTTTCTTCTTTTTGTGATGAACCTAATGAACTAGAAAACGATGATCTTGATGTATGTAATGAAGAACAAATAGAGTGTAATTATAGTTCTAAATTGAAAATGAGTCTATTCTTGTGTCTTCTATAACTAAATGACCTAAATGGGCTCAATCATTACTTCAAAACTCTAATCTTGATAATCTTAGTAAGATGACTAGAAGTCACCATACCTACCATGCCTTAACAACTATGTATGATCCGAAACCCCAATCTTTTGAAGAGGCATCCCACAACGAAAGATGGATAGAAATACATAAAAGACGAATATATTTCCTTAATTAAAAATCAAACTTGGTATCTTGTCCCTCCTCCAGAAAAACACAGTATTGTTGGATCTAGGTGACTTTACAAAATTAAGTATCACACCGATGGTCAAGTTGATAAATTCAAAGCCATGTTAGTAGCTTGCCGGTTTACTCAAAAACCTGGTATTGACTATGTAGAAACCTTTTCCCCTATTGCAAAAATGAGCACTATTAGGATTCTCATTGCCTTAGTTGCTCAATATGGTTGGAAAATTCACCAGATGGATGTTAACGTCTTCCTGAATGGTCATTTAAAAGAAGAAATTTACATGACACAACCTAAAGGTCTTGAGGAACTTGGAAAAGAACTCTTTGTTTGTAAACTGAAAAAATCTCTATATGGCTTAAAACAAGCTCCTAGAGCTTGATATGCAAAAATAAATAGTTTTTTCAAAGATATTGGTTTCACTAATTGCTCATCTAATAATGATATCTTTGTTAAAATTGAAAATAATCAAATTATTCTTATTGTATTATATGTTGATGATTTGCTTATTACTAGCAATTCAAATAGTTTAATTTTTAAAATTAAAGCTAAATTGAAACAATACTTTGAAATGACTAATTTAGGATTATTACATCATTTTTAGGCATGACAATTTTTAAAGATAAACATTTTATTGTTGTATCTCAGTCACAATATGTTGCTAATTTACTTAAAATATTTAATATGGTGAATTGTAAACTTGTTATTCCTATTGAAGTTGGTTGTAAACTTGATCCTAAACTTGCATGTGAGAAAGCTAACCCTACTCTTTATAGGCAACTTGTAGATAGTTTAATCTAACAATCACTAGACCTGATATTGCATATTCAGTAGGTATTGTTTCTAGATTCATGTAGGAACCATATCAGGATCATTGGAAGTTAGCAAAAAGAATATTAAAATATATTAAAGAAACAATTAATTTTTGTTTACATTACACTTAATCTGATAATTTGGGTGTTTATATGGATATTGTGATTCTGACCATGTTGGTGATATAATAAATAGAAAATCTATGACTGAATGTGTTCAAGTTTGGTACAGGTGTCATTACTTGAAGTAACAAGAAACAACCAACAGTCTCCATCTCGTCTACTAAGGCAGAATATAGAAGTGCAATGGAAACAACGAAAGAAGTCATGTGGCTAAAGAGGCCATTGGAAGAAATTCACATGAAATTTAAAGGATGTACTCCTCTTTTGTGTGATAGCCAAAATTGTATTGCCCTTGCTAATAATCCAATTCATCATCAGAGAACAAAGCATTTAGAGATTCGTATGCATTTTATCCAAGAGAAGATATTCTATAGTGATATAGATCTCCAGTTCTGTCCTACTGAAGATCAAGTTGTAGATATATTCACGAAGTCATTGTGTGTTGTGAAGTTTTGCAAGTTTTGTGCAATGCTTGGCCTTTCAGAGTTTCCATTGAGGGGGAGTGTGCATGACAATGCCACCTCCTAATGGTCAACCATGTGTTTTCTTCTTCACCTCTATACTTCTACTCCATAAAAGCATTGTAAAAGATCCTTTTATGATCTAAGTAAACTTATCACTCTAAGTTTACTGTGTAGTCCAATAACAAAGCATCATTTTGTAAAAGAGGTCCTTACTTTATAAAAGGCTACTAAGGTGCTTATATAGATTTTCCATGAGAAATTATAAGATGTGCGAAACATAGCCTCAAATCATCATTAGTGTCCTAAATCATCACTTTAATTTATGGATTTTAAATCCTTTCGTACAAAAGGTAAGTTAAACATGATGAAGGTGTATAAATCCTTCAAAAGTGATATGCTAGCATAAACCCCTCATTGTGGTTTAAGGATTATAAATCTTGTTGTACAAAAAAAGTAATGTTGGCATATAAAGCCCACTTAATATTATTAAATAGGCTTTATCCCTTTAAATTGTTCTTATAAAATTTATATTTAATCATATATTAAATATAAGTTATAGACCTTAGTTTATCATTAATAAATAAAAATATGAAATTCCTACTTTTAAAATAATGGGTCGTTTTGTGTTTTTATTGCCAGAAAGTTTCTATATTGTGTCAAGATATTCCCAATGAGCCATATAAGCCATTTTCGACAAATACCCAGATGCCCAAAATTGTTTTATTTAGTCGTTGGGGTTTGCCTGCGAGAAATTTGTATTTTAATTATTTTGAGCCCCGTTTGAAGTAAATTGTGCTCCGGTTTAGCCCTGTTGTGATCTTACCTGTCAATATTCCCGTATACCTGTAGGGTTTTAACTAGGAATGGATCTTGGGCTTTATTTGTGACTTCTGGCAACGTTTTGTGTTTTTGGTGTTTTCCCGTTTCGTTTTCTGTGAAATTTCTCTGGATCAATTCCTTTGCCAGTTTGGTCTGATTCTTTGCCTAGAGTATCTGGAGATCACCTATGGACGTTATGCCAGAAGAAATTTGCCACCGGAGGTCTAGTTCTCTCTAAAAAGACGAAGTCATGCACAAAAAAGTTTCTTCTAGGCAGGCCGTATTTTTGGAAAAAGAGGGTTTTAAGTGGATCATGGGATTTTTGGAAGCAGCAAGCAGGTGGGATTTTTATACTGGCCTAGCTAAGGTACTTTTTCCCATGAAAGCAACGCCACTTAAGTTACAATGGGAAAATTAGAGGCAGCAGGTAGGCGGGAATTTCTTACCTGCCTTGCAGGGTAAAAATTCCCATTGTGAAATAAAAGAAAAATCACTGAAGGCATTGATGGGATTTTATTTCCTGCCTTACAAGGTAAATAATCCCATTATGAAAGTCAAACAGCTTAAGTGGATCATGGGATTTTGGAACTGCAATGCAGGGTGAATAATCCCATTGTTAAATGGCTTTTAAAAATAGAAATTGCCTATGCCAAAAAGTGCGACCCCTTTTGGGAAAGAAGGGCAACTGTAAATGCATTAAATTAATTAATTTCTTCTCCAAATTTGGCGTTCAAGTATGTGGAAAAGTCAACAAAGAGAAAGTGGATAAAGGGAATTAGAATTAGAAATTCTAAAATTAAATAAATATTATTTATTTAATGCAGCCCCTTCATGTCAAAAAGTGAGCCCCATTTGGAAGAAGAATAATACTTTTTTAAGTATTAATTGATATAATTAATTCTTATTTTCAGTGGATGAGGTCAAAGCATACTGTGAGGCTTAAATGAACTGGAAGTAGAGAGCTAAAATTAAATAAATTTAATTTATTTAATGACAGCCATGAGCATGCACAAAATAGGCGCCCCATTTGAAGAGAAAAGCTTATTAATTAATTAATTAATTGCCAGGAATAGGAGGGGCAATAATTAATTATAGAATGATGAGGGTTATATAAGCAAGGGCTGCCATAAGGATGAATTAATTAATTCAATAGCAAAGAAGTGCAGCCCAAACAAAAAGTGCGCCCCATTTGAAGAGGAATTTTGCACAGAAGGTGTATTTACTGTTGGAAGCTTCAAAATTTGACGCCTAGATTTGAAAGAGCTTGATTTGTGTCTGAATAATTGTCTACATAGTAGTACAGGTGCTCAGGGGAAGTTAGTAAAATTCATGCTTGCTTTGCATGCAAATAAAGCATCAAATTTTTGTGTAGCAAGTTTGATATATGCAGATTTTTATAATTAAAATCCACTGTTCATGTTCCGGTTGCCATCTTTGTCTAAATTAATTGCAGGAATTCATTACAGGTGCTTTTATAAAAGAAAGGGAGCTTAATTCAATGTCCAATACATTGAACATATCCTCGGAATCTGAAGAAATCTCCAGATCTGCACCGGTTGTGAAGAATTCCGGCCAAATAAAGAGGAAAAGAATTGTTCAGACAAAAATAGATACGGCCATGGCAAAGAGGGATGAAAAAGAAAGCACAGCAGAGTCATGCATCACTTCTAAGTTTGCAACCATTGGGGACACAGATCTAGGTCCGGAACCTCTTTCTGAATTGATTGACAGATCCAAAGCTGGAAAGACTTCCCTCGTGTGTGTAGTCAAAAGTAGTGGAATCATCCAAGCTGCAGCATTTCCATTCACAGCCCAGTTGCCAGATTTCGTCATGGAGTGTGCTAGGTCTTACCATCCATTATTTAGATCAGTCCGAGATGCTGCAGGGAAAACAATAATCCAGTTGGACGCATAGTTCATCAATTATTGTTTGAAGATTCCGGCACAAAAGGTGGTGACTACTATTAGCATACAGGATGCCGGCAACAAATGGGAAAAGCATAAAGTTGACTGCATAGGGATAATGAACAACAGATACATGAAGAAGCCCAAATCTCCTTCCAACTTCCCAAGAACTCTTCCACTATCCAATCTGGTAGAAGAGGTGGATGACATTGCCAAATTGTCATGCAGGGTAAATGGCGAAGCGACCGCTCACAACTTCCGCACATGGATGTATGCTTTCATAAGGACCATTGAAATCAACAAAGCGGATTCAATAATCAATTAGTCGGAAATCATTAGCGATAACATTGGTGAGCAGTTCCGGAACGTGATACGTACTTACAGCTTCAAAATGACTTCCTATTTGGTATATGGCACAGCTTCACAAGGGATCTTCTCCAAGCTAGATAGATGTGGCGTTCTTTCCAAGGACCCTATTTTCGAGTGCTACCCACAGCTTACTAAACCTGTGTGCAAGAAAAATTACAAGGTGGTCAACGATGGATTCTTTTTACGAATTCATTTGTAGGCTAGACGGCAATCTAAAGGCCAACAGAGCGAGAGAGGAAGCGTGGGAAACTGTGTCCAGGATTGGCAATATCTTCATTCAGTTTACGCATTTCACATATCTCAGGGTCACCGGCTTTTCTGGAGAACCAGTTAAATTGCCTAGATATCTGACTGATAGATTGGTTATCATGGAGCTGAGCAGACAACTCGTGGAGATGTATGACCTACAGTCGAAACGGCACAAGTCTACAATCTTCTTCCCGATCACTGTTGGCCATTATAGCTGCCAGAGCATTCATAAGGCCCGAGGAATTGAAGCGAAGATGTTCTCTGAGTATGAGTAAGAGTTCTTCCCAACACAATTGAACTTCGATCCATTTGGAGTGGCAAGGAAGACAATCTCCCAGGAGTACGCTCACATGCCTTCATTGGAAGATTTCTATATGAAGTGCAGAAGCGAATATGAGGTTAGAAAGAAATATTTCAGTAGGTTATCAGCGCGGCAAGCGTTTGACTTTGGATTAGCACAGATACCTACGGATCTTAAAGATGATGGGCCTGTGTTACTTGACACATACCATCGGATGGGAGGAGATAAAGTTGTACTTCAAGAGAACGTAGGGGGCTGCCATACAATCGAGGAAAGGTCTGCCGCTGTTCCAGTCAATACTTCAAACTGGTTGCTGACGAAGGGATACTACCTTGATGAAGCATTGATGAATCAAATCACGGGCAACTTCGGCACAGGAGATTGCCTCAGAAGGAAACACGGAGGAGAAAGCAGCAGAAGGCTTGAGAAGATTAAAGTGCATAGAAGGTCTCATTCGAAGGAGAAGATCACTTCTACGGCTATGAAGTTAGTTCCGGCTTCTCCAAGTACTTCACCGACTGTTGCACCTCAGTTGGATACTGTCATTCATCCGTTGAATCCGGCAACATTCATCTTCTCTCCTCAGCCACTCCGTTCAGCGCCTCTTCCTGAAGAAACGTTGAAGTTGCAGATGGCAAAATTTAAAAGAGCTTTGTCTTTGGATGACTCAGAGGATGGCAGCCACAACACTGTAGCGGTTTCAGATGGAGAGGAATCAGAGTGCGAGATAGTGGTGTACTCGGTAACTTCTCATTCTCCGAGAAGTAATTTCTCAGAATGGTTGGCTTCACAGTTGGTTCTAGAGGCTAGAGAGCAAATCAACTTGGAGGAACACGACTTGCAGCTACTCCTGAATCTAAGCGGAAAAGACAAAAAACCTAAAGTTGCTAAGGTAACTTCAAGCTTGATCATTGAGGAGTCAGGGTAGAAGTTTACTGAGATGTCAGTTCCGGCAGAAGGGAAGGAGAATGAGCTCACGGCAGAAAATATAATAGTAACCAGAGTACCCATAGGTCAAGCCACCACAGAAGGATTGAAGCATGACACACAGACATTGATGGAATGCTCTATTCCTTAGGCTTGACAAAGAAAAGGTGGAGAAAGTTGAACTTTAGAAGCAGGTATCTCAGTCGTGCGAGATCATTGTCAAAGGATGCTAAATCTTCCACTCAGCCCATTTCAGCACAAAAGCAAGTGAGTGATCATCTGATGCAGGAAATGGAAAATGCAAGCAACCAGGTTAAAGCTATCGATGAATGGAAAAGTCTGATCATTCGTCAAGCTTATGTACAACTCAGAGAGGTGCCAGCTCGCCTACAGGGTATGAAAGATGCATCAGATCAGCTGAAGTAACTGATGAAAAGCACGATTGATATGAACACAGTTGCTGAGAATAACCTGAGTACTTTGGCCGAAATAAATAAGCTACCGAGAGAAGTGTTGATTGCGGAACAGATTGTGCCCGACAAATCAGTTGAGAAGGGGAAGTAGCTTGAGTTTGCAGTATCTTTCCGTTTGGAGATCTACAGAATTATGTTGAAAAGGATGCAAGCACTTGAGAGTATGGCATCATCTTTACCAGACAATGTCATCGCTTTCACTAATGAGGAAGTGGTCGAGAACGTTACTTCATACACATGGATCATTCCTAGCAAAGTGCCTAATTCCCTAAAAGGATCTCTTCTGATGGTGCAAGGGAAAATTGATAGAGCTGTTAAGCCTTTCACAATGAATTCTATCAGTAAGTTGGTGGCATTGCAGTCAAATATTGAGAAGTTCGGGCCTAGCTTGGAGGAGGTGGAAGCATATATCAGGGTATTGAACGAAGGCTTGCTACAATTCAGGATAGAAAAGGGAGTTGTGTCTAAGATAGATGGGAAGATGTTGAATTACATGTTCGACAAGTATATTCAGTATCAGAACAAAAAGAAGATGTAGCTATTACAGCTAGCGTGTCTTTCTTCTACTTTTTCTTCTTCTATTTTCCACATTCCCAGATGTAATTATAAAACTTTAAAGTTATTGGTTTTGAAACCATTACTTTAAGTTATGTAGAACAATTCTATTAGTTAAGTGATAGATGTGTCACTCAAAGAGGAATTAGAGGGGGATGATTGTCAGATGTTATCTTTACCTTTTGTTTATATTTCAGTTCAGTTGAGTTTCCCATTTGTACTTTTCCTTCTACATTCTATAAATAGGAGAAGAACCTTCGAGTTAATGATCAGAATTTGTAAGCAGCATTCTTGTGTTCCAAACTTTGTGCTGAAACCCTTGATAGCTATTTGAAGCAAAGGAATACAAAGGAGCAAATTTTCAGATAGCTTTGTGTCACGGTGCATTTTGTTTCTAGCTTTTGTCTTAAATCTACTTATAAATTCTGTGTTATTTTAGATCTAGATCTGAAGCTACCTTTGCTTATAATTCTGTGTGTTAATATCTATTGGTCCCGTCTATGTGCATGCAATCAACTCTGTTATCTATTGATTGGGTTGCACATCTTCCCTATTTCTTCCATGTGTTTTATTATTCCCTTCTTCTTTAAATATTTCCTTTCTTTAACAATTGTTTACTTGCTGCAAAACTATACAGCTATAGTTCATGAGCTGCATGGTTAAAGTAAAACCCCATATAGATACTAGAATATTTTAATTGACAAATCTGACACGAGAGTCTCACTGGTAAATGAGGGAGATTTATCTCATGACTACCTAGGTTTTCAGCTATGCAGAAAATCTCGCCAACAAAACGGGAGAGAAGTGAGGTGGAGTGATAAAAAGTCACTGGATGTAAAAATTTGTCAATAAATGAAAATCTAGGGTTCCCGTGGGTTTTTTACCTCATATGAGGTTTTTCCCATGTAAATGTGTTCTGTGTATTTATTTAATTTCTTGTGTTTTATATTATTCAAATTATTTGGTTATGGTAACTTTAATAAATTTCCGGACCACAAATAGATTCACAGGAACTTGTTTCAAATGTGGAGAAGTTGGACAAAGCATTTAAGTGTCCTCACACACATACAGATGACAACAAAACTGCAAGTGTGCATATCGCACAAGACAATGAAGAAAATGGTGCATCAATACATCACACCAATGAACCTAAAGGTGGAACACTCATGATGAAGAGGGTGTTGTTGAGCTTGCAAAGGAAGATAAAAGTCCCATCAGAGGAAATAATTTATTTAGGATAATTCATTAGTTTGGCGGTAAGTGTTGTAAGTTAATCTTAAACAATGGTAGTAAAGATAACATTGTTTCTTAAGAAATGATGAATAATTGAATTTGAAGAGGATAGCACATCAAAATGCATATAGTTTCCTGGTTGTTGAAAGGCAACCACATTTTGGTGAATGAACAATGGTTAGTGAATTTCCAACTTGGTGCATACAGAGAAGAGGTTACATGTGACATAATGCCTATCGATGTTTGCCATATCTTGCTTGGAAGGCCTTGTCAATTTGACCACAAGGCACAACATGATGGTCATGTGAATACACACACTTTGGTAGTGAAAGATGGTGAGACGCATACTTTGAAACCATTAAAGGATAGGTGTGAGAAAGTGGAAATTAATACTAAGGTTATATAGATATTGGGAGAGCAATTCCTGAGTCAAGTGAAGGAATGTCATTATTTTGTGCTTGTAGCAAAACCAGCGGAGTAGTTGGGCAAAAAAACTGAAAGCATGGAAGAGACAATTTTATGCAAGGTAAATCACTCAATTGTGAGTTTGTGGAGATTGTTTCTAATAATCTACTAGATGGGTAACCACTGATGAGAAGCATAGGTCATCAAATAAATTTGATTTTGGGATTGAGTCTACCAGACAAAGCAACATACAAGTCGACATTGCAAGAGAATGCTAAGTTGCAGAAGCGATTTCAAGAGTTATTGGACAAATGAATGATTCACGAAAGTTTGTGTCCATGTGCAATATTGGTAGTATTAACATCGAATAAAAATGGTGAATGGAGAATGTGTGCAAATAATTGAGCAATAAATAAGATGATGATAAAATACAAGTATCCACTATAGCGAATGGATGATCTTATGGATTGCTTGAGTAGTGTGAGGTACTTCTCAAAAATTGACTTGAAGAGAGAATATCACTACATTCACTAAAGAGAAGACAATGAATGGAAAACAACATTCAAAACACAAGGACTTTATGAATGGTTGGTTAATGCCATTTGGGTTGACAAATGCATTCATGTGTTTGATGAATGAAGTTTTGAAGCCATATTTGGGTAAGTTTGTGATTCTCTATTTAGATGATATTTTGATTTATAGTAAGCTAAGAGAACATTTGTGTAAAGTGTTGATGAGATTGCAAGATGGGAAGTTGCTAGTAAACTTGAATTGTATCTTTCTAAAAGAAGAATTGGTATGGTTGAGATTTATGATTTCACAAAAAGGTCTGATGATGAATCCAGAAAAGGTGCGCGCAATAGTTGATTGGCCATCAACTAAGAGTACTCTTGAAGCACGAAGTTTTCACGGTTCAGCATTTTTATAGGAAGTTCACATGAAATTTCATGGGATATGTTCAATAATTATAGATGTCATGTAGAAGGATAAGAAAGAGTTTTTGTAGACAATAGAAGCAAAATGAAGTTTCTAGCAGTTGACGAAGAAAGTGACAAAGCAACTAGTTTTGGTGTTACTAGACTTTAACAGGGTATTTCAAGTGGATTGTGATGCTAATGGAGCAACAATAGGGGAAGTATTGAGTCAAGAAGGATGACAAATTGCATTTTACAATGAGAAACTCAATGATGCTAAATGTGAGTATTCTGTTGATGATCAAGAATTATGTGGAATAGAGTGTAATATCCCTTTTGGGGATAAAACTAAAAATGACCTAAGCTGATTTAAAACTCAGAAAATCAGACTTGTAGCTGATGTAGAAACCCTCGCAAGAATCCTTGATATAGCTGCAATTAATTATCCAAAAATGGCGACTTGCTTGGGGAAGCAAAACACCCGTTTTAAGGCACAAACACACTCAAAATAACTTGCTAATTGCTCAGAAAATTATGATTAACAACCAGCAACATTAATATACAAGAAATTTAATTTTTAGAAGCCCGCAATTGCAATTAGGAATTTATTGAAGAACCTTTACACAACTGGAATAAATAAGTACTTCATATCTGAAAATAACATCCAAAATGCTTCCAAATGATGATAAATGTAGATTCCACCTTAGAAAAATAGAGAGAACATGTTCATGCAATTCACACTTGAAAGAAAGATCTCAAACACCAATATTTCCTCCTCAACCAAGTCACTTAGGGCTGTAATTAATTATAATCAGCAATGAAGATCAATACAAATGAGATAATGTGGGATTTCGTCCACACTACCCTCTCCTCAAGGGGTTTCGTCCTTGGGAGGTACTCAATTCAAGGGTTTTCGTCCTTGAATGAGGTGGAGAAAGTCTTTCAACAAGCAAGCCTTCACCAACAAGATAGATTCACCAAAAACAACCTCCTTACAAATGACTAAGCAACCTCCTTTTATAGACATAAGGGGTACTTATTACAATGCAATCCAATAAGGCAGACCCCTTAAGAGAGGATCTTTTAAAATTTCATTAAGTATTTTGGGCCTACATGCCACAAATACTTATTTTATTTCCTAATTACATAGCCATTTATTGGAGCGCTAATTTACAAATGAAATAACTATCAAAATAATGATGCAATTACAAAATGCAGATCTTCCCCTTGCTTTCTCCTTAGACCCATAGGGAGAAAACGGGTTAAGGTCTTCAAGAACTAGCCTCTGAAAAGGGACATTACATGGTGCAAGCATTGAAGAAATGGAGACACTATTTGTTACCAAAGGAATTTGTTTTGTATGCAGATCATCAACTGAAAGCTATTCTTTTGTGTTGCGGCATAGAAGTAGTAAATCAAACAAAGATGTAGATGCTTTAAGTAGGAGGATTCTTTTGTTGAATGAATTCAGATTTGAAGTCATGAAATTTGATTCTACGAAGACACACTATGTTGAAAATGAGGATTTCAGTGAAGCATGGAAAACATGTGCAAAACCAATGAATGGAGACAAAACAACATGGTCAAACAATTTTGTTCAAGAAGGATTGTTGTTTCATAAAGCACAATTGTGTATACCGAGAGGTTCAATGCATGAAAAATTTAGTCAAGAAGAAACGTAGTGGTAAATTGGAAAGACATTTCGGCTATGACAAGACATATCAATATATGGTGGAAAGATACTTTTGGCTGCACATGAGTTCAAATGTGCGCAAGTTTGTTCAAGAGTGTAGATTTTGTCAATTGGCTAAATAAAAAAGTCAGAATACATGATTATATCAACAATTGCCTATTCTAGAGAGACCATGGGAGGATATCAGTATGGATTTTGTTTTAGGGTTGTCTAAGATGCAAAAAGGGAATGATTAAGTATTTGTGGTTGTTGACAAGTTTTCAATGATGGCACATTTTGTGGCTTCTAGGAAAACTAGTGATGTAACTAACATTGTAAATTTGTTTTTAAAGAAAATTGTGAGACTATATGGCTTAATCGCATAGTATTGTAATGGATAGGGACGTGAAGTTTGTTGGAAATTTTTTGGAGAACACTATGCAAGAAATCAGACACCAAGTTGTAGTTCATATCAACATATCATCCACATAAAGATGGAAAAACATAGGAAGTCAACAAAAGTTTAGGAAATTTGTTGAGATGTTTGATTCAAGATAAGCTAGGTGCATGGGATATCATTCTGAAGCAAGTTGAGTTCGCACGTAATAATTCAATTAATTGAAGCATAGGTAAGACACCATTCTAGATTATGGGTCCAATCCAAGAGAAGTTGTAGAATTGAGTGACAGAAAGAGCATAGAAATAAGAAGTTTGGTTCTAAACCTATGATGCCCTCTGCTTTGAGGAAATAGAAACTGCCCCCATTTGGCTTTGTCAAATTAAATACCGATGGAGCAACTAGAGGCAATTCGGGTCCAACCAATATGGGAGGAATAGCCCATGATTCTTTAGGAACTCCCCTCTTCTTTTTCACTCAACAATTGGGGCACTGCACCAATGTGGCTGAAATCTTGGCTATCCAATGAGCTCTTATGGAGGCAACTAAACTAGGATGCCTTAGTATTATAGTTGAATCTGAGTCTAAGGTTATTGTTAACCTTTTGTCAGCTCAAGAGCAACATACATCCAAAAATTGGCTTATTGCCAGAATTCAAGATAATATAAAGGTGATAGCTAGACAATTTCAAAGTATCATATATCAACATGTGCCTAGAGATCAGAACAAGGTGGCAAATGCTTTAGCAAATTGGGCATTAGATCATACTAATCTGATCAACTTTGGCCCTTTACCTCTGACATGGCCTCCAGAGACGTGGAATCAGATTGAAAAGATCCTTCACTTACAATTACTGGATGGATAATTTGCAGATATGCTCTGTCTTCTCTAATTTGTTGTTGGAATTCCAAGGATATTTCTTGGAGTACGAGTATAACAGCTTGGCATTTTAATTTGAACATTATATTTCTATTAATATAATTCTCCTGGTTTTAAAAATAAAAATAAAATAAGAAGTGCTGATGTAGAAGAGTTTGTAGAGCATATGAAAGATCTGCATGTGCGCAAACAATTGGGGAGCAGTTCAACACAATATAAGCAAGACACAGATATCAAGCGAAGAGAAGTTGAATATCAAGTTGAAGACATGATCCTAACACATTTACAGAAAGAGGATTTCCAAGAGAAACCTATAACAAGTTGAAGTTGAAGAAGATTGGACTCTACATACTGCAGAGTATTGAGAAACTTTGTGCTTATGAAATTGAGTTACTAGGAGTCAACATTTCAACTATTTTCAATGTGTCAAATTAGTACTCATATCATGAAGAGCAAGATGGGGGGAGTGCAGATTCAGATTTAGATTTAGAGGTTGATTGGAGAACACAGTTGCCATAGAAGGTACAGAAAGAGGTGGAATAGGTAATTGACACAAGGATCAATAAGAGGACAAAAGAAAGAGAGTAAAAAGAATATCCAGTCAAATAGAAGCATCGAGAGATTGAGGATGCAACTTGGATAAACATATTTGAAGTTGCAAAACATGGAATATCATCAACAAAGCCATAAGCAGGAGCTTATGGTTTTTGATGTTACCCAAGGTGTATGATGTGGGAGCATTTAGGTTCACTTGTAATCTTACATCACCCAAATTATGTTAGGAATATATGCTAAGTCTAGTTTTGTGCAAGTCCTATTTTGTGCCAAGTGTTTGTTTGTCAATTTTGAGCAAGTTCTACTTTGCACCTATGTGTGTAATAAGTGCATAGCCTATGAGCGCACAAGAGTCACTTGTAATGTTTTGCATTGTTTTTTACCACACAAGTGTTTTGTTGTTGCTTTGCACCTAACTCTGTAGCATGCCTATGTAACTATTTCATGCAAGTTTGTAAATGCATGCTAGTGTCATGTTATAGTTCACAGGGTTGTATGATTGTGGCATTTCCAAACGAGATAAACAAGGTGCGCAGTATCTTCTAGAGTCCAAAACATCTTCCAGGAGATAGCACAAGCAAACATTTCAATAGCACAAGCATGTATGTTTCCAACAAAAGTAGTCAATGCACAAAAAAATCACCATTTGTGTGTGAGACATCACAAGGAGCATATTAAGAGATTCATGTTTCTAGCATGAGTTCATCTCAATGACACGCATCTACTACCGCAAGCTGATCTGAGCTGAATTGTGATAGCACACAAGAATTTATATGAGGGGCTTGTCTACAGTCTTATGTACAAGGGCATCATGTCGCACACGACTTTTGGAATTTCAGAAGTACAACATTGTTTGCAGACGCTGACACCTAACTCATAAGTGTAGCCCTTGAGACAACTCATCGTGCATCAAGTTGTGTTATCACTTGCGCCCTATTCTTGCATAGAAGATTGAAACACATCTAACATCTTATGAGTCACTTGTTATTTCGAAGCAATATTGTAAGATGGGTTTTGCATCTATATACGCTTGCCATCATATTTGTGACCACAAGCTAGAGCTATAGTTTGGACTAATTGTTCAGTGTTTGTAAGGGATACTTGCAAAGACTATGAATTAGGAAGATGAGATCCTGTGGATCTATTGTATGTTGTAGAGCATCTCAATTGGTGAGAATGCTATGAATGTTTGTTGTTGTACTTTATATTGAAGTAAAACAGATTCTACGTTATCATTCCATTCTTGTGTTGTGTAGTATTTTATGAATATTTTGAGGACTGTGTGGTATAAGGCATTTCTTAATTGAGTTCAAAATTCAGATCTCAATTTACAAAAGATTTTTCTATCAATCCCTTCGAGTATTCATCAACTCACATGGTTTTGGGAGAGACCATCAAGGGATACCAGTGGGCGTTGTGTACACATTGATTTCTCCTTGTGCACTTCCTTTCATTTCTTTTTCTAGGTCTCCCACCCTTCCCCCATTGTCTCTAAATGGTATCCTTCAAGGCTTCCTTTGCCTCACCATGATTTCTCTGTATTACATCTTTACCTCCTCCTCCCTCCCTTATTTTTGTTTTTGCAAGCAGCCTTCTTCACGCTTCCAACTCCCAATACAAATTTGCAAGGGTTATCCTTTAATCTACATCATTATGCAAATCTCCAATTCTGATTTACAACATGGCTGCATTGTCAAATCTGAACATAATTTGTAGCAGCTAAGTCAAAACTGCAAGAGATCAATGCATATGCCAGTTATCAAAATCTTCTTTGATCATCATCTTCTGAAGCACTCTAAGAGCCATTTTTCTCCACCACAGTTGCCTCGCGAGACACTTCAAGAATATTCTCCCAATGCTCATCATCTTTGGCCTTGGAATATATTTAACTAGATCACCATCTACTAAATATGTGAAATCTCCTTCGAGCACATGATAAACCTGTCCTGCCTAGCCACCTCGCATCTTAATGCCATTCTGGTGTACTTGATGGGTGTCCTTGTTGACCTTCGGTACTCCAATGGTGTAGTTATGCAGGATGCATCATATTCATGACATCTGCATTGATAAACTATTCAACTAAAGATATGAACAGCCATACAAAAAAATGAACATTGCACAATATCAGATGAATAGGAATGCTTTCATTAAAAAATACTGGTAAAAGATATTGTTTTCAACATAATCATGCCCAATCCACTTACTTAAATCTGTATGTAGAATAATGTTTAGATCTCTGAATATATAAACCCAAAGAAACACAAAGGATCATGACAGGCAAGTTGGTTGACCACAAGCTTGTATGTAGCCTTCCCATAACTGTCACTAATATCAACAATTGAAATAGGGTAACAACTAACAAGTACACTACATATTGTATTATTACTCCTTTATTAAAAACATACTTTATAGTTAATAACTCAACAATGACAAGTGCAAGTCACTAAAACTATCATCTAAATGAATCACACCTAAAGAATTTGAAATCCTGATGACAACTGTCAAAAAGTGAAATAGAAACTGGAAAATTGAAGTGAAATGATTGTCTAAACCCAAAACAGAGTTTCCTTCTAAAGGCAATTTTGAATTGGATTTCAAGCACTTTCCTGTTGACAGTCAACTTGGCATAGGACAACCTGAATGATTGATGCTGAAGAAGAACATCCAACCAAATTAAACAAACCAACCATTATCCATCTTTGCTTTCTCAAATATGCCCTAATCTACCTCGAACTTACTCCTAAACAAATGTCATTCACAATTTTAGGCACAATTGTGTGGTTGGGTGATTGAGGTCCCCTATCATTAAGCTTCCTTGCTAAAGTATCCGATTTACATCCCTGAATCAGCAATTCCAAGGTTTTAGGCTGTTGGTGATATTAGAACATGTTTATCAAACAATTATAATGCAATCTGTGATGACCATTTGATGTCACACTCCCAAACATCTGAAAAATTGAAGATTTTATGACCTAAACACAGACATTGTTTTTATTTACTCAAATTTTAAATTCAATTACTTTTTGCTATACAACACGGAATTTCTATGTTGCGAGGATACGAGTACGGGTATGGATTCAGTATGTAGATACATCAATTTAAAAAAAACCTTGGGTGCAATATGTCCAAGGTATGTCCATACATATATAATGAAATACACACACACACATACTCATTTTACTCATTTTTAGTCCATAAGAAATACCTATGTTGTCAAACTACGGGTATAGGTATGTGTTTGATAAGCGGATATGTCGATTTTAAAAATCCCATGGGTACGATACATCTTGGATACGTCCAGACATATATATATATATATATAATCATTTTACTCATTTTTTAGTCCATAAGAAATACAAAACTTGAAAAATATAGTACGATCAATGTTCAAAACATTCAATATACTTAAGATTTTCCATTTTCTATGATATATGAATATTGTATTCATTTATGTTTCATCCATTTCCTTTGAGATCAATTTTTGTGTTGCAATGGTGACCATAAAAGATGTATATAGGTAACTCCTAAAGGACCTATTTAAGGAGATTGACTCTAACCTGCCAATGATAACTAAAGAGGTCAATCCAATGGTTGGTTCTTGCATTAATATTATCCAAAATCACCTTCTAATTATCCTTAAGGATGTGGGAAGGAATCAATGTTGTGCCTTGGTAGTTTCTGGTAAAGGATGTTCTTTGACACTTTAAGCTATCCAATTTGTGGTTCCAAATTTTTCTATAAGAATTAAAGATCACCTGAGATTTGATCTCATAAATAACTTGTATGGAGGCTCAAACATATGTCCCAATTTCTATGAATAGCTTCTTTCCTTGGCCACTTGCAATGATCCCGAATAATTACCTCAAACATTCTTGATATCCTTTGAATATTTTCTCTTCAATAAACTAGAGGGATTTTAAACAATCTCCAGGTTTCCTTGTGGTTTCCATGCCCTCCTAGTCTAGTCCTCAATAAAAATGAAATTTGTTCGAGTAAAAATAAAATATAAAAAACTTTTTTAGAGCCCCCACCGCTACCCAAACCTACGAATATGTCCCAGGTAAGCCCCGGGTACGTCAAAACGTACTCAGGACGTATCAGTACCATACCTGGGACATATCCGTACCATACCTAGGACGTATCCGTACCGGGTATGTATCCAAGGGGTAAGGGAGTGTGGGGGACGAACCCTGGTAACCTAGAGAAATACAAAACTTAAAAAATATAGTAGGATCAAGGTTCAAAACATTCAATATGCTTAAAATTTAACATTTTCATTAATCATGTGGCAATATAAATACAAATAATCTAGAATATATCATTTAGATTTTCCTCAAAATTAAATTCATGCATGCCACTCCCGCTAGCTCCACTTTCACTAGCTCTGCTCTCCACTCCTTGTGAACTCCCTTGAATGTCATCTTTGCCATCAAATATTGAAAGTTGGGCATGAGTGGTTGCAGAGGCATCCAAGTCTGTACTCT
Organism: Taxus chinensis; assembly: GCA_019776745.2. Lineage (NCBI taxonomy): Eukaryota > Viridiplantae > Streptophyta > Pinopsida > Cupressales > Taxaceae > Taxus > Taxus chinensis. The sequence continues at coordinate 56,745,319 of CM034154.1, read as the reverse complement.
CTGGAGTAATATCCCAAAGTTTGTGAGGACCTCTAGTATGGTCTTCAGACATGTGTGACAATAGACGTAAATTGGAATGCACATATACCAAATCCTTAGCCTTTTCAAACGCCAACTTGTTTCGTTTAGCTGAGTGGATAAAAGCATATATACTCCAATTCCACTTTGTGAAAAAATTAGTAGCCATGTTAAAAAAAAAAAAAAATTGGAAATCAAAATTGGTAACATACTAACAATGTACAAAATATATGTTAGTATTTAGTAACTTGATAAAAAATTTAACATATGTTATAACTATGAGAGAATTTTGATGGCGATAGGTCATAGGTACTTGGCATCATGGCCATGTACATACCACCATTTGATTAGGCTCATGGTGTACTTGTTGAAGAGACCTCAACCTCTCCCATGTTGTCGTCTGAAGCTACAAACATGCCCATTTCGTTATGAACCACATTGGCTATAGACGGATCAGGAAAAAGTCTTTTGAATGCCGCCCTGGTTCTATTTGCAACTTCAAAGTCATCATATGGTGGTTTCCTGTTAGGTAGCCCAAATATTTCAGAACTATAATACTTTGGGTTAAGTGCATAGGCAAGGAGATGTAGTGGGGTGGTAATTTTTTTCCACCTCTTCATGACCACACTCTTAATTTCATTGTAGAAGGTTTCTTTTCGCTCTTGCTCTTTCGTTTATATGAATTCTCTCATACGTTTGAGCATATAGTCTATTCCATCATAGATCTTTCCAATGCACGTTACACCAGTATCTGCGTATCTAATCATGGATAGCATGGGTTTTGTACAGTTGAGCAAGTACACAACCTTGGCCCACCATTTATCAAGGACCAATGATTTTACCTTTGCAGCTTCCTCTATTCTTGCCTACCTCCACGCAGTCCAAACATTGTTGATCACCATACTACTTAAGGCCTCTTTTACATTCACGGGTCATCTCAAAAAGAGCGGGCGAGAGGTAAATCTTATCTCTGTAGCCTTCAACAATTCCAACCTCGAGAATCTACTAAATATGGTATGTGACATATAGTTTGTGATAAATATTTGAGTATCATTTACCTCTATGTAAATGTGTTTGATCCACAAGAGTTTCCAATCTTTTGTAATCAAATTGAGGGAGTGGACGGCACAAAGGTTCCAAAATACGTACTCGTATCCGTCTTTTATAATTAATCCTGTTGCTCTACAGTTTTTAGCATTTCCCGTGATGACTAGGACAATATTCTGGAGGCCCACCGACTCAATAACCTCTGTCAAAATGTTGGCAATAAACCGTGCATCTTTGAATTCCCCTTCACAATCAATGGCTTTTAGGAACATTGTTCCTCTACGGCATAATACAACATTTATCAGGGGTCTATCTTGAGCATCTTTCCCTCCGTCAGAAATCATGGAAACCACTGAATCCTTCCATGAATCTCTAATTGGTTGCAAAAAAGTTTGAATGTACTCCACTTCCTTTTCCAAGAGTGTAGTTCGAACCTTTTCGTAACTTGAGCCTTTGTACCCTTGTAAAGCTTCATTGACAGTCTTCAACATTTGTTGCCAATATGAAGACCTCAATACATTGAAGGGCAGCCCACGTGCATAAATGCATCGAGCAACCAACTCATTTGCAATGTCCTTCATTTGATTATTGAATGCTTTTTCCAATGCTCCTTTTGGCTTTTCTCATGAGGTCTTTTCAGCTAAAGGGGTATCAAGTGGACGATCATGAGTTTGACTTTGAGTTTGGATGAAAGGATCAGTAGAAGATGTAGGTGTGGGTAGTCTTGTTGAAGGCCTTCTTTGCAATGGAATTGTTCTAGACATGTTTCTTTTAGCTTGTCTATCAACATCCTCTTACATTCTTAAGTACTCTACCATTTTTTCATTTGATAGTTTGGAGCACTTGTTTATTCCCCCTCTTCCAAACCCAATCAAATGGATTTTTTTTCGATTGTATGGGATTTTTATTGAGCATGGCAACCATGACATATCTAAATACAACCACCAACAATATTTTCTACCACTATCACACATCTCCAAAGAGGATAAGCGGAATCATATTTCACAGGAATCGATGTGTTTTCAAAAGCTTGTGGGCCTTCTTGCACTCCACTTGAAGCAAAATTTGATACCATCATAATCTGTTTTTGATCCCCAAGATCACCATAAAGTCGCGAGGTGACAAAATTCATAGAGTTAGGATGTTAAAAAAGTTGCCTTTACATAAATCTACTAATTATTAATTTTCTAACCATGTTTCTGATTCTTTAGATCACATTAGCTGCAAGAGCAAAGCATACACAAAAGTTAGAGCTTAGAATAAGGTTACAAGAAGGGTCTAGGATGTTTAAAATTTCACATCATACATCATTTTTAAATTTTAAAAAAAATATACAACAGAAAACATTTTTTTAATTTTTATCCAAAATGATAAATATTGAAAATTTAAAATCTAAGATTCTAAAATAAATATCATGAGCATGAATGATTTGTATTCACACATCATACATGATCATGATTACATGTTATGATGTAACATAAATGATAATAGTAAAATATGAAACATAATAAATTAAAAAACATAAAAAATTAAAAGGTTGAATTAAATACAAAATACTTGTAAACAGCAAGGGAAACAAGTAACAAACAATGGTTTATGTTGAGCACAAGATAATACTGAGAGGGGGGGGTGAATCGGTATTATGAAATTATTTCAAACTTTAATACTTGAACTTAGATCTATAATCACGAGCAATGTGAATATATCAAATCAATCAAAGAACACAAAACTTAATGTAAGTAGACACAGATATACGTGGAAACCCTTTCGGGAGAAAACCACGGAGAAACTTCTTTCTTTATATATATTTCTCAAAAATTTGTAGGCACCAACCTACTGGAGACACCAATCCCCAAATTATAGTTTTGTAGGCACCAACCTACAGGAGCACCCACCCCTTTTGCTAAGCACCAACTCAGCAAGAGACACCGATCTCTTCAAATATAAAGGTACCAACCTTCCTTACAAAATTTGCTTTCCACTTTTGAACTTGTTGCTTCCTCAACGAATAATGGAAAATTCTTCTTCTTACTTTCAGATTTGTTATTCTAAAATTCTGCCCTTACGCTTCCTCTTCTTCTTCTTTTTCCTTAAGATATTCAACTTGAATCCATGCTTAATAAGTCTCATATGAATCTTCTTAGATAGCCTTTCGTACCTTTTCGAAAAGACACATCGTTCCAACGGACACAACCTTTTCATTAACACAACTTAATTAAGTGCATTAGTCGGCTAAAACCAAAAAATAATTAATGCAACCCATAATTATTAAATGCACATTGATCAATGCAATTAACCACTTGATAGGAGCGCTGCCCCTACTTAGACAAATCACTGTTATCATTAAATCGCTGCCAGCCATCATTAAATCTTCTTTTTCACCATAAAACATTGCATATGAACACCTTAAAATGCGGATCTCTCTCTTATGTATAGCTGTGTATATCTCGCTTATACCATGATAATCCTCATGCAAAAACGCTTCTTTTCATGTATTTAAACTTTCGTTTTCTACCCTTCTATACTGATGGTTATTTTCGTTACATTCTACCATTTCCATCAATAATTCCGTTACTTTCTGACAGATTTCCGTTTACAAGTTCAGCACCTCTTCTGACATCAATGACAATATTTCCAACAATCTCCCCCTTTGTCATTGATGGCAACCCCTAAAAAAACTAATCTCCTCTTCTGCAGCTTCCTCTTGTTGTAGCTCCCCCTTACTACCATTCTCCCCCTTTGACATCAATGGCAAAGGGTCATCCTAGGAGCTGAAAAATTTGCAAAGTTTTAGCTCCCCCTTAACTAGTGCTACCCTTGACTCTTCAATGTAAAGATGTAAAAGAAATTACTCCCAGCTTATGCCGTAGATATTCAAATGTCTCCTTTGGAAGCGGCTTAGTGAAAATATTTGTTATCTGTTCGGATGTAGCAACATACTCCAACTTTATCTGTTTCTTTGTCACCTGCTCTCTTAAGAAGTGATATCTTATGGGAATGTGCTTTGTTCTGGAATGCATAACCGGATTCTTTGAAATACTTATTGCACTCGTATTATCACATAATATGGAGATGGGATGATCATACTCTACTTTGATATCCTTCAAGGTCTGCTTCATCCATAAAATTTTCGTGCAACATAGTACTGCTGCTATATACTCTGCTTCTGCTGTGGATAAGGATACAAAAATTTTCTTCTTACTTAGCCAAGATACCAGGTTGTTTCCAAGAAAAAATGCTCCTCCGCTTGTACTTCTTCTGTCATCTACACATCCTGCCCAATCTGAATCTGTATAAGCTGTCAATGTGAAATCTTTTCCTTTTGGATACCACAACCCATATTCCATAGTTCCCTTTAGATATCTAAATATGCGTTTTACAACTTGCACATGTGTTTCTTTTGGCCCTGCTTGAAAACGTGCCACCATACCCACTGCTTGCATGATATCTGGTCTGGATGCTGTCACATATAATAAACTCCCAATCATTGATCTATAGAGAGATTGATCAGCATCTGGAGATTCGTCATCTTTGCTTAACTTGGTTCCGGTGATCATCGGTGTGCTGACAGGTGCACACTCCTCCATACCAAACTTTTTCAAAATTTCCTTCACATACTTGGTTTGGGATATAAATATTCCTTTATTAGATTGAGAAATTTGCAATCCAAGGAAAAAGGATAACTCACCCAACATAGACATTTCAAATTCCTTTTGCATGTCTTTTGCAAATTTTCTAGACAGTTCTTCATCGTCTCCTCCAAAGATTATGTCATCCACATATACAACCACAATTAACTGGTGTTCATCTTCAGTTTTGATGTAAAGATTACTGTCAGCATGTCCTCTCTTGAATCCTTGGTCCTGTAGATGTTGATCAAGCCTTGAGTACCATGCTCTGGGGGCTTGTTTTAATCCATACAATGCCTTTTTCAACCTACACACATAATCTTCATTTTCTGATAATAGGAACCCTTCAGGTTGTTCTATGTAAACCTCCTCTTCTAAATTCCCATTTAAAAAGGCTTATTTGACATCCATTTGGTAGACTTTGAAATTTTTAAACACTACGAAAGCAAGGAACATTCTGATTGCTTCTAGTCTGGCAACCAGAGTAAAAGTCTCTTCAAAATCAACACCTTCCACTTGAGCATACCCTTTGCATACCAATCTTGCCTTATTTCGAGTGACTTGACCATCTTCATTTAGTTTGTTCCGAAATACCCACTTAGTGCCAATCACATTCTAACTCTTTGGTCTCGGAACCAGTTCCCAAGTTTCATTTTTTTCAATTTGATCTAATTCTTCTTCCATCGCCTTCAACTAATGTTTATCATGTCTTGCTTCTAAAAAGTTCTTAGGTTCTACTTTAGATGGCAGAGAAAAATACCCTTGCTCAGAAACATTTGTAATTCTTCTTCTAGTTTGAACCCCAGTATCAAGTTCTCCAATAATCTGACTTTCATCATGATTTTTTTGAACGAAGCAAGATAGCGTCTTGGTATCCTGCCTTTCTGATTTACTCCACTCTTCAATATCTTCTTCTTCCTCTTGTTCTTCTTTCACAAGACTTGGTATTTCTAAAGACTCTTTTGAATTTTCTTTTGTCTTTAGATCCAGACCCTCATCCACTCTGACACTTGCACTTTCTATGATAGTCTGCAACCTCTTGTTATAACATCTGAAGGATTTACTTTTAGTGGAGTACCCAAGAAAAATCCCTTCATCGGATCTTGAATCAAATTTGCCTAAGTCCTCTTCGGTTCTTTTAATGAAACATCTGCTCCCAAATACCTTAAAATATTTGACCGAGGTTGATCTTCCTTTCCATAATTCATATGGAGTTTTGTCATGGTTAACTCTAATTTGCACTCTATCCAAAATATAAACGGCAGTACTTACCGCTTCTTTCCAGAATCTATCTGATAGCTTAGATTCATTCAGCATTGTTCGGGCCATCTCTTGAACGGTTATGTTATTCCTTTCTACCACTCCATTTTGTTGTGGAGTTCTTACAGCTGAGTATTGTCTTTTAATTCCATGGTCTTCACAATATTCAATAAATTCATTTGACATGAATTCACCTCCACGATCTGACCTTAGACATTTTATCTTCAGCCCTGTTTCATTTTCTACTAATGCCTTGAAAGCCTTGAACTTTCCAAATGCTTCAGATTTTTCTTTCAAAAATGCTACCCATGTCATTCTAATGTAGTCATCAATGAGTAACATAAAATAACTCTCACCTTGAATACTTTTCGTTCTGGTAGGTCCACACAAATCCGTGTGAATTAGCTCCAATGGTTTGGTGGATGAATACTCCTTTGTTTTGAATCTTGTTCTGGTTTGCTTCCCAAGCTGGCACTGCTTACATAGAGTACTCGAAGGCTTTGTTATTTTAGGCATGTCCCATACGGCCTGCTTATTGCTTATCTTCACAAGATTATCAAAATTTATATGTCCCATCCTTCTATGCCATAGCCAACTTTCCTCAACTTGACTTAGGCAACATTTTTCTTCTTTTATTTCTCTGAGCATATATAGATTATTTGCAGTTCGGTGGCAATCTGCAATTAGTTCTCCTATATCTGCTTTCCTTATTTCACATCCTTTGTTATAGAACTTAAGAGTGTGTCCCTGATCACACATTTGACTCACACTCAAGAGGTTATGTTTTAATCCTTCAACATACAAAACATTCTCTGTTTTTGTTTTTCCATTATCCAAACTCAGTGTACCTTTGCCAACGATCTTCACTGTAGCATTATCACCAAATTTTACTGTACCTTCATTTACTTTCTTTAAGGAGAGAAACTTACTTTTATCACCAGTCATATGTCTTGAACATCCACTATCAATGTGCCACTGCTGTCTTTCATCTCGAGCATGAAAAGCTGTTTGAACGAGCATGGATTTTTCTTTGTCTAGCCCATCTTCCTCCTTCTTCCTTGTCTAGGATTTCGTAGCCTCCCTTTTCTTTGTATCTAAAGGCTTTGTCTTTTGATCTTGTCTCGAGTCAAACACAGTTCTACAAAAGCGTGTTATATGTCCTTAATTATTGCACTTGTAGCAGACAATGGCTTCCTCGTTATAATAGGATAGTGGAGCAAACGAATTATAGCTCATATTCAACACTCTATGAGCAGATTTTGGTTTGTTCCAAGCTTCATTATCTCTCATTCGCTTTCTACACTCTATCTTTTTATGCCCATATATATTGCAATAAAAACAATAACCATGAAAGGAATTTTCGAACCTGTTCATATTCCTATGTCGTGGAATAAATGGTCTTTTGGTGTCGTTCTCTTTAACACCTTTCTTGTTGATGGAATTGGTCTTCGTAGTTTCCTCTTCTTTTTTGCTTTTATTCTTCGTAGGCGTATTTAGAATTTCTGCATAACTTTTTGCCTTTTCTAAACCTTTCTTCTCCGGAAGCTCAATGGATTTTGAAGCTTTCTCTAGTTTTTCTTCATATCCAAATCCTGATTTGTTGGATGGTGATCTTTGACTTTCTAGAATCTCATCTAGAACCTTAGTACTCTTTTCAAATTTCAAGTTGTTCATTAGTTTGGTATTTACCTTTTCTAAGTCTTTTTTCATCGCAACAATCTCTGACTCACGATTTTTACATTCTTCTTGTTTCTCCTTGAGCTGACTTCTCAACCCTTCCTCAATTCTCTTTGCTTCTTCAATCTGGGTCTTCAGGTCAATGATTAGATTCTTTGATTCTTCAAGACTCTGGGCTAACTGAGCTTCAAAAGATTGATATTGTTCTTCATATTTTTGGAGCTGAAGTCTTTGCTTCTGATTCCTCTTTTTGAGTGCTTTTGTTTCACCCAACGCACAAATGAGTTCTTCGAGGTTCACCTCACCTTCTTCTTCTATGTCCTCGATTCCTTTCAAATCAACTTTGTTGGTTGATGAACCTTCTTCTATAGCCATAAACAATGTTTTCTTCATCATCACTGTCTGAATCACTTATTCCGCTTTCTTCGGATGAGCTGGTACCTCTTTTTGAATATAGACTCTTCTTTTGCTTTTCAAATCTTTTCTTGCCTGCGCTTTGCCTGAATTCTCTTTTGAACTTGGGCTTGCTTTCTTCATCTTCGCTATCTTCCTTCTCTGGGCATTTAGTTGCAAAATGACCAATTTTACCACAGTTAAAGCATTTAAATGGTATCTCCCGGATCCTTTCTTTAGCTTTCGAATGAATAAAGCTTCCTTTTCATCTTCTTCTCTGTTTGATTCATCATTCACTTTAGATTCCTTGATTGCCTTTTTCTTTGAGACTTTGAATGCGGCTTCCTTCTTTGCTGGTTTATTAGACTCGGTCCTCATTTCATAAGTCGCCAGTATTCCATGTAATTCGTCCATGCTTAGCTTGTCAAGATCCTTCATTTCTTCGATGGCAGACACCTTAGCGTCAAATCTTAATGGTAAAGATCTTAAGACCTTCTAGACAATCACAAGTTCCGAAATCTTTTCTCCAAGCCCTCTTATGGCGTTGACAATTTCATCCACCCACAGAAGATAATTTACAACATCTTCCTCATCCTTCATTTTTAGGCTCTCAAATTTTCTCCTATGGGTTTGGAGCTTAGCTTTTCTGACCTTATCATCACCTTCATATATTGTTCGAAGTTTATCCCATATTTCCTTTGTCGTGTCACATTGCATTACCTTGACAAATTCAGACTCTGACAGACCACACAAGATTGCATTCATCGCCTTGGCATTATTTTCAAAAGCTTTCTTACAGGCTTGGTCTGTTGGCGGAGTTGATCGAATGGTGTATCCGACCACTACTAATTGCCAAATATCAAACCCTAGTGCCATTAGATAGGTTCTCATCCTTACGCTCCAAAATGCATAGTTTGTTCCGTTAAACAACGGAGCCTTATTCGAGGAAAATCCTTCTTGTACTTGATTAGCCATTTGTGCTCCCGAGATCTACCTTCCAACTATTAGATTGTTCCTGAAGGAACCTGCTTTGATACCAATTGTTGAGCACAAGATAATACTGAGAGGGGGGGGTGAATCAGTATTATGAAATTATTTCAAACTTTAATACTTGAACTTAGATCTATAATCACGAGCAATGTGAATATATCAAATCAATCAAAGAACACAAAACTTAATACAAGTAGACACAGATATACGTGGAAACCCTTTCGGGAGAAAACCACGGAAAAAACTTCTTTCTTTATATATATTTCTCAAAAATTTGTAGGCACCAACCTACTGGAGACACCAATCCCCAAATTACAGTTTTGTACGCACCAACCTACAGGAGCACCCACCCCTTTTGCTAAGCACCAACTCAGCAAGAGACACAGATCTCTTCGAATATGAAGGCACCAACCTTCCTTACAAAATTTGCTTTCCACTTTTGAACTTGTTGCTTCCTCAACGAATAATGGAAAATTCTTCTTCTTACTTTCAGATTTCCTATTCTAAAATTCTGCCCTTACGCTTCCTCTTCTTCTTCTTTTTCCTTAAGATATTCAACTTGAATCCATGCTTAATAAGTCTCGTATGAATCTTCTTATATAGCCTTTCGTACCTTTTCGAAAAGACACATCGTTCCAACGGACACAACCTTTTCATTAACACGACTTAATTAAGTACATTAGTCGGCTAAAACCAAAAAATAATTAATGCAGCCCATAATTATTAAATGCACATTGATCAATGCAATTAACCACTTGATAGGAGCGTTGTCCTTCCTTAGACAAATCACTGTTATCATTAAATCGCTGCCAGCCATCATTAAATCTTCTTTTTCACCATAAAACATTGCATATGAACACCTTAAAATGCGGATCTCTCTCTTATGTATAGCTGTGTATATCTCGCTTATACCATGATAATCCTCATGCAAAAACGCTTCTTTTCATGTATTTAAACTTTCATTTTCTACCCTTCTATACTGCTGGTTATTTCCGTTACTTTCTACCATTTCCGTCAATAATTCCGTTACTTTCTGACAGATTTCCGTTTACCAATTCAGCACCTCTTTTGACATCAATGACAATATTTCCAACAATTTCAAACATAAATCCTCCTTACAATGAAACTCAAATGATGGCTGCCTCTAAACGCGATGTCTTCTCCTTTGAATGATCAATGAAACAATGATTGTCTCTAAACAAAATTGACCTCCTTGCACACAATGGTAGCCTCCAATCCCATGCTCCTTGCAATGGCTGCCTCCAAACAAATCCTCCTTACAATGACTGCCTCCTCCTCAATTCGTCTTTGGCTCTTTACACTTACACTTGCAAAAACCAACAATGAATTGTTTGTGTTTTGGAATGCTTGAGTGCCTTTTTATACCTTGTAGCGGCGTTTAGGTTTGACTTATTTATTTGAGTTTAAGGTTTAATTTTTTAATGCATTGACTGAGGAAAAAAAAACAGGTTTTAGCAACAACAGCACCAAAAGCATACGGGTACATCTTTGGGTATGTACTGGGTACATCTATGACATACTTGGGACGGATCTGTACCGGGTACATATCAGGGGGGTTCGCAAGGGTGGGTAACATACCCATGCTTCATAACTGAATTTTAGGTGTACTTTGATGATATCATCGTATGCTTGTGATGGTAAAAAGATAGGTTGTGAAGACTAGAGGTCAACCAACTTGAGTAATTTGGAGTCAGCTTAAGCAACTAACATTTGACTTCATCTAGTTGGGGGCCGACCTCAAACACTTCGCCATCATATGAGGAAGCTACGACTCCGCTCATATAATGAGGTAATAGGCCACGACAACCAAGGTTTGCTTGGCAATCAAGGGTTGGCCTCTAGTTGTTGAGAGGCAGACTATTACATTTATTAGAATATAAGGCTTACAAATTAGAGTTATGTTAATATTAGTCAAGTGTTAACTAATAAACGGTTGTAACCACTTCAGCCATTCTGTAACCATCTCTCACATAATAAAAGAACAGACACACAATGAATAACGCGTGCATTCCAGTTATCCTTCATTCGTTCTTTGTATATCACATTCTTTCTTTATTCTCTCCACATATTATAACATTGGTATCAGAGCGGGACAAGCAAGGAGAAAGAGAAGGGAAGAAGTTAAAACTTGTCTCGATTTCGAATGCTAGATGCAAGAGCAATATTGTAGGGCAACAAACAATAATGTAGGGAAGAAAAATGTCATCAAAAAGGCCATAAAACGATCCAGTTTCAGTTTGAGGGCACTTACAACGAACACAACGACAAAATACAGTTGGCGCCATTGTAAAGGTTAAAAACAAACATAAAACACCAATCAAAGGTATAATTTTGGCTGGATTTTCAAACAAATTCTAGGGCATTTGGAAGTGCTAGAGCACAAAAATAGGAATTTGTAATTTTTGAAGATTTTTTTGGGGTTGTTCATGAAGTTAGGGTACGAAAATAAGATATTTTCAGGGCAAAATGTGACAGGCAGTATGCAGTAGAGAAAAACATGATTTAGAGCATGTTTTTTTGTAGAAAACACAATCCAAAATCACAAGGAAGAGGAAAAAAATGTGATTTTGAAGGTAGTTAGGGCAAAAGAAAGAAAATACAATCACGTGTTTCCATATTTGCAATTTTTCAAGGGTCATTCGCTGCTAGGGCATACAGTTTGTCAATTTTCAATCACATCCAGTTGTCTACGGCACAAACCTGCCTCATATAGTTTCCTTTCTTTGCTTTAAAACATAAGTTTTTAAAATCTTGCTACATTAGTTTGCGGGTCATTCTAGATTTTGGGAAAGAGTTATTTTATGAGGTATTTTGTCTGAGAATGAAAATTCCATTAGACAAATATTTTGGCCTTAACATTCATACTTGGGAAGTAAAAATCTAGATGAAAGAAAAATCAAATGACGTTAATGTAGCCATTGTTGAAAATCCACTGGATGTTGAAAGTGACGAGCTCACTGATAGAGAACATGTATTTTATAAGAAGCCTCACACTATGAAGACAACAAGGGATCAAGTGTAGGTAAAACTCGGCATGGATGGCTGCCAAGATAGTTCGGGAGTCTGTGGATCTCAAGAATTTACCTTACGATGGTCACGAGACAACTTGATGGAGCGCTGTGGGAGTAGCTCAATATGGATGGTTGTCCAACAATTCGGGAGTTCGGGAAGGTGTAATCTGGGAACTCAAAAATTCAGCTAGAGAACTACACCTTTAAGAGGGCCAGGGAGGTAGCTTGATGGAGTTTTACCTAGTCAAAGTATTGTTTTCAAAGGGAAAAGCTTTTGAAGAATGCGTGATCATGTTTGGTTTTGTTACTTTAATGTTCTATGAGTATGTTCTATAGTGTAAACCTTAAGATGGGGCATTAGAATATAAGGCTTATAAATTAGCGTTTTGTTAATATTAGTGAGGTGTTAAATAATAGACGGTGCAACCACTTCAACCTTTTTGTAACCATCTCTCACATGATAAAAGGACGGACACACAATGAATAACATGTGCATTCTAGTTACTCTTCATTCGTTCATTGTACATTATATTCTTTCTTTATTCTCTCTTTCCATATATTCTAACAACAATTAAGGGTGAAGGTTTGTTGATAGTGTGCCCAAGTGCAAGCAAGCCCCACGTAGATAACTAATTGCTGCCAATAGCAAGGATGGTCATTAGCAAGCCTTGAAGAATTTTTTCTAGATAAACTAAAATTGATATGCTTCCAAGTGTCCCACGTTGTCCTTCAATGTCTACCTAGGTAAAATTACTAGAGTTCATGGAAGTCTTGTGCACAACTCTTCATCTCTTTGGTCCTTTGTTTTAATACTCACAAGTATTTAAGTCCTCACTGTTAATATCTAAAATTTTGAAGCCTAAGAAATCGTCCAATTAGTTGTGAGCCAAGTAATAGGCTCAAACTTGTGAGTAATGGCGATTAATTACTTGTGAGTCCGAGTCTATTACTTGGTTAGTAGTAGGAATAAAACACTCCACAAAAAAAACATTAGTTTAATCATATAGTCACGATATTTTGTTGTTTCTACTTTGCTAAGCTTCTATGTGATTGTCGGCAATTTCTACAAGCTTTGAAGGATTTTCCCAAGGATTTGAGAGGTAGGAGTCTACATTTTAGATTGCTGGTCTTAAAATTTGTTTTCCATTTTAAATTTGCAGGCCCATAAGGTTTGAATTTTTTTTCCCATTTTCTTCTTCTTCCTTTGATAGAAACTAGCAACAAGTGTTTTAACCTAAAACTTATTGTGTTTTATAGGGTTTATAATCGCACTTTGCAATCAATTTCTACTAGTATAAGAAGTCGTAGTAAGCCTAAGAAGTATGATGAACTGAAATTGATATGCTTCCAAGTGTCCCACATTGTTCTTCAATGTCTTCCTATGTAAAATTACTAATTACTAGAGTTCATGGAAGTCTTGTGCACAGTTTGAGGTTAGGGTTTTCCAAGTCTCCTTTGATTTCATCTCTTTGGTCCTTTGTTTTAATGCTCAAGTCTTTGCCGAGTCCTCACTATTGATATCCAAAGTTTTGAAGCCTGAGAAATCGTCCAATTACCCGTGAGCCAAGTAACAGGCTTAGACTTGTGAGTAATGGCGACTAATTACTAGAGAATCCGAGTCTATTACTCGGCAAGTCGTAGGAATAAAACACTCCAAAAAAAGACATCAATTTAATCATATAGTCACAATGTTTTGTTGTTTCTACTCTGCTAAGCTGCTACATGATTATCTGTGATTTTTGCAAGCTTCGAAGGATTTTCCGAGGGATTTGAGAGGTAGGAGTCTGCATTTTAGATTTCTTGTCTTGAAATTTGTTTTCCATTTTAGATTTGCAAGCCCATAGGGTTTGAATTTTTTTCCCATTTTCTTTTTCTTCCTTTGACAAGAACTAGCAACGAGTGTTTTAACCTAAACCTTGTTTTTTTATAGGGTTTCTAATCACACTTTGTATTCAATTTCCACTAGTATAAGAATGGCATCCGGTTCAAGAAGCTGTAGTAAGCCTAAGAAGTATAATGAACCTCCTTGGAAGCACTGCAAACTAGGTTTAGAATTATAGCCCATATCTTTTATATGCAATTATTGTGGGTTTAAGATGAGTGGATTTGTTAATCACCTCAAATATCACCTCACAAAGATCTCAAGTTAAAACATGCAATTGTGCAAAATAGTGCAGCCTAAGGTTTAAAGAAAGATGGCTACTTTCCTTGAAGGTTATGTAGAGAAAATAGAGGAAAAAACAACGAAAGCTCAAGATTTGCTTTTGTGATTTTGGGGGCAGCGAGGGTTGATTCCGATGAGTATGACTTAGGAGCCTCTTCTATTGCCCCTACTCTTAAGGGTTTAAGGATGGGTCTCATCTACTAGAGATAGTTCGTGTTCATGTGGAGTTGGACAAGCTTTCTTTATTCCTCGAATTACTCCTGGCACACAACCTTTTCTCGAAGGTACTGTTTGGAACCAAGAATTGTAGAATGAAGCAAGGGTAGCTACGACACATTTTTGGTATTATAACAACATACCACTCAATGTGGTGAGAATCCCATATCAAGAGAATTTTGATAATTGCATTCACTGGTCTCGCGAAGAGGTTCAAGAAAGAAAAGAAAGAAAATATATTAATGTCCACGAATGACCGAAAACATGTCAATGGGACTCGAGAATACACCGAATTAAAATAGAAAGTGCTCAGGTAAAAGGATCCTAGGAACAACGACTAACTAAATAAATAAAGTATAACAAAAACATTGAAAGTAAATGAGGGGTAAACCCAACATAGTAAATCCCCCGACCCATGTTGATGCAGACATGGTTAGGGGTCCTAATGAAAGGATAACTTGGACCCTACAACATTACATGATCATGCAACAAAATATCAACACAATTGCCAACATGAATGTTTTATTCAACATCAACAAGTTACACAGTCGAGACCGATCGCCAATGATTCAGTCATACAACACATTGTGCTCGAAAGCATTGCCTCTAAAAGATTCAATCTCCCTTTCGAGCTTTCCTACATCTACACATAGATCTTATTGCAGTACTCCTTGCAACCGCATATAGGTTGTGTTACTCTACAAGATTTCTGATATAGAACCGAAGTCCACAAATGGAACTATATTGAACTAATTCCTCTATAAACCCCTCTTCAATTAAACTCTTTGACTCAACTATCCTTCTCCAAATGTAATGATGTGTTTATATATAAACACAATCAATTACTTATAATGTAATCCCTACGGCATCTTACCCATAAGCAATTATATGTATTACAAACATTAAATGGAAGAACAGGCCCAAAGGATACATAACATAGCTAAACACGATGCAACAAATCAGCCCAACAAATATAATTTGAAAGTTGGTTAACCTTCATCAACCTTCACTTATGGTCTCGATACAAATACTTCAATGATTCCGCTCTTCTTGCACTCAAAGAAACTTGCTCGCATTAATTGAGAACTTTCAAGAACTCTTCGTGTGGAAGTCTAATGACTTTGCAGTTTCATATGTATGTTTGTGGTATCAAGACGAGTGCTTCGTCATATTGCGAGTTTTGAAAATGCTTCCTGTAATGCTACACACACTCAAGAGTTTTTTGGTTAAGTGCAATAGTTCCAAATGGGTGCTCCATTTCAAAAAGGATCTAGACTCAAAACAATAACGTGGATCTTCCTAAGACATTCTGACAATGATGCACACACAATGTCTAATCACAATACTGACACATAACATACAAGCCTTAAATAACAACACAATATATGCATGGATAACTATGAAAAAATACTTTCATGCCCAAACAAACTACACATAGTTGAACTCAGCTTATTCCTCTACTCTATCATATTTTTGGTTAATGCAAGATTGTGTGTAAACCCATATGCTCTTGCATCATACACCTTGAGTAAGAAAAAGTGCAAGCTCAGTGCTCACACATGCGAGCTAGGTGATAGAACCCCCCTTTCAATCTTTTGATAAGTCCTTGGTGTTCCTGCGTGCCAATGGGTATTCCCAACATTCCAACCATTTGTCTCGATTGGGAAATCTACCTCATGTGCCAAAATCAACTCAGTTTTCCCTCACCCTTGTCTTGTCTCTCTCCTAGCTAACCTCTCTATCTTCTTGGGGTGTTTACTTCTTTCATCACACGTTCTTTCCTTGCACAATGTCTCCGCATATTGCCTTCTCTCTGATATACCTTTGGTTTGTGTGTCCTTTCTACAACATCACATACTCTTCACTCACTTGTTCTTGCCTTTGTACTACGCTTTGTTGCACTTCTGCACATGCATCATTTGCTCTTGTTAGTGCAATTTATTGTCGAACTATCACACGCGCTCTCTCTCTTATATTCCACACAATTTGTTCTCTTTCACGACACGCTACACTACTTTCTTCCTTCAATGGTTTT
The DNA here is from genome assembly GCA_019776745.2 of Taxus chinensis. Lineage (NCBI taxonomy): Eukaryota > Viridiplantae > Streptophyta > Pinopsida > Cupressales > Taxaceae > Taxus > Taxus chinensis. The sequence continues at coordinate 56,728,858 of CM034154.1, read as the reverse complement.
GAAATGAAATTTTGTCCATTGTTCCACAATTGCACTATATTGGCTTTTCCATCGTACAACATATCCCGACCAAATTGCCAAGGTCAACCCAATAAGACATAGCATACATCCATTGGTAAGATGTCACATAAAACTCTGTCCTTGAACCAGCCAAACTTCATTTCTACCTCATATTGTTCCCACACAATGCTTACTCGTCCTTCCACTGACAATGTCACTCTATAAGGACTAGGATGTGGTGTTTGTCTCAATCCAAATTTTCATACTATTTCTAGGGCTACAAAGTTGTTTGTGATTCTGTTAACCACCACTACTATGCATTATTTTCCTCTAGTCTGACATCTCATTTTGAAGATATATTTCCTTTCTTGCCCCAAATCTTCTCTTTTTTCCATAAATTGTGAGACCATCCTCATTGCAAGTATTGCATCTCCTTCCTCAGGGTTGTTGATGTAACAGTATGAGGCTTTGTCTTCCTCTTTAGCTTGTGCAACATGTGCACTAGCATTCTTCTTCTTTTCCTCATCTTTGCGTACATGAGAACACTCAAAACTTTGATGTCAAACCTCTTTGCATCAATTAAAAATAACACTGATTCATACACCACGACTTCTACATCTCACAGAAGTAGTCCTACTCTTTGCTCCTATGCATCACTTGTGTTTGCTTCTCCCCTTGCTGCTACTGTCGAGCTTATCTTTGTTCATTTTTGTATTTCTTCTTCATGCCAAGTTTTCCTTTTCCCTTAAACATATCGATATGCTTCTTCTAGAGTTTGCACTTTGTTGGCTAGATTTTCTGCATAGCACCAAACCTAGGCAGTCATGAGATAAATCTCCCTCATTTAACCGGTGAGGCTCCCGTGTCAGATTTCTCAATATAAATATGTTTTTATCTATCAGGGGTTTTACTTTAACCACTTAGTTCATGAACCATAACTAAGAAGTTCTGCAGCAAGCAGCTGTTTAAGAAAGGAAAAATTATAGAAGAAGAAAGTCAAGGTATTACAGAGAAGAAGTAAGGAAGATGTGCATCCCAATTAGTAGATAGCAGAGCTAATTGCATGCACATAGAAGAAACTTAATAGATTTGAATACACAGAATTATAAAGCAAAGGCAGCTCTAGATCCAGATCTAAAATAACACCAAGTTTACTTTAAAGATCTAAGATTTAAAAGCAAGAAACACAGTACGCCGTGACACAAAGTTCTCCGGAAACCTGCTTCTTTGTATTCCTCTGCAACAAGTGGCTCTCAGGGGTTCAGCACAAAGTCTAGAACACAAGATTGCTTCTTACAAATTCTGATCGATCATTAACCCGGAGGTTCTTCTCCTACTTATAGAATGTAGGAGGGAAAGTACAAATAGAAGACTCAAACTGAACTAAAGTATGAACAAGTAAAGATGACATTTGGCAATCATCCTCAACTAACTTCTTCTTAAGTGACACATGTATCACTTAACTAATAGAAAGGTTCCACATGACTTCAAGTAATGGTTGCAAAACCAATAACTTAGAAGTTTACAATTTCATCCGGGAACATAGAAAGTAGAAGAAGAAAGAATAGAAGACGTCATGCCAGCTGTAACATCTACATCTTCTTCTTCTTCTGATATCTGATATACTTGTCGAACATATAATTCAGCATCTTTCCATCTGTTTTAGCTACTGCTTCCTTTTCTGTCATGAATTGCAGCAACCCTTCATTCAACACTTTGCTGCATGCTTCCACCTCTTCCAAACTTGGCCCAAATCTCGCAATGTCTGCCTGCAGTGTCACCAGCCTACTGATAGAGTTCATCGTGAAAGGCTTGGTAGCTTTATCAATTCTCTTTTGTACCATCAAAAGAGAACTTTCCAGGGAATCATGCACCTCGTTAGAAATAATCCGCACGTATGAAGTAACACCTCCATCCACTCTTTCCTCAGTGAAAGAAATGATATTGTCCGACAAATCTGATGTTCTACTCTCAAGCGCCTGCATCCTTTTCAGCAAAACTCTACAGATCTCCAAACGGAAAGATACTGCAAACTCTAACTGCTTCCCCTTCTCGATTGATCCATCCGGCACAATTTGTTCTACAACCAATACATCTCCCGGCAGCTTGATCTCGGCCAAAATACTTAGGTTACTCTCTGCAACTGTAATCATTCCTTCTATGCTTTCTATCAGTTGCTTTAGTTGATTTGTTGCATCGTTCATAACCTTTAGGCAGGCTGGCACTTCCCCATGTTGCACAGAAGCTTAACGAATAATCAGATCCTTCCATTCGTCAATAGCCTTTACTTGATTGCTTGCATCTTCCATTTCCTGCATAAGATGATCACTCACCTGCGCTGAAATGGGCTGAACGGAAGGTTTAGCAACCTTGGCTATGATCTCACATAATTGAGATATTTGCTTCTGCAGCTCTTCTTTCTCCGCCTTTTCATTGTCAAGCCTAAGGAACAAAGCATCCAGCAACGTCTGCGTGTCCTACTTTAATCCTTCAGTGGTAGCTTGACCGAGTGGTATTTTGGTCACCGTCACATCTTCTGCCGTGAGCTCCTCTTCTACCTTTCCTTCTGCCGGAATTGATATCTCAGCAAACTTCTCTCCCGAATCCTTGATGATTAACCTAGAAGTTGCTTTAGCAACTTTAGGCCTTCTGTCTCTTCTGCTCAGATCCTGAAGTAGCTGCAAGTCATGTTCCTCTAAGTTCATCTCTCCTCTTGCTTCCGGAACCAACTGCAAAGCTAACCATTCTGAGAAATTACTTCTCGGAGAGTGAGAAGTCGCTGAGTGCACTACCATCTCCCGCTCTACATCCTCTCCCTCAGAAAGTGCCACAGTATCATGGCTGCCATCTTCTAAAACATCCAAGGACAAAGCTCTTTCGAACTCCGTCATCTGCAGCTTCAACACCTCTTCTGGAACGGGTGATGAACGAAGTGGCTGCGGAGAGAAGACGAACGTCGCTGGTTTCAATGAAGGCATGGAAGCATCCTGCTGCTGTGGTGCAATAGTTGGTGATCCTCTGGGTACTGGAGAAGTCGGAGTCAAAGCTATGGCCGTAGAAGTGGTCTTCTCTTTCTCTTGAGATCTTTTGTGTACTTTCAACTTCTCAGACCTTCTGCTGCTTTCTCCTTCATGCTTTCGCTTGAGGGAATCTCCTGTGCCGAAGTTGCCTGTGATTTGATTCATCAATGCTTCATCAAGGCAATATCCCTTCGTCAGTAACCAGTTCGAAGTATTCACCAACACAGCTCCAGATCTTTCTTCTATTGTGCTGCAGCCGCCATTGCTATCCTACAGTATAGCTTTATCTCCTCCCATTTGATGGTAAGTGTCAAGTACCACGTTCCCATCATCTTTAAGATCCGCAGGTATCCGCGCTAGTCCAAAGTCAAATACTTGCTTTGCCGATAACCTGCTGAAATCTTTCTTTCTAACCTCGTACTCACTTCTGCACTTCATCCAGAAATCTTCTAACAAAGGCACATGTGCGTACTCCTGGGAGATTGTCTTCCTGGCTATTCCAAATGGATCGAAATTAAGTCACGCAAGAAAGAACTCTTGCTCATACTCGGACAACATTTGTGCTTCCATCCCTCGAGCTTTGTGAATGCTGATGCAACTGTAATATCCCACAGTGAGTGGGAAGAAGCCCATAGACTTGTGCCGCTTCGACTGAAGGTCGTGTAACTCCACAAGTTGCCTGCTCAGCTCCATGGCGATCAATCTATCACTCGGGTACCTAGGCATCTTTATTGGTTCACCTGAAAAGCTTGTAACCCTAAGGTATGTGAAATCTGCAAACTGGATGAATACACTGCCAATCTTGGACACTGCTTCCCATGCTTCCTTGCTTACCCTGTGAGTCTTCAAGTCTTTGTCCAACCTGCAGATGAAATCGTAGAAGTCGTCGTTGATCACTTTAAAGTCCTTCTCGTACGAAGGTACAGTAAGCTGTGGGTAGCACTCGAAAATGGGATCCTTGGAAAGAATACCACATCTATCCAGCTTGGAAAAGACACCCTGTGAAGCTGCAGCATACACCAAGTATGAAGTCATCTTGAAGCTGAAGGTACGCTTCACATTCCGCAGTTGCTCACCGATATTGCTGCTAATAATTTCTGACCAATTGATTATAGAATCAACCTTGTTGATTTCAATGGTCCTGAGGAAAGCATACATCCATGTCCGGAAAGTGTAGGCATTTGCTTCACCATTCAACCTGCATAGCAATTTGACGATATCATCCGCCTCCTGCACCAAATTGGATCGTGGAAGAGTTCTCGGGAACTTGGAAGGGGATCTCGGCTTCTTCATGAACCGGCTATTCATAATGCTCACACAGTCAGCTCTATGCTTTTCCCACCTACTGTCAGCATCCTGAATGCTAATAGAAGTCACCACCTTTCGCACTGGAATCTTCAGACAATAATTGAAGAATTCTGCATCCAAACGAATTATTGTCTTTCCCACAACATCACGCACTGATCTGGATGAAGGATGATAAGATCTAGCACACTCCATCACAAACTCTGGCAATTGGGCTGTACACAGAAAAGCTGCAGCTCGAATAATTCCACTACTTTTGACCGCACGCATGAGTGAAGTCTTTTCAGCTCTGGATCTATCAATCAAATCAAAAAGAGGTTCTGGGGCCTAGATCCGTGTCTCCTATGTCTGAAAGTTTGGAAGCAATGCATGAATCCATCGTGCTCTCTTTTTCATCTCCTTTCGCCATGGCTTTGTCTATCTTTGTCTGAATAATTCTTTTTCTTCTAACTTGGCCGGATTTCTTCAATACTGGTGCAGATCTGGACAATTCTTCAGATTCGGAGGATATTTGCAATGTATTGGACATTGATAAAAACTCTTTTTCTTTTATAAAGCACCTGTAATGAGTTCCTGCAATTTATTCAGACAAAAATGGCCACCGGAGCATGAATAGTGAATTTAAATTATAAAAATCTGCACTTTTCAAGCCTGCTGCCCCAAAAATTGGTGTTTAATTTGCACATAAAGAGAGCATGAATCCTTTCAATCAACACTTGAGCTCCTGTAACACCTGTGAAAACAACTATGCAAACGAAGATCAACCTTCTCCAAAGCATACGCCAAATCTGGAAGCTTTTAGCCTTGTTAGCACTTTTTCTGAACAAAATCCTTCCTCTAATGGGGGCGCACTTTTCCTCCTAGCTGCAATTCTTTACCTGTGAATTAAATTATTCACCCATATGGCTGCCCATGCTTATATAACCTTCACAATTCTATAATTAATAATTGCCCTAACAATTAAAGGCAATTAATTAATTAAAAATCATGTTTTTCTCTTTTAAAAATAGCATGTTTAAGGACAGCCATCCAATAAATTAAATTAATCCAATTTAATCATTCACACAGCACTTCACTCAAGCCCCACAGTGTGCTTTGACCATAGCCACTGAAAATAGAAATTAATTTAATGTTTTAAAGCTTCAAAAAACATTAAATAATGCCCAAATGGGGGGCACTTTTTGAGAGGAAGGGGGCAGCCACTAAATAAATTTAATTTAATTAATTTAATTCCTTTCTTTTATTCCTTCTTTGACTTTTTGACCTCCTCAAGCTTGGGCGCACTTTTTTAAGAAGAAAGATTATTAAAAATAATCAATTTAATCTTTTTAATCTATCACCAAAGGGGGGCGCACTTTTTTGCACATGTAATTCTATTTTTAAGAATTTTTCCATAATGGGATTCTTTACCCTGCCAGGCAGGGCACCAAAATCCTGTGATCCACTTACGTGATTTGACTTTGACAATGAGATTCTTTACCCTGCAAGGCAGGCACTAAAATCCCATGATTTCACTTAAGTCACTTTCCTTTTATTATATCATGGGAATTTTTACCCTGCAAGGCAGGCAATAAATTCCCACCTGCCTGCAGCCTCTATTTTTCCCACTGCAGCTTAAGTGACTTTTATAACACGGGAAAAAGTACCCTGCCTGTGGCTTATATTTTTCCCATCGCAGCTTAAATCCTTTGTTTTCCAAAAATGCGCCCATCCCCGCAGGGGCTTTTCTGTGCACGACTTCGCTTTTTCCCAGTGATCCAGACCTCCGATGACGACTTCCTCCGGGTAAAATGTGCGTGTATGTTTTCCAGCTGCTCCAGGCCAAAAATCGGGCTTACCCGGCAAAGGAGTTGTTCCAGAGAAATTTTACAAAAAACAGAACGGGACACCACAAAAACACGAAAAATTGCCAAAAGTTACAAATAAAGCCCAAAACTTAAAATAAGTTAAAATCCTTCTGGTACATAGGAATAATAACATATTCGCTCATAATTGAGTCAAAACAGAGCGCAAATAGCCTCATACGGGGCTCAAAATAATTAAATACAAATTTCCCGCAGACAAATCCCGACGACAGAATAAAACAATTTTGGGCATCTGGGTATTTGGCGAAAAAGGCTAATATGGCACTTTAGGATTATTTTGACGCAATACAGGAACTTTCAGGCAATAAAAACAACAAACGACCCACTATTTTAAAAGTACGAAAAATTTTCGGATTGGGTAGTCATAGATTTCAGGGTGAAATCTGAGTGACACCACACTTTCAAAATACTGATCTCATCTTAGACCACCCATCACAATCTATTAATGTACTGCACTATCTTTTCGTGATCCATTTTCATTACGGCCAACACAAATTGTGATCTTATAGAACTCGGTGGATTCTTTCACACTCAAATCATTTTGTTGCAAGATTTCCAACCTTTTCAGCAAATCTAATTGGTAAACACTAGGCAAAAACATTCCTTTCAATTTCACAACCATCCACTCCCATCAAGTTATCTTATCTTTACCCTCTTTGTTGTGCTCAAACTGAAATTCTTTCCACCATAACGCAAAATGACCTCTTAATCTGGTTTGCATGATCTTCATTTTTTGTTTCCAAGTATTCTTACATTTTTGTGAGCCAATCAATAAACTCTCGGGCGTTCAGTGTTCCTAAAAAATAAGGAACTTCCATTTTAATGCCTCTACTAATTTTCAACATAGCTTTCGATAATCTCTCTTCTCCGTCATCTAGGAAATTTGGCACTGGGACTGCTTCTTACGTTCTGCCTTCAATTGTTTCAAGCATTTCTTCAACATCACTTGCATCATATGTTGTGATAAATCCTTTTTTACGGTCTTCTTCCACTGCAGTCATTTGATTTGTATTGTCTGCAACAAATCCATAATGTCATCTAATCTTCCAGCAACATTATTAACAAGTGCACCTCCTTGCCCTACTCTTCAAAGTAAAATCTTGTTTTTCACAAACCTTGATCTGTTGTCAAACCTCCTAGCAAGCCTACGAAGATTGAGTATTCAATTTGTTTCAAAAAAATTCTACCCACATTGCAAAGGAGAACTTCTAATAATCAATCCCAAAGTTGTGCCATGCGTTGATACCAAATGATGCAGGCACAGTTGTGGATCTTAATGAAAGGATACCTAGGACTCTACAATGTTACAAAATTACACAGCAGAATATCAACAACACAATCAACAACAATAATGTTTTATTCAACATCAACATGTTACACATTCAAGACCAATCACCAATAATTCAATCAGACAACACACAATGCTCGAAAGAGAAACACCCAACACGACAGCATTGCCTGTAAAGATTCAATCTCCACCTCGACCTTTTCCAGACCTGCACACATATCTTATTGCATTATTCCTTACAACCATATATAGGTCATTACTCTATAGAATTGTTGATTTACCACCACATTCTTCAAACATAATTGTATTGAACTAAATCCTCTCTAAACCCTTCTTGGATTGAACTCTTCAATCTAACTCTTCTACAAATGTAATGATCGAGACATCCTACCCATTAAATGCATTACAATTATTAAAAGGAAGATAAGGCCCAGAGGACCCATGTCATAGCTAAAATCGATGCAACACATGTCAGTCCAATGAATATAATTTAAAGGTTGGTTAACCTTTTGTTGGCCTTCACATATGATCTTGATATGGCTACTTTAATAATTCCTTCCTTTGTGCCATTAAAGAACCTTGCACACAATAACACAATAACTTTGGAGACGCCTTCATGCAGAATCCCAATAACTTTGCAGTTTCATATGTATGCTTGCGATATCAAGATGAGTCTTTCCTCATTATGCAGGCTTCCGAAAATGCTTCTTGTAATGTTGTACATGCTTGAGTTTTCTGATTCTATGTCATAATTCCAAATGGTTGTGCCATCTCAAAAAGGGTTGTTTGTACTCCAAAATAATATTGCAGATCTTCTTGATACATTATGACAATGTTGTGCATACAAATATGTGTAATCACAACACTAACACATAACAGACATGCCAAAGAAACTTAGTATATGCATGGATGACTATGCAAAAACATTTTGACGCACAAACAAACTACACACAACTAAACTCAATGTATTCATCTATTCTATCATATTTTTGGATGTTGCAAGATTTTGCATGAACACAGATACTCCATCACATGTGGTCAAAGAACAATAAAAATAGCCATGTGGAGGGAGTAATAATCTCTGAAGAGCATGGGCTAATGAAAGTTGAAAGCCAAAATGATTGGATGATAGTCTCATCAAACATCACTGACCATGCCTATGATAGAGGAATCATCTATGTCATTTTCTACCATTGTGAAGAGGCCAGTGCAAAATCTGATATTGCTCATTGGGGAGTGTCTACAGTTGAGGGAGCTAGGTTAGGCAATTCTAAGAGAAAACAAATCACCCTAGAATCCCTCCTAACATCCAAGGCCAAAGAATCTCCCATGGAAGCAAAGAAACTCATATGTGTGATTTCCTCTGCAACCCGAGAGGTGGTTGTGAAAAAGAAAAGCCACATTGTTGAAGAGTAGATCCATGACACTGAACAAGAGAGGAACCCCGTCCCGAGAGCTAGTGTGTTGGGGTACCTTAGAATAGTGTTTTGCAAAGATGAGCATTGCTTCACTGACCTATCCTCTTCAATTCATGAAGCAACATATTCCAGAGGGTGCGAAATGCCACCAACATCTTTGAGGGGCTAAAAAATGAAGTGATTAGCATAGGGATTCTAAGGGCTCCTTGTCGAGACTTGTGTCGAAGGGTGACAACCTCTCAAAGAACAAGAGCCAGGAAGTATGATTTAGGTACCAAAAGAAAGAGGATAGACATTTGTCCAATCTCTGTTAAGACAATAATATCTCCCCTGGATCTCATAATAAATAGGGCATCTGAAAATAAAGTGCTCCTCAATCTCGACCTCCTTAAAGGGGCAATGAAGACAAATCTAGTTCCCATATAGAATATGATGATAAGTCTCAACCTATAACCGGAGCAAGCATACCCTCAAATGACCAAGGGGAAGCCTCAAGTTGAGAGACCAATGGCACTAGAGAAAATCAAGGTGACGAATGACACCATCAACCACCAACAAAAAAAGCAAGATTGGGGACACTGTAAAAAATATGCAAGTTATGGTAGAGCAAAATAGAATATTGTGTAATAAGGATTGTAATATTTTGTCAAATGGGTGGAAAGATGGAAAAAAGCGTACTTTGATTAGCTTTCTAGTGGCTTCAAGTGGATAATTGGTGATGTTAAAGTCAATTGATGCCTCCCACCAAGTGAAAAATGCAAAATCTTCCTGTGATATGTTGGATGAGGTGGTCATGGAAGTGGGTGTGGAGAATATCGTCTATAAGTTATGATGGACAACGCAATAGCATATGTAGCAACAACGAGGCTTATTGAGGAGAAGCAACCTACACTATTTCAAACTCCTTGGCAGCCCATTGCATTGATTTCCTACTTGAGGACATTGGAAAAATGACATTGGTGAAAAATGTGCTTGAAGAACCAATAAATATCACAAAATTCATTCACAATAACCCTTGGGTGCAAAGCTTCATAAGAGAGCACACCAAAGGAAAGGAGCTTGTGGAAACACGAGTCACACAATTTGCCACAACCTTCTTTTTACACCTTAAATAAATAAACAAGTTTTTAGGTATAGAGACTTGGTTTTTATTTATTTAAAGGCTCAAGGGTTAGAACATGTTATATATTCCAATTAATTAAGAAACACTAATTGCATAAATCAAAATATAGCTCTCAAAGCAATTTACAAAATCTAACGATAGATATGATTGCTCAATAAGCAAGAGAAGTGCACTTAGCTGATTGCAAACAAAGAGGTGCTCTGAAAGTGCATGATGATTGTGCAAACTAGAAATGACCTGAAGGTGCTTTGTTTCTAGAATTGTAGCTACAAACTTGGCTAGTATGAAATTATTTAGCCTATCTTTGACATGGCACAGTCTGATATTGAGCTGTATAGTTTGGACAAAGATATGTTGGTGCTCTGTAACTTTCTGTGCAGCTGCAACACTCTGTGGTAATCTTCGCATTGAAACCCTAGGTGTTGCAGATGTACAAAACCCTTTACGTGATGTGAAACACCTTCAAACCCTAACCATGGGTAAGAGACCTACAAAAAGGTTAGTGTTTGGGTTGAAGTGCTCTTGTGTCGCCTATATCGGTATGTTGTCATGTGAATTGACTAACCCAAAAATTCCAAACTCAAACCATGACAACTAAGCGATAATGCAAGTTTTTGCCTTCTAATCCTCTTGAATCGTTGTCATGGCCAACCTGCCTCCTGTGTCATCCTCATCTTGACCTCGGAGGTAGTCCTAATGCTTTAGGTGAACATGTATAAGTTTGCAAAAAGGTGTAATAAAGTCCATTATTCCATTCAGTGAAGTGTAGTGAAATACTAGTTCTCCAAGAAGCCTAAAAAGGCCAATTTTGGCCATTTCAGATCCTGTGCGCATCCTCCAGGAGAGTTATGAAAAATTCTTAAACATCTGGAAGTGTATTTGGAGAACCTTGAAGGTGTTGGAAGCAATTTAGGAAGATTTAGGAAAGATTTGATCATTCAGGGAAAATTTTCTCAACAACGGGTTTTCAGGTGCAAGGAATGAGCAGTCTAATAGTGAATTCTAATTTCGCCGGATGATTCCAAGAGCTCCGTAGGGAGTTAGGAGGCAAACAAGTAGTCATCGAAAAGATTGAAAAATTCTCTACATGGTGGTAACATCAATTTTGATCTAAGGTGTGAATACTTTTTGAGATAGTCCAACCAATGCAAGTGTATCTCGCAGTTCCGAACAAAAAGGGGCCAATTTTTGCAGTTTCAGGCATATTCAAGGTCTGAAACCCATTCCATTAATCTTAGAATGGATTTTGGAATCAAAGTCATATAAAATTTGACCCCAAAAGATCATCCTAAGCCTCCGAGGTAAAAGAAGTAAGTCTACAGGCCATTTTTGGCCAGCTAGTGCAAAATCAGACTTTCCAGTTATGGTAAGGCGCACTTTTCAGCTCCTCTTGTCCCTATTGTCCCCTTGGGGACATGGGGGACATGAGGGACACAAAAATGCGCCTTCATACTCCTCCCATAGGCGCACTTTGGAGCACTTGTTGTCCCAAGTGTCCCATGTGTCCCATTTGTGTCCTCGGACAAGGGGGACATGAGGGACACGAAAGTGCGCCTTCACTCCCTCACCATGTTCGCACTTTTGTGTCCCTTGTGTCCTCCATGTCCCCAAGGGGACAGAGGGGACAAGAAAGTGCGCCCCATGTTCATTTTAAGCCCCCAGACACTCAAATGACCTACTTGTGCTCCGCAAGCTTCTTTTTCAACCCCTTGTGCTCATTCACTCAACCCCCCTTGCTTCCACTTGCATCCAACCTTCTCCATGGGCACACTTTTGTATCCCCATTGTCCAAGGGAACAAGGGGGACAAGAAAATGTGTCCATGCCCATGCCCATGCTCTAGCCCCTAATCGTTCATGTGACCTCTCTCGGTTCCACAAGCTGTTTTCCCAGCCCCTCCATCTCACTCACACTCGCTCCCGTGCTGACACTTGTCTCCATCCTTCTCCAAAGCGCACTTTGGAGCCCTTGTGTCCCCATTGCACCATTAAAACCACCTTTGAATCTCACATTAACTCTCATATGACCCGGGGTTAAACCGAAGTTTGCAAGACATCATAAAAGTGAAATATAACTCATTTTTAAACCATTTTCTTCAACACAAGTTGCTCTTCCTCCATGGTTGTTTTTGTCACACCTTGAAAACTATCTTTTTTTACTAGGGATGTCGACAAAATTTCTCCAGAACAGCCATAGCCTTCAAAACCAATATTTTCTCACATCTCTTCAACCGTGAACCTGATTGCAGTGAAATTTAGCCAATGGTTTTCTCTCCATATATCATAACAGTGTTCTTCAACCCTAAATCAATGTCTTGGATTGTTTCTACATCTCATTAGAAGAGTAAATTGCAACTATGGTGTTCTGATTCTATAGATGGTCACTTAGGCAACAAGTGAAATCAAGAACATTATGAAGCCTATGGGGTGTTGAAGCATCAAAATTCAAGTCATTAAGGCAATAGTCATAAGTATGACAGGAGAGGATCATCATGGGTGGTGCCAATGGTCATCCTAGGTTTACTTTGCAATGCCTTGCAACAGTGTTTCTAAACACTTATTCAGCACTTTGGAGTATCTCACAGCAGAAGGAAGTATATGCAATCTCAATGCTTCAGTTCAATATGTGATCAGAGGTCAAGATTCTTGTTCATGAAGCATTTCCTCAAAGGTCTATTAGCAGAGATTCATCTTCATCAAAGCAATCCCCTTCTATATCCCTCCTCTCTCCATGTTCTAATTTTCAATTAAGAGTGTACTTTTTGCTATTTTGTCCTATTCCCTTAAGTGACCCTCAATTCAACATTGTAAGAGTTTTTTTCACTAATAAGAAAAAGACTCACTTCCTAGGAATATTGGAAAGTCATGTGGAGGGTAGATGAAGAGAATTTGTAATGCTATAAATTGGAATGGCCTCTTCATTCCAAGGGGTTGGCAATTGATGATTGAATGTATATTGTTGAGATTACCACTACTACATCAACCAATAAAAGTTGCAGTTCTTCTATTCCTTTGCTTATGTTCCTCTACTGTCTCTCTCTACTTTCCAACTTTTCATACATGATAATCTTGTAAAACCAAGAAAAGTGTTTACGCCTTTGATAAATGAGTCAATGGAATTTTGTTTCTATGATTTGTTGGTCTTATCATTGTTGTGTTATTTTAATTGAATGTGGACCTAGTATGGTTATTGTATGTGAACTCTGTAAGCCAACTCACAACAGCAACCCTCTCTTTCCTTATTCCCCCACTCCCCTTTACCTCTCTTCGCTGCAAATTCCTCACTCGTACCTGGTACAAGCATTTTCCACAGGTTTAGAGGAGTATTCCTATGTGATCCTCGGCCTAACGGCCACCCACAACTTTAGGATAGTTTACATTAAATAATGGGAGTCTCCCCATACACAAGAAAGAGGGGCTTAACCCCGTGACCGTTGGCAAAAACCAATAACTTGCCCACATGACAAATTATTTCGCTAACAGTTATCAGCAACTCCACTGGGGAGAGATCTGCCCTTGTGCACCCTTAAAGATCTTTGGAAAATACAAACAAATAATTATTCCAAAAACAAAACAAAATCAGATATCAAAGTGAAAATCAGAATTTGAAGGCGACTCTATCAAGGAATGAATCCATGTCACGTTCATTTCCCACATCACAATGATGAAGTTTCGAGATTGGCATTTGGCACCAATAACTGACAACAACCATGAAGAAGAAGATGACCACTAAGAAATCGAGATTTCTGATGAGCCATCATTCTGGACCAGCTCTTGCAAAAGTAAGAATTCCGACACGGCGAAATAGTCTCTTTTCTGTAACAAAAACCTGCAATCAGCAAAAGGAAAAAAGGTTAGTAACATTTTTGCAAAATTTATGGAAAGAGTATCTAGAGTGGATAAAATTGTTGCATCTAAAGATCCCACCATCAAATCCTTGTGGCTTCAATTCAAGCGGACTCGTGCTAGAGGAAGGAAAATGGGAATGGCACCCGTTGATGATCAAGAATCCAAAAGCCCGATGAGAGAGATGCGGAAGAGATACAAAATGTTATATGAATGGCATGAAGATGAAAAATGTCTTGAAGGTAATGTTTTAAACTTCACACAGTTGACAAAGAAACTCAAAGCTTTGTCCTTTGTCTCTCTTCCTTTGGATGATTTTCTTGCATGTGGAGATGAGGAAATGACAACCTTGAAAAAAGAGTTTGTGCAAAGGATCTTGAGTGTTGCAGAAGAGAACCCTGATTCCCAAACCAATCTTGAGATTCTGAATTATGTTGAGGCTATGCAAGAAAGATGTGAATAGCTTGAAGCACTTCATAATGGTGACGAAGAAGAGATTCATCTTTCGGAAGAAGATCTTGATGATTCTCTGTATTAGGAGGTGTTTGTTCCTGAAAGACTCCTATGTGTTTCTCATGACTACCCTGTTCTTGAGCTTTCGACGAAAGTCAACTCCGCACCTTGGAGGATAATTAAGAAAACATGAATGTTGAACCTCCATTCATAAATTCATTTTGGCTCAAGGCAGAGCTTTTTGGAGGAATAATGTTTATGAGAAATAAAGATTCTTGTTTCATGACAAATCATCCAATGCTTGCCAAAGATTCCACCAACCACGAAGATGTTTAAGAGACGAACCCTCCTTCCACACCACAAATTCTTAAGGAGGTTGACTTTGAGGTAATCATTGATGGTTTTATTTCTCATTTTGGCTCTCCTTTTGATTCACAAATGCCCACTGATGAAATGAAGAAAATGGAAAAATCCAATTACCTTCTTGAAACAATTGTGGATGAACAAATTGAGCATGGCCTCTTTGAGGAGTTGATTTCCCCGTCATCACCAAAGGAGTGTAATGTTGATCATCACGGCAAGTATGGAGTCTTCCTGTTTCCTTGCAACGAAGAAGACTCTATAGGCGATGTTCTAAAATGTCCCTTTCTCTAAAATAACAGATAGAAAACCCTTAGCCCAATTTTGTTTCCAGACGGCTAAGGGAGGAATAAAAGGGAAACTTAGTCATAATGAATTAATCATAAAGTGCATCATAAAATATTATCATAAACATTTTATTAATTTATTAATGACAAGGATATAAAAGAAAAGAAAAGTGACAAAATGAAATTAGAAAAAAAAAGGGTCACTTTACTTGGAGGAGAAAAAAGATAAAGAACAATATTAAATGTGGGGTAAGAAATGTGATTGGTGGTTGTCGGTGGCTAAAAGGCCAAAATTTGTTATAAAAGCAAGTCGACTTGCAAGGGAAGGATATCTCTTGTTTATGATAAATTTTGAATTTTGGTGTAAGCTTGTAAACTTTGCATAACAACTCCAAAGGACTAAAACCCTTTGTAGTTATCTTTAGAGGACGAAAACTCTTTGTAGTTAGCTTTAAAGTACGAAAATTGTCTTTAGCATTGGAAGAAAAACAAAAACTCTTCTTCTCTCGTGCTTTCCAACAGTACTGAAGGTTGATTTGTAGATTTGGCATTGATTTCAACTAGGGTTTGGAGGGAGAACATTGTTGCTGAGTTCTACCCTTGATTTCCTACATTTCTACACTGGAGCAACCCATAGTGTGAGGGATTCTGAGTGATCTAGGGCATGTTTGGATCTAATTTGAGGAGTTGTTCCAAAATCAGAATTTTTGAGGCCAAGATCAGTTGTGCATCTATTTTGGGCTGAGGAAAGTCTATTTCCAGCTAAGTCTGCATTTTTCTATCTACAGATTTTATAAATAAATTTACAGCCCTCTTATTGATCAGAAAAGTGGTGTTTTCTCATTGTTTTCCATAAATAAAATTTATGCTCTGTTATGCATAAGTATTCAGAGATTTTTCTCCAGTTTTGAATGATTTCCATCCTTTAGACAAGTCACATTTTCTGAGTAATATTTAGATCTGCATTTTATTATTTTTATGTATCTTCTACAACTTGCTATTTTGGTTTGGATTTGCGATTATTCCATTTGTGGTGGGAAATTTGTCCATTGGGGCCATTACAGTCATATCAGAGCAGTGATTCTCCTAGCATGTGAAGGAGAAAATCAGATCTGAATGCAATAAGGAAAATCACCTATAGTCTATCAAAGAAGGAATACTCCAAAGAAGGTGATAATGGAAAAGCATGATCAAAGAGCTCGTCCTAATGATGAGCTTAGCTACATGCATGAGGTGATCACAAGGAGTCAGGGAGACTTGCAGCAATCTATGAGAGAAAGTCAAAGAGATATGCATCATGTATTGCGGGAATCTCAAAGGGAAATGTGTGAAGCATTGACCGGTTCCATTAGAGATTTGGCAAAGATTCTACAAGGGAACAATATCTCTACAAATCAAGGAGATCCCAACAATGGCAAAGGAAGCTCTACTAGACCAATTAAGACATTTGTTAAGCCTCCACGTCAAATTTGAGGTTGAAATTTCATTGGTTAAATGAACATCAAATTTAATGTCAAAAATAATACTTTGATGGTCAGACCATTACATCCCACCCGTTACTGCCATTGTAAAACACCTATCGGCATAAATGTTGTCACCCAGAAGTTGCGCGCTGATAGATAAGATAAGATAAGATAAATATATTATTGTCCAACGAATGACCACAAAAGTAGGTCAATGGGACTGCAGTCCAAAAATATACAAAGTGTGAGCGGGGACAACTCTAATGAGTTCCCAAAAACAGAAGAAAGAAAAGAGACGAAGTAGAGAGGAAGCCCGAAGCCAAATACTCCCACAGGCGGGGGCATTGCAGCAAGCGGGCGAGAAAGACGGGAGAAGCAAAGAAGGGAATGGGGTAGGGGGCAAACGAGGACCAGTGGTCTACTCAAGAATGGTAGCCACACCCCCCCAACATTTGAAGCCGACGAAAAGAAGCTCCTGATGGACTGGCAACCCGAAGAGGGGGGTGAAAACCTCCTCCCCTGCTTAGATCTGAGACTAAGACGACGGCCAAGGGGACGAATGGAGCAGGGCTGCCCTCTAGTACGAGTGCGCATCCGATTCTATTGGTGGTGATCAGAAGAAATGTGAATGTACAATCTAGGACGAACTGATCGATGCACTGTATCTGGGTCAGAGAGGCTCTGTCGTTTAGTTCCTCCACCTACGGGTAGAACCAGAAAGAAGGTTGTAATTCGTCTCGTGGGGATGACTTTCGGAGGAGGATGAAGAATCTGGTCCCGGAGCAGCAGAGACTCGCAGATGTAGAGGGCAAGACACCGCTGGTCAATATGTTTGAAGAAAACCGGGAGCGTCTGAATCCCTCTGTAGAGGCAATGAAATCGTCCTCTGATCTCATAGTATATGGGGCGGCGGAAGATGAAATGAGTCTCGGTATCCACCTCATGAAGGCTACAGAGCCTACAAAGTCTGTTGTCCCGATCAATGTGGTGATCAGTCTCACACCGAAGTCTGTGGGAGCTGACCCGAAATTAACCCAGAGGTATACAGAGGGTATGCCCCCAGTGACGAAAGGTGTGGTGAGGGCGGATGATGAGTCCATCTCTGATCTCAAGAAAGTGCTCTACATAAAAGGACATCTTAGGGCGCAAACCCCTAGGAGGATTCAACCAAGTAGTCTAAATGAAGCTCCTCTAGATATCTTCCTGGATGGACCTGTTCAACACTTGCTTGGTGGGAAAGAGATGACTGGGAGCATTCAGGGAATACTAGAAAGGGGGGAGACGATCAATTTGGATACCAACTGAATCCAACAAGGCAGAAGTCTCGGAAAACCAACAACGGCTCACATCCTGGGCAATACTCACAGAGGAACAATAAACAAGATACGGATACCTGACCTGCTCATCGGAGACATCACCAAACCTCCTGATACGATGAAGAAAGGTTGATATGTCAAATATAGTTTCCAGACGGAAAGGTTGGGCTCCGAACTCTGCCAAAATAATATGTTGGGGGACCGTCTGCTTGCATCCGATGAAGCGGTGAAGGAGGAGAGTCTGAATCCTCTCAGCAGAAGCCCAATTTGTGTCTAAAAGGGAGGGGGCCCATACAATAGACCCATAGAGAACAGTGGGGCGGATGAGGGAGTTCATAAGAAACATCTTGGAGGAGATGTCCTGGAAGTGGTTTCGAAAGCACTGTCTCTCGAGAATGGCAAGAGACCCATACCCTTTATTCACCCTCGGTTGAAGAGCATGCCTCATACTGAATCTTGGCCCTGAGAACTGGACTCCTAGGTAGGTGTATGTATTAGTGATTTCAACCTCCTGTCCCTTGAAGAATAAATGGAGGTGTGATGCCATGATCTTGGTCTTACCCAGATTGACCGTCAAATGCCTAAGAGCACAAAATAAAGCAAGTGCATCAAGTTGTCTCTGAAGCCCCTCAGGAGAAGATGCAAGTAAAACAATATCGTCGGCAAAAAGGAGAATAGAAATCAAGACGTGGTGAAGAAGGCAACCGCCCCTTCCTGAATGTTATCCCAAAGAAAAGATTCCAACTCATCAATGTAAATGCCAAAGACGGTAGCAGACAGGGGGCACCCCAGTTTAACCCCAATGGTGCTCCTGATGAAATCAGACAATCCGTGTGCAATGCAAAGGCGACCAAGGATGAACTCATAGAGGCGCATGATAGCGATAATAAGAATCTTAGAAATACCAAAGTCCCGGAGTTGCTAGAAGCGGGCCATGCAAGGTACGGAGTCAAAAGCTTTTTGAAAGTCTACAAAGAAACAATAAACTTTCGAAGAACGGTGACAAGCATCCTCAATAATAGCCCGAAGGGTGAAGATGTGGTTGATGGTGTGGTAACCCGGGCAAAAGTCAGCCTGACCTCTGGCTCTGAGCTGCTTCTGCTCCAAAATCTCGGACAACAACCTGTGGAGAACTGTAGCATAGAGTTTGGAGAAAGAATGGCCCACCATGATAGTCCTGTAGTTGTTTGGATCAGAAATGGACCCAACTTTGTGAATGGTGTGTGTTCTCTCTCCTGTTGACAAAATTGG
This sequence comes from Taxus chinensis, assembly GCA_019776745.2. NCBI lineage: Eukaryota > Viridiplantae > Streptophyta > Pinopsida > Cupressales > Taxaceae > Taxus > Taxus chinensis. Next base: position 56,709,865 of record CM034154.1, on the reverse strand, counting down.
AACACCTCAAGGTTGTGGGCAACCTATGTCTGAGGTGAACCTCCAAAGAGGGCTAGTTTCCTTGTGAATCACCTAAAAACTAAAATTTTAACAAGGAAAAGGGAGAAAGAATGTGGAAAAAGGGAAATGGAGGTGATACACCAATGATTTGACACACATACGTACTATTGCATACAAGGAAGACAAAGATCAACACACCTGCACAACTCTAAGCTATTTTGCAAAATTAATTCAAAGGTTTAGGAGAAAGGACAGCGGTAGAGGGAGTGAATTCCACACTAAAGCAATACAATATTCCTATCAAACACGATGAAAAATCAGAAAACACCAGTATGAGAGGGAAAAATAGAAACTTTTATTCAGAGGTGCAAGTACAAGGCTAAGATTGCCAGAGCAAAACAGCCCAAGAGTATGTGTATATTTTTTACAATGCAAAACATCATCTTTTATCAAATTCAACTGCTGCTAATAGACTCTGCTCGATTTTAATTTTATTTAATTTCCAATCCCTGCATGCTGCTGCTCATTGACTTTTTTTAATTATAAAAGTCCATTCTATTTTGTCTCTTCTTCCTTTGTCATTTTTGTCCATGTCTTTTCCTGTCCTTGTCTTTTTCTGTCCTTGTCTTTGGCGCTAGTTTTATTTTTGGACTGCTGTCTTTGTTTTATTTATTTTCCCCTTTGCTGCTGCGTCAAAACTGTGACTGTTTCAGCTGCATGCTAATCACCTTTTTATTTTATTTTATTTTTTATTATTCTTGCATGCTGCTAGTGCCAAACATAGAAATCAGACTGCTGCTAAACTTGGAACAACAGTTTCTCTCTTTTATTTATTTTTAAATCCACTACTTCTCTTTTGGAGCTGCTCTTGCTAATTTTAGCAAAAGAAAACTATCTTTTAGCCAAACACTATTTTTAGCAACGCTAATTTTAGCCAATCTTCCACTTCTAGGCAATTTCTATTTTTCACATATGCTATTTTTAGGCAAGCTAAAGATAGTCAATTTTCCAAATATGGCCAAGTGCTATTTTTAGCAATTCTCTACGTGGAAAATATGGTAATAGTAAATATTAATAGTTATCTAAAACAAAGATAAATTGGTTGTTCTGTGATCTGATTTGTTGTACATTGTCTTGCTTTTTCATTTGCTCGCCTGCCTCAACTAAAAATATTTTCGAATTGGAAACTCGATCCTTCTCCTCATCTCCCTTGTTCAATTTTCTATGAAAACGGTATCCATACCTTGGTCCTTGATATAGAATTTTTGCTTGTTTTCCCCCTCTGATTCAAAAATCGCCAAAAATCGCCGATAAATCGCGTTCAGCCTGCAAAACGATTAAATTTACAAAAAATCGCGATTTTCAAAATCTGATAAATCGCGGTCAAAAACCCTCGAAAATCGTTGAAAATCGCGGCTAAAATCGGTGAAAATTGGGGAAAAAAAACGTGGCTAGGGTATAAGACGAAAGTAAAGTAAATCGATTTGTTTTTTATGTTGTTTTCTCTTTCCACGGGCTACAGTCGACGCGTGAGGGCACTAAAATACAGCACGTAATTTTTACCAGTTCGTGTGCATTTCTTACAAGTTCGTGCTCGTTTTTACACCTGTTCGTGCGCGTTTTAGACCTGTTCGTGCTCGTTTTAGACCTGTTCGTGCTCGCGTGCTCGCGTTTTCTGCCTGTTCGTGCTCGCGTTTTCTGCCTGTTCGTGCTCGCGTTTTATACCTGCGTTTTTTACCTGTTCGTGGCAGCCTGCAGGTATGTGTATAACTATATTTAATATTTATTATTAATGTATGTTAAAACTTAATATTAATACTGTTACAAACTTACACTGTATAATATATTTTATGAATACTGTTAAAACTTAATATTAATACTTAATATTAATACTGTTAAAACTTAATATATTTAATGTATGTTAAAACTTAATATTAATGTATGTTAAAACTTAAAATTTTAATGTATGTTAAAACTTAAAATTTTAATGTATGTTAAAATTTAATGTATGTTAAAACTTAATATTAATACTGTTACGTATATTTTATGAATTTAAATGTTTTTAAAAGTAGCGATAAAGTTGCCGATTTTTTCCGATTTTTTGCCGATTTTTTGCCGATTCCCGATTTTCGATTCAAAATTTGCCCTGCCGATTAATCCCGATTTACGATTTTTTGAACTATGGTTTTCCGGTTCCCTGATCTTTCTTCAAAATGACAATGACTGGATTTGAGGCAAGTTATAATTGAGGAGAAAAATTCTTTTGAACATCTGTTTGCATCTAGCCAAGTATTTTGCAATCTGTTCTTATTACTATATATTGCTCTTGGGCAAGACTTCCTTTTTCTCTTCTTGCTGGCACATTTCCACGCACTTTCAAGCCTGTTTGCATCCATTAGTATTGTTCTCAGGCCAAACTACCTTTCTCAGCAACGGCTGCATAAGAAGACAACATTGTCAATTTGAAGTTGATCATTAAACTTGAGCAATCCCAAGCTCCCCTAGCTTGATGCCCACTGCTTTCAGCAATTATTGAAGTAGTATTTGACATCTAAAAAATCACTCAACGATTATAAATCCGTATGATAATCTACAAAAGGAAGCTAAATCGCAATAACAGACCAGTCAAAAACAGGCCAAGGAAAAACAATCGTATGTACAAATGGCTAGGGGAAAAGGGCACCTCCATACATGCCAAGTGAATTTTGAAGAGACGGCGTGATAAATTAAGGCTCTCAACCTCCAAATTTGTGGCCGTTCGAAGCTCCTTGATGCCCTCCAACATTCCATAAAACCTTTAGGCATATCCTCTTCTTGAGGAAAACCCCTATTTCAGACACTGATCTCCATGTGATATTCCAGATCAGACATCGCTCACCTCTCGCCATTTATTTTCTACATTTGACGTCTAGAGAGCTATTTGGAAACTATGTACCAGTAATGCAGTAGATCCTGAGGGGTTTTATGCCAAATTGCTAAAATATGGTGTGGACTCACTGCCTTCCTAGACTGAGCTATTTAATGAGTTTGACTTTCCAGGGCTTCCCACCTCTTGATCACAGCACATCATCCATCTCATTCATAAATCCAGGGATACATCAAACCCAAATAATTATAGGACTACGATGATTGGGTACACATTTACTAATTTTTATGCCACAATGCTGGACAAGATACTGAGGCCCTTGCATCCTATTCAAAGCATGATAATGAAAAATGGATACCCAAAAGTGGGCATGATGAAACCTGCATACCATAGTGCTCAGCATAACTAATTTGAATAACATAATGTGCATAAATAATATAGATGACAGATTGGTGGCAAAAAAATTAAAACACAAATTATAACAAAGATAATACCAAAAGACAAGACCAGGATTGAACCACAAGTAGATAAACCAAAAAAAGGAAAAAGAAAAACAATTCAACCTGCAACATTCATACCTTCCCCATTCTGTAGGTGGATTCCAGGCAGACAACACCACGTCTGATTTGGCATTAGCTAAGCAATTTCTCACAACAAATGATCTTGTTGCAAACTCTGCAACTCCAACATCTTTATAATCGCGATCAACATTCAAAATCTGCAAGACCCAAATTTTAATTTTAGAATTAATCCCTCTCTTTATTTATTTATTTTCTCTCTCTTTCTCCATATTTTCTAAGACAAATTGGTTTGAAAGCAAGAATGCATACGCCCAGTCACAACAACAAATGCACCCTGGCACTTCTTTCAATGTCTATTTTTTTCCATATGCATTTGGAAAATCAGCATCTTAAATATGTTAAAAAAACTCTTTGTTAAGGAGAAAATACAAGGAAGTAACATGAAACTAGAACCAGGTCTTTTCTAAGGCAGTATTCAAATAAAAATTATGTATGAACTGAAAGCATTGCATGTTATGCCTACTTGACTACAGTACGTTTTCAAAATAATTGATTGGAACAGTCATTATATATTATAAACTGACTGCCTCTAGTCACTAAATCCACTTATAATGTCGTAAATAAGCATGATTGATTCCATTAGGAATCAAATAAAATTGGAAATGGCAGTCCAATCAGATTCTGTCAACCTTGATCGGACTCCCATAACTGGATCATATATACTACATGGTGAGTAATCATTTCTTTTGGAGCATGTGCTGCAATGTTTATGCCATATAGGTGCCCTCAATGCCCAGATTAGCATTTATGATTTTCAATAGCCTTACACCCCAATCACAATGTTAACAACCCTTATAGGAAATGATCCACGGGGTTCTTTGCAAATAAATTAGAAGTGAAGGAAAACCAGATCCCCTACAGATCAGTATGCCTTTAGTTCAAGTGATGATTGCATTAAGTATATCTGTGACTTGATGCATTCATTCACGAGCAATCATACAGCATAGAATCCATTTTTATATTCGGAAGGTCCTATGAAGATTATGTATGTACAGCCACAAAAGTGAAACCGAGGAAGATCATCTACGAGATAATTTTGTAAATAGACTACATTTTACAGAATCTAAATCTCAAACATCTCCAATGCAGTATTGTTTGCATGGCTGATGTAGTTGGTTAAAGTAGAAATTTTTACATGGCTGATGCAGTTAGTTGTGCATGGCCTGTGCAGTATACAAAGATGTTTTTACTTGGTTAATATGCTGTTTTGATTATTTAATCAGATTTTTCTCTGACCGAGATTGAACAAGTGAATATTGTTTAATGGTTTGCAGGTACAGAGACGAGTCCTCCTCTGGAGGACAATGTATGCCTGATCGTTATCCAACTTTTAAGGGGTTTATCAGATAGAGATAGTGTATTGTTGCATGTCTTAGGTTTTGAGGGTGTTATGGAGATGTGTTGTATTCCTTTTGATGCAAACATGGTACAGACTTCTTAGAGGCTTGGCAGTATTGGTATCAAACATTCAGGTGGATAATATATGGAGATGTGAATGAGGCTGCATTTACCATGGAGGACGTGCACGGCATTCTGAGACTGTCAGTACAGGGGCATGGATGTTTTGTGATGTGCCTGACACAAACAATGAGCAGAGAGCTCTGGCTCAGTATGCATCTAGACTAGAGGTTGTAATGTCATTTGAGGGCGAAGCATGGGTTGTAAGAAATAATGCAATAGACAAAGATATGCTACTCTATCCTAGTCTAATACAATGATACATGAAACATAAGCAATCATACCAAGATAAAGGCAAGAGAAGGGTTGGAAATACTTACCTTGGTGAAGGCACTATTGGCGCATTAAACTCCCAAGGTCAGTAGCACCTCGTAAGTGAGTTGTGGTGGGTGAATCACAAGAGAGATGGGTAGAAGACCTAACTAGACCAAAGTTGGGGACTCTAGAGATTTGGTAGACCTTGGTACAACTACTATTCTTATTGCTCCAAGTAACCCAATGTTCCAAAGTAGACCTCCAAGCATAAGCTCCACTAAATCCTAAACCTTTACAAGAAGATTTGCAAGCAAAAGCACAGCAGATTATGTGATGATGACGCAGCGAAATGACAACAAAGATGCCTATAAATAGGGGAACATAACCTGAAGTCAAGATCTCTCCTAGCCAATAACATCGACCATGGTTGATGCTGCTGACTGGAAAAAGGGTTCTATTTAATGGCATCGACCATTGGTTGTGTTGTCGGCCACAATAGTCCAGCATGTAGGTGAGGAGAGGAGAGGAGAAAGAATGGAAGCAAAGCAGAATACTTGGAAGAGGCATGAAGGTCATCTGAAGGTACTATAGGTAGATGTGAAGGCAATAACGCTAAGGATATCAACGGATCATAAAGAGAAATCAAAGAGGTATTAAGGAGTCGTGCTAGGGAAATACCACACAAAATGACTCTCTTAGCATGTACGGCCAACCAGCCCAACCCCACTCCCCATATGCCCCTTAAGGCACACACTCAAGGAGATTAATGTGCCAACAACATGTGAAGAGAAATCATTAATCAGAATGAAAAAATGGTGTATACACTTGGTTTGATACATCGACTTTCAGGGATTGAACCTTAGCAAATGAAGGCATCTTTCTCACATGATAATCAAAATACACGACGCGTACTTGATAAGTTCATTATAGGAGATTGCAAGGAGAAAACAACACCAACTGAAGCTGGATCAAAGTTGTGAGAATGCGATAATTAAGAGTCAGCTTTTTTAATAGGAAAAAAAATCTATTAAGCATTACATTAAGAGAAATATAAACGTAGAATTATAATTCTTCCATATCCAGATATTCAGATATTCATTGATTCCAAGAAAAAGAGACTAGCAATAAACTATACAACCCGTTAACTACATTTTGTCTTCCAGTACGTCAATGGTGGGTTCAATTCTAGAAATACTAGGGAACTCTGTCTAGCATGCAAATAACAAAATTGAAAATTCTTTTGCTAGTCTTGAAATATGATTATATTTTGATGACACTGATAAGAAAATCCAGAAGTTCTAAACTGGAGCACTCTGAACTTGGAGTACTGTTGAAAAATGGTAGTAACCATTATGATTAGATTGTTGATGAGCCCATTAAATGGATAAATGATGACATTTATATTCCCCCTTTTTTGAATTTGAATGCATTTTATAACTTTTTCCTAATCCAAAGTAGAGAATAAATGCATTTTACCAGATTAGTGTGTGAATCTGTTCCAGCATTGTGTTCTAACCAAAAATCATGAAAAGCATTCAGTTTTGTGTTTTCAAATCAAGAAAAGAATGTTTTGTCCAAGATGCAGAGTTTCGGGCCTAAGAATTCAAGACAATTCAGCTTCGGAGTCTTCCCAGCTCGCTTAAAAGTCTTTACTTATGGCTTCGTAGTGTGACCTTTAGCTTCGGAGTATATTTGACAACTATGGGACCCTATCAGCTAATATCAACGAACCATGAAATGAGGAATTTTGCCACCCTGGAACTCGCATCTATTCAAGAACAGCACACATCAAGATTAGGAAATGTCAATTTTAGCACAGATCATGTAATCTATCTCTGTTGTAACTAAACCTTAGAATCGACCAGTTCCCCCAATTCTCTCCATTATTTCATCATGAAATATGGAGATATTGTGGAACCTTTCCACCCATAATCTAAATAAGGTAGATTCTAAGGATTTCTTCAAGTTGTTTTGTAAGCGTCAGTTGAGGGAGCTGGATGATATAATCCGCACTCACTGACTGTAGTAGGGATGTCCGAAATCAGTCATTCCTAAGTTCAAAACATCCTTCTACTCAATGTTTGAGCAAGGGATGGCAGTAATTGATGATGAATGGCTATTGAACGAATAGTTTACCACTAGTGGCCGGTGGCAGTTCATAGAGGGATCTACACTTTAGTGGCCATGTGAAATGAAATCTGACTTATGTGTTAAACATTGCATTAAGACCACTACAACAGTCCATTTATGTCTCAATATATAGAGAAACACATAATCAATACTGTATTACATATAGCATAAACAAAATAATTCTTTGTTATATAATACTAACTAATTCACTAGTCAACCAATGAGTTTAAAAAAAGGGCAGCAATGATTTTTTTAGGAGCAGAAAAAGAGATCAGAAAAGGGAGTTTCAGCAATAACATTGTTGTTTCAGTTGTAGAGCCTTTTTTACATGTTGGTGTTATTTTGGATCCAATTGCAATTGTAATTTCAGACAGATAAAACTCATTAATTCATATTATATATGCAAATATACAAATATATATAGGTTTTACACACTCCTTTAATCAAGGAGTCAAGTGTAACTACTAAACAACATTAAATCCCTACAATCTCTCTTAGGCATTTCTCATACTTGAGTTGTTGTAACAACACTAAAAACTCACTCACATGTGTGAATATATTTAATTACCCACATAATATATAAACCTAAATAATAACTCCTATGTGAGCACTAGAAGCATATTCATATATTCCCCCCCCTAAGTGCGAACATGGGGAGTAACCACACCATACATACTGGAAACAGAAACATATGTCCTTGCAGGATGCAAGCTTTAGGTCTATTGTTTTGCTATCCTGGATATTTGCTGCACATGATATATATGAGAACTCAACAGTTCTGGCTTTCACTTCCAATGACTGCTCATTCACCGCCCTGTTGCACCCTATTGCATTGCTGGATGTTGTCATTGATGTCAAAGGCATTGATGGCAAAGGGAGAGTGCAAGAGCATGCTTATCATATGTGTTTCAGAGGTTCAAAGTGAATTCATGAGGTTTCAAGAAGACAGAGTCTTGTATGGTGAGTGGCAGTGTCAATTCAGGGTGGTTTCAGGTACCTAAAGCAGTGTACAGGATGGTACAGGTTAGAACAAGCATGGGAGAGGTGTTGAGAGAGTATCTACAACATGTATGAGCAAAGGTTAGGCTCAGTTCAGCTCCAGGAGTGAGGTTTGTATGTTAGTCAGAATTGGACTTGAAAACTAACAATGTTCATGGCTGCAAATGAAATGGGCTACAAAAATGCATAACTATTCTTTTCTAGAAATTTTGGGAGGTGATAGAGGAAGGTGTCCTGGTGCTTCATGCCAAATTTCAGGTCAAATTTAGGTCATTTGTTCAAGTTATGTGAGTTTTTGTGAAACAGGCTAGTTGAAAAACTCATTCTGAGTTGCCTAGCTTCTTAACCCTCAAACAAAATTATACAGTCTCCTTCGAATAAATCATAGGACTTTTTGGAGTAAATTGGCATAAAAATCATGTGCAAAAGGAATCTTGTCAAAAGGAGGTGTACGTAGTTAATTTTTATACCCTTAGACCAATAGTCTAATCCCATGCGTGCCGGCCTATCAACCAATGGGGGCTAGACGCTCACCCGAGACACGCGCGGGTGCTGAGTCTCTCCTTTATGTGAGTCTTGTGAGAATGCATATTCTTATGACAGATAATCAAATGCAAAACGATAGAAAAGAACCATACAACATTCTAAAAACCTAGAATGAGTTGTCACCCCATTGCATCCAAAAAAGAGAAATAGCAAACAACATATGAAAATGGTTCATACATAAAGGAAATGCAAAAGGATTATACTCATGAACACTTATATGATTCAGAACAGAGCCTTATATTCATATTAACATGTTCAATAACCACATTACAATCTTTTGAAGTCATAACAGACCCTCCTATAATAACACAGAGCCATGTCATGCATCAGAGCTACACTATGTTCATCATATTACAAAGAAGAATGCAGACCCATCCCTCTAAGTGTGCCATCACTCCTAAATTTTCCTAATCCCAACTCATAGAATCATCCATGAGATCTCTGCAGAGCTTCGCCTCTTTTCCAGCGCACTACTCTCTCAGGATGACTCCATGTATATGCCTCTATCTACTATTCACACTCTCTTCTATATATATCTTTCTTCCTACCCGCGCAGCTCAATATATAGCTTTCCTGCCTTCACTGCCATGCCTTCCAAGGTAATAGATCCGTTGCCAAGTGTCCAAGTGGAAAAATAATCTGGTTACCGATGCACAAGGCACAAAACGAAACAAAAAGAAAGGAACAAGCAACGAGAAACGGAAACACATGAAAAGAAAAAGCATAAAGGGAAATTCTAGACTAATTGGCAATACTATCATATTACAAACACCAAGAAGACTTATTTATAGTAGGGCTTCAGCCTACTCCCATTGAAATGACCTGGTAATCTCCTACCATCCAACGCTTGTAACTGGCAAGCACCTTAATCAAGAATGTACGAGATGATGTAGGATCTTAGTCAAGGTGTGACTTAGTATCTTGTTAAATGCCTCAGCAGTTCCATTTGCTTGAGGGTGATAAAGGGTAGTCTTGTGATGGGCCACCATAAATTCTACTAATAGAATCCTGACCGTTTCATTGAGAAAGTGTGTACCTCTATCGCTTGTTAAACTTAAAGAACAACCATACCTGTTGATTATGTTCTCCCATAAAAATCTAGCAGTTGTCGCTGCGGTGCAATCCTTCATAGGCGCTGCCTCTGCCTAGCGTGTTAAGTAATCAGTGCAAGTAATGATATACCGCGAACCAATCCTTCGCGCAGCTAGCGAAATTGGCCCTACAAATTCAATTGCCCATTTTTCAAATGGTTTAGCACTGGCTATTGGTCGCAAGGGCATTTCATCCCTCTTCCTAGGTTTGCCAAGGCGATGGCAATGGTCACAGGCCTTGCAAAACTCAATACAATCCTGGTAGATGGTTTCCCACCAAAGCCCTGCTAATAAAATCTTCCGTGCGGTAGCATTTCCTGCATAGTGTCCTCCCGCAATCCCACCATTCGCTTCCTCCATAATGGTCACGCGCTCATGTTCCAATTCACAACGGCACAGAACCTCATCATGACCTAGCTTATACAGGTCTCCACTAATCAACATGTAGGGTGCGGCATGTATTGCTAACTGTTTTCTCTCCAGAGCCTTCATTCCTTTCGGCGCCACACCTGTTTTCAAGAACAATGCGATACCTTCCAAGTTTGAGGACGTGCGCCACAACCTAAACAGTTGTGCGTTCGGCATGGTATCCTCACTTTGCGCATGCTCCCCTGAATTAATCCTTGATAAGTGGTCAAGTCCTAAATTGCTCTTTCCTAGTTTTATGACCACTGTGAACTCAAATTCTTGAAATAATAGGACCCAACGACATATGCGCCCTTGCAGCACGGGCTTGTTGACTAAGTATTTCAATGCCATGTGGTCTGTGTAGAATATAAATTGTGTTGCCAACAAATACTGCCTGAACTTGTGCAGCGCGTAGATCATGGACAATGCTTCGCGCTTAGTAGTTGTGTAATTATGTTCTGTTGGTGTCAACTTTCGACTTGCAAAAGACAAGAGATGATCAACAATTCCCTCACCAGGTTGAGCTAGTACTACTCCCATAGCTGTCCCTGAGGCATCAACATGCAAATGCAAAGGCTTATCCCAAGAGGGGAAATGTAGTATGTGCGTCGTGACAAGCCTATCCTTCAAAGTGTCAAATGTCTTCTATTGCGCCTCTCCCCAATGGAAGGCACTCTTGTGTTTTAGCAATTCTTCCAAAGGCGCGACGATCTTGTCATACCCCTTGATGAATTTCCTATAGTACCTTGTATGCCCAAGGAATCCGCGCACTGCGCTTTGACTAGTAAGCTCCCCTAATCCCACAATAATTGCAACTTTGGCGGGATCTACTAGTGTAATATCCCACTTCCAGGATCAATAGACAATATGCAAATCAATGACTCTAATCTGTTGGAATTTGTAAAAACACAACCACAAACCACTTGAACCAATCAAATAGATGACTCAATAAACCCCAAGATAGGCGTTTAATGGCCTCTACTAAATAGCTTAAACAATTAAACTCAGAAAATCAGATTCCTTCCCATAAACATGAAGATCAAACATCATTGCAAAAGATATTAAATCGCTGCCACAAGGGAATGAATATTATACCCAAATAACATTACCCAGATCGCTGCCCTAGAGGGCTCAAAACATATGCTAAACCAATCAATACACTTCAGCAGTGGGCCATAACTGAATCTAATTTCGCCAATATAAATTTGCTAAATAAATGCTGCCAATATATATGTGCCTTTCATGAAATATAACTCTTCCCAAAAGCCATCATCAATCTGCAATATCAATCATATAATGTCGCTGCAATGGAAGACTTCAAATAATATGCAAACATAGTCATCAGAAGAGGTTATCAACTGGCCGCATGTAGTTTACTAACAGTTCGCTGATCCTAAAGGAGCCCAAACATGCATTGAACATTCAATAATTAATACCAAACTGAGTCGCTGGAATTAGCATATTAGTCTCTTCCAGATCGCGGCATATTTAGAGCATTAACATGCATAAAAATGTCCTTATAACTGTCCAAGGTGATCGCTGCAATAAAGGGACTGTGAATTTCATTAAATCAGGCATTTATCCAAGTCGAACCATTCTACAATTGCTAAAACAACCATGAAAGGAATCACTGTGGTTAGAGGACACAATCACACAACCAACTAATCGCATTCCATAGACAGCTGCATTTAAATCAGTCCCACATCACCATAAGGCAAGTCGCTGCAATTTAGATTATCTTAGACAGGCATTAAAACTTCAATCATTACCCAAAGTAGTTGCTGTATGTTTGAACACAGCAACACCAAACTAGCTGGTCGATTCACACCAAATATTGCTCCAAAAACAGTCCACAAAACACCATGAGAATTCGCTAGGGCTGGAATGAAACATACAGCCAAGTAGAATTGCAATGGCACTCACAAAATCACTTTTTTTTTATCACAAACCGGCTGCTACAGTGACGTCACTACAGTGATTCGCTACAGTAGTAAAATGCAGATTTGCCAAAGATAATAATAAGTTCTTCAATTGATGCCAAAAGAAAACCAGCTCACTACAACCTCCCACGCAAGAGAGAGAGAGAGAGCTTCAATGGGCATGCATCCCAACTCTAAGCATGGAGTATCAAAATAAGTTCATCATAGCATAATAATAATAATGACCCTAGCACTCCTTTTATAAGCAAGGAGGCACAAAATTCAAAAACCCTAGGAGAGGGAAAATATTAAATAAAAGCAGTTTGTTTTCCCTAGATGTGGCGTCCCTTTTTCAAAGGGTGATTTAATCAATAAAAGCCACCTAAAATATTTATTTAATTAATTCCCCATTTAATTTTTATATTTTGGGAATTAAATTAAATAATCTTCATAATTAAATAATTATTGCTCCAGGCAATAATATTTAATTATTTAATAAAAATGTTCCCCTTGCACATCCCAAAGCCCACGGGGACGTATAGGCTAAGGGTCTTCAAAAATGGGGACATTACAACTAGTAAACCTTCTTTGCATATAATGTGTCCTAACAAGGTTCCAAATAGGGTAGCAAAAACACATTTCTTAATGTTGAGCGATATCCTTAATTGCCGACATCTCTCAAACATCAATCTTAAATTGTCACAATGGTCTTTCATCAATCCATACACAATCCAGTCATCCAGGTGAACTTGAAGAAACTTATGGATGAAGTCCTGAAATGCTTGTACCACGATGCGTGAGAACACAGCAGGCGCATTCTTCAATCCAAAAGGCATAACCGTGTAAGCAAAACTTCCCCATTCAGTGGCAAACGTTGTTTTTCTCTGGTCTTCCTTTGCAATCCTAACTTGGTGATACCCTAAGAACCCATCCGTGAAAGAGTAGACTTCGCGCCCGGCTACTCCCTCTAATATTTCTTTAGTAAAGGGGGTTGGAAAAGGATTGATGACACATACTGCATTCAGATCCCTATTGTCAACACAAATTCTTATCCTACCATCCTTCTTGATACTGATGACCATTGGGCTTATCCATTCTGATTCTTCCACTGCCTCAATGATACCAGATGTTATCATCTTGTCTATTACTTCCTTGACCTGTATGCGCAAATTTGGATTCATCTGATAAGGCCTCTTCCAAATCGGGCGCGCGCATCTTTCTTCAACTTGATCTTCATCTCCCCTAAGGAATGGTGAATGCCTTTGAGTTCATGGTACCCGAGAGGGAACAAATCCTGGAAGTCGCGCAACAGATCAATGACCTTCAAAACTTCCTTTTCCGACCAATAGTCCCCAATGATAGCTTCTTTAGGTTCTGTCTCTGTTCCAATGTTAACCTTCTTTGTTTTCAAGGGCTCATGGTAGGCGCGTGCTTGCTCATCAGCGTTGTCTATGACCTCGTGCGTACCTTTCGAATGGTTAGCATCCAAAGTTTCCATCTCTTCACCGTCTACTACATAGACCATTTTTCCTTTTTCTTTTTCCATGCACACGCGCTCAAGTTATACTTCCTCTGATTCTTCTTCATTGAGGCGCGTCTCCAAATAAGGCTCACCCAGTAACTCCAGTAGCCTATCCTCTGCCATAGCACTATCTCCCATCGTAAGGCGCTTGATCACTTGTAGTGCCTTATACACTGATGGCTTTGTACTCCTATACTCGAAAGCTTGAATGAGATCAGCCGCCAACTCCTGCCAATTACTTGTTTGATGACGCATCTCCGAATGAATATACCATGCACGTGCACAGCCTTGTAAGGTGGAATACAACTTATGCACCCATAACGAAGGCGGTAAAGCTTTTGCACTTCCCATCCAGGCCTTCTCACATGCTTGGATATGAAATAAGGCAGTCCCTTTACCATGGTAGTCTTGTATGACCATGGGTGCGTTGCTCCTGGAGAATCTTACAAAGAATGTTATTCTTACCTCGCACCACTCTAGGAGGTTTTCCCAATGTGTAGCCCATCAACGCGCTACAGTTCTGAGTAGGTTATAATTGAGCATTCCCCTCCTCTCGTCCTCATTTTTCCACTGAGCTTCCATTTCTCGCAAGAAAATTTCAGGATATGCTCCTCCAGATTAACTTGGCAACTTCTTCCCTCCTAGGTGCTTGGCTGAGCGCGTCTTTGTTACCCTTGTTACAGATCCTCTCAATTGTCGCCCAATCAACTCACAGGTCCCATGCACCCAATTGTCGCATGCCACACTAGTGGTATCACTCAAGGACTGAGCATCTTCAAACTAGATGACTCCCTCCGTGGGATGAATTATCTCAGGATCTCTGATGGAGCGCACATAGATTCTGTCAAGGACTTCTTCTCCTAAGGGCTCAGTATAGGGCACTGACTTCCCATCTATCAAAGGAATGATCACCCTTTCTTCCTTGTTCTCAAAGCTGATATACCCTTTGTTAAACTGCAGGTCGGCATTGTTCTTGTAACACCATGGGCGCCCAAGCAACGCTGGAAAGTTGTCTAAGACGTCAAAACCCATTTCTTCCTCAAAGACCCCTGTACAGTCATAATGCATAATCTCTGTGCACTGTTTTCTATGATCTCTAGGAACATATGAAAATCATTCAGGAGTGGATATGATGTTGAAAGGATGGAGGACGTTTTCACAAAGCTACAGGAACAAGAATTGTTAAATTTCATGAAAAAATGAGAGAGAACTCCATGTTTTAGTGTTCTCGGGCTCTAATTGTGCATATACCCTGATCTAGGATTTTAACAAGAGGAAAATGGTAGAATAGAGAGTTTCAACCAACCAAATCTCATGAAATCTCGGAATATTCTCTGTAAACTCATTCTAAATCATTTGCAAGAGGTTTGAAGTTGAATCATTAAGTATGGAGAGAACTCTTGCTAACAGAATTTTCAAAACCCGTGTGGACTGTCAAATTTGCACAGTTTACAAACTTTCTTGCTCTCTGATCAAATTGAACAAATTCCTTGTTGGTCCAAAGTAATAGAAGGATGCTAATTGATTGGAGATCATCTTGGTTGATTGAAAGTGTCTTGTTTTGGCAAAATCAGTTGGAAATGGTCCTGATATTAGTGCACAGTCCCTGTCATGACTGAGAGGCAGTTATCTATCTCATTCAATGCATTTCTTCATGGGTTGAACCTTAAGCCCTTGGTTTGTCATGGTTCTCAGAGTATTCAGGAGTTTGTGCACTGATTATCTCAGCTTGAGAGTGTTGTTCCCTTCAAAGAATCAATCTTCTTATGCATAGTGGTATGAAGACTTGGATGGTATTAAATTCTCTTGCTCAAGTTGAAACTTTAATCCTTGTAATCTCATTGCTTAGTCTTCACTAGTGTTCTTGGCGTCCAAAGAAATTCGAGAACCTCAATAAGGTGAAGTGTTCTAGCTTGATGAGAGAGCCTAAGAGACAAGAGTGACTTCTTGTATTCTCTTTTGACAGTGAAAAGTCACTTGCTTTGTTATGTTGGAATCTAGAAATGGAATTGAGTTTGAATGGAAGGCAAAAAGGTTGGAAAGGTCAGTCAACCTTCTTTGTTGAAGAAGACTCTTCATGTTCCAAAGAAAGATATAGTGGTTTGCATTCGAATTAAAGAAAAGAGACAAGGGTAAGGAAGCTGAGAAGACATTTTTGTTATGACTCTTGAAGAGTCATTGTGAAGTTGAAAAGGTAAGTCAACTTTCCTAGTTGAGCAGTCTCTTCATGTTCCAAGAAATGTCCTAGTGGTTATAGTATTCAAATTGAGGAAAGAATATGAGTGAGTTGTTGATTGATGAGTCTTATGTGATTTTTGAACTGTAGAGTCTGTGAAATAGAGAATGACAGTTGTAAAGGTGTGAGATAGCAAAGAAGAAGCTGAGATAGAGTTGATACAAGTGCATCTTGTAAAAGCAGAACTGAAGGTGGAAATGAAGAATCTCTAAGTAAAGTAAAACAGTGATCAGGATATAGATGTACCTATAACTAAAACTAGGACTATGACTGTCCCTCACAGAACTTTGAAGATTTAGAAAGTACTTGTATAAGACTATTATGAGTATTTGATGATCTTGATAAGGAAGAAACTTTTAGACTGAAAAGAATTGAGAAATCAGTGACATGAATTCAAGGCACAGGGTGTGAGAAGAAAAGTTAAGAAGGGTGGAAAACACAGGAAGATTATAGTGATCAAGGCAGAGTAGAGAATGAAGAAGAGGTCTTAGGTGTATTGGAGAACTCGAAGACCTGAGAAATCAGATTCTCAGAGATAGAAGGACAGGGAGAAAGTTTAGTCAAGAGTTGATATGAGCAATGTTGGAGTGGTTTAGTTTCAGTTAAATAATGAGCACAGAATAGCAGGAGTGATATATTCTTGAGCTGACAATATGATGAAGCTTACATAGGGGGCGGAATTGAGAAGCAGGAGTTGAGTAGTAAAGTGTGCAAATCTAGTGTCACCATCAGTTGTATAAGACAACATTTTATGTGGCAAAATATTGTTGAACAAGTCTAAGTGGCAGCTTAGCAGTTGGAGAATTGAAGCTTCCCTGGGAGTTGAAGCTCACTAAAGATCAGTAGAAGTTGATTGAATTGCAGAGTGTTGAAGCCTCCAGATCAGGTAACAGCTTGGTCAAATTGAGGAGTAGCAGCTCCAAACTGAGTTGAAGCTCAATCTTGAAACTATTGTAACAGTAGTAGGACAAATTAGTCCTAAGTACAGTTCATAGTTTCAGTGGGTTTTCTTCTCATTTTGGGTTTCCCACATTAAACCTTTTGTCATTGTGTTCTCTCTTGCAATTTGCTTGTGTGTGTTTATGATTTTATCATATCAGATTTAAGAAGATAAATTGTGAAAACACTGATTCTCCCCCCCTCTCAGTGTCATAGTTTCTAACATGCCGACCACACTTCCACTAATTCACTTACATACAAGAACTCAACAATTCTCACTTTCACTTCCAATGAGCTTCCCACTGGCTGATCAATATAGAAGTACGACAAACAAAACATCATTATTGTCAGCTGCTCTCATATTCATATACTTACAATATCTATTATTTGTACATTCTCCTCTTTTCAATCTCAACAGGGGGTTGATTACAATGTTTTATTTTTGCACACATCATACATCAAAAACAAGAAAATAAAGGTTGAGGATCTCATCCTCATTATTGCATATGCAGCCATCGTTTTAGATCACTGCCATTTTGATCATGAACAATATAAGACAGACACTATTGCCACCTGGAGACTGTTCATGACATTAGTCGATTTAGTGTTCTTGGTTGTGACCCTATCACAATGTGCGGCCTTTGAGTTAGTGATGAACTTGAGGATGTTGATCGCCCTCCTGCCTTTGTTGCCTCCGTCGTCCAGTGAGTAGACTGCTCGCTCGGCCAAGCAACAGATGATGCTCAAGTGTATGTTGTTTGTAAGAAGATATGCTCCACAAACAATTTTGACACTCATTTATTTGGACGTCAGTTTCAACTAATAACGGGTCCATTTACAAAAAGAGACTTTTGACAATTTTGATGATAATTAATAGCTCTTACAACTTACTGGACACATTGACAACAAGAAGCTAGACTCAATGACATTTAAACAACTTTAACTTTAAATAAATACTCAAAATGATTTTATTGACAAAACTATTATGACTAATGACAATGACCACTTATTTGACATTGAATTTTTATTTTTGAAAAATGAACTACAAACAAATAATTAAACCATAAACCACCTACACTTTTGGATTCTAATACTAGCTTTTATGACTAAACAAATTAGCTTTTGACTTAAATAAAATAAATATTTAAGGGAAGGGCTTTTAAAAATAATACATTATTAATCACTTCAAATAACATGAAAAAACTTTGTAAACCCGTATGTTTTAAACTGGACTAAACAACTAATGCCTATAATAAGAACCAAATAAAATAATAATAGAAAACTTACTTTTGAAATGACAACTTAAGACTAAAAGGCAAATTACTTTTAACATAAACTTAAGACTTTTTGACACAACTATATGACATTCTAACAGCTATTACCCAAAGTAAATTAAACATGTCATTTATTTTGAATGGATGTTCAATTCACTTGCTAAGCATACGATTCAATGCTATAGACTATGCAATGTGCACGGTCTTTGAGACTTGGACTGCGAGTATCTCCAGAGAAATGCATGATAGTTGTGGATTGGTGATAACCCAAAGGTGGAGCTACTATGCTTTTGTTCCAGCCTAATACATTGACGTCAATTGATACAGTCTACAGGCTTCAACATCCCTTGAAACTAGTCAACTGTCAACTGTGAGCAAACATACATGGATCCGAAGATAGGACACAAAAACTAGATTAAATCCAAATCAGAGAATCATGTGAGTGCGTGGAATATCGCTTACGGGACTGTTTAAGTGTCCATGGTGCTGTATTAGCTTGTACGCAACCACGATATTATTGTATGAGCACCCTAGCATATCAAAAAATCATATGACACCAGAAATTTTACAATTTGTAAATAACCTTAGAATAATCTATGCTACAAAGGAATGAATTTTACTATGAAATAATTACATTAATGAGGGCAATGATAGAGAACATTGCCCCGTGAAAAATTCTTTAGGCTTCCATTATAGATATGATAACTTGGCTCTAATACTAAATGTTATTTTGGATCAGATTGCAATTGTAATTTCACACAAAAAAATCGGTCAATTCATATTCCATACGCAAATATACATATATATAGGCTATACACACTCCTTTAATCAAGAAGTCAAGTGTAACTACTAAACAACATTAAATCCCTACAATCTCTCCTAGGCATTTATCATATGTGAGTTGTTGTAACAACACTAACTCACTCACACACGTGAATATATTTAACTACCCACATAATATAATAATCCAAATATTAACTCCTATGTGAGTACTCATAGAATATCATAATAGTTGGAGTGTGCTGCATTAATTACTCTGGGAGAGTGACAATGATGATGATCCTACAACATTGCCAAAATGGATGAGAGTAGAGAACTGAGAACAGGTTGTTTGAGGCTGGCTAGTAGCTTGCCCCATGTTGCTTTATCATTTATATCATTGTCACTAGGTTGTTTTCGTGTTCTTTCTCTACACCCACACTTTGTATGTTCTTTGTATGTCCTCTCAAAATCAAAAAAAGTAAATTGTATTTCAGCATGTGTAATTTGATGCATAAGGTACTTATGATTAATCATATTCATTGTGTAAAAAATTATACAAATCTTTATATCTTTACTATGTTTTTTCCTATATTATAATTCAGGGGTCCCCTTTGTCCAAAGCCATGCCATGCAATCCCCCATTTCATCTTTGAAATTTGGAAGTCTCCCTAACCATCCTCAAACCTCAAACCCATCCTCTCCTTGCCATTCCCATCCCTAAAGCATACTTGAACATAGTTTAAATAACATCACGTTTAACAATGTAGGGTTTGTCTTATCTTAATTCCTTATGTTGAACACTTAAGCATTAAAGAAAAGCTCAGACATCCTTTGTTTATCTTCCTAACTGTAATGTCCCCTTTAGGGTAGAAATAATAAAACCTAGATTTTTTTGTAAAACACTGACTGCAGAAATAAAATGTTGCTGGAAAAAAGATTGAAATAAATTTTAACCCTTGGAAAAATACATATTTTCCAAATACAATAACTATACCAAATAACACTGAAATTATAATTTTTCCACTGAAATGTCTCCTCTAGGGCAGAATTGATGAAATATGGATTTTTGTAGCAAATCCTAGGGCAAAATTAATAAAATTGATTTTTATTTCAAAAAACCTTCGGTAAAAAATAACAAACGCTAGAAACGATGAAAATGGCTTTAAACCCTAGGAAAATATCCAGATTTCCTAAATGCAACACAGCTATAAATAAATAGTGGAAAAACATACCCTAAAATGATGCCTTAGCTATTGTGATTGTTTTGTGCCTACAAACAACCCCTAAAAATGCCCAAGAATGTGCCCTAGCTGCTAGTTGATGCCAAAAACGTGCCCTAGTTGATGATAAAACTAATCTAACACTATAGATTGTAAATTGAAACGCAAATACAATCTCTGGATGAGATCACCACAAGCGACCTTGAGGGATTTCGTCCTCAGATCGGAAGTCAGAAGATGGATATTTTCGCCCCCACAAACCTAGTTGCAATGGAGGATTTCCATCTTCCCTGCAAAAGAAGTTGCAACAATAGCTCAAACACTCAATGTAACATTAGATTATGGCCAAAAGATATCCATGAACCCTCCTCCCCTCACTTCCTTTTATAATCGTGTCTCCCTTTTCCAAATGGGGCGCTCCATGTTGGATATTTGCACTTTAATTTTTAAATTGACTTTCTTATTTTCTATTTTAGCATTGCCTTGCTTTATCAAAAAGTTACTTTTTATAATAGTAAAACATAAGTGTCCTTTATAAAGTTACTATTTCAACACTTATGTTATATTATTAACTTAGTTTACTTCATTCAAAAAGGGGACATGATAGTCCGCCCTTCCCAAAGATTGTTTGTCCTCAAGCAATGAAATTTCAACAACTTGAACTTAATACCAGGATCCCAAATCATCCTTGGGAATTTGCAATTCCTGGTCCTCAATTCTTCATGTGATGTTGGCATAAATGACTGTGCAAACTATCGCTGTCCAAAATATTGTTCTCCAAATTGCTGCCCAAACTGCCTATCACTAGTTGATATGAAAATTTCAGCAAGATCAATACCAACATTAGTATTTACTGAGTCATTTTTCTCATGCGCATGCCCTATGCTGCAAGTTGTATCCTTCACCCTATCACCCTTTTTAGCATGCTTTCCATGATGACAAGAATCTTGAAATGACATAATAGGGAGCAACAAATCTGAAATATTCTTATACCTTAGGCTGCAATCAAAGTGCTCACCTACCTGTTCCAGAATAGGAATTGTTGAAATACCCTCAACACCTCCATCATTGGGAGTCGGGACTCAAGACTCCCGAATTAGTGCTAATCAAAATGTTCTCTTCCAATGCATATCCATACATAATGCTACTATGAAAAATCAACCAATGGCTTACCCTTGGAAGTTCAAAGGAACGTTCATAATTTGGTGCATCTTCTTCCATCTTGAGCTCGTTGCATCCAACAAGTGATGTCCTTTCCCCCCCGACCTCCTCACTTTTATTTTTACAACTATCCTACAAATCTCCTTCGTATGGCATGAACTCAATCTTTGGGAGATTGATGGGTGCTTCTTGAACAGGAATATCTTTTTCAACTTCCTCTTGTATGGTGGATTCCTCCATGGGTTGCTTCCTCTCAATTTCTTCCAACTCTAAGTGTTCTTCTTTCTTCTTCAATCGTCTTAGGTATTCACGCAACCCTTTTTTATTTGGATTCCTCATTTCGAGTAACTATCAAAGGAAACTTTAGATTTAAGATATAGTCAAAGCATCCCTTAATACTGGGCAAGGATTTTGGGCACCTCAAGTTTATACTTTTCTATTTTTATCAACACCACTTGAATGGATCTATATTTTCTTCCTACTATAAGAGCTTTGCTTGAATATATATTGTCATGGACTGCTCTGTCTAATCCACAAACTAGTGAGATTACTGCTCCGATACCACTGTAATATCTTCTTTAGGGCAAAATTAATAAAACCTATATTTTTTTGTAAAACCCTAACTGCAGAAATAAAATATTGCTAGAAAATGATTGAAATAAATTCTAACCCTTGGAAAAATACACATTTCCCAAATATAATATTAGTCGTATCAAATAACACTGAAATTAGACTTTTTCCAATGAAATATCCCCTCTAGGGCAGAATTAATGAAATACGAATTTTTTAGCAAAACCCTAGGGTAAAATTAACAAAACTGATTTTTATTTCAAAAACCCTTCGGTAAAAATTCACAAACACTAGAGATAATGAAAATAGCTTCAAATTGTTAGAAATATTCCTATTACTACTCACATGGGCGAGTTATTTTTGTTTAGTGATTTGTTTTATACATTTGAATATTGTTATGTGAATTATAACAACTCACATAATAGTAGTGAGCGGTTGCACTTAAATACTTATATTAAGGAGATCTATGTGCCTATATATTTGTATATCATTGTTTTCATAAATATACAAAGAGTTTTGAATGTTAAACTCTGACCAAATTATTATTTGGTATCAGAGTTGGTCTTTGAGAGCAATAGATTCTGAATCTTAGTGTGTTTTGATGGCATTCAATCTAGGATCAAATGACAATCCTCTGTGAAAGATTTCTCTTTATGTTCCTTCATATGTGGTGGCATTTTAATTTTTTGTTGAAAGAACATTTAAAACTTTCTGTTGAAAGCGTGAGGAGGACGTGTTGATGGAGGGGGCACATCTATTGAGGTCTGCGCTCAGTGAAAAACTTGGTGACATCATTATGGACTGTGCATAAGACGGATTGGCTTTCCAATAGCGTCATTCTTCTACATTCAACGTTGTTCAATGCATTGCCCTTACAAATTGACCTATGGGAGCAATAATGG
Organism: Taxus chinensis; assembly: GCA_019776745.2. Lineage (NCBI taxonomy): Eukaryota > Viridiplantae > Streptophyta > Pinopsida > Cupressales > Taxaceae > Taxus > Taxus chinensis. Next base: position 56,687,026 of record CM034154.1, on the reverse strand, counting down.
TGTGATTGCATTCTTGATCCTTGAAGCTCTTCAATGGTTTGTGAGCTGTCGTCGGCAAGATACCCCTTGTTGGATATTGGCGAGATCTCACCTCCTATGTCCATTTGGATTATGCGTTGAATTCATGCAAATCTCCTTATCTAGTTCAACCCCTCCTCAGATCCGGTGAATGCTTCTCCTCTTTGCTTTGAGTGCACAAACACTCTGATTTGGTATCATTCATTGCATCCAACAACATTAGGTCACACAGTTCTAACTTGCAAGATTGTGTTCGTTTGTGGCTTCGAACGACGTTGTCCCTCCTGGTTCCACAACATACCCACATCATCAATTGTATAATGAAATAGGTGTGTTTATCTTAAAAGCCAAATTCCGCAATATTAAATGTTAAGTATTGATTTTCTTATACACTATAATGAAAGTGTGTATAGGATGGCTGGAATATAGAGTTTTTTACTAGGTCAAGTGAATTAGAGTCTCTAAGTGGGTGTTAAATAAAAAAGTGTCATATGATATTTATGTTGTTAAAAGGTAATTATTATAGTCAAAGGTCTTTGTAATTAATTTGTCATATTTTTCTATGATAAAAGTTAAGATTCAAGTGTCATTGTTTGGTCAATAAATAATTCTCTTCACCATTGTGTCCTTAGCCATTCATTTATTAATTTCAATCTTTAATTGGAATTTGCAATTCGTTATTTTTTTGTGTCTTCATATTGTTTGATATAAGTCCCTTTTAAGTTTGTTTTGTCAGTCACTATTTTCAAAAGCGTTACAGTGTGTTGAAGTCGTGAAAACGTGCCAAAATAATATATATATATATAATGTCGTCTTGAGTTAAGATCAAATGTCAATAATTGTTTGTACAGACGCATTTTCAGGGTATTCGACACCCATTGAGTCAAGTCAAAATGGATAAATTTAGTCTTGTGGAAAAATTTGAAGGGAAAGCCTTTCACACTTGTCATGTCCAAACCCAATTGCAATTGATGGACGAAGACCTAGGGGAAATTGTCAACGGAAAAATTAAAAAAACGAAGGATGCGGATGAAGTAGCAAAAAGGGAAAGCAAGAATCGAAAAGTGATAGCAATTATTGGCCTATGACTATGTGATGCATATTTGCATCATATAGATCTTAGTAAGTCTAAAAATGATATTTGGTTGACATTGAACAAGTTATTTGGTTATCAAGCTAATAGTGCAGCAATGACACTAAAACAAAAATTGTTTCGGCTAAAAATGGGAGAAACTAACAATATGTTACAACATACAAGTTTCGCTCCATATTGAACTAGTTAGCAAGAATAAAAGTTGATGTTGATAAAGAAGATGCTAAAGTTATTCTACTAAATAGCATGCTGAATAGTTACTTGAACATTGTGTTTACCCTCAGCAAAATTAATCCTCGTTTGGAAGACCTAATCTCCTCTCTGCTTAAGAAGAAAAAATTCAAAAGATTTGTGCCAGAAGAGGAAATTGTAATGTTTGCAAAAAGTAGTTCATAATTTCAGAGAGGTTAACATAAATTCAAATCTTCCAAGAAACATCTTGTGTGCCCTTATTGCAAGCAGTCAGGACATCGATTTGTGAACTGTAAGAAAAGAGTTCAAGATCTCTTAGATGATAAGTTAGTTCAATAGGATTTGGCCGCTGAAAGGGAAGATTTCTCTCCTCATGGAAGTGAAAATGAACCTATCAACTATCCCAGTGATGAAGATTATTTGTAATAAATAAATTTATCGGAGCATGCAGGTAACAAAGGAAGGAGGACAACTAACGCCCTCTCGTCAACCACTAACGACGGGGTCGCTTGATGATTTGGTGGCATCTTTTCATTTTCAATTCTTTCAGTTTGTTGTGTGATGAATAAGAACAAAAGAGCATCCATGTTCCTGTGTGCAGTAAAGTTTCTATGTTTTCCCTATTATGATGATGATGTGGAGATTTGTACCATTGATAATGTTGCAGGAAGTGTTATTAATCAAAGTCACTAGCTGGTTGATGTGAATTGGTTGGTGGGTCCCAGTTCATGTATTCACCTAAATAGGTTGAAGGGCCCCTATTCATGGATGTAGTTCCCACAGTCATAGTTGAGGATCGAGACCATGTGCAAGCTACGGAGCAGCATGCTACTTCGTTGAAGATGGTGTTTCTCCCCATGTTCGTACTAAAGGGGGAATGTTAGAAATATTTCTAGTACTACTCACATTGATGAGTTATTTTTGTTTAGTGATTTGTTTTATACATTTGAATATTGTTATGTAAGTTATCCCAACTCACATAACAATAGTGAGTGTTGTACTTACCTCCTTATATTAAGGGGATCTATGTGCCTATATATTTGTATATCATTGTTTTCATAAATATACATAGAGTTTTGATTATTTAACTCTAATCAAATTATTACAAGCCCTAGGAAAATATTCAGATTTCCTAAATACAACACAACTGTAAATAAATACTGGAAAAACAGACCCTAAACTGATGCCCTAGCTGTTGTGACTGATTTATGAATGCAAACAGACCATAAAATGCCCAAGAATGTGCCCTCGTTGATGATAAAATTGATCTAACATTGTAGATCGTTGAAGCGCAAATGCAATCTCTAGATGATCACCATAAGCGACCTTCAAATGTTTTCGTCCTCGGATCGGAAACTGGAAGATGGAGGTTTTCATCCCCACAAACTTGGTTGCAATGGAGGGTTTCCATCCTCACTGTAGAAGAAGCTGGAGCACCAGCTCATACACTCAATGTAACATTAGATTATGGCCAAAAGATATCCATGAACCCTCCCCTCACTTCCTTTTATAATCTTTTGTCTTCCAAGTGGGGTGCTTCATGTGGGATATTTTCACTTTAATTTTTAAAGAGACTTTCTTATTTTCTATTTTAGCATTGAATTTCTTTATCAAAAAGTTACTTTTTATAATAATAAAACATAAGTGTCTTTTATAAAGTTACTTTTTCGACACTTATATTATATTATTAATTTATTGGGGCAGTTGGTCACACCATTTCCCAAGGATAATATGGGATCCAGGTCATGGGAGTTCCGAGTCTGCAACTCACAGAGGCTTTTCAGCTTCGTGTTGTATCAAAGTAGTGCAACAAAAGCCTGGTGAGGAGTTCTTGAGATTGATTTGGGATCCTGGTATTCAAAGAAAAGTTCAGTCTAAACGAGTCGAAAAGTGAACCTGCAATTGCTTGAGGACAAGCAATTTTGGAAGGGGAGGATTGTTATCATGTCCCCTTTTTAAATAAAGTATAATAAATTAATAATACAACTTAAGTGTTGAAATATACCTTTATAAAAGACACTTATTATTATAAAAAGCAATTTTTGATAAATTTTTATCATTAAAAAACGTTACTTTTTGATAAGCAATATCAATGAGGAAATAGAAAAGGGAAAGTTGATTTTTGGGACTCTTTCATCGTGGAACGTGACATGAAAAGCTATGAAAGAAGAGTATCACATGCATTTGACTAAGCAATTTCAGCTAGTGCATCATTCAAAAATTCAGATTTTTATCAAAAATCAGTCAAGAGAGTTCCAAATTTTTGTCCAAAACAGCTAGGGCATCCTCCTAAAGGCCGACGTAACAATTCTGATTTCATTTTGGGCATTCCCTAGGATTGACGTCACACTTCCAGGCTAGGGCTTCTTCATTTGCAGCCTTTTTCTAGGTTATTTCTGCAACTTTGCATTCAGCTGATTGCTTGGAATAAAGTATAATTTTCTACACTTACTTGTAATAAAATTCTGCCATTTGTTTCCACAAAATTGTTATTTCCAGAATTTCATAAATAAAATCAGAATTCCAAATATTATTTTCATATTTAGGGCCGAATTTTGATTGATCGAATCTCCCGCTCCAGGTATTATTTCAAGATGTTTTGTATATGAATATTATTTTCATATTTAGGGTTTTATTGAAAAAAAACAGAATTTCCAGAATTCTGTATTTACTTTCAGGGTTTTATTATTTCATTTAACATTCAGAATACTACACTTTCAGATTTTAGGGTTTGTTGGAAAACCCAAAATTGTCTTTATTTGTCCAAGAAAGAGACATTACACTGACAAAGACAAGCACAATAGGACATTCCCCAAGACAGATAGGATAAGTTTCGTGCTAATGTGACCGACATATTAGGATCACAGTACATCCCCTATTAGGGAATGGACACTTTTTCATTTTCCTACATTTTTGAAATTATTTGACATAAGCAATAATAAAACTCAAAACAAAACCACAAATACAAATGTCAAAACAACACTCTCAAACAGTCAAATGAGAATTACAAGCCATTTGTCAGAAACAACATGCCTTCCGATAACATTGGTTAAATATTTTCAAATGGATCAATTGGTAATGATTTGAAAAGTTTGTATCATAGTTACCAAATTCAGAAATCCAGATCCATTCGGGAGGGCCAAAAAATCTAAGAATAAAGAATTCTTGAAAACGTTTGGAGTAATCCGGTCCAAAATATATACAAATTATATATGACATAATTTATAAATTATTAAATATGCAAAATTGACAAAAACAATGAAAAATTAATAACGTAATAAAAAATGTTAATATATTTAATATTAAATAATATATAAGATTGTTGGGTGCCTATTTTTGCAAAATAATAAAAAATATTTTTTTCGGAAAAAAAACAGGGTCGACCTAGACCGAATTTATCTGGGTCAGCTGAAAAATCTGGACCCAGCCGGATTTAATTACTATGGTTTTTATAGCATTTAGCAAAAATGATTTAAGAAAGGAGGAAAAATACACAAAATTAGTCAGAATAGCATAACAAATTTCTGTGTAAAGTAGCTTGATGAAAAATGAGACTTGGCGCTACTTTGCAGAGGTCACTAAATCAAATAAAACTTACATCACACAGCACCAATTTACAAGAACCATGTCAGGAGATTCTGTTAAAGTAAGTCACTAAGATTTTAGTAAAATTTTCATTAAAATTTCCTAAATTATACTGCCACACATCCTGGCATATATTTATAAGTGTGTGTGTGTGTGTGTGTATTATAATGTTTTCACAGTCTGTAAGATGACAAAGAGAGCTTGTGGAAGCAACAGTGTAAATAGCTTTTTTGATCAATTTTTCAAATCATCACAATGCACAAATTAATATATATAGATCAATCGAATTTTCTTATTTAAATAGAGAAAACTGACCATGTGACTTATTTCTGCTTCTGCAAAAGCCTTTCCATCAGCTAACATACTCCAAACAACTTTATCAATGGCCCATGAAATACGCATGGCAAATGAAGGACTTTTATTCTTCTCTTTGTCCATCAACCTTTGTTGTGCAGCCCTCTGCAAAGCTAACCTCAACGATGCTGATGCAGCCTTTCTAGCAATACGTTTGTCACTCAGTTCTGTCTTCAATTTTTGAACCTGAACATATCAAGAATAAGTTTGATAAATACTCGATAGAAATATTGCAGACCAGAGATCCATATAATCTTCCACTGTACTACATTCTATGTAAAAAATGCATAATGTCGAGATTTCCTTCTAATACAATAATAAATTTTCCATAAAAGGGTATTTTTGACAGAGCCCAAATTCATCGCTTTAATGATTTCTTTTGTCCAGCAGCTACACCTACAGCCACACATGAGTGTAGCCCCTAGAAATGCAAAGGAATCAAGGACCAACACCCAATTTAGTTTGGCAATTATCTGCCCTTATAAAATCCCATATCTAGCTGCACATAAAACTGTGAATTGAAAGTAAGTGTTCTACAATTTAGTATTTCAAAGGAAAACAACAAACTCAAAGATAAACATCTAGAGGCAACAAACCTAACATTCAGCAAGGATCAAGAATCAATAACACATAATTAAATTGATGTGTAACACTTTTATTACGATATACTGCCAAGATAATGAGGTCACTACATGAAAGTAAATAATTCACCCATATCTTGATATCAACCGAAACCCAATTTTCAAAAAAATTATGATACTGTAAAAGAACAAACGAAATTAACACAAGGCAGTAGAGACCTAACAATAATCACATAAGATGAACATCTTTACCAGTGCAGATTTTCCACTAGACATCATCCACAGCGTGTCCTTTTTTTCTGGAGAAAAATCTGTATCTGTTAAGCTAAGGAAACCCCCATGTACTGCAATTGTCCTGATATCATCTAGACAAAGTTTGCATTCTCTCTCTGCTTGCTCAAGTTTAACACGAGCCAATTCAACCTCTTCCACCCCATCAGGAACCACCTCATCTGTCTCCTCTTCAATACCCTCTTCTTCATCACCGGGATGTAAAAGACTTCTCTTCCTCGGCCTAAAAAATATAAACTTAGTGGTGTAAGGAAACAATGGGACGAAATAAAAGAGAATGAGGAGCAATATCAAACATGAAGTTTCTTTTAGCTGATACAATTATGCTTGCTTTTAGCAGAATTACTTGATGAGCCTGCCAGACAGAAGTGCATTCCCATAAGGCTACTCCAGAGATATAGCAACAAATATATTCCAATGGATGAAGGAAATGAATCAACTCACAAACACATGAAAATATAAGGTCACTTGTTCTTCTTAACTTCAAATTCTAAATCCACAAAATCCATCGTTGCTACTAAATTCAAAACCTAGTGGCAGCACAATTGAGAAACTGCATCACTGAAATGCTTAACAAGTGAACTTTAATCCAATCCCTCTTCAGTTATAAATAATGAATCATAAACACAATAGATCCTAAATACAACATGAAAAATAACATGTCAGAAAGAAAGGAGGAAGGAAAAAATATTGATGTCCACAAATAACAAAAATAGGTCAATGGGACTAAGAAAGTGCAACCAGTAATAAAACAGAAGTACTAGGGTAGAAAGACCCTAGGATAGCAGAAGTAACTAAACACAAATTGCAACAGAAGGTGAACAAAGCAAGGTGGGGGCAATGCTAAAGAGGTCAAACCCCAACCCATAAGAAAGTACAAATGTAGATAGCCCTGTGATAGGACCCCACAAATAAACCATGACCTGATTAAAATCTAGCAAGAGCCCAAGAAATCAGTCAAATGAGGTCGCATGTCTACAATAAGACTCAAACTAGGAGAACCGACAACATCATCGCCTATCACAGTGAAGGCCACGCAAGATCTAAGAATGCTCATAGGGGAATGTCTGGGTTAAAGGGGTCAAGCTGGACAATCCTAGGAGGAAGTTGAATACGTCTAGAGCTTCTCCTAATATCTAAGGCCAAAGAATCTTTGGTAGTAGAAAACATTAGTAATGTGCGCCTTTCTGTGAGACATGGGTTGTGGACTAGGATAAGGTACATGACACCAAACCATTGAAAATTTGCTCTGATTGGAATGGGCTTGTGAGTATGGAGTGCCCGTGTAGTAATACATAAATATATTCACACTCTCATGATGTGGTGCATGTATCAAAGATGTAACAACAAAATGGCGTCAAGCTCAAGAATTCTCTGTAAGAGCTTGTTGAATCTAAATCCTATGTAATTTTCTTTATAGAGGAACCACAGGGAAAAAATTTTGATCTTAAAAATCTATCTAGATTTCAAAGTTGGGATGCAAGTGAACATTGGTAAGACCAAAGTAATAATTTTTTCACTAAAAACGAAAGCGACTCAAGATAACTTTCTCTTTGAAGGGAGCCCGTTGGAAATAGTGAAAGAGTATAAATACATTGGGATTGATTTTGACAACAAGCTCAAATGGGAGACATGTAGAGCAAAAAGGATACAGGGAGGTTGGAAAGCATCTTACTTACTTCAAAACAGGTGCAGGAAAGCTGAGCTATGGGATTGGAAAACCAAGAAAACCCTTTTTGGCTTGTTGGTCACGCCAGTTGCCCTATATGGTTGTGAGGTTTGGGGAAGTAGCGTGTCTAATCACAGATGGAGGCAGTTAGAAAGAATCCAAAAGAATCTAATCACAAGCACCCTCTAATTCAAAACAACGGTCCCATACGAGATTTTACTAGCTGAAGTAGGGATGTTTCTGATGGAGGCATCGGCAATAACTCAAATGCTAAGCTATGTGAAAAAGGTTGAAAGCATGGATAACCATCGCTGGCCCAAAACGGTTGTGAAGGAGAATTTAGGGCGTAGGAAGAAAACTTGGATGAAGCAGAACAAGTGGATGAACAAATGGGGCATCAACTTGCAAAAGTGTCCTAACACCAATGAAGAAATAAAATCTTTTGTGATAGACAAATTTAGGAATGACATGTGGACGGGGCAGATTGGCCGAAAAAAAGCTCATTACATCAAAGAATTCAATTCCTCATGGGAACATGATAAAATAACTTATCTAAGTGCGACCATTAAGGGCAAAGCAAGGATGTTAGTTGCGCAGTTGAGGATTGGATCGCATCATCTTCGGTGTGAGACCGGTAGATGGACTACTCCCAAGGAGGATTGGGAAAGGAGAACCTGTCCTTTTTGTAGTAATGGGGTGGTGGAGACGGAATGGCAATTCACCATGGAATGTACAGCTTATGAAGATATTCGTATCGAGTACGAAAGCAACCTGAAAGTGGACAACCTAAGCGAATTATTTGAAGAAGCAAGGCTTAACAAGACGGTGGGTTTTTGATGAAGATCCATTGTAGCAGGTCTGATATGGAAATAAATCTGCAAATATCTTAGGGCTGCGGCTTTGGTCCCATAGACTGTTTGGTCTCGTGGACGTCATTAAAATCTTTAACTCATTCATTCAAGTATCTATCTTGATGTATTATACTCCAAAGAGTCTGATACTTCTTAGTTATGAGCTAAGCAAGGTTCTCAGCTAACACTTCATTATCAAGGCCATATTTGGATGGACAAAGCAAACAATGGCAATTTTCTATTGGTCCTTGTTCCTTGACATACAAAATTTCTTTCTTATCCATCCAAGATATTCAACTACCAAAAAGGCATTATAAAAACCTAAAAGAGAGTATAAACAAGGGAAAACTGCTTCTAGAACTGAGTTTACGAGCTATAAATGCCCTTTTCGCATGAGCCAACTTTTTTTCCTAATGGCGATTTTGATGGCCACTGTCACAACAGTAAACCAGTGAGTGAGATGCCTTTATACCATTAGCGGAATTACCCTAGTATTTCACTAGAAATTTTGGCAATAGTTAAACCCAGCAGGTCGCAGCCTTCCTTTTACATTTGAAGAGTCACATTTATAAAAAACAGCTTGAATTTGTCGTTCATGGCCACAGGAAGTCCACTGATCTTTTACAGGCAAGCTGTGCTTTCTTGGATGAGACCATGGACATTAAACACCAGTTTGGCAGGCCCTGGATGACTTTGGATGGCACTCTATCATTTGGTTCCAATCTGTCTAGGCACACTTACTAGGCTTGAAAACTATAAATTAGTATTCGTTTCCCAATACAAAATATTATCTGAAGATATCAGGCAACTAAAAGTTGAGAAACTTCAAAAGGTTCGCACTCAGGTTGTATCTGCAAGAAAATATAACACATGGATACGCTCTTCTTTTTCATAAGATGTATTTTTTGTGCAATTCCTTTTCCATTACTTTTACCTAATAATTCATAAGTACATTTGTAAAGTAATCTAACATCCTCATTTCACATTTCAAAGTCCTTAACATCAAGATATTCATCTCCTCCTAAAGAAGAATGGGACATGTCATTATATGGGTTCTACTCATTATCCACAGAAAAATTCATCAGCACTAATATCAAGCTAGGTCAAAATAATTCACCGAATTTCATTGAGAATATTTGAAATTTGGTGAATTTCATGACAGACCAAAAAATTGTTAAAATTGGGGGTTAAACTGTATGGTATGGACTTAGTCAAATTTAATAGAAAATCATCAAAAAACATTTGAATTCACCACATAAAATCGTATTGAACTTTAGTTAAAATCTTAAATTTGAGGCTCCTGTCAGGGCTATTTTCCGGATATTTTTTCTAGTATTTCAGTCTCCTGTTAAGGGTTCGCACTTACTATCTTGCATTAGGCATTTGCAGTCCAGTTGCTTCCACGATTGTGCCAATTCCAGATTCAGTTTTAACCACTTCCAGGGACCAAGATCGCATTCAGTATTGAGAATGAGGTTTGCAATTCGAAGAACGGTCATTTGGGAATCAAAGGAGGAGCCATCCGTTTGGGATTCACACAGGGCACACAAAGACTGATTTTCATAAAGCCTGCTGTTTCAGTCTGCTAATTTTGTTCGGGTCACCCTTGTAGTCTTCCCGTACTGTTAATGTACTATGTGTGTGACAACTTCACTTTTTGGTATTCACAATAAAAATAAGATTATTTATTTTTATCCTTAGCCTTAATCCCTTAGGAATTCATGGTTACATTTTAGGTATTCATGGGTAAGTTTATTTTAATGTTAATTTGATATTATATAAATTGTCTTGTAATCGAAGGCTTTCAGAGGCAAATTCAGAATTTAGCTAGAATTTTAAATTATTGTGGGATTTGAGCCATGTGTTTATCAAATATTTATTAATATTTTATAAAGATTTATAAAGATATTTAAATACCAACTAATACAAAATATTTTAAATATGTCCATCTGAACAACACATATATCAATCTTGAGGCACCTATCTTGGACCTGTCACATACCACACAGACTAAAGACTCCATTACCTTCTCTGTGAATTTCCCGCTGATTGGTGACAGATGCCTCAATTTTCCTTGGGATCGAAAAAAATATTTCCAAGTCAAAAAATGAGCTCCAAACTCCACCATATGCCTGAAAACATTTTTTTGATTGGCTCCTTGAAGCAATAAGAAAAGGTTCCGTATCACGGCCAAATGGATGCCAAATTTGAGGTTGAAACTGCCCTATGATGGTCAAATGGATGTCAAATTTAAGGTCTGTCATTTTAATTGAATCTCACAATATTACACTTCCTCCTCCCACCCCCCTTGTTTATCAATGTAGTTAAGTCTCTTGGTGTAATTCTGCATAAATATAAATATCTTTTATGAACATTGAATATTGTGATAAGTATATAATTTTAAGGTCCACAAATAAAACGACCCATGTCCCAAAGATAAAGCATGAAACAATAAACTCTGAGAAAGATTTTATCACAGAAGTTAAGGCACCCGAAGGTGAATCACTATCAGCTAACAAATATAAAAGTCAGCTAAAGTCTTAAATGACATAATATCGAATGAACTGTCCAGGCATACTATAAATGGCACCATAGCCATTCAAAAGCTACGGCATAAGCAACTAAAAATACTGTCCATAAGCATGGAACCATAGCCAAGAAAACAGCATCAAAGTTCAGGCCTGCTTGCAACAAGGCTAAACCTTAGGGACAACTATTTCCACACCTGATTCTGGTACCAAGGTGGGAAAAGCAGCTTGGCACTTATCCACATTATGGGCTTCATGAATCGGCTCCTCCAACACCACAAAATGTTTGGATTCAAACAGGCAATGAACTTCAACTTTCTTTGCATCACTCCATGGTCAAGCACAAACAACATACAACTTTGCCCTGCAAAATCTTTTCCATCGCCTCTGCTTTTTGCAGTTTCCAAATTGCATCCAATTTGCACACAATTCCCAACTCCATATCTTGTATGTCTATGAACAGCTATAGTCTTGTTTGCAATACAGAGAACAATACGTACTCCAATTAACAGAGCAACTTTCATAGTATCAAGCCTTGGAGTTGATTGACCTGCATCCTTCATGGCCTGCAAAATTTGGTCCATAGAAGCTCTGGCACCCATCCTTGCCGAAAGTTGGTCTTCAAAGAGGTTTATAGAGGCCCATTTTAACAGTTTCTCATCTTTTATCCCATCTATCAAAGCACAATTCCCTAAATCTAATGCCTGCTCAGTTGACATCCTTGTAGATTTGTCATGAAGCACTGCTCCATCAAGAAGTTGTTTCAGTTTCATGCCCTCCACCAGCCCAATAAAGGAAGAATGGACATCATCAAGTGAGAAGTGATAGGTCATCCTCCTGTTATTTTCTTTTATGATATTTTTTAACAATTTTATTCCTTTTGACAGTCTTGAACTTTTACGAGTCCCAGGGCTTTTCCCTGTATTGGCAACATCCTTCACCTCCAAGTCCAAAGGATGCTATCACCGCCTGCAAAGCAGAATATGACTGAAAAAAGGCACCCACTGTGGTTAGGGTATTAAATGCCTATTCAAGGTCTTAGGCCTCAAATTCAATTCAGCCCACACATAAAAAAATAAGGACAAACCCATTAGCCCACAGAGACAAAATAAACATCATTACGTCAGCACAGTGAAGGAAAAGACTTATTCCTTCAAACCGTTAATGAGAAATATTTGCAGGAAACAAAATCCTCTTCACTAAATCTACCACCTTTTCCTCCATTCACCATAGACACAACCAAACAGCAGGATCATAGCCTCATAAGGACAAGGACCACACAATAGCTGGGCCCGGAGAAAGACCAAGGGTTAAAGAGAGCTGGAGAGGCAAGCTAAAGAGAATCAAAGCCAGAAAACTGTCAGGACTGTCTCCAGATAATTGTGGGTTCCCAGTGGTGAGAGAACAATAAAAGCATACCATAAAGAAGCTAATGACCAAAAGAAACGCCCATCATTCACTGAATGGCTACCAGGCCAACACATGATAATATCATAGCAGACCAAAATCAGGGACTAATTTGACCCCAAGAACAACTTAAGTTTAGATGTAACTTTGGTTGAAAAAGCAACTCGGCATTTTAACTAAGTAGCTGATTCGGGTGCGATTTGGATACAGCTACGAAGTAGCCGGTACGCAGGTATGGCTATTTGTTTTTTTGCTGAGTAGCCAGTTTGACTGTGGTATAGGTACGGGTACGAAGTATCCAGTACGTGGGTATGGTGATTATTTTTTTTGCCCCGGGTATGTCTTGGGTACGTCCGTACATGGTGTCTCCAAGATTTCACCCTGAAATCCAAGACTACCCCCTGTTTAAATTTTTTGTTCTTTTTAAGTCAAGGGTCATGTTTTTGTTTGCTTTTGCTTGCAGTTGCTCGCATTGCTCAAAGATGCCTTCAAGAAGTCATAGAGTTTCATCCGTCAAATACCCACATGCTAAAGCTCACTCATTCCTTTCCCAAACTTAGCCTGAAAGCGTTTTAATTATTTTTATATTAAACAAATAAAGTTTTTTTAAAAATAGATTGAGCTAAAATTAGCGAATTTTGGGTTATATAAACCACTTCACCCCATCATTATTCCCACACCAATATTACTTTCATCTCTAAGTGGAGCATTCACCCGGGAAAGAGTTTTTACAGACTAGCTAATTGGAGAGTTATTTTCGAGCAATTGTCTGCAACTTCTGTCAGGTATTTAATTTTTATTTATTTCTTTTGTGTTTGGTTTTGGTATTTCTGCGTGATCTGTCTGGCAATTCCCCTTGGCCTTTTCTTTTGTTCTGCCTAACCAGTTCCTGTGCCTAGGGTTTTTAGAAGTCATCCATGGCCTCATACAAAGGTGAAATTAATTATGAAGTGCTGGTTTTTAACGCAGCAGCTTGGAAGCAAGTCACAATTTCTAGAAATGAGTGATTTCTCTGTGCAAAGTCATAAATAAAGTTGTGCCCTCATCACTTAATTTCCACGCAATTATTAAAAAGTTAAGTTTTCAACCAAGTCGTGGTTTTCTGGTATCTTGTCTTCTTTCTAAATGCAGCCTTCACTCTGGAAATTAGCGCAATTATCCAAGAAGCCAATACAAAGTCAGTTAAAGTGCAAATCGTGGTTTTCCAGTGTCTTGTCTTCTTTTGTGAATAATCCTCCACCTTGGAATTAAACGAAATTCATAAAAGAGGAGCAATTACTTATGTTTGTTGTGAATTTGGGGCAGCTTGTCTTCTAAAATCCACGCATTTTTCCTTTAAGTGATTATCGTGAAACGCCAGCCTGCTGTCTTCTATTTTAAAAAGCATCCTCCACCTTGGAATTCCACACAATCCTTCTAATTTCCACGCACTTTTCCTTTTAACTCATTATAGTGAAACAACAGCATGTTGTCTTCTATTTTAAAAAGCTTACTCTACCTTGGAATTCCACACAATTGTCAGTATGCAAAATCCACGCAAATGCTAAAGGGAAATCACTAAGCCAAGTCATGGTTTTCATGGTGGAGTCTTCTCATTGCAAGCTACCTTGTCTTCCTTAAATCCATGCAATTTCAAGGGGCAATTACTCTTATTTTCCACGCAGCTGTCCCTAATGATTTTCCACGCAACTATCAAGGCAAATCGTGGATTTCAAAGTCATTTTCTTCCATTTTAAAGCTGCCTTCTTCCTTGAGTTTCAACACAAATTCCAAGTGCAAGTGCCCAAGTGGAAGTTATTCATACATTGCATGCAATTTCCCTCTCACAGCCTATGCATGTGCTTCCCAATCTTCCAGTTGAAGCCCACATTGAGTCTACTTATATTCACCTTCACTCGAAGTGCTTTCCAAAATTCAAAATTGCTCATATGCAATTAAAAATAAAAGGGTGATGAGTTTTGTCTGAATTGTTTACAGCAAACATTTCACTGGTGCACATACTTGAGAAGAACTGCAAAAGCTTCAAGGACAAGAGGGGAAGACATGTCAGAGGCAACACCCGCAAGCAAATCACAGTTAGCTGCTCAGGGGAAATAGATGTAATTATTGCTCCTCTAACAGGTAATCCAGTCGAAGAAGTTGGTAAAATCTACAATGATGTCAGATCTTGTTTGGTGAGAATCAAATGAAAAGAGTCAACAGCATGTGGGAGAAATAGCTTCTCAAGTTTAAGACAGAGATATCATTTATATCATTCATTGTCAAAGTGGATGAGGCAGGGGTACAATACATATTGGATCAGCATGCAGAATATGGAAGAAGAACAAAATTGAGAGTGTTGCAGCTGCAATAACTTTTTTTCTCTCTTCTTCTTTCTCTTATTTTCTCCGACAAAGTAATTGAGTAATCAATTAAATTGTAAAACTTAAGTGATTGGTTTAAAATCCGTTACTTCAAGTTACTAGAAGAAGTCAATTATTTGGAAATATGGAAATAGGCAACAAACATGCAAAATAGAAGGTTCTATTTTCTGTTGTAAGGCATGCATGGCATGCAAAGAGGAATTCTAGGGAAAATACTGCCAATTGTTTCCTTTACAGCTTCCACATGCGGCAGTTCATTGAGAGTTTCCTATTTGTATTTGCCCTCTATGCACTATAAATAAGGGAAGAGCCTACAGGTTAAAGCATCACAATTTGGTTCATTAGTATTTGTTTAGCAAAGCATTCTTGAGATTTCAGACTTCGTGATGGATCCTTTGATGTGAAAGCTAGGGGATTGAATAAAAGGTAGATTTCCGAAGAACTTTGTGTCTACGATGTTTTGCTAATCACTTCTATTTGAGGTTTTAGATAAACTTTGTGTTATTTCAGATCTAGGTTCGAAGCTATTTCTTTCCCTTACTACTGAATGTTGTGAGTTTTCATCTGTTTATTTAATTTGTGTGGATGAGACCAACTCTGATAACTATTGGTTAAATCAACGCATCTTCCTTTCTTCTTTCCTAAATTCTATTATTTCCCCTTCTGCAAATCTTCCAATCATAGTTGCTTACTTGCTACCAAACTGCCTGGCTGTGGTTCACGAGCTAGAGTAATTAAAGTAAAACCCCTGAAAATAGTTATTAGGATTCACCCTTACCAAATTGATAAACATCTTACACGGGAGCCTCACTGTTAAATGAGGGATACTTATCTCATGACTGCCTAGGTTTTATGCTTTGCATAAAATCTAGCCAACAGTTTTTGGCGACTCTGTTAAGGAACAACAAATTTAGCAAACCAAAGCTTTTTCATGTCAGTTCCCTTTATATTGAAACCTTAACCTAGCTGAACGTCCATTCACTCGATCTAGTAGGGCTCAAGGGAGGACTGGTCATTTTTATTAATTGTAGCAACAATTCAATTTCAATCATCCTCCTCAAGTTAGGATCCGCAGATCCACTCTTTCACTAGGAAGAAGAGTATAAACTCCTCCAGAATCAGATCGTGTCCAGCACAATCGAACAGCTGGGATTATTCACCAAGTCTATTCTCGAAGAAGACGTGCTCCTATTCATCATGATGTAGAATCAACCACTTGCTGTTGCAACACCTGTTCTATAGGGTGTAGCCTTTAGAACCTCTGAATCTGATTCCTCCTATACATGAATTGCCTAAAGGATCAAGAAAGAATTTTCCAAAATTCTTCGAAGACGGCAAGCAAAATCCAGATCACCACTTGGCTACGTTTTTCATATCCTGTGGAGTGCTCGCAGTAGAACACAAAGATGTATCTGTCAGGCTCTTCATAGAGACTCTATAGGACTTGGCTGGACAATGGTACTACCGGTTAGCTCCTAGTTCCATAACCAACTGGGCTACTATGCGAGATGCATTCCTGAAAAGACTCAAATCAATTGAAGATTCCAGTACATTGATAACTCAACTGACTCAACTGAAGGAGCCACAAGAGCACATGCGGGATTTAATTGCAAAATTCCAAATGATTACTGTACAAAATTTCTGTCTTCTGCTTCTCTGAATGATGAGAATCAAAATGTATTCTTCATCAATGCTTTACTTCCTGAAGTAAGTTATCAGTTGCGAAGAGCACGTCTTGTTGACTTGTTAACAACCCAAAACATAGGTGGTTGAAATTGAAGACGACCTCATCATGGCTGGAAAGATAACAAAGCAACACTTCTAGAGCTGAAAGTTCATCCTCTACTACTACCTTCTAATTCACTATTGCAAAAGTTAGCAAATGAGATGATTACAGATGAAGAAACAAATGGCTCAAATGGCTCAAGGCTACAACATTGCCCCTGCTCGAAATTTCAACAACCAACACCGAATTGTTGGTTCCTAAAGATTAGCAATTGAAGCTGCTCCTAGAAACAACGTGGAGATGAATGAAGAAGACCAGGAAGCTGACACTGATCAGCTCGAGAATGATGATTTTGTAGGTCCTGCTGGCAAGTACAACATTAATTACCTGAACTAAAAATTTGAACATGGCGATGAGAAGCGTCATGAAGATGATCATGGTCATACACATGTAGTAGTTACAAGATCACAAACTCGCCAAGCTGAGGCATTGGCTGACGATCAAAGAAGAGATTCCAGATCTGATGTCACCACTCTCAGAAGGGGCAGCCCTTTACCTTCTTCCTTAGCTCCCAAAGATAAGAATATAAGTTCTTCATCTCAACCACAAAAAGCAGCTTAGGTGTCTGAATCTATTCCTTCTTTTGACATTATTGATCATGTCAAGAAAACCATAATTCAAATGTCAAAAGTTGAATACCTGAGAGTCTTTTCCGAGCAGCTAAATAGGCTAGTTAAATACGTACAATCACCAGGACAATCCAATGCGTCAAAGGACCTTTTGCCTAAGCCCAAAGATACTCCTCCCTAAAACAACGCTCCAGTTGTTAAACTCTTCACCATCTTCTGAAAGAGTGGAACCGTTCTATGTTTCCCTATTGCTGAATGGTTTCAAGTTAAGAAACTACATTTTAGATTCAGGTCGCTTCTAACAATGTCATGCCAACTAAAGTTGCAGATGCTCTTGGGCTTACCCTGACGCATACCATAGGAAGGTGCTATTCCATGGAGAGACAAGTCCCTTTAATCGAACAAATCAAAGATGCACAACTTGTTCTGGCAGCCTTTCCTGACAAAAGATTAAAGATGACAATCTTAGTTGTAGATATTCCTGTCTCCTACGGGATGTTGCTGTGCAAATTTTTTTGCAAAGAGCTGGGAGGAGAATTAAAGATGGATTGGTCCTGCGCCCATAATCCTACCAAGGGGATTAATCAGAAGCTATAGCCGGAAAATAATTCCAAGTAAACGGTTACAAAATCTAAGGATCCTAGATTTCAGATTGTTTTTCAGGGATCTGACCGCGGGGTCTATTTCTTGGAAATGGATAAAGACATTCTAGAGCTAGAACTTCAACTAGAGCCAACATAAGAAGATGAAAATTTTTGACGATGGAGTTTAAAGGGAGCTTTTGTTCTTTTGGATCAGGAGCCGGTGTTCTACTAATATCTCTAGATCATGATATATTCCCATACTCCCACAAGTTGATGTTCGAGAACACCAACAATACGACGGAGTATGAAGCATTGCTGCTAGGAATGGAGCAAGCTAAAAAGAAAGGAGTAAAACTCCTCAAAGCCCAAGGAGATGTTAAACTTATAGTAAAGCAAGTTCGAGGGCAAAATCAAGTCAAAGGAGATAAGATGAAGCATTACAGAGATAGAGTGCTTTATGCCACATTCGATTTTGTAGCCTTCTCTGTCGACTTCATACCAACAAATCAGAATTCCAAGGCAGACTCTTTGGCAGTCACGGCTGCACTATTAAATCTGGATAGAACACCATCCATATTTAGACAAAGAAACTATAAAGCGGAGATGGTCTACCCCCCCAAAGTCCCTGATAATGTTGAACAATGGTAGACTTTCAATGAGGACAAACAAACATTTACATTTCTAAAACAAGACACCTTTGATAGGTTGTGTGTTGAATGTAGTAAATCACCACCACGACAAACAATCACAGGAAAAACTAATCCAATTTATGATAACAGTAGTGGAATGATCCAACCAAAAGGTAACAAAATCCCCAAGGATTTAGTTTCCGTAGTGGAGACTTTCGACAAGCATGATCAATACCTGAAGAAGAACAAAGAATATTGTGATAGTTCCTCCTCAGAAATGTAGCCGGTAAATCTGGGTACAGAGGAAATTGATGCAGACTTATCCACCACAGAGAGAAGAAAGGATGAGCCACCACAAGATGAAGTTGATAAGGACTTTCCCAAGGTGTTTGACAAGAAAGCCAAAGAAAGGATGTTCGAGATTGGAGACTAGGTACTCTGGTGGGACAAGAGACATGAACCGAAGGGAATGCACAACAAATCTGATTCACTCTGGAAAGGGCCCTTCACGATCAAGAGAGCTTCCGGAATGGATACTTTCTTCTTTGCCTACCAGGATGGAATTGAGTTACCTCTGCCTTTCAACGGGCAACATCCAAAGCTTTTCAAGAACTGAGATATAGGGTATTCATCACAGATGCTCATATTAGTGAAAAGAAGTTCAAGGGATCCAAAATAACTCTACTTCATCAGATCATCCAACACCAGAAGGAGAAAATGGAGAAAACAAGGTTTTGTCAGCCACCTATTTTAAGAGAACCACCACCCTATCAGAGCAGGCGGTGGTCTGTAACCTCCCCCTAGCTAGGGCGGTGGTCCTGTAACCGTCGATCTGCGCAAGGGCGGCGATCCTGTCACTTTTGACGGAAAAATAAAAATGAAGCATGAACAGACGTGGATTTGAATCGTCTGACTTTGTCCCTTCCCTGCCACGACCTTTCCCATTCTCCAGTGCACGGGAGGACATGGGAGAGGCTATAAATACTTGGAAGGAGAAAAGGATTGGATCATTGGAAGCAAGAGATTTCATGGGAGTAAGTGCAAGAGTATTCTTAGTGTTGGAATTGAGTTTGTAGAAGCAAGGAGGTTGAGAACAGAGAAAGCAAGTACTTGGGAGGAAGTGTGAGACATTGTCAAATTTCCTTTCATACTTATTGTAAAATTTGTATCTTCATTTTTGAATTGGCCAATAAAACAAGTGGGAAGAAAGAGCAGTTGCCCTTCCCGACTGGTTTTCCCTCACACTGGGGGTTTCCAGGATAAAATTCTTGGTGTTTGTGTTTTAATTCATTTCTCTCTGCAAATTTTAATTCTAAAGCATAAGTAATTTAGTCACTAGCTCAAACTGTCATTTTCTAATTGAAAGTAGAACAACAACGTTTTAAAGTGTGATTTGTGAGAATTCCAAAGTTGAAGGTTTACAGATCATTTTGGTATCAGAGCTAACAAGTATCCAGGACTGTGGTATTCATTCTTGTGATTTGTATGACAGTGACAAGGTCTAAAGGCGAAGAAGCTTTACCTTGCGATCCAGACATTTCTACAAAGAAGTGGAAACAGAGAATTCGGGGACAAATGGAGGAAGAAAACTTGGTCCGTAGAATTGAGATGCTAGAGACCATGATGGATAGAATGTATAGACATCAACAAGAGCTCTCAGATCTACAAAAGACGGCTTCTGTGAAACAAGATTCCATGGACTCAGTGGTTCGAGCGTTGGCCGAGAAGTTTGGCATAGGGAAGAGCCACGAAGAGGAAGATGATGTGGAAGAGCATGAAGAAGAGACTCCAATTGGGAAGGTAAAATCTGATCATTCTCCCTTTAAAGTTGAAACAAAAGTTGAAATTAAGAGCTTTGAAGGACAAGTAGATGCAGAATTGCTTGATAAATGGTTAAAATAGTTGGAAGTCTACTTTAGTGTCCATAATGTCACTGAGGCACAAAGGATTACCTTTGCACGTCTCAAAATGGAAGGTCATGCTCTGGTTTGGTGGGAAACCCATCTAGCCACTTGTGAAAAGAAGAAACGTCCTATTGTCAGTACTTGGGAGGGATTTAAGGAATTACTTAGAGCTAACTTCTATCCTATTGGCCATAAGACTGACCAAATGATTAAATGGCAGTATTTTAGACAAGGCAGTGGTCAAAGTGTGCAGGACTATACTACGGAGTTTTGGAGGCAAGCCATGTTGCTGAATATGGACTTGGAGGATGAGGATACATTCTGACCAAGTATTTGGGAGGACTTCACACTCACCTTCGAAGAAAATTCATCTCCACGAAGCCCAAAGATCTCAATGAGGCGTGTGTGCAAGCATACTACATAGATGATGAAAGGAAGCAAGGAGAAGCAGAACCGAAGGCAAAGCAGTCAACAAATCAACAAAAGAAAGAACATGGGCAAACAAGTAACAAAGGTAAGTGGAAAGGGAAAGGTAAACAAGCTACCACTACTTTGAATACTTGTAAAGATCCCAAGAATTTTTGCAAGAATTGTGATATCAATGGTCATACTGACGCTACATGTTGGAAGTTACATCCGGAGATGCATCCAAAGAACCGAACCAAGGATTCTAAGAAATCCATGACAGTTGTAAAGATAGAAGGGGAGGTGGAAATCAAAGATGACTCTGATGTAGATGAGAGGCTTGGATGCACGGCCACCAACATGGACAACTAGGAAGAGGAGATGAGTAGACTATTCCAGATCAAAATCCAGATCAAGAGAACTAAGGTAAATGCTTTGGTTGATACCGGTTCTCAATCTAACTTGATTTCTGAAGCAGTTGTAAAGAAGCTTGGTCTTGAGACTTACGAGCATCCACATCCATATCCTTTGGGATGGGTGAAGAAGGGTGTAGAAATTCAGGTAACAAGAAGATGTAAGGTCAAGTTTGGGATAAATTCTAAGTATATTGATGTATTGGAGGCTGATGTTATTCCACTTGATGCATTTGATGTTGTTTTTGGGAGTCCTTACTTGTATATCAGGGATGCTATATTCATGAGAAGGGAGAATTGATACAGATGGGTCAAGGATGGGATCAGCTACAACATCCAGGCACACCAATGTAAGTCACGGGTTACTATGGTAAGTGTTAACCAAGCAAAACGACTTATTCAAGAAAATCATAATCAGTTTTGTTTACTTTTGTTAAAGGATAAACAAGATGGGGTAGAAGTTTCAGATATTTCTAACTAGGGGATGAAGGATTTGGATAGTATTATTCAGTCTTTTCAGGAAGTTTTTCAGGCTCCCAGTGGGTTACCACCAAAATGGGAAGGTAGAGCATGAGATTCAACTATTTGCCAGAGTCCCCTCTACCAAACATTGGGTTGTACAGGCAATCCTTGTTGGAGAGTACTGAGGTGAAGAAACAACTCCAGGAGCTGTTAGACCAAGGTGTGATACGTCCGAGCACCTCACCATGTGGTTCACCTATTGTGATGGTGCCAAAGAAGGATGGTTCTTGGAGAATGTGCATCGACTACCGTGCTTTGAATAAGATCACCATCAAGAACAAATATCCACTCCCCCGCATAGATGATCTCTTGGACCAACTTCAGCATGCCAAATTCTTCACGAAGTTGGATCTCAAGTCTAGGTTATCACCAAGTCAGAATGAAGGAGGAGGATATATGGAAGACTGCCTTCAAGACAAAACATGGTTTGTATGAGTGGTTAGTACTTCCATTTGGTTTATGTAATGCACCCGCTACATTTATGAGATTGATGAATGATGTATTGCAGGAATTCATAGATTCATGTGTCATTGTTTATCTAGATGATATTCTGATTTTTAGTGCCACATGGGAGGAACATCTAATACATTTGCAGCAAGTCTTGCAAGTTCTCAAGGAGAAACAACTGCTATGTAATATGAAGAAGTGTGAATTTTCCAAACAATCACTTGTCTATCTTGGGCACGTGGTTAGAGGAGGAGAGCTACGAGTGGATCCAAAGAAGGTGGAAGCCATCACCAATTGGCCAACACCAATAGGAGCCACAAAGACTAGGAGTTTTGTGGGAGAAGTACAATACATGAGGAAGTTCATTCTAGGCTTCTCCACTATTGCAACACCTCTACACACAGTGGCCACAAAGAGTAAGGGTTTTGACTGGGGTAAGGAACAAGATAAAGCCTTTGAGTTATTGAAGTACAAGATTAGTCATGCTCCAGTACTTGCTCTTCCTAATTTGCAGCAGCCCTTTGAAGTAGAGACATATGTCAGTGATTATGCTATGGGAGCAGTGTTGCTACAGGGAGGTAAGCCAGTATGTTATCATTCTGAAACTTTTACTTCAACAGTTAAAGGATATTCAGTATATGATAAGGAAATGTATGCACTAGTTCAGGAAATTAAAAAATGGAAGCATTATTTGTTGGGTAAAGAAACTATTGTGCACACTGACCACAAACCTCTCCAGTATTTGCAAGCACAGTCTAAATTGCAGCAGGCAAGGCACTACAAATGGATGGGGTTCCTTCAGCAGTTCCATTTGGTGATCAAATACAAGAAGGGTAGTACAAACTTGGTGGCAGACATGTTGTCTAGGCCACCCACACAGGAGAAAATCTCTTGCTTGGCCACTATCTCTCAGATCGAGCCCTTCACGAAAGAAGCTTACGGAGAGGCATATGCCCAAGACAAAGACTTTGGGGTGACATTTCAGCAGTTGCAGTCCCAAGGGGCTGAAAGGACGGGGATTGAAGATTGTTATCTCAAGGACGGGCTGCTCTACCGACGGGGGAAGCTTTGTGTGCCAAAAGAAGAAAGGCTTCTATTGATGAGGGAAGCACATACCTCGAAAGTAGCAGGACATTTCGGTGTTGGTAAGACCTTAGCCCACTTGCAAAGGTACGTGTATTGGCCCAATATGCAAGAAGAAGTTTCTAAATTTATAAGGGGATGTAAACTTTGTTGTACTAGCAAGCCTAAGACTAGGAAGGAAGGTTTGTATATGCCATTACCAGTCCCTACTCGTCCGTGGGAGGACATTTCTATGGATTTTATAGGACTACCTATGTCTAAACATGGCCATGACTATCTCTATGTTGTTGTTGATAGATTCAGTAAGATGTGTATTCTTATGGCATGTAAAAAGACAATAAAAGCACATGAGGCAACAAATCTTTTCTTTGCTAATGTATGGGTGCATTTTGGCTTGCCGAAGTCTATTGTTTCTGACAGGGATTCCAGGTTCTTGGGGAAGTTTTGGACTACTTTGTGGGACAAGATGGATACCAAGTTACAGAGGAGCACAACCTTCCATCCACAGATAGATGGACAGACAGAGGTGGTGAACAAGACTTTGGTGCAACTGATCAGAGGGTATAATAGCAAATATCCAAGGACTTGGGATGAGTCCTTAGCCTACATTCAACATTCCTACAACTGGGCAGTACACACATCCACCATGAAGTCACCGTTTGAAGCATGCTTGGGATATCTACCTACAAATCCACTGGACATAGCAGTTGGGCAGCAGGATGAGGAGGAGATATGAGACTCAGAGGTGACTAGAGAAACCAAATTCATTGAGAGGATCCGGCAAATCCATCTCAAGGTGAAAGAACAGTTGGAGAAATCCCAAGCCAAGTACAAGGCTAGACATGATCAACATAGGAGAGAGCATAAGTTTCATGTTGGAGACAGAGTTTGGCTTTACTTGAGCAAGGAGAGACTACAAGGTCAAGCACAGAAGCTCAAGCCACTACGATATGGACCCTTCACCATATTGGAGCAGGTTGGAGAAAATGCTTTTCGTCTTGATTTGCCACCATTTATGCAGATGTACTCAGTAGTAAACTGTGAGAATTTGCACCTATATGAGCCATCCATGCTTGATGAAGATGAAGGATTACAATTGCTACCTTCCATAAAATATTGTGTCTTGGACTCACGAGGTGAATTGGAGGAGGACGTAGTGCTACAGTAGAAGGTCAGAGAGACGAGGAGAGGTCCACAGGAGTCTTGGCAGGTTGGACTAAAAGGAAAGACACCAAGGCAGGCCCGATGGTACTCGAAGGAGCAAGTGAGGGAATTATTTCCTCATCTACTCCCCCACTAAGCTTTTGTGGGACCAAAATCCTCCTAAGCAGGGGAGGTGTGATCCATAGGGATCCAAAATAACTCTACTTCATCAGATCATCCAACACCAGAAGGAGAAAATGGAGAAAACAAGGTTCTGTCAGTATTTTAACAGAACCGTCACCCTGTGCAGAGCAGTCCTGTAACCGCCCCCCAGTACAGGGTGCGGTCCTATAACCACCGGTCTGCGCAGGGCGGTTGTCCTGTCACTTTTGATGGAAAAATAAAAATGAAGCATGAACAAACGCGGATTTGAATCATCCGACTTTGTCCCTTCCCTGCCACGACCTTTCCCATTCTCCAGTGCACGGGAGTACATGGGAGAGGCTATAAATACTTGGGAGGAGCAAAGGATTGGATCATTGGAAGCAAGAGATTTCATGGGAGTAAGTGCAAGAGTATTCTTAGTGTTGGAATTGAGTTTGTAGAAGCAAGGAGGTTGAGAACAGAGCAAACAAGTACTTGGGAGGAAGTGTGAGACATTGTCAAATTTCCTTTCATACTTATTGTAAAATTTGTATCTTCATTTTTGAATTGGCCAATAAAACAAGTGGGAAGAAAGTTGCCCTTCCCGATTGATTTTCCCTCACACTGGGGGTTTCCAAGATAAAATTCTTGGTGTTTGTGTTTAATTCATTTCTCTCTGCAAATTTTAATTCTAAAGCATAAGTAATTCATTCACTAGCTCAAATTGTCATTTTCTAATTGAAAGTAGAACAACAAGCATTTTAAAGTGTGATTTGTGAGAATTCCAAAGTTAGAAGAGTTTACAGATCAATTAGATAAGGCATCCTTCCAAAGGGGTATTCAAAAAAGAATAGGCATAAACTAGTATCAATGAGACCATCTTTTGTTGCCAATTACTAAGATCTAAAGTACCAGTATGATATTTTCTCAACCAACTTGATTTCATATTGTAAGCACCTCAATGCATTATCATTTTGGACATGCCTATGTGCGACCTTTCTGACATAGTATTATATTGCGATAAGATTAACATGACTCCTTGATTTCTATTCAACCTAGTGAAGAAACATTAGTTATGTAGACTCCTGAGGAAAGTGTACAATCTCTATGAGTCCTCCATGCCACTTTGATCAAATTTGACATAAAATTGAAACTTTGATTACATCAACCATTGCAAAAAGCATATGTCTACATTTATCTCTTACCTCAATTGGAAATCTATACGATGAACTGTGCGATTCTACCTAGCAGATACATCCAAGTTTGTGGATGATATAATTGTCATCCTTTGAATTTAAGCAACTTGCTCATGAGCTCTGGGAAATGATATACCACATTTTGATTGACTTCAATTGCATCTAATCTGGTCATCTTGACCACTGAAATCTTGGCCAAATATTCTTATGTATGATTCTTGATAAGCGTTGGATCATCCCTTTGTATCTCGTAGTTGACATCTTTTTGCATACCGAAGACTGCCTTCTGGAGAATTATCTGAATTCCGATCAAGGAACTATGACATCATCTTCTTATTATCAACTTTTAGATGAGACCTATTGCCACATATCATATAAAGTTCCAGATCCATCCTTCTGGGTATAAATGCATTTATTAAGACAATAGTTGATCAGTGAATCCATAAGTATAGTAACATAGTACTATAACTCAATTCCGGCTAAGGAGTGATCTCATTTTCAATCTACTCTGATCGTATGCAGGAACTTTCAGTGTTGATTTTGAACCTGCAAACAAGAGTTTCGTTTAGATCTCAAGTTGAGTCCAACTAGATATACTTGTGTCCCTAATACAAGGAGAATGATTCACTTAACAATCTCCTGACTATAGATATGAAGATTGACAGATGTCATTCGTGGGTTATATTGATGATTAGGAGCAGGAGCCTCTTCGTGGATTTTATTCCCTCAGGTATGAATATCACTGGGGAATACAGAAACAGTTTGTTTCTAATAGCTCTTCTACAGAGTCCTTTGAATCTCTCATGTACATATTTCATTGAATTGGTCTACTTCTTAAGTGAACCATCAAGCAATCTGCAGACTTGAGGGATATTTCCAAGTAGTTAAGAGAAATCTCAAGTGACCTTGTATGAATGAACTATCCTTAATGGTGACATAGCTTTTCTTCTTTGTCCCTCATGATGGTTCTAAAGGCGTCTTGTTCAAGTCTCACTCTCCCTAGCTGAATATGCCTTTGGTAATATAAAATCTTTCAATAGCTTTTCCTTCAAATATCTCAGTTAACAAAAAGCTATGAAGGCTTAGAAAATTAGTTAATGTTAATGGTAAGGATATTGGGAAGTTGTTCATCACACTTAGGCTATTCCTACCAAAAGACACAATAAAAATACAATGCATTCAACATCCTAATTTGGCATTACAGCTTATTTTGTATCTAAATTGCAAGAAATAAAATGCTCGACATAAGTATAGCTCTTTCATTCATCAGAACAACAGTATAGAAGTTTACATCTTAATATAAGAAATATTTTAACAAATTAATATCAGAAAAAAATATTCTAGCACTATCCCGATTATATATTGGTATTGATCGAATTTTGAAAATGCATCCATTTCAAATTTAAAATTAAAACAACAAAAAAGGAGCACTCTATCCCTGGAAAATACTTTGTCAGAATGCAACAACCAAATTATGCCATACAAAAAAGCCAAAAGCAATTGTAACTTTATTTAGATGTATGCAGACAATACAAAAATCATGGAGACGTAAAAATTGAATGGGTTGCCACCTTTAAATCAGCTGTTCCTCCTTTATGTCGTGTGTACCGGAAATACATTGTGCAGGGCATAAATACACGCTCCAGCAGTGCACCAGTACGCTTAACTTCAGGGGAACTTCTTGGAATTTTAGGAAGCCACTGCAGCCCAGCTCCCGGGTCAACATCTGTAGGAGCCACATGAGCTTGTACATGTTCTAGCATTACTGAAAGCTCCCGGCGCTTCCACGTCATTTCAGGTGCAGATCCAGGAATATGCACGCCTCCAGCACCTAATGCTTGCTCAATCATTTCAAACCCAACATGTAACACAGAATGAAAAGAGCGAGCCAAGACACGTCCACTTGCTGCAGCAAGTAAGAATGC
The DNA here is from genome assembly GCA_019776745.2 of Taxus chinensis. NCBI lineage: Eukaryota > Viridiplantae > Streptophyta > Pinopsida > Cupressales > Taxaceae > Taxus > Taxus chinensis. Next base: position 56,659,344 of record CM034154.1, on the reverse strand, counting down.
ACCCTAGAAATATAAAAACAAAACTTACTTCAGTATGCTCAACAGAATATGCTTTCCCAGACCAAAAAAATACTCATCAAAGCAAGTGCTTTCTCATCGCTATGAACCAAAATGATTCAATATAGAAGATTTAGCTTATTATTGATAAAAGTACCTTTATTTACTCGATGGATACATTCACTGGATAATTAATACTGGAGTAAACATAACTAAATTCATACCAATAGCTCTAGATTATGTAATATATGTGGTCTGTCGATTTCATCACCGACGAGGACATCAAATGTGCATGTCTTCTGAACACCTAACTTAAATTCATCTATAAGAATGTTAACTTCCACTTAAATACGTATCTACCTGAAATCAATTACAATCATAAAACTTCTCAGGATGATTGGTTTTCATGAATTGTACTGTTTTTCAAGGAAATAAATATTGTGCAAATTCAGAACAGTATGGGTTAAAATACAAGTCTTGGGCATGAAATAATGTGGGAGAGACAAGGAAAGAGATACCCCGAGGATTGGATTAAAGCAGGCAGTGACCACTCACGAAAGGAACTTTTCACTTTATGTGTATTTATGTACGAAGGGAAACATGTATATAGAAACTATGATATAAACGAAAAGACAGCACTATAAGAATAAACTTCATTGCCGTTGATTATAGTTAAGTTAATACTCGAGTATACATTAACGTGGTTAAAAACTGAACATAAAGAATTGCAGTTAATATTATATCATTTAAATTAAACTGAACACATTTCTGTGGTATTTAAGTTCTTACATCGAAGGCTGTATCATGAAAATTATTTGCCACAGGATAGACCTAATGAAATATCTATGAAAAATAAATCTCTACGCGGGGATGCATCCAATGATCCCCATATTCGTGAGCAAGTCTCTCGGGATGTCGGATTTTTCGTCCTGGGGATGTGGGGACGTGGGGGAAACGTTTCCCCCGCGTTTCCTATGATGCACAAGTCGACGGAAACGTCTTGGGGACGTTTTGAGACAAAGGGGGATGTTTCAGAAGCGTTGGGGACATCCAAGGGATGTCGGGGACGTCTAAACGTCCAAGGGAATTTTCATGGGACGTCTAGACGTCCCCTACAACGTATCGCATTTTTAAATTAAAACAACATGCTTTAATGCCTTTAAACTATTTTTTTTATTGCAAAGCAATTATAACATAAAAGAAACATTCCTAACATAACCCTAACCCTAAAAGTGCAATTCTATGTTATAAATTTACATTATGTGCTCATTTCATATTCACACCAAGCAAGAGCAAAAGCGAGAGCAAGAGTGAGAGCGAGAGCTAGAGTGAGAGCAAGAGCAAGAGTGAGAGCAAGCAAGAGGTATTTATAATTTTATTTGCTCACAATACTTGCTAAAGTCTTTTTTAAAAAAATTTAGATTCTATTTGCATTTATATGGGTTTTTTTTTAGCATTTGCATCTACATTCACAATGTAATCATGTTTATAGTTTGTAGGATTTTTAAAAATGCATATTGCATAGGGTTTGGTTGTAACTGGTTACTTTTTTTTTAATTACATTTTTATTTCTAGTTTAAAATTTATATTATATTTGCATTTTTAGGGGTTGTTTTTAAATTTTTGTATCTACATTCACAATGTAATCATGTTTATAGTTTGTAGGCTTTTACGAAATGCATACTGCTTACATTATTTTTTTAATTACATTTTAAAAGTTTAAAAAAAACATATTGCATACTGGGAACTACATAGGGTTTGGTTGTAACTTGTGGTTGTTTTCATTGTTTACAAATTAAAATTAAAATTATGATCATTGCTTATACTTTTTCTTTTTAAATTAATTCATTACATAATCAATCAATCATATAGTTATGGTTGTTTTTTTATTCATTGCAGCAATCATCACCATGAGTTCTTCTTCTGAGTATGAATATGATTCAAATCAGGAGAGGGTTGAACAGGAACTTGAGATAGGTGGCCGTGGATGTGTTGGTGATGCCACAATGGGGGAAAGTGAAGAAGGGACACAAAATGTAGTGGTAGCGGCAACTGGTAGTTCAGCTGGTAGTGCTACCAATTGCCCCTCTCAAATGTTGTCCAAATTTGCCATTGGGCCATTTGATAAGAAGCAGCAATTGCCACAATTTGCCCAAATAATTGAAAACCCCAAGTTTGGAGGGGGGAGCAAAGTATGGAAGTGCAACATATGTGCACTGACTTGGCATGGCAACATCACTAAGACCAACGCACACTTGTTGCACCTTACAGGATGGGGGGTTGGTGTTTGTAAGGGCCTTTCACTTGAGCAGAGAGTTGAGATGGTGAGAATCTTCAATGGAAATACCACGGACAATGTGCCAGAAGTTCATGGTTCTACAACTAATACTCCTTTCAACTCTCATAGAACTGACAACCATAGTAATATTTTGCCTGGTTATAGTTTTGAAGTGTCAAAAGTGGAAAGCAGAGGGAAGAGAAAGGTCGTGGGGGCAGCCCCCAATTTAATTGTTGACATGATCCTATTGGGAAATTTTTCTATGTTGTTGGGATTCCATTTAATGTCGCTCTGGTGTCACTCAGATTTCACCCTGAAATCTATGACTACCCTATCCGAAATTTTTTTTTCGTACTTTTAAAATAATGGGTCATTTTATGTTTTTATGGCCTGAAAGTTCTTATATTGCGTCAAGATAATCCCAAAGAACCATATTAGCCCTTTTCGCCAAATACCCAGATGCCCAAAATTGTTTTATTCTGTCGTCGGGATTTGTCTGCGGGAAATTTGTATTTAATTATTTTGAGCCCCGTATGAGGCTATTTGCGCTCTGTTTTAACTCTATTATGAGCGAATATGTTATTATTCCTATGTGCCATAAGGATTTTAACTTATTTTAAGTTTTGGGCTTTATTTGTAACGTTTGGCAATTTTTCGTGTTTTTGTGGTGTCCCGTTTTATTTTCTGTGAAATTTCTCTGGAGCAATTCCCTCGCCGAGTAAGCCCGATTTTTGGCCTAGAGCAGCTAGAAAACATACACGCACATTATGCCCGGAGGACGTCGTCATCGAAGGTCTGGATCACTGGGAAAAAGCGAAGTCGTGCACAAAAAAGCCCCTGCGGGGATGGGCGCATTTTTGGAAAACAAAGGATTTAATTTATTGGATGGCTGTCCTTAAACATGCTATTTTTAAAAGATAAAAGCATGATTTTTAATTAATTAATTGCCTTTAATTGTTAGGGCAATTATTAATTATAGAATTGTGAAGGTTATATAAGCATGGGCAGCCATATAGGTGAATAATTTAATTCACAGGTAAAGAATTGCAGCCAGGAGGAAAAGTGTGCCCCCATTAGAGGAAGGATTTTGTTCAGACAAAGTGCTAACAAGGCTAAAAGCTTCCAGATTTGGCGCATGCTTTGGAGGAGGTTGATCTTTGTCTGCATAGTTGTTTTCACAGGTGTTACAGGAGCTCAGGTGTTGATTGAAAGGATTCATGCTCTCTTTATGTGCAAATTAAACACCAATTTTTGGGGCAGCAGGCTTGAAAAGTGCAGATTTTTATAATTTAAATTCACTATTCATGCTCCGGTGGCCATTTTTGTCTGAATAAATTGCAGGAACTCATTACAGGTGCTTTACAAAAGAAAAGGAGTTTTTATCAATGTCCAATTCATTACAAATATCCTCCGAATCTGAAGAATTGTCCAGATCTGCACCAGTATTGAAGAAATCCGGCCAAGTTAGAAGAAAAAAAATTATTCAAACAAAGATAGACAAAGCCATGGCGAAAGGAGATGAAAAAGAGAGCACGATGGATTCATGCATCGCTTCCAAAATTGCAGACATAGGAGACACGGATCTAGGCCCAGAACCTCTTTCTGATTTGATTGATAGATCAAGAGCGGGAAAGACTTCACTCATGCGTGAATAGCGGAATTATCCGAGCTGCAGCTTTCCCATGTACAGCCCAATTGCCAGAGTTCATGATGGAGTGTGCTAGATCTTATCATCCTTCATCCAGATCAGTGCGTGATGTTGCGGGAAAGACGATAATTCGTTTGGATGCAGAGTTCATCAATTATTGTCTGAAGATTCCAGTGCGAAAGGTGGTGACTTCTATTAGCATTCAGGATGCTGACAGTAGATGGGAGAAACATAGAGCTGATTGCGTGAGTATAATGAACAGCCAGTTCATGAAGAAGCCTAGATCCCCTTCAAAGTTCCCGAGAACTCTTCCACGGTCCAATTTGGTGCAGGAGGCAGATGATGTCGTCAAATTGCTATGCAGGTTGAATGGCGAAGCGAATGCCTACACTTTCCGTACATGGATGTATGCTTTCATCAAGACCATTGAAATCAACAATGTTGATTCTATAATCAATTGGTCGGAAATTATTAGCAGCAACATTGGTGAGCAGCTTTGGAACGTGAAGCGTACTTTCAGCTTCAAGATGACTTCATACATGGTGTATGCTGCAACTTCACAGGGTGTCTTTTCCAAGCTGGATAGATGTGTTCTTTCCAAGGACCCCATTTTCGAGTGCTACCCACAGCTTACTGTACCTGCGTGCGAGAAGGACTTCAAAGTGATCAACGATGACTTCTACGATTTCATCTGCAGGCTAGACAAAGACTTGAAGACTCACAGGGTAAGCAAGGAAGCGTGGGAAGCAGTGTCCAAGATTGGCAGTTTATTCATCCAGTTTGCAGATTTCACATACCTCAGGGTTACGGGCTTTTCTGAGGAACCAATAAAGATGCCCAGGTATCCGAGTGATAGATTGATCGCCATGGAGCTGAACAAGCAACTTGTGGAGTTACACGACCTTCAGTCGAAACGGCACAAGTCTACGGGCTTCTTCCCAATCACTGTGGGATATTTCAGTTGCATCAGCATTCACAGAGCTCGAGGGATGGAAGCGCAAATGTTATCTGAGTGTGAGCAAGAGTTCTTCCCTGCACGGCTTAACTTCGATCCATTTGGAGTAGCCAGGAAGACAATCTCCCAGGAGTATGCACATGTGCCTTCGTTAGAAGATTTCTGGATGAAGTGCAGAAGTGAGTACGAGGTTAGAAAGAAAGATTTCAGCAGGCTATCAGCAAAGCAAGTGTTCGACTTTGGACTAGCGCAGATACCTGTGGATATTAAAGATGATGGGAACGTGGTACTTGACATTTACCATCAAATGGGAGGAGATAAAGCTATACTGCAGGATAACATTGGAGGCTGCCATTCAATTGAAGAAAGATCTGGAGCTGTGTTGGTGAATACTTCAAGTTGGCTGCTGACGAAGGGATACTGCCTTGATGAAGTATTGATGAATCAAATCACGGGCAACTTCGGCGCAGGAGATTCCCTCAAACGAAAGCATGAAGGAGAAAGCAGCAGAAGGTCCGAGAAGTTGAAAGTACACAGAAGATCTCAAGAGAAAGAGAAGACCACTTCTACGACCATAGTTTTGACTCCGACTTCTCCAGTACCCAGAAGATCACCAACTATTGCACCGCAGCAACAGGATGCTTCCATGCCTTCATTGAAACCGGCGACGTTCATTTACTCTCCGCAGCCACTTCGTTCATCACCCGTTCCAGAGGAAATGTTGAAGCTGCAAATAACGGAGTTTAAAAGAGCTTTGTCCTTGGATGTTTCAGAAGATGGCAGCCATGACACTGTGGCACTTTCTGACAGAGAGGATGCAAAGCGGGAGATGGTAGTGCACTCAGCGACTTCTTACTCCCCGAGAAGTAACTTCTCCGAATGGTTAGCTTTGCAGTTGGTTCCGGAAGCAAGAGTAGAGATGAACTTAGAGGAGCATGACTTGCAGCTACTTCAGGATCTGAGCAGAATAGATAAAAGGCTTAAAGTTGCTAAAGCAACTTCTAGGTTGATCATCAAGGATTCGAGAGAGAAGTTTGCTGACATATCAATTCCGACGGAAGGAAAGATAGAAGAGGAGCTCACGGCAGAAGATGTGACGGTGACCAAAATACCACTCGGTCAAGCTACCACTGAAGGATTGAAGCAGAACATGCAGACATTGATGGATGCTTTGTTCCTTAGGCTTGACAGTGAAAAGGCGGAGAAAGAAGAGCTGCAGAAGCAAATATCTCAATTATGTGAGATCATAGCCAAGGTTACTAAACCTTCCATTCAGCCCATTTCAGAGCAGGTGAGTGATCATCTTATGCAGGAAATGGAAGATGCAAGCAATCAAGTAAAGGCTATTGACGAATGGAAGGATCTGATTATTCGTCAAGCTTCTGTGCAACTTGGGGAAGTGTCAGCCCGCCTAAAGGTTATGAACGATGCAGCAAATCAACTAAAGCAACTGATGGAAAGCATAGAAGGCATGAATACAGTTGCAGAGAGTAACCTGAGTATTTTGGCCGAGATCAACAAGTTGCCGGGAGATGTATTGGTTGCAGAACAAATTGTACCGGATGGATCAGTCGAGAAGGGGAAGCAGCTAGAGTTTGCAGTATCTTTCCGTTTGGAGATCTGCAGAGTTTTGCTGAAAAGGATGCAGGCGCTTGAGAGTAGAACATCAAATTTACCAGACAGTATCATTTCTTTCACTAAGGAAAGAGTGGATGGAGGTGTTACTTCATACGTGCGGATTGTTTCTAACGAGGTGCCTAATTCCCTGGAAGGTTCTCTTCTGATGGTGCAAAAGAGAATTGATAAAGCTACCAAGCCTTTCACGATGAATTCTATCAATAGATTGGTGGCGCTACAAGCAGACATTGCGAGGTTTGGGACAAGTTTGGAAGAGGTGGAAGCATGCAGCAAAGTGTTGAATGAAGAGTTGCTGCAGTTCAAGACAGAGAAGGAAGCAGTGGCTAAAACAGATGGAAGGATGCTGAATTATATGTTCGACAATTATATCAGATATCAGAACAAGAAGAAGATGTAAACATTACAACTGGCATGACTTCTTCTATTCTTTCTTCTTCTATTTTCTATGTTCCCGGATGAAATTGTAAAACTTCTAAGTTATTGGTTTTGCAACCATTACTTGAAGTCATGTGGAACCATTCTATTAGTTAAGTGATACATGTGTCACTTAAGAAAAAGTTAGTTGAGGATGATTGCCAAATGTCATCTTTACTTATTGTTCATACTTTAGTTCAGTTTGAGTCTTCTATTTGTACTTTCCCTCCTACATTCTATAAGTAGGAGAAGAACCTCCGGGTTAATAATCGATCAGAATTTGTAAGCAGCAATCTTGTGTTTTAGACTTTGTGTTGAACCCCTGAGAGCAACTTGTAGCAGAGGAATACAAAGAAGCAGGTTTCCGGAGAACTTTGTGTCACGGTGTACTGTGTTTCTTGCTTTTAAATCTTAGATCTTTTAAGTAAACTTTGTGTTATTTTAGATCTGGATCTAGAGCTGCCTTTGCCTTATAATTTTGTGTGTTCAAATCTATTAAGTTTCTTCTATGTGCATGCAATTAGCTCTGCTATCTACTAATTGGGATGCACATCTTCCCCATTTCTTCTCTGTGTTTCCTTTACTTCCTTCTTCTATAATTTTCCTTTCTTAAACAGCTGTTTACTTGCTGCAAAACTTCTTAGTTATGGTTCATGAACTAAGCAGTTAAAGTAAAACCCCCTGATAGATAATAACACATTTATATTGACAACTCTGACACGGGAGCCTCACCGGTTAAATGAGGGAGATTTATCTCATGACTGCCTAGGTTTGATGCTATGCAGAAAATCTAGCCAACACGCTCGCTCTCCTTATTACAAGGAGGCTATGGCTAAGGTTGCAAAAGCACGTACAAGTTATGCGCCTCCTGGAGACACAAAACTGAGGACAACAATCTTGGATAGAAATTATTCCAAGGTTAATTTGTTGATGTAGGAGATGAAAGTGACATATGTGTCACATGGATGTAGCATTATCATGGATGGGTGGACAGATATTAGACACCGTCCTCTCATCAATATCATTGTCTCTTACAAAGATGGACTGTACTTGAGAGCAATTGATTGTTCTGGGACGCGGAAAGAAACTAAGTTCAGTATCAGATATTGAAGGATGCCATTGAGAAGGTTGGACCTTCAAACGTTGAACAGGTTGTCATGGATACAGCTTATGTGTGCAGAGCAGCAGGCAAGCTAGTGGAGCAGGAGTATAGGCATATTTATTGGACTCCATGTTGTGTGCATGCCATGAACAATGCACTGAAAGACATAGGGAAGATTCAGTGGGTCAACCAGATAGTGACTGAGGCCAGGGACATGCAGAAGTTCATATGTAATCACCACACATCATTGGCACTTTTTCGAAAATTTTCGAAGAAGGAATTTCTGAAACCAGTTGACACCCACTTTGCATCCTATTTTATTTTGTTGGAGAGGATGTCTGAGTTGCAAGAGCCCCTGCAAATTATGATTATGACACAGGATGGGGCTAGGTGGTGTGAGTCCAAAACGGATCAAGGGAAAAGAGTGAAGGAAGTGGTGTTGAGGGAAACATTTTGGGTTGATATGAAATACATCATATCAATCATAGCTCCACTTTTTAGTGTCATCAAATATGGGGATTGTAACAGCCCCAATCTTGGTGAGATCTATGAGTGCATTAACAACATGCTTGGGCAAATGAAGGCAGCTATTCGGGTGAGGGACCCCACTTTGGAGTTCTATAATAAACATATACAGCCTATTATTCAGCAGAGATGGGAGAAGTTGAACACCCCTCTTCATATGGTTGCGTATGCACTGAATTCCAAATGGTATGTGGAGAGGCCAGGTAGAGTTATCCCATTGGATAATGATGAGGTGAAGAAGGGTCTTATGAAGGCCTTTAAAAAAATGTACATTCCACAGGAGGCTTCACAGAGCAGGATGGAATGGCTCGACTTCACTGAACTTGATGGGTACAAAACATCAACAAAGGCAGATAGGGTAACAGTGGCACAGGAGAAGCCAGTGAGTTGGTGGTAACTATATGGGCTTCTAGGACTGTTGCGACCACTTGACATTCGCCTCCTTTCCCAGGTTTCTAGCTCCTCTGCCTCTAAGAGGAACTGGTCTTCATATGGTTAGATCCACTCTGTTAAGAGAAATTGGGTTACATTTGCGAGAGCGGAGAAACTTTTAGCTGTACATAGTGCTTTGCATCTTATGGATCGCAAGACACCTGAGTACAAACAGACCCCAACATTACGGTGGGATGTAGATCTCAAGGAGCCCAAACAGGTTGAAGAGGACAATACTATGCAGCGGGGATTGATTGGGCTTACCTTTGAGGACAAGGATGATAGTTCCAATGAGGAGGAGTTCATGGATATTGCTTCAAATTTTGATTCTGATTTTTAGGCTGAGACTTGTAGTTGTCCTCTTTTTTGGTAATATTGACAATAGACAATTGTTGGTGTATTTGGATATGAGATTAATGATATGAATATCAGCGATTGTCACTTGATCAATCATAATTTAGAATGGTTTTATAATTTATTTCAGTTTGTCTCAAATTCAAAATTCAAATACGAGTCATGACATATGTAACTTACATTAACATATTGATATTAAAGTATTAAGGAAAGTATTTGATGTTTATGAGTTCAAGTTTCGCCTTATTTAAATCTCAAATGGTTTTATTTCAGCTTATTTATACAGTTTAGTCACTATATCTTTATATTTTAAATATTTATATATTTTTTAATTAGCCATCCCCAAAATTTAGAATTTTTTTGCCGTCCCAGAGGCTTAGTTAACTATGATAAATCATAAGTATATTCAGTACAAAAGACATAAAAACAACATCAAAGCTGTCCATAAAATAGCAGAGGTCAGGCAGAAACTGCATGAGTCCAAAATAGCAGAAATGAGGTGTCAAAATTGTTCTGTACATTATACATGTGCTTTTGGACATAAAGGATTGCTCAGCATGGCTACAAATATTTAAAGGTTTATATTTTTAGTGATGTTATTGAAACCATTCCTTGTTCGCTGATAAAATAACAAAATTTCATGAACCAATGATACAACAGTGTATTTTCATAAAGAAGCTCTGAAAACTTACTATTGCCTTCCATGAAATGTTAATTTCCCAAGCAAAGAAGATAAAGTGAAATAATATGAATGACACTTCAAAGTACAATGGTCCAAAGTTTCATTCCAAAATGCACTTAGGGTATGTATTATGTGATTTAGAAAGGATAAATAGCCATAGATAAGATAAAGATAAAGATAAATATATTAATGTCCAATGAATGACCATTAAAATTAAAAAATAGAGAATATTTTCAAAAAAAAATTTAAAAAAAAAACTTTTAAGGAAAAGCACTACATTATATGCATCAAAGATTGAGCATATAAAAATAGCGGTAGCAGATTTAATTTCATTCTGCAAGACCTCAGTAAACAAGCTTCTCTTGAACCTTCAATCCAGGTTAAAATAATTCGAACAATCCATAGAGCTCAATAAGAAATCTACATAGAAAACTCCAAATGATTCTCGGCAATGTCATTTGAATTACGAAGTGTCGCAATATTTTGGAATAGGCCACAGCAGACACCTTGCTTTTGGTAAGTAAATATATTTACATTAATTTTTGGCTAAAGCCACAAATATGTACATATGAAAGATAAACATTTGTGGTTCAATGACTTACATTTGCTTCCTCTGAATGAAGATTAAACTGAGGCTGAATGACATTCACCATGAAGTTCATTATACCCTCCTCTCCTGTCTCATCTATAGTCAAACCTTTAAGCAATGCTGGCCACATATGCAATAATACTGTAAGACATAATGATAGAATAAAGCACGACAAGGTGAAAACCAGTAACAAAAGAAAGAATGCACTCAAACATTTAACCTTACAATGCCATACAACTTGCAATTACATAACTATATAAGTACATTTAAGAACTAGAACAATATAGCGTGCCTTCAAATTGAATGCAAGTCTAGAAACAGATATTGAACAACACCTTACGTTCCATTTTCATAGAAAGCAAACCATCAAATTTAATCTCAATATATTGATAACCACTTGCATAAAGTATCCTCAAAATAGCATGATGGGAAAAATAGCATACCCGATGAGCCAGACGATGAACAACCTGTTTTTCTCGAAGGAGATGGAGAAGAAATTAGTTTGTCCACATGGATAGGGGATGAAGAAACATGTGAACCTTTGCTTTGCTTTGGAGAAGTTGAACTCCTAGAAGGATCATCAAAAGGAAATCCTGTTCCTACAAACTTCTGTTGCTCTTCAATCATCTTCCTTTGAGCATACTGCCTTGAAGGGGATGGTTTAGGTGACTCGAATGCTTTTGCCATTTCACCAACCCACGCCCAAACAGCATTTCTGTTTTTAATTGTCCAAAGCAGTTTAAGCCCGTACACAAACACACGCTGGCAATTGTCAGCTAATACCACATTAAAGCCATCATCATCACTTGGATCAGAGAGTGTTGCATCATTCTCACTTCCATAATCAAATTCTGACCTGACATAAGTAGCCTCAAGACTTCTTATACTCCTCCCTTCTTCCTGCCATGATAATAGTCTCGCAGGATCAACCTTTGGTGACTGCTTTCTTATAGTAAAATAATCTGTATAAAGTAGCAAACCATCCCCATTGGACATGTCAGCAATGATTCCACTTTCTCTATGCTGTTCATTACCAACACTGTCAGTTAATTCTGGTGGCTGCTTAACTCTTTTTGAGTTTTGAGAACAATCCTCAATAGAACTTGTGCGTGAATCCTTCTTCAGCTCTGCCTTCAGCACATGGAGATCTAAACCTTGGTACACCTGATCAAGGGGATCGCGCTTACATTCGAAGGTGTAGCGCTGTCTCCCTCGGCTGTAACAAAGCTCATATTTTAATTTTTTCATATTGAAGGTCAATCCATTTGCAGGATCATCATTTCCTAAAGGAACATGCTTTATACAAGTAGGAGTTGCATCAACACGTAGCATAAACTCAGTCATAACTTTATCAAGGGACAAATTCCCTGATCTGGGCAATCTTGGGATTCCAAAACGAGGCCATTTTGAAAAAGATCGAATTTTATGAGGAGGATTATAATACAAATTCCACCACCTGAAAATCCATATCAAATCATGGGCGCCTAAATTAGCTGTTGGAACACCCATTGACACTATATCCAATTTTCGAGGAGGAAATATGGAAGCAGAATCATAAGAATTCCTGTTTGTGTTGGACCTTCTGGCAGGAAGAACAACATGAGATTTCACTTTACTGCCGAACCTGTCTGAATCTCCCATGGAGGAAGACACTTCTTCCATGGGTTCTATAGAAGGTGAGGGTTTCAAAGAGAAATTCCAGCGCAGAGAAAGTGATGTAGAACGAAAAGGATCGTAGACCTTCTTCCGGAAGTCAAGCTCACTGGGAAGTGCATGCAAATAATGGTTGAAAGGGTTGCCTGATTCACATTCCCAATCCATAGTTATATCAAGTTGAAATGCAGATGAAGAAATAAAGCTTCCCCTAACTTCAGTTGGTAGTTTGAGGTTATAATTTTTCAGTAAATGCTCCAAACTGCTAATAAAAATGTTGAATTCCTTTGCATAAAATGTAAGCCGGCCTTCAGATTGTCGAATGTCCATGATAGTGGCAACAATTTGCAATTTATCAACCTTTTCATAAGGGTCAGTTGTTGCTAAGAAAATCCATTTGAAGTCGGAACAACAAATACTGTTTCTACCGTGAATATAGTATCGCATATCATCCCACCACGGTAAACTTCTTTCCTTTTTGGCTGTTTGATTATTTGTGCCAATGTAACTTCCAGATGGAAATAAAACCGAACCTGGAACATTTCCTGAAGGGCAAGCACCATTGTTTCTAACACTTAAATTGGCTTTCCTAAGAGCTACAGTAAAGGCATAGCTTATATCAGCGATAGCAGGTTCAAAACCCACTCCATAGGCAACGTCTGCTTTCTCAAATTGTATAGGCAATTCAGAGTACATTTTAAGTGGCGGAGTAGTACCACTCAGAGAACGTAGCATTTCAACCTTGTGCCACCTGCCAATATACACATCTTGGAAGATTTGAGGTGGGAATGTTGTCGCCTACATTCAAAAACTTGAGTGTCAGAACAAACATTACATTAACCTTGACATGTCAAATTTCCAACAGATGCCTATGCCATGCATAGATGCAGGAAATGTCAGCCCATGGTATCTACCACATCACAGTTTATTTGATTGTCTTCCTACTGTTCCTGGCTATCTTATTGTACACAGCCCATCTAAAGTATACCATTCTCAATGTCAAATTAAACGGTCAAAAAACAAAAAACAAGCATTAAAATGAATTATGTTTTCACACCATCATAGATTCATTAAAATTTAATATGCTTTGATATATATACAAAGGAAATTAAGATTTTCTTAATAGTTTCTTCTGCCGTAAACCAAACTCTGAATGATTATTCAAAACTAGATACACGGCTATGGCCCTGCAGGGTCTGGGTTCGGGTATGGGCTGTACCCAGGACAGGTATATGCCCTGGTATGCCAGGAAAACATCCGAGGTATGTGGCCAGGTACCCGGGTACCTGGGACGTTTCATGATTGAGAAGAGGAGTATAATCATTTCTTCTTTTATATTTGTATGTTAAATCACATCTTGGTGTTGCAACTCTCTAAACAAAGGATCGGTATATTTATGAATTTTATAAAATTTATCCAGGAAAAATTCTGTGAATTAATGCAGCTTTTTTTGAGACCCACTTAAACTTGTGACTGAAGTCATTTCATGCATTAATTCCTTGGTCATGACAATGTTAATAATTCACAGTTTAATTAATAAGCAAAATGGAAATAGCCAAATGCTTATAGTCCATTACAGAGTAGGTGCCATGATATCTATATGCTGTTCCACAGTCAACTTTAGAGCTGAGGGAAAACTTTTGATAGTGCATAAAGGTCAGTCCCTGGTAGTCTGTTTCGGCATTTGTTCAAAAACTACGTTGCACGGATACCTCAAAACCCCTACCGAATCCTGCCTGAGACATCTCGGATACGGATACGCGAAGGATACGATACGGATACGCCCCGGATCCGCGCAGGATACTCCACGATACGTGGCGGATACGTACAGACGTATCCGCCACGTATCCTGGAGTATCTTGCGTGGATCCGGGCCGTATCCGCCTTCAAAAACGTTTTTTTAAAGTTCTATTTCATTTTTTTTTAAATGTTTGACATTAATGAGAGTGGAGCTAGCGCAAGTGGCACACATGAACTTGATTTTGAGGAAAATCTAGATGATATATTCTAGATTTGTTTGTATTCCTATATCATATGTATGGCAGCCACATGAACAATGAAATCATAAATGTAAAATCTTAAGTATATTGTTTGTTTTAAAAATTTGAACATGGATCTAGTTACTAGTATATTTTTAAAATTTCAAGTTTTGTTCGTATTCATGTTAACATGATATCCGTATATCATATGTATGGCAGCCACATGATAAATAAAAATGCATAGTCTTAAGTATATTGAATGTTTTGAACATTGATTCAAGTTTTGTATTACTATTTCAGTTTTTTAATATTTATGGACTAAACAATGAGTAAAATGAGTAGATGTACATAAAATATATATATATATATATATATATATATATATATATATATATATATATATATGTACGGACGTATCCAAGACGTATCGTATCCAAGGGTTTTTTTAAAATTGACGTATCCGCGTATCGTATCCGTATCCAAACGGATACTCGTATCCGTATCCCGGCAACATAGTTCAAAAACATTAATAGTGTAAATACGAAAACACTCGGAATTAATTTCTTCTGGACAGCTTCAACAAGATGTCAAGTCTGAGATTATGTTTCTTGAATGTTCAATATTTTCTCAATGAAAGTTGAAATAGTTTTACGCGTGAGTACTTCTATGGACCGTGCATATGCTTCTTTCATGGATGATGATGTTAAGAGGGGGCGAGTTTATTTTCATTATATTTTGTAGTTATTTAGCTTATTTTGTTTACTCTATGCATATTGTAAGGTTAATTTGCGTATTTAGCTATATTCTTAATATTTTTTGTATGGTCGTACCCAAGCCCCCCAAAAAAGTTGTCATATCAGTATACCAGGTTCTTGTCCTTGTATCTGTACCCATACCCGTACTGGCTACCTAGATTCAAAACAATCAATTAGCTTTGATTGGTAGATAGTGTTTATCATAAACAGCGTAGAGGCACATTATACTTGCAGTAAATATGCATCCTTTCATAAAGTGTTCACTCTTCCTCCATGATTTTTGATTAATTACACAATAAAAGAGAATGATAAAATGAAAGATATTTAAGTTCAATTGAAACCATAGCTGCAATCAAAAAAAGAAACATTATATTATAAACTTCCCTAAATTGATTGAATCTGTTTTACAGAAAAAGAGATGGTCTCTCTGCGGGGCCAAAAAACAATAATAATTCAAAACAGATTCAAATAGATACCTTTGGAAAGAGTATATGATAGTTGAGAGTTCCCTTCTATTCGTGAAGAGAGAGGAAAAATGCCTCAAATAAATGTTCCAGGTACAGAAAAGGATTCTGCTACTCAAAAGCTAAGGCGGGTAAATTTATAAGTGGCCACAAATAAAAAGTATGCCGATTAAAAGGAAAAATAAATGTGGTAATGGAAAAATGTAGGCATAGAATCATTCATAATAGGATCAGCTTATAATAGATGAAATGCTTAATTAAAGAGCAAATAAAACATATATCATAAAATTATATTTTGTAACCATAGTTACCTAAGACTCTGGGACTACAAAAAAAATCTAAATTTTGGGGACGGCGAGGGGATGGCTAATTAAAATAATATTCAAATATTTAAAATATAAAAATAAAGTGACTAAACTATAAAAATAACTTGGATGAGACTTAAATAAGCTGAAATAAAACCATTTGATACTTAAATGAGTTGAAATAAAACCATTATGATTGATCGATTGACAGTATCTGATATTCATAACATTGAACTGAAAATTTGAAAATTAAAAAACACCAACAATTGTCAATATTATTACAAGAATTGTTGAGGCAACTAATCCATTATAATACTGTCAAATAGGATCAAATATAACTACTTGTATACTAATCCATTTTAGTACTGCTCAAATGTCTTTCTCCTAACATAATTTACTGGACTGGTAACCTTATAAGCATAAAACTTATTGCTATAGGGTATTGGAAAACTTCTTGCTTGTGTATTCCTCCAAAGCTCTCATCATTATAAGATGCAATGCCATGCTTATGATCAAACACGAAATCTCATTCTAATGCAGGGTACTTTCTACAAACGATGATCAAACTAGTGTGCCCTAAGTTATGTATCTATAAGAAGCTATGTTACCAGGGTTTACCCCCACCCTCCCGTACCCCCTAGATACGTACCCCGTACGCATGTCCTAAGTATGGTATTGATATGTCTTGGGTATGTACAAGGTACGTCCAGGGTACGTTTTGACGTATCCGGTACATACCCGAGACGTATCAGTACCGTTGGGAAGTGGGGGGCTCTAAATTTATTTTATTTTATTTTGACTCAAAGAAACTTCAGTTTTATTGAGGACTAGACTAGGAGGGCATGGCAACCACAAGGAAACTTGGAGATTGTTTATAATCCCTTTAGTTTATTGAAGAGAAAATATTCAAAGGATATCAAGAACATTTGAGGTAATTATTTGGCATCATCGCAATTGGCCAAGGAAAGAAGCTATTCATAGAAATTTGGACATATATCTGAGCCTCCGTACAAGTTATTTATGAGATCAAATCTCAGGTGATCTTCAATACTAATAGAAAATTTGGAACCGCAAATTGCATAGCTTAAAGTTTCAAAGAGCATCCTTTCCTATAAACTATTAAGGCACAGCATTGACTCCTTCCTACATCCTTAAGGAGGATTAAAAGGTGATTTTGGATAATATGAATGCAAGAACCAACCATTGGAAGGTTATCATTGGCAGGTTAGAGTCAACCTAATTAAATAGGTCCTTCAAGAGCTCCCTATATACATCTTTTATGGCCACCATCGCAACACAAAAATTAATCTCAAAGGAAATGGATGAAACACAAAGGAATATAATATTCATATATCAGAGAAAATGTAAAATCTTAAGTATACTGAATGTTTTTAACAATGATCGTACTATATTTTCAAGTTTTGTATTTCTTATGGACTAAAAAATGAGTATACGAATAATATATATTTTTATTTTATTTTTTTAATATATATGTACGGACGTATCCAAGGCGTATCATACCCGAGGGTTTTTTAAAAATTGACATATCCGCGCATCGAACCTGTACCCGTATCCTAGCAACATAGATAAGAAAGCTTAAGCTATGTACTATTTGCATTTTATAAGCTGCCTGTCGAGATAATTCAGACCTTCTTAGAGGCTGCTTGTGCCCTGTAAGAACTCGCCATATCCTCTTTTCTAATATAAGTACTTTCATTTATACTTTATGTACATTGCAGCTGAACGTTATAATTTCTTTTTTTTTTGCTTTAAAAACAATGCTGTGACGTCGGGAATGTCTGGACATCCCTCGACCGTCACGAGGATGTACAAACATCCCTGACATCCCCCAAAAAAGGGGGACATCCCCAAGACTTCCCTTTATATTCAGGGATGTCCCTGTAATTTTCTGCTGTCAAGAAATGTGGGGGACTCCCCCGACCACCCCCGTCCCCCACACCCCCGTCCTTCTGTCCCAGGGATGTTCTGGACGTGCTGGTTGGGGAGCGGGGGGGGGATGTGTCCCCGTGTAACACTCTTTATAAATCTACTGGTGTGAAATTGGCTAAGTATTCCAAGGCATGGTTCGACAATATTTCAATTTGGCCAAGTATTCCAAGGCTTGCTTTGACAATATTTCAATGAAAACAAGACTTCCGGCAACAAAATCCTTACAACTAGAACTTTTCCGACAACGCTAGTGGCAACATTCGTTTTGGGAAAAACATATCTGAAAAGAAGCCATTCAGTGCCATTGCTTGGTGACAGTAAATATATTTTGTGTCAATGATCATACATCACAACAGAAACTTTATATCACATATTTTCAATAAATTCCAAAGACAACACTAGTTGCAACATTGGTTTTGGGAAAAACATTTCTGAAAAGAAGCCATTCAGTGTCATTGCTTGGTGACAGTAAATATTTTTTGTTTCAATGATCATACATCACAACAGAAACTTTATATCACATATTTTCGATAAATTCCAAAGACAGTAGTTGTGGATCAGTTTAAGAATATTCAATGTTGAAGACCTGAACAAACCAATCTTATACTGCCTTCACCAAAATTTCATGAACTCCATTGTATTCAAAACTAAAGGAGAAATTGATGTATGACAAAGAAGACATACATAAACTATAAAGAGGCAATTGTAGCATGCAAAGCACGTTAGTGGGTTTTTGAAAACAGGTCAGAGCAAGACTAAAAAAAGTAAAATGCAGGGGTTGGCCAGCAGAGACTGGCAAAGAAGAATATCACATGATAGAGGACAACTGAGAGAAACAACCTCATTTTCATTTATGACTCCAACCTTTATGACAGTTCCTTATAAACTTAATTTTTTGAAATTTGTATGCGTGTAGGCACCCAATACCCACACATCCTGCCTTGATTCTCTAAATGGTATCTCATTTCCTATACCTACATCCTAAGTGACAAGGTTCAGCAGATTGTTTGCATGAAATTCAAAATTCGCCAAACCTTTGACTTGGCAGAAAAATCAATCAGCTTCGGGAATGTTTGCCAATCCAAAAAATTATAGAGCATTGGTAGACCAACACATTTTCAAAGAAAATTCAAAGGTATAGTCCACACCAAAATAGTTAGGGCACGTTCCCCTCCACTAGGGCACAACATTTCGTATTGTTTTGCTGCTTTTCCATGTTCCTTCTACACATCAGCCACACAAAATAGGATTGGTGTTTAAACTGAGAAAAATAAACCCTAACACTAACCCTCAAATTTTTAACTTATATTTTTTATGTTATTTTAAAATTCACCAACACTAACCCTAATCCTAAACTAAAAACGTTAGGTTTAGGGCATTTAATTTTTTTATGTTTTACTTAATACTAACCCTAAACTCTATTTTAGTTTTTATCAACCATAACTGTGTGCATTTTAAATGTTTCACTTTCAACTAATAATGATGCAAGAAAGGGATTTCACATGGGTTTATTGAAAATCCATACACAACTCATTAAAGTTAAAACATAACTTTTTGGGGCATGAGTGTAGTGAGGGTATTTATCGTTTAAAATGGCATTCAATGAAGTGTTTCCAAGGGCATGAAGTGGTGGCTTATAAAAAATATCTTGATGATGTAACCCATTAAGCAATAGTAACTCTTTACACCTTTATGGAAAGCAAAGTTAAAAAGGAAAATACTACTATGAGATCATCCACAATGTCCTCTCATGAATTTGATAAGGCAGAGCTTCCACATGATTCAAAGCTACAAAATTATACTAACATATTAACACATTCTTCTTCCTAAAAACTTAATACTAGTGGGAATTATGTGGATACATTTTTTGCGGTATGCACAACACATGGATCTCAACCAAGTTTGGAGAGTACAAGGTGGAAGAAAAATGTACATGCACAAGCTAGAAAGGCAATAACCAACATCTAGTACTACTCTAGCATCCCTTTCACTATTGCAAAGTCTCCCTATTTGCAAGCAATGATTGATGCAACAAATGTTGTGAGACCTGGTTGTAAACCTCATCATACAAAACCCTTATGGTCAAAACATTAACATGTTCTTCTTCCTCGAAAACTTAATACTAGTGGAAATTATGTGGATGCATTTTTTGCGCCATGCACAACACATGGATCTCAACCAAGTTTGGAGAGCACAAGGTGGAAGAAAAATGTACATGCACAAGCTGGAAAGGCAATAGCCAACATCTAGTACTACTCTAGCATCCCTTTCACTGTTGCAAAGTCTCCCTATTTCCAAGCAATGATTGATGCAACAAATGTTGTGAGACCTGGTTGTAAACCCCATCATACGAAAACCTTATGGTCAAAACATTAAAAGAAGCGGTGCAAGATGATGTACTTGTTACACGTCATAATGGGTGGGTAAAGACAAGCTCCAATATTATGTTTGATGGTTAACAGATAGAAGGAACCATACCTTGATAAATTCACTTATGGCAACAGAGAGTAGCATGAACTTCCTCAAATTCGTGGATGCACCTAACAAAACAAAATCAGCACACTTTTCTATCTGTTTCACAAGGTCAGGCCATAATATATGGTGAAATTTATTACAGATAATGCTACTAGTTGTGTGGTGCAAGAAAACTTCTGATGAACAAGTACCCTACAATGTTTAGAGCCCATGAGTTGCACATTTCCTTGATTTGACCCTAGAAAATATTGGCAAACTTCAATGGGTTCAGTTTGCAGTAGAGACAAGAATATCAATAACAAAATACATACACAATCACACAAGGATTCTTGGCATGATGAGTACTTTATGCTATGGAAAGGAACTTGTTCCCCCATATGGGACTAGATTTGCAACCCACTTTCTTGCATTACAAAATCTATATGAAGAAAATAGATGACCCTAAAACAAATATTTGTTTTATCTGAGTGGATAGAGTCTAGCTTCACCAATTACATGAATAGCATAACCATTTCAGGTCTTGTTTTTTGTGAGTTCTTTTTAGACGGTCGCACATGAGATTGTGCAAATTTCAAAGTCATTGGTCAAAGCGTTGAAAATGGTTGATGGGGGTAATAGCCCCAAGGAGTTATCTTTACGAGGCCTTCTATAATGAAAAGGAGGCAGTACGATCAAAATTAGAGAATGATAAGGATAAGTACATGATATAGGATATTATTGATCCCATGGAGGAACAACAAATGCATTGTTACCTTCATGCCACCAGATATTATTAAAAGTCAGCATTTTTTATAACGAAAGATTCAAGGATGATGCATACGTAAAATACAGCCTATTCAAATGCATTGTAACATTTTTCCCTAATGCAGAGGAGTAGTGATCAGCTATAATAGAATTGCCAATGTACCAATAATAAGCAAAGGGATTTTTTTCCTGATACGTGATGTCGATTAGAGAAAGACTTTGAAACCATGAATTAAATTTGGAAGTTGATATTTGTTCAAGTTTCAATAAATTGAATTTTCTTAATGCCATTCAAATTTGATAAGTTTTATGTTGAATCTAAGTAGCCGATATGGCACCCCTAGGGCACGTGGTACCGGTACGAAATGTAACCCCTATGGGTCAGCCCAGATACGTGCATGGTAACAGCCAAGATACGGCCAGGCAGGTCCAGGTACAGCTGGGTACGTCTGCAGACATACTCGAACCTACCTGGTCGTTTCTAGGCCCAAAACTGTGTTTTTTTTAATGACTTTTTTTTCTAGTTTAAATTTAATATATCATTACAGCAGAAATTACAGTTTTCACAGCACCATTATTCTACAGAAGGTACCTAATACAAGCCATCATATACATCGCTAAAAATAGCATGTATGAGATAGATCATAAATGTAATAAACACCTTAACTAGATATGGTAGGGACAAATGAAGTTATAAATTTATGAGTAGTTTGTTATAGTTATTTAGCTTGTTTTGTTTTTCATATGCATAATATGTTGTTAATTCCTATTTAGCAGGCTGGAATTTATATATTTTTTAATTTGTATATATATATTTTGTATGGCCGTATCCAATGCCATATCCGGGGCCAAATTTGTTTTGCCGTATCCGGGTATCAGATACTTCGTACCCTTACCCATATCCAAAACGTATCGGCTACTTAGACAACAATATCCAAAACGTATCGGCTACTTAGACAACAATATAAATTATAATGTACTGCTCAGTTTTAGACCACCTTCTATAGAATAAATATACTCTGCCTGAATTTGTTTCCACTCCTTTTGCAACATGTAGGAACTCACCTTTTAAAACATGAGAGTTTGAATTTCAGCCATTAAATGGAGTGCATCCACAAATGACTCATATGAAGAAGGTAAGTTTTTCAAAACCAGAGCCACCATATCATCGTCGTCCACCTTTTTGTTGATAGAAGATAATTGGTCTTGGAGGTCTTTCATCTGAAGCAGGTGCTCAAACAACGATCCACCTTCTTGTAACTTTACAGAAAAGAGCATATTCTTCAGGTATAAAACCCAACTCTTTTCTGACATCTGATATTTATCCCTCAAACTGGTCCACAACATGCTTGCCACAATGTCATTCTGCACTTCCGGTATCATATTGTCCGAAACCGTAACTTGAGAAGTAATAGAGCCTCCTTATGACGTCTGTCATAATCAGCGAAGTTTGTCGTTGGTCGACCTTCGCTACTTGTGATTTGTGCCCACCAATCTAGGCGTCTCTAACAGAGTGAGGTAAGAGGTATTTGCCATTTATTACTCCAAAACAACAGAAATAATAAATCATGTCTTTCCCACTCAAACAAATATAATGAGTATTATTCAAATGCGTTACAGATATAATGAACAGCAGAGACTAAATATACCCTCTCGAAATCAAAAGCATTATAAGCGTGAAACAGGTTTCATACCCTTCGGGAATATTGACATGACCTTCGCTACTGTAAATAGAGATTGTCCAGCAAATGCCCTAACAAGTGCCCTTACGACTATGAAAAACAACCAATCCAGCAAATGCTATCACAACTGCTCATGTAAAGGCGGAAATAGATAGCAAATGAATTCCCTCTGCAAATCGCGACTGCTAAAAACAGCATAAAACAGGCATACTGAAAATCGTGACTGCGATAAAATGTTAAAAATGCCCTTCAAACCCCTTCACGACTTCAGTAATAGTGTTAAAATACAATAGAATGGTGAAAAATAGGTTCTGCAACTGTATTTTCTTCAAATGTGACTGCTTTTGCGACTGTATAAACAGCAATCTCTGTCCCTGAAATGTCGACCTTTGCCCTCGATATGATGACTTTTGCCTTCATCTTTGCCCTCGCGACTGTAGAAAAAGACAGCACACACAGTGTGCCCTAGATTCCTGCAAATCACAACCTCCACAGGCTTCTTTCTTCCTCGAACTGAGAATCTTGCTCTGATACCAATGTTAGCAGAAGAAAAAATGAGAAAGGAAAGAGAGGACAAAACTACACTGCCGGAATGGACGCAGGCAGAGTATATTTATTCTGTAGAAGGTGGTCTAAAACCGAACAGTATATTATATATTCAACACATTATTGATTTATAATACATTTTGGTTTTGCAAATAATTAAACGTTAGGAAATTGGTGGGAATACTTTCGCAAGGAAGCTAATCCCTTCAAGGGATGGCAATGTGGATAATGAGCTTTCTTTAAAACCCAACCAATTAATTATTTCTATATTTTCCCTGAAGTAATGTTAAGGGAAAAAACTGTGATCAAATTCACCTACTGCCCAGAAGCCATCTGATATATGTGTAAGAAGTATTTCAACTGCCTAATCTTCCTTGTTAAAATCATGGAAAACAAATAAGCTTCAATATTACATTTGAACAGATAGGGTGACAGGCAGTCCCCTTGACATCGACTTCATGCCCACAAGAAAATCAATCCAGAAATGTCTTTGATTTCAACTAATTGCACTGGAGTTGTTATACAGCATGCATCCCACTGTATGAAGTCCTATAGAAAACCAATGTTTTCCAGAGTGTTTAGAATGAGCTGCCAGATGTATCTGTGTAATGCCTTGGCCATATCCAATTTAACCAAAACACCGGTCTCATTTGTGAGTTCAAAGAGCATAAAAATTCCTAGGATGTCATGATGCTGATTTTTTACAGCAGAAGCTGAAATCTATTGGCTATAAAAAAAATCATAATTTTATAAAGAGCTTGGAAATGATTTTGGACAGCAGAAGCTGAAACAATATATTAATCAACCCCTAGAAAACTAGACCTAGAACTATAAGTGAATTGGTGTGGTTAATTATCTAATTTATCATATCTTGAATGGATTTCAATTTAGGACTGCGTTCCAGAGAAAGATTAATTGAGATGATGAATAAAGAACTGATCTAGTATCTGCAAATCGGATCTGCAATCATCTACAATAGAACAGAAATGATCTCCTTTGATTTTGCCAGTAGTGAACTCCCAATTTCTACTATGGACACTTAATCGTATTGAAATCAACCCCTACAATTATGAGTGAGTTGGTCTGATTAATAATTCAATTTGTCATATTTTGAGTGACTTTCAATTTAAGAATGAGTACAGTAGAAATATAAATTGAGATGATGAATAAAGAAGCATTCAGTTCCGGGGAAAAGAGATCACACACTACCCCCAACGAAAGGAAATATCTAGACACCTCAATGAATTTCTTTGGATCCCAACATATAGCACTTTCTACTGCTCTGTTTTGGGAATACATGCTGATATAAGGCAGTGGTCTTCAGGTACTGTGGTTTTTTCAATACTGATACAGCTATAAAGGTAAACGTAGTTTTTTAGGTTACCACCAAGCAAGACCCCAATTTGGTGTATAAAACCCCCCTTGAGCAAGCCTTTCCACAAGAGGATTGTTTTATCATTAACTTATAAAACTAAGATGATGAATAAAGAAACATCCAGTTCCAGGGAAAAAACTCACCCACAACACCCGATGGAAGGATATATCTTGACAACTCGATGCATTTCCCTTGAGATAAGCTCTGTTTTGCAGGTCCTTACTGATATAAGCCAGTGGTCTTCATGTAGTGGGTTCTTTGATTACAGCCATAGAGGTAAAGGTAGTTGTTTAGGTCAACACCAAGCAAGACACCAGTTTGGTGTATGAGACCCCCCTTGAGAAAGACTCTCCACGAGGGGACTGTTTTATCATTAACTTACACATTGATCAATGAGGTCTACAATCCTACCCCCTTACGGATTCAATTATGTGACCTCCATGCAACACACATGCCTTCACCATCAGGCACACTCAAGCGAGACATAGGTAGTTTGGCTCAGGACTGTTCAATGGTATCTGTTACCATATTTTTCCATGCAAGAACGAACAACGCTATTTTTAAGAAGTTGGCTATTTTTGGCATTTTTTTATTTTTAGCATTCGCTAAAAATAAAGTGTGTTAAATGGAAATTGGGTGAGTGATGAAAGTTGCTATTTTTAGCGTTCGCTAAAAATAACGAGTGGCTAAAAATAAAGGTGCTAAAATTAGCAATGGGCAGGCCAAAGATAACAATTGCATGCATAGGGAATTGGCACCAAAAGAAGGTTAGTTGTTGCTGCTAAATATAGCGAAAAGACAGTTGGTTTTGATGCTAAGAATAAGATGCAAGAGGACAGTTTTGGGCTAAAAATAAAGACTAAAGTGGCTGTTAAAAATAGTCAAATTTGTGGCTAGGAATAAGTCAAAGGTAACAGATGCTAAAATAGCAAAAGAGCCTATATTTATTACATGTTTTTCACACAAGAAGTGTCACCAAGCTAAGGGTTTTAAGGGGGAATTTGTGGTTAGCTAAACACTCTTGTATGCTCAAGTTCCCACGCAGCAGTCAAAGGACAGTTCAAAATTGTTTCAACACCTTTTGCATGCTAATTTCAACGTAGCAAGTACAAGAGGCCAAAAGGAAAAGCACAAAAGGACAAAAGGGAAAAAGCACAAAAAGACAAAATTGAACTACTGGAGTTTGTCAAGGAGCCTATTTTGGAAGTTTTTGTGATTGATTCCAACACTATAGCATGCTAAATTCAACGCAGCAGGCCTGAAATTCAACGCAGCAGGCCTGAAATTCAACGCAGCAGTGAAGGGAAATAATATATTTTATTATTTCATAACACTTGCATGTTCAGAGGGCAGTAAAGGGGGTGTAAAATAAAACTTTTTCCTTGCATGCACAGCAGAGGTCTAGAATAGATGGCAGCAGTCTTTAAAGGCTAATTTTTATGAAGAAATCAGATCTACACACTCTTCCAGCTGTTTTGCTCTGGCAATCCTAGCTTGTACTTGCATCTTTGAATAGAAAAGCTCCATTTTGCCTTCTCATATCGCCAGTTTTCTGAGTATTCCTTGTGTTTATTAGGGTATTGTATTGCTTTGTTGTAGAATTTCTTCACTACACTATTGTACCTTGCCTAAACCTTTGAACTATTCTTGCAAATTAGCCTAAAATTGTGCAAGTGTGTGGATCTCTATATTTTTTGTATGCAGTAGTACACGTGTGTGTCAAATCATTGGTGTATCACCTCAATTTTATATTTCCCGCATTTCTTCTCCCTTTTCCTTGTCAATTTTATTAGTTTTACATGATTCACAGGGGAACCAAACCACTCTGGAGGTTCACCTCAGTCTTAGGTTACCCACAACCTTGAGGTGTTCCAATTTTGTCAACGGGAGAAAGAGTACACACCATTCTCTATCAGGGTGCACTTTTGGGTGACAACAGTATCTCAAGGACGATGCAGATTACCTGTAGTTGGCAAACAGGTTTGTGTTGAGAGATTCTTACAGGCTCCTTAGGTCATTCATGACAGTAGTCCCCAATCATGCCTTCCTTTTGTCTCTAATCATTTGCATTATGTTTTTAAGTACATGCAACTGTTTTTTGCCATCTCCTATTTTTAAGTTTTTTATTAATTACCTATACTAGGCATCACATGAGACTTTCCAAATATCCACCTCCTGCTGCAGGAAATGTGCCCAGCAGACTAAAAGACACTTGTGGGAAGGATGAAATAACCCTTACATTTCAATTTTCAATTCCAGATGCCACTTTCTAAGACTCGAAAGCTGAAACCCATCCTTCAACATCCAGAAACAATTTCTGGGCTATCTATACGTGGACATTAAACAAGACAAATGGCAAAAGGTTACAGATTATTACAGCTGGAGATGCAAGCTAATAAGAGAGACTGCATAGCAGATGAGTAGGCTCAGTAAAGATAAACGATAATTTTAACCAGCTTCAACTTAGTCATTTTAGAGGCCAATTGCAGAGGAACACTCTAGAATTGCTATGGATTTATACCTGTTTTATGACCAGCAATAAGAATATAGATATTTAAATTCAGAAAGGAAAATGCAAGAAGTTTATGTCTAAGCGTACATGCTCTTCAATGGAAATTAAAAATAGTTAAAACATTAGAGAAAACATTTAAGAAGTTTATTTTTCAGTATCCTAGCCAAAATATCACGACCAATTTTTTGCAAATGTTATGCTGGCTTATGATGTGAGCTTTCCATTGCAAATGTCAATGTTCAGTCTGTAGATTACAGTCAAGCCAAAAAGAGAGAAAGATGAGAAAACTCGAAGCATAATTAAAACACAACAACGAATTGGTAAAAGAACCCAAACCTGTTGAGCCAAGATTATGCTGCCATTGCATTTACCCATGGTGGCTGCAAGCATAGGGAAGGAGTAATTTCTCAGTTGAACCACAAGTGAACCTGTATTTATAGAAACATTCCTCCCCATCATTCTGGAGAAAGGGATTTCCATCTCTGGACCGACACAATCAAGATTTCTTATCATTTCAAGCATCCCAACCCTACCACCTTCAATCTCTGTCAAAGTTACCTCCAAATTTGAAGCACGGATGGATAAGAGAAAATTTCTACCAACACTTGGCCTAAAACCAGCCTGTAAGCCTTTCCGACAAGCTCCAGAACCTTCAGAAATAACTAATTTCTGGCAAGCCTTGTAGTAGCATTGAAAAGCTTGTTGTTGAAGCCTCTCTTGCAATATTTTGACATTCGAATGATCAGATAAATTTTTTTCTGAATTTATGTGAAGATTGACATAATTTTCAGTGTGAAATTCCTTAAGGTCGGGAATACCAGAAAAGCTACAACCTTCTACTACAAGCTCATCCAGAAACCTTAACCGAGCAGAGAGTTCACAGACTTCATTTTTCATTAGTTGGTAATGTTCATCAAGCCAACCTTGAATTGGCTCTTCCTCAATCTCAGCAATAACCTCGCGGAAATTGAACTTTATAGAGCCAAATTTTGAAGATGAATTTTTGGAATGTTTCAAAGTTTTCTTGCTCGAGGGCATTAATGATTGTCTCTTAGCAGCCATAACTAGCTTCAAACCCCGGTACATATCTTCAACGGCATCCTCTATTGCACGTAACTGTAATCTATGTGGCATAATAATATGAATGTCACGACCTTGGATAATACAATCCCAAATAACTGAAGACCTGATCTCAGCATCAAAACAACTACTAGTTTCAGAGCCAGCCTGAGGAGAAGTGGGAATGCGGGAAATTTGGAGCCGATTACTTTTGAAAACAGTTGCTTCATTCAAACTGAGCTCAAGATCTTCAAGTAAAATGCCAATTTTAGCATCCTCTGAGAATATAGACTGAGCTTTGACCAAACACTCAACACCATCAGCAAGACCAGCAGAGAGTGTTAACTGTTCAATATCCACTGCTAGCATAAGCTCCTTATGATGTTGCTTATCATTTCGAACTGGACCTTGAAAATCACTGACTGTGCTTCTGTGTGTTCCCTCAGAGAGAGAAACTTCATCTATATTAGATCTAATAGTATCTGTGACATAAACACGACTCAAATTCCTTTGCTCCTGTAATAAAGATTTCAAACACAGCATAGTTTCATATAAAAATAGGTGTACATCAGGCTCCCATCTCATACTTACATCAGTACCACAAACAAGAGAGCAACCAGTAATTCCATTACTATTAGGACCTTGGTATACAACCTTCCCGTTTTGCAATCCCAACAATGTCAAATCAGCAGAAGTTGTGTCTCCAGCTACCTCCTGATACATAACTTTTCCTCTTTCCAGTTCTACTTGAGTTGCATTTGTGCTTTTATCTCTACATAAAGAAAAGCGAAAAATATTTAATAAGGTAATACATTTAAGCTCCAGTCTGGTACCATTTGAACTTGAAGATTTTACATTAGCCATGCGTGCCTTCCCCTCTTCCACTTCAGTGATAATTACTTCACCACCTTGACTTCCAAAATTTACTCGTTTTGGATCAGGAATGTCTGTATTTTCCAATTTACAATCTCCAATAAATTTTACAGTGAACTTCTCAAGGTTGAGCCTCACAACATTTGTACCTTTTGCTCCAATCTTACCATCACCATTTTCCTTCCTCTTCTTTGTCATATTTTTTATAGCAGAAACACTCTTCAAAACAGCTGCATAGGACATAAATGTAAATACAAGTAACTGAAGCCGTTGCAAGGATAGGCATACTGAGCTTCCACTAACTTCAATGGCAAGAGTCAACGTTCTTTGCTCAATTTTATCATCTTCAAGGAATTCTGTCTCTCTAAGCCCCCACTCGACACTGACCCGAGATATGTGCAACAAGGACTCTGAATTTGTTTCTACAGCAAACAAACTTTCCTTTAAGCATCCATGTTCTTCATCTGCCACATGAAGGTGTAATTCCCCTAGTTCCATATGAACAGAAATTTTCTCACTTTTGATATTATTTACATATAAATGAGAAGACTGAGAGCATCCCTGGAATGAGCAAATAAAACAGAGAAGTCTGCGTACATCAGTCACCGAATCCATCTCTTTTAAACAAATACATCTGCAAATAGAACGATTGCTTCTCTAATTCAGAACTACAAATCCTAAATTGATGTCTAGCACAATCAAGAAGCTAAAAGGTGTCCTCAAAATAGATCAAAATGTCAGTGATATGGGAGCCAGGATAAAGTAAATAGAACAAATGACACAAAGAACTTGTAGATGTCAAACTAACAATATCTAAAATCGATAACTACTGTTTAAAAAGAGAACTGAGGAGTGAAGCAACTAGGGTGATGCAATCTGAATGAAAATGGGGGGAGGAGGGGCTCGGGAGATGGGGAGAAGAAGTAAGTAAGCAGAAGAAGTCAAGAAACAAGAGTACAACAATGCTTGCTCTACCAAGATTACCCCTTCATAAAGTTTTTCAATGCCAAATAAAACATACAAATGCCTGACCGGAGGTCTTCCTAGAGACAATATATGATGACAGTCACCAAGCACACATATGGGTCTTTTTTTTGCTAAGAGAATCAGTTATTTGCAAATGTATAACCACGGGGAGCAAATATGCTTATTGAGTTTTGCAAGAGCATAATCCAATAGAAATAAGCTAAAAACAGAAATATAAACCCACAGTCATGATTTTTTTTTTTTCTTTTTGAAAACAGTCCCCCATTATATTGAAATAAATTTTGAATTACATACTCTACCATGCCAAGCATGCAAGCTATTAGCCATATTTCTAGCACTATAAACAAATATAACAATATGAATATTCATTGATAAGAGTCAAGGTTTGTGATTTTCTTGATTTCTTCTTGAATCTTTGTTGACCACCATAGAGGAGGTGACCCATAGCAAAAGATATCCTTGTTGTCAAGAGCCCAATTTGCCAATCAATCAGCAGCCTTGTTATTTTGTCTATTGATGTGGGTGAACTGAATTTCTTGAACCTTTTGCTGAAGGTTTTGTATTTCACAAACTTCCTTAGCAATTCTCCACTGCGGAGGATTTCTTCTTGAATCTTTGTTGACCACCATAGAGGAGGTGACCCGTAGTAAAGATATCCTTGTTGTCAAGAGCCAAATTTGCCAATCCATCAGCAGCCTTGTTATTCTATCTATTGATGTGGGGGAACTGAATTTGTTGAACCTTTTGCTGAAGATTTCGTATTTCACAAACTTCCTTAGCAATTCTCCACTACGAAGGATGACCAATACTAGAATCACTCAATAAGTTCATCATGATTCTAAAATCCGATTGGATTTTGATCTTTCGCCATCCTATTTTAATAGCTTCCTATATTCCTTTACGGATAGCTTTGATTTCAGCCATGTTATTGGTAGAGAGGTACCCAAGTTTTCAGCAAATAGGAAATGAACTTCTCCATCTCTATTACGTCCAATCCCTCCCATGGCTGCTCTATCAGGATTACCTCTAGAGGCTCCATCTGTATTTATCACCCCATCATAAGTCGTTCCATCTTGCACTTGAGTAGCATTTACTACTATCTTTTTATTTTTCTTGCGATAGCGTGGCTTGGTAGCTTCCTTGGGATCCAAAGATAGTTGTTGGAAGATATGCTCCCATTCTTGAGAGGGTTGATTAGGTAGTGAAACCTTATGTTTGAGGCTCTCTGTCAAGTTGTTTTTTATTTTTTACCAAACATATATTACTTCTCTGCTAGTTTGGCGAAATATTCTCTAATTCATCTCTTTCCACGTGTTCCAAAGGAGTAAAGAAATACCGCTTCACACAGTTGGGAACAAATTTTGTCCTGTGGTAATTGCTTTCTTCCACGTATCATTAATCTGTGCAAGGGATCCCAATCTATTCCATTGAAGTTTAAACAGCCAAGTCAGTTGTGTCCACAATACAGAAACCCATGGGCATTGAATGAAAAGATGATCCAAAGTTTCCCTCATCTTCAGTGCAAAGTGCACAACTAAAAGGTCCTCTAAAACCTCTTTTTTCGAGCCTATCTCTAGTTGAAAGCCTTTTGTGAATGATAAGCCAAAGAAAGAACTTACCTTAGGCCATATCTATGGCTGCCATATACATTGAAACAAGGCTTTTTGAGGATGAGTGCAACTTGTAATGAGGGATTCATATCCAGAAGCTACATCATATTTCCCTAAAGAGCTGCCTCCCCATCCAAGTTCATCAGGATCAGCTGAAAATAGAAGAGGTCTTCCTACCAAAGTTTTGTTCAACAAGTTATGATCTTCCTGCTCTATCCTCGTCGGCCAATCCATAAGAGGTCTCCATTGAGTCTCAATCCCCCAAGGCTGAATATTTGTCTGTATGTACAGATTTATCTTGATCCATCCCTTCGCTTGCATTTGTTCCTTAATAGGATGAAGTTGAGGGAAGACAGTTAAAATTGGGGGATGACCTTCCCATGAGTCCGTCCAAAAATTGGTTGATTGACCATTGTGAACTATCCAGAACAGCTGGTTTTTAATCAGTCATGATTTTATTAAATAATAAAATGACCAATATCTTGAAAAGTGCCTATAAGACTATCCTAGCTAATGTCCTCATTTTTACTTTGACAAATTGGTTGGTTTAGTTTCAAATTTTCTATAGAACAATGTTTCCTACATTCCACCAAGTTTCTGGGAAATTCAACTAAGGGTCTCATTATATAATGTGATATCCCTGAAAAATACTTCTAGCAAATCTAGATATTTCTGTTCAATCCTAAGGCAGCAGTATTGACAAAATTAACTTTTATAACAGCAGCGATAATCTGATTTTTCTAAATAAAAACAGTGAACCATAATGCGTAAAAATCAGTCTTTTATTTAAAACTATTTCCAACCAGCTACAATAAAAAATACCCATTGTCTAAATGCAATTGTCTGGAGCTGGCGGAACACTTGCACCCTGAATGACCACTGCAAACCCTGAATGGAATTGCCCATCTCAGAAGTGAGGGATTCTGTCCTCAAATCTGGATGCAAATGAGAGATTTCGTCCTCTATTGCTGTTGTAGAAATAGAAGCTAATTGCAGACAAAGAACATACCTCATAAATTTCCAAGATGTTTGTATAATGAACCCCAAATATGTTTTTATAACTTCCAAACACTCTCCCTTTTAGATTTACAAGCATGATCTTTGAACAATTAAAAGTAATAAATTTCTCCATGTTGGTGCTCCATCCTACAAATAGGATTAAACATATTTCAAAATATTTTATCCATTTTGGTATTCATGCTGCCCTCTCTAACTTCGGCACTCCCTTTATTTATTTATTTATTTATTTATTTATTTATTTATTCTAACTTTGGCGCCTAATAATAGAAGTCAACCTTTTATTATTATTTTATTCTATTAATGCTTTTTGGACTAACAATATTAATTAAGTGTCCTTTTTCAATTAAAATATAAAAATATCCTTGGACCACTTAAATTAATTTATTTTCCTCTTTTAATTTCCCTTTAGCCTATGGAAAATAATAAAAAAAGGCTTTAGGTATCCGGAATTAATTAATTTTGAAAAGAGGACATTACATATAAAAAAATAGCCCTAAAGGTCATTATTATCCACTAAGACAATACATCCACTACACGTAGGGCCATCACGTTGGAGATCATTACACACAAAAGCTATACACAACCTAAATCTGTCAAGAGCAATCCATGAGCTGAATTCTAAATTAACGTACTCGAAAGTCAAAGTTTCATGTTGCCAAGTGTCTTGTGCCAAGAGAAGCATAATCGTAGTCACATTTTGATTGCAAATAGTTGGATCGATTGACCATATAGGATTACAAATGGAGCACGAACACTCGATTTGGGAGAACGAAAGGGCTCTGATTCTTTTAATATGTAGTGCAGCACTTTACCGCAATATGGTATAGGAGGTCGGTCCAGGCTTAGTATATGACTTATCTCTCCACATTTGAGTTTTCTAGGGTTTAAACGAAGGAGAAGCCAATTCTGGAGTGTTGCATCACAATGCAAATATGTTGAGCCATATTCCAGAAGAGCAGAGACAGATGAACATGCACCAGCAATTACAGAATGATCTGATCAGAAGAAGACCGGTTTGACCACCTCACACAGGTTCAGCCACAAACCTGACCCTCTCCGCCAAACTTGACCAAGGCAATATTTCAAGCAGTCAAATTCAAGATCTACTGACGAGCCCCCTTTGACCTTGTTTCCACCTTTTGTTTCTTCATTCCGGTCAGGTAGGGCAAACCATCCTTTTGGGTATGCATAGGTGACGGTAATTGGTTGTTACTAGGTGTATGTATCAGGTGCAAGCATATCCCCCTACGTTCAATCATGCATTAGAGCATTCCACGGACAGCGGGATCGCAAGTAGCCTAAACACAACTGCAGCGGTAGCACATGTCTGGGGTAACCCCTGAATGATCGAGGACCGAACTCAAAGGATGGATAAGTCGGCGCACACATTGTCCTTGAGCATCACCTGCTCAAAATCAAAATCAGTCATCCTTCAAGCAGAATCAGGTTGGGCTACTCCTTTACTACACTCTAGCATTTCCCCTTTCAATTTTAATCAATTAGTCTACCTCTATTTATCCTTATTTCAGCATAATTCAGCCTAATTTACTGTTAATATCTAGATCTAGATTATGCTTTGTTTTAATTCATGTTAGACGCTTAGGTGTAAACTAGTCAAAAGTAGAAATGCTTTTCCTCACCACAATGTCTGTTTCAGTTCTTAACTTTTTAGCCTTCTTAGATGCCTTTATGATTTTCCAATCTTTGTCTCCAATTTTCTTTTAAGGCTTTATGGAGATGGCTTTCTTCTTTTCTAAGGTGCTATGGGCCTAATATCCTTGGAGTTCTTGTACATGATGTATTTAATACTATAGTTTTTCGTGACGAATGATGGTGGGAACCTACTTTGATATCCTTAGAGCTCTTGTAAATGATGTATTTAATACTATAGTTTTTTGTGACGGATGATGGTGGGAATCTACTTTGATATATACATTTGTATGTCTTTTTTCAGTGTACTTTCTTTGATACAAACCTATCCACCCTACATGTAATAAATATGTCAAGAAAAGGTA
The DNA here is from genome assembly GCA_019776745.2 of Taxus chinensis. Taxonomy (NCBI): domain Eukaryota; kingdom Viridiplantae; phylum Streptophyta; class Pinopsida; order Cupressales; family Taxaceae; genus Taxus; species Taxus chinensis. The sequence goes on along the minus strand of CM034154.1, from coordinate 56,624,726 downwards.
GACATTATTTTCATCAACTTTCATATTGAAATATCCGATTGTACATTAAGGTGTGCTAGGAAATCATTCATTGTGTCCCTCCCGTTCGACCAGCTCACATTAATGTCATCTACAAAGCAATACCACCACTTTGGACTCTGGCGAGAAGACTAATCACCTTCTTTTCAAACTTTTCCATGAATAGATTGGCAATAATGGGGGATAGAGGAAAGCCCATAGCTACACCTTCAGTTTGTTTATAAATCTCCCATTTGAAACTAAAAAAAGTGAATCTACTAAGTTCGTTGTCTCACTATCCATTATGTCCCTAATGACCTGCACAGCCTCGTCTAAAGAGATATTTGTGAAGATTGAAACATTGAAATTAGCCAAAACATATTTTCATCAAGTCGGATTTGAGAGAGTATTGACAAAGTCTAGGAAACATTTTATTAAAGATGTGGTATTCCCCACCGGTGGCTCAAACTTCTTGGCCGAGTAACTAGATACGTAATAGATCGGAGATTTGATTGTATCTACAATAGGCCTCAAGGGAACATCGGTTTTGTGTATCTTCGGTAAACCATAAATCCTTGGCATAATACGGTCTCTTGGTGTCAATTTTCAATTTAACTTTGTGCTTAAATATATTCATTGATTAGCTTAGTCACATTGCTTGTAGTCTTCTTCAATGGCTCTTAGTCACATGCTAAAATTCTCAATATATATTACATATTTAAATTTTTTTTGTGTGTGTAGAGTGTTGCCTCCGAATAACCACGTACCTGTTCTTTTTTTTTGGGGGGGGGGGGGAGGTGGGGAAGGGTATCCCTGTCCTAATCCCCATCTCCTGTACCTGCAACATGCACCATCTCAAGGTGAATGCTATTAATAAATGCATTTTTTGTGATTATAATAACATTAGGTAAATTTTATTTGAGAACTTGGCGAATATGTTTTTCAAAAACTTGTCAATTAGTGAATCTGACTTTCAGAAATCTTGTGGCAATTTCACCCAAGGGCTAAAACAGCCCATAAAAAATACCCTGGCTGAGATAAAATAACCTTGAAAGATAGTCAATGGGTTCTCACATATAACCAAAAAACAAAACTAAAAATGTTAAAATTGGCAAAAAGTTTGATATATAAAGAAAACTGATAAGAAGATTACGATGAGTAACCTAAGAAATTGACAAATGGCATAGTATGAAACAAAAATGAAGAACCATCAAATTAACAAACACAAACCAAAATGACAATGATGCAACAAGTGACTAAAATAGGAATTCAATGGAATAGTAGTAATTAAAACATGTCGGCAAACAAACCTCTGAAAGCGGAAGGGAAAACCAACAGGAAACCATAGCTCAAAGTACCAACTGACAAAGTACAACTTGGAGAAAGTGTATAACACAATCCACAAATGCTTGTGTTGAATTAAAATGTTTTGTAGCTTATCTAGTACAATGAAAATATTTCAAATAATTGTCTTCACACAAACAAGTATTTGTGAGACAAAAGTCTATGTAAGATAGGAAAGAGGATTTGATAGTTGAGAAACGACTAACAGTTGTGGTAGGGTACTAACACAAAAGGAATTTTTTTGAACAAAACAGAACTAAAACAAGTTGTTAACTTGACACATCATAGTACAAATTTTACCACACAATAATACACAATCTAATTTCATTAAGACACGTCATTTGCAACTAATACCCAATTTTAACTACAATTTAGCACCCCAACCAAAAACACATTGCTTGAAGGTATATTAACTTTGTTTATTGGCTTTCTCAGTACATAATTTGTTGGACATGTCTATTGAACCCCAAACATAGGGTGCTCAAGTATGGGCTCGTCTACTCTACTTGGAAGAAATTCACCATCTGATCACCATTAGTTTGAGGTACAGCGAATGCTTTCGTTGGCAGATTGTGTCAGAACTCGTTTGAATAGATGTGAGATAACATGTTTTTGCCATTACATGGTTATCCTGAATGTCCAGATAAAAGCCTTTGAGAAAATGTTAGCATGAAAATATCGATCCCAAGAAAAAACTGTATCTTATTGGAATAAAATGGAAGAATTATAAATAAATAACTGTATGGATACATGTAGTATTTTGTGAGTGGAATTAACAATTAGCCATTTGAAACTTAAACAGAAAACTTGCATTAAAGAGGTAACTTGACAGGATTGATGCCTCTATAGTGTTGTTAGATGTGAAATCGCTATACCTTGCAAGCGTCTACACCTTAAAGAGACTGTGATATGACAAAAACTTGTCAGCTTATCTTCTGCACCTGTGTCATGGTCCATTCCAATGATTGTGGCATAGATATTGTTTATTTCCTCTCCATTGACTACAAATCAACCTCTCATTCCTCTCTCAGTGATAACTCACCCATCTTGAAGAAATAGCATCCGGACACAGTTTACACAAGACATGGTCAAACAACATCTTTTCCTTAAGACCCTGACAAAGTCAATGCAAGAAGAAGAAATTTAACTGTGGCTCAGGGAATGTACTTAGGTATGCAGCAAAGGATCTCCTATCATGGAAAAGGGACAGACCATAATCTAAATGCTCTGGGGAAAAAGATAGATTAAACTCACTTCACTTGATGATTTGAAGGATATATAACACGGAACTGGTAAGAAATTACAATATATGCAGCTAAGTAAGATAATCCTATGTCTGCCTTCCTAATTCCATCCATCACACGTGAGGATCTATATGTTCCATTTTGGAGCACCCAGCGGACTTTTATCAGCAATTTGTGACATTCCAGGCAGAGGAAAGGCCCAAAAAATAAACCAAAACTCTCACCTCTGCCATACATATGTCAAGCAACATGTGAAAAGTATGGAGCAACATTTTCAGTTGTAGACAGAGAGTAGCGTGGAGAAACATTATCAAAAGCAGCCATCCGGGATAGAAATGATAAATTTCAGTGTTTTAGCAAGTGTGATATTTACATTTGAAAAATTTAGGAATAGCAAAATCATTGTAAAGATTGGAATCACTTCAAAATGGATTTTCAAGCCAATTTCACTACTCTGTTCTTACCAAAAATATCAGTGTGCAATTCCTGAAGGTTGATAACCAGTTTATTTTGAAGAGTCTGCATGTTATGACTGTCAAGTTTTTCTTAATATGATTTACTCTTATTTACTAAGCACAAAAGAACAGTGAAACCTGGGTGTATGTGATCCAACAAATCAAGAATAATACTGACCTAAAAGGAGGAACACTTCCCGACTACATATTTGAGATGCCCACTTCATTAACAACCATTGAATTCCACATTACAGGATCCCCTATTAGGCAAACATAAAAGGAAATCGGCAGCAATGGACCAATCGATGGCTTTCATTTGTTGGATGCATTTAATTAGTAGGCGATGTCAGTTTATCCCATGTCCATCCTTTCCCTCCCCAAGAAGGTGAAAGCTATCATCCCACACATCCAAAAAATATTTTTATGGAGAGGGTGAGTAAACAGTTTAAGTTTCCACTACCATCTTGGATGTGTCCCTTGGCCCAAACGCATTGGAAGGCTTGGCATCAAGAATTTCCAAATTTAATCATGCGTTTGGCATGAAACTAGCCTGGAAATCCTTTATGGAATGGCATCTTCCATGGGGAAAATTCTCATGTCCAAATATCTTTGCTCCACCTCACGCTTCCCCCGCCCCCCATGTAATCTCTTGAGGCTACTACTCTCATGGATAAAGTTTAGCAGTGCTTACTGAGACAAAGTTCATCCAATCCATCACACCAGGGTACATTCGTTGGTTTATTTGGCTGGAATGTAATCATACAATATTTGAAAACAAATCTAAATCGATCTGTAAGTTCACTCAGAAGGTTAATTCAACAGTTAAAATTACTTGGTGGATATTATTCGAATCCAAGCAAACAAAAACCCCGACAGAGGCTAACTTGCCGGATCTACAGGTCTTGAACAATTGGAATATTTAGTGCCACTATGCATATCCCTGTTTCACTATTTCCCCTAAGAAAAATATGGGTGACACCTTAAATCCCGTCAATTATTTAATTTTGAGAGTTCTAGATTTGGTAATCCAAGAGAGGCTAGAAGTGGGGAGATTTCAAGAACAGTCGGGAAGTCAAGCTATCTTCCTTTCAGAAAAATGTTAGAAATAAATACAAATAATTTGCTGGTGACTATGGCACATTGAGTAGAAACAAAATGATGCTTGACATACATGTTTTGTATTCAGCAGGAATAGGAGAGGGTTATAGAATTTTCTGCTACAGAAATCAAGCAAAAGAAAATCTGTGCTCAACATTCAGGGTTTATGTCTTCAGCATAAGATGTGACAAACTCGCCGGATTGTTTGTCTTCAATGGAAGATACAACAGTCGCAGGATCCCTGCATTGAATCAGTACCAATTTTGCCTTTACAGGGATGAATTCCTTGAGACCTTCCCACATGGTCACGTGTCTTGTCTTCCAGAACAGATTACCCACAAACATCTTCAGGTCACAACCACTCACAGTCCTGTCTCCCCATTTTTTTCCAGCTAAAAATTATTCTTGGGTCGTCAAAGTGTTTACTACATGGGGTGACATATAGAGAATATGGGTTTTGAAATTTTTCAGAATGGGCTTTGACATATCTTCCTTGGCTACGTGGTTACTCAGCCGCCTCAATGTCCGGCAGTACATAATAATTTATGCATGCTATCCAGCACACTAAAAGGCTCACTATTCCCTCATTTTTTCAACCAACACTTTTTGCTTGGGGTTTCCCTCAATTTCTAGATTCAGTCCTAGAACAAGAACATGGAGAAATAGGATTTGTCCCATCAGATTATGATTGGCCCTTCAAGCACAAGAATGGACCAAATCTCTCTCAAAAAAAACTGTTGCAATCTTCCTGCAGCTCTCGCACATTTAGCATTTACTTCAAGAATGGCTTCTGAAGAACATTTTCATTGCAAGAGACTGCAACAGGGGTAGGATGAGAGCAATCAAAATGGTCCTCACAAGGCTAAATACAAAGGAAGCTACAACCACAAATTTCAAGAAAACATTATTCCCATAGAGTCTGACAAAGAATCTAAGTTGTCCTTCATATTCACGAGTTGTCAGACTCGGTGCCACACAAATAGGTACTACCTGCAGTCATCGAAGCAATGGAGGAAGACAAGGGTAAAGCAGACCACCCTGACCACTAGAAGCTTCATGGATCAAGAATGAGGAATAATACAGAATAAAATGTCAACGTCTTGCATAGTTAAGAATGCAAGATTACCTGTCTACCCATTTTTACTACAGAAATCATTTGGCCATGTATAATGAACACCTTCATAACCATCAACGTTCAGGATGAGTACCTAAAAATGGTCAGACCAATCCCAGTAGGCCAACTCGGTTTTTTGGGATATACTTTACACCCTCACCTCCATCTTCCTCTGTTTTTAGTAAGCAGGAAGCTGATTCAACATCAGCATCTCGACTATCCAGCTCAGAATATTTGTTGCACCAAATGTGCATTCATCTTGACTGGGATCAAACCACTCATTCTTCTCATGACACTGCATTATATCTGCTGATTGAAAGGGTCTAGCCAGAGTCATTTTGGAGGAAACCAACAACCAGCCCCACAACATCCACCAATTCTCTGCACTCCAGTTCTTCTCTGTTGCCTGCACCATATGGTTCAGACCTCTGCCCCTGAAACATCATCCAGCACTTCCAATGCAAAAGACTTAAAGATTGATCCCATTGGCAATCCCGAACAAACAGGAAGACCCTTCCAGTCAGACCCCTGGCCCGAAAAATAGGACAAAAAATGATGAGCACAATTGCAACAATAAAGAGAAATAAGACACGAGATTGCTTCAACTGTATATATATTGTACTCTCTATTGTATTATGTATTTATGGATTATAAGGAAGGTTATAAGGCAAGATGAAGCTCATAAAAGAAGAAAGAGAAAGGAATCTTCTAAGAGAAAAAAGATGCACATATAGATATGTAAAACTTTTGACAATATAAAATAAGACCATGTAACTATATAAAACATTTAATAAGGTACACTAGCCCATGTGACTATGTCTCGTCAAAAATGCCAAAGAGGCTCTACTTGGGGAGGGGCCGATGCGGTCAAAATCTCTCTCAACGAAAATAGCTGCAATCTTCCCGCAGCTCTCCTGCATTTATCAGTCACTTCAGTACCCGCTTGCTAAGACAGTCTCATTGCAAGAGACTACAACAGGCGTAGGATGAGAGAAATCAAAATGGTCCTCACAAGGCTAAATAAAAGTAGGCTACAACCGCATATCTCAAGAAAACATTAATCCCCCACACAGTCTGATGAAGGATCTAAGTTGTCCTTCACATTCAGGAGTTGTCAGACTCAGTCCCACATAAGTAGGTACTACTTGCAATCATCGAAAGATTCGAAACAATGGAGGCAGACAAGGGTAGATCATGCCACCCCAACCACAAGAAGCCTCATGGATTAAGGATGAAGGATAATACAGAATAAAACACCAAAATATAACGTAGTTAACTATCCAAGATTACCTTTGTGCCCACTTTTACTACAGTAATCATTTGGCCATGTATAATGAACACCTTCATTACCATTACCATTCAGGATGGGTACCTAAACATGTTCAGAACAATCTCAATAGCCCAACTCGGTGTTTTGGGTTTGACTTTAAGCCCTTGCTTGCAATCTTCCTCTCCTTTTAGTGAGGAAAAGCTGATTCGCTGCCAGCAGCTTGGCTATCCCACTCACTATATTTGTTGCAACAAATGTGCATGCCTCTTTACTGGGAATGAACCATTGATTCTTCTCATGACACTGCCTTTCATCTGCTGATTAAAAGGGCTTAGCCAGGGTTATTTCGGATAACACTTGAAACCAGCCCTGCAACAGCCATCAATTCTCTGCAGTCGAATTCTTCTCTGTTGCCCACACCATATGGTTCAGACCTCTACCCCTGAAACGTCATCCAGCACTGCCGACGTAAAAGACCTAACCATTGATCCCATTGGCAATCCCAAACAAACAGAAGACCCTCCCAGTCAGACTAACGGCCCGATAAGAAGGGACAAAAATTGATATGAGCACAATTGCAACAATAAAGAGAGAACACAATAGATTGCTTCAACTGTACATATATTGTACACTCTCTTGTATTATGTATTTATAGATTACAAGGAAGTTTCTAAGACAAGAAGAAAGAGGAAGGAAAGCTTTTTAGAGAATAAAGATGCACATAGAGATATGTAAGACATTTAACAATATAAAATAAGCCCATGTAACTATATAAAACATTTAATAAAGTACACTAGTACATGTGACTATGTCTCACCACAGAGGCTCTGCTTGGGAAGGGGATGGAGGGGGGGTCGGGCAGGGGCAATTAGGTCGACCTGAGCGGCACTGATTTCCATTTCTTGATACTATAATGGATCATCTATGTCTTCTAATATGTATTTTCTTTGTTCTATTGTAACCATCTAAATTACTGGTATATTGTCTTTTTTCTTTCCATTTTCTCACGCTTTACTGGCAGATCACATGACAGCTGCCCTTTTGTAATGCTTTTACTATAGTAATATATTAGCTCTTTTCTTATAACAAAATATGGACAAAAAACTAGAACAAGGTATCTGGGCCTTAATATATTGTAGAAACAGATATTACAAGTTTCATGTGGCGGTCAACTGCAAAATGAAAGGGGTGCCAGAGGAATATCGGAGATTACCTGCGCCATATTTAATGGAACCAGGGCATTCTGCCACACAATCAATGTTGGAGAACAAGCCAAAACAACAGAGCATATAATGTCAATACATTGACAAGATTGATATTGATTGGTTCTGCTAATTCATGCAAGAATAAACACTATCCAAGGACAAGAATTCCACTTTGGTGCAGGTAAATACACTATTCAAGAATCTTAGATAGCATAAAGGAAATTTAATGAAGTAACAAAAGTATCTGCAATATAACAATATTGAAGAACAATATTATTCTACTTCTATAGCCATGCCATTGTCAGAATTTTGTAAGTGGCAAGCTTAGAAGTTGGAAGTGGAACAAAAACACCTCACTTGTTCCCAATGGCATCAACCTTATTACTCCTAAGTAACCGAAAATATGATGTTCTAGTCTTGTCTCTTTTAGACAAGGTGGCTCTACAAACCCAAGATATGGCACAAACATAGAATGAACTTACAAGATAAATTGGCATATCATTGAGGTTGTACAGGATAACTGTAGTTTCAGGTGCCGAGACTGTGCATGTCCACATAATGCTCTTCAGATCTGTTAGAGAAGACTCGGCCGTAAGTGGCTTGGTACCTGACTGCACACCAGACAACTTTCTCTTCCTCTTATGCTTCAAGTAAAGGTCCATCCACAGCTTCAGCCGATTTATAAGCAAGTTGCATTGCGTGCCACCAAGTTTGACATCAAATTCAGCTCAAAATGGCATTGTTAACTGCCAAAGAGATGTGTTCACTTCAGCTGAAAAATCAATGTCTCTGCATTCCTGATGAGTACATTTCTTGCTAGAACAATATTAACCTTAAAGACCAGATAGGAAGGAAACCAAGAAGTGCATGAAGAAATAGAAGCATTCTCTTCTTTAAGTTTTAGTCATCTGTGGACATTAATATAAATGCTTTCTTTCTTTCTTGTTATTTTACATATCTAAGTTCATTTCAACAATGACTGCAGATCGTGTAGAATCAGATAATACTGATCTAGACTCTACAGTTCCTAGATTTTGCAAATTTTAGTAATCATTTTTTTAAAAATAAAGCAAAACACAAGAAGATAACAATGCAGAAAATATTCCAAGTCATGTCCATCAAACAAAATAGGAATATAGTACAGGTATGATAAAATAGCATATTAATTGGCACTAAGAATATATACAAGACAAAATTTACCTTGTAAATGTAAGGATAGTAACAATGCAAACGTGTTATGGACATTAACAAAAACAATGTGGAGAAGAAACTCTCAAATACTAATAGAAGTTGCAAACATAGTTTTGAGTCGTGAGGCTTAAGAGGTATAGGATGTAGAAGAAGTTGAGAACAAAACGAAATGTAGCAAAAAATGCTGCAACAACAAGGGAAAATATAACAACATACACCAACATGGATATCAAATAAACTTAAACAGTTTAGATAATGAAGTTTAAACAAATTAAATACTTCATGGAGAACATCAAAATGTCTTTATTGGGTGAATTAGGATACATAACATAAAATGCAAGGAAAAATAATAAAATATGCTTCCAATCTTAAATATTAGAAACTGGGAAAACATAAGTTTGGTTTCTTATAACAGTCAATATTTAAAAAGCTCTACAAACGTTTGGAATTCATTTTACAGTATGTGGAGGTTCACACACATGAACATTTGTATTCCTTCATGACAAGCCAACAAACATTATACCCACAGTCTTTGACATAATAAATCACTCTTTGAGCAGATAAATGGGTGAGGCCAGCATTGTTATAATGGTTGATGTACACTATTATACACTTAAATATTCAAATCATTATACACTGTCATACAGTAGAGCACAGACACAAACAGTTGCATACTTGCAGTCATGATATATCTTACACCTTCTGAACACTGACCCTGAACTTTGAACAGCAAGCACTTAATTTTCTGGCATACTTGAAGGATACTCATGCAGTGCTGTTCATGACTATGCTTTTATGAATGGATGTTCTTACCATATTGTACAGCCATTGGCTCATTTTAATTTGTTCCAAAATTCATATATACTCGGATTGGCTGAATTTATAGATGCATACCATGCTGCTGCTTTCAAATTTAATATAACTCCCACCATTCAAGATTGACATTATAGAATTCTAAAAAATAACAAATTGAGGAAGAGAATAAATTATCTGCATACAGAAATAGTATAGCAAACAGGATAAAAGAGAAACCTTAAATGGTTCCGAAGGGGATACCTGACCAATTCCATAGGAGACTATCTCACCTATGTGTTATTCAACTCTTAGCTGAACAATAGTACTACGGAGAGGCATGATAACCGAACTTGTGTGCCTTCAAAATTAAAAATAAAAAATATTTTTGTTTTCAATGTTAGATTTTAATGTCTTCATAACACCGTGTTATGTTCATGTGATTCTTTACCAAAGCAGTTAAATTTCATCCTATATTGCTCACATGTAAGCATGAAAGCTGTTTCCATCTTAAACAAAGAGATGAGGTTATCCGTCTAAATGCTAAGAGTATATTATTTGATTATCCAGATTAATATATGCAATACAATTTATGTTTAAATTAAAATATTCTTAAAGAGATTGATCTAAAAACAGTCCCAAGGTCAAATTCCTAAGGTGCAAGCAACACTTTTTGCTCCACACCATGGAACGGTGTGTTTTATGCCCCAAGCCATAGGTGCATGTCCATTCTATTGGGCGTTCGTGCACAAGGAGCAGAGACCAGTCATGTTTGCATTCTTGCAAGGTACACAGTAGGCGAGAAACCAGATTGACTGGAATGAGAGAAGGCACTATTGAAAGTACATTGGTGAAAAAGTTCAATCTCGTAAGGAAATGGCATGGTAATGAAAGGTTCTTTGTAAGCTTAAGGATCCGCAGTACCTCTCCGTTATAGCTTAACTGGCATCAGAGAATATCATCCCAACAAGACCTCTTTTCTACAAAGGGGTTTCTTTCCCCATTTACATTTTAATGAAGATTTTCTTGGTAATCAGGCAACATGGCTTTGACCTTTTCTTAGGCAAATATTGTCTCCCAAGATTTGCAGGAGAACAACCTTATAAGATGAGTTATGTTTACTTTGGATTGAATGACCTAGCTCCTCTCCATGTACTTGTAATTAATGATGTCAAGACTAAATGTTATAAATGTAGTCATCACTTGATTTACATGTCTAGAATCCCTCGCACAAGTGTTACAAGTTTCCAGCATGAGGAGATTATATGCATGAATGTGAGTGTCCAATATGCTGGGATTTTCAGTTTATTCGTGTGTGACAAAGTGTGCCCAGCATTTGGGGGTCCATTCCACATAAATGATCGTAGTGCCTCATTGTACATACACAGAAATTGATGCAAATTAATGAATGGTATACCAATTCTACTACATTTTCTCATTCCTATGTGAATGGTTCTGTACACTTGGCCCAAGGCCCACACAAACATTTGGTATCAAAGCTATAAACTATTAATTTTCTGTTGCAGAGCTGATTCCAAAAAACTCTTGTCAGCTAGGGTATTCTTTTAGAATGCTGAAAATGCAACCACAAATCAGACTTCTCTAACTGGTCCTAACTGTTTCAACTACATCTTAGGAAATAAGGGATAAAATATGCGGAATAATCCCTCACAGAATCGCAACAGTAGAAACTAATATGCAGAAAATATTACAGATCTCAAATAAAAGTGCAAAATAACATAACACAACACAAAGAGACAATATTTAACGTGGTTCACCCAATTTGGGCTACGTCCACCAAGAATCACTTGCTCAGATTTTATTACAAGCCACCGCTCTCTCAATACAATACCCAGATCTGTTTGGAGCTATGCTCAACAAACTCTACAGAATTCACAGCCGAATTCAAAACACATATGCAATGTCTTTCATACTTCTATCATAAGTATAAAACCATATAAATAGACAACTGCTTAAGCAGTTTTACAAAACCATGGGTATCAAAACCATGGGCAAAAACCGTCCCATAAACCTATGGGTCAAAATCCCGTCCATATGAGAAAATCACATTTCCCGATATATCGGGCATGTTTTAGGGCCCAAAAAAAATAGATTCGGGGGCTGCGCCCCCGGCCCGGCCCGGCCCCCCGAACCCCTGTGAGGATACATGAAAAGTGTACAGTACTCTTAGCGTACAGTTTTCAACACTTTCACACATGAAAACAGGCTCCACAACCTAACACTACAATATAACTACTTCCAACACAATAGAATGACGAACATGCATTCATTCAAGTGTGCATTCCGATTTCTATTCATTCCTTCTTTGTTCACATCTTCTAACATTGGTATCAGAGCCATTAGAGCTCGAAGGGGCTCGAGATCTGAGGAAGCTCGTGAAAGGAGCACAGATTTCAACATGACGAAGATTGTGCGAGTTCAAGAAAGCCCTGAATTAGGGCACGAACTAAAGAGGACGTGAATATACAGTTATTAGGTCATGTAAGGACCGAAACTCGTGCCGATTTCATTAAATTCATGTGGCGCACCGCAAGGAACACAGTCTATGTATTTCCGCCATTGAAAAACCTTCCAAACACGAAAACACAATTGAATTTGCCAAATGCGACATGCAAAAATATATTCAGTCCTATTTTTTGAAGAGAAGAACAATGGAGTGGAGGCAGAAAGTTGTGAAATATAAGTGCTGGGTAAAAAATGCAATTTCCATTGTGATTCAAAAACAATCGCGAAAAGTAGACACTACTTGTCACAAAAGCAAGGGCACAAGACATCTATTTTCAAGGGCATAAACACAATCATGTTTGGCAATGGTATTAAATCGACACCAGTGGCAATAAAGACGTCGATGGTTTTTGAAACCATACAGTCGCGAAAAACACCATTCAAGTGTTAGAATTAGAAGCATAAAGAAATACAACAAGAAGACAGATTTGCACAAAACTACACTGATTCAAATGACTTAGGCAGAGTGTATTTATTATTAGGAGTAGTAGTTACATGATCTTTAGTTACAACTGTTTTACAACCTCCTAACTATTTAGAACCGTACAGGTTCATTATATATATTCAACATCCCCCCTTAATGACAAACCTCGAAACAACACGAAGTTTATATCTAAACTTGACAAACAACAAAGGACCAAGAGGTTTAGTCATTACATCAGCAAGTTGATCTGCAGAAGGACAAAAATGCAGAGAGATTTCACCAGAATCAACCAACTGGCGAATATAATGATGATGTATCTCAATATGTTTAGTGCGGGCATGATACATAGGATTCTTCACCATTTTTAGAACAACTTTATTATCACAAAAAAGTGAAAGACGTGTTGCAGCAGCCTAGGGAAATTGAAAATCAGTCAAAATCCGACGAAGCCATATTGTTTCGCAACTGGCACTAACAGCAGCCTTGTATTATGCTTTCGTAGATGAGATGGCAACAATAGGCTGAAGTTTACTTTGCCAAGAAACAACTCTTGAACCAAAAGAGAAGATATATCATGTGGTAGATCGTTGAGTATCTACAGATCCTCCCCAATCAGAGTCGGTATAGCCAATCAACCTGAAATCTGCAACTCTCTGATATAGAATGCCAAAGTCTAGAGTTCCTTTGACATATCGTAGAACTCGTTTTGTTGCTCCTCAGTGAATGAGTTTCGGTTTAGATAAAAACCGAGAGAGATAGCTGACAACAAAACATAGATTCGGTCGTGTAGTTGATAAATAGATCAAACTACCCACCAATTGTCTGTACAATGATTCATTGACCCGGTGGTGAAGCATCATGTGCTGAGTGTTTCAGCCCGACCTCCATAGGTGTAGATAAGATAAGATAAGATAAGATAATGTTATTAATGTCCAACACATGACCACAAAAGTAGGTCAATGGGACTGAAGAGTACAAAGCAAACAAACCCAGCAAGAGGACCCAAACGGGTCACCCGAAATACAATGAGAGAAGGAGAGGAGGAGAAGGAAACAACAGAGGCCGAGAGGCTAGAAATGAAGAAGAGAGAGATGACAATGTGGGGAGGGAGCGGAAGAAGGGAGGAGGGAGCGGAACGGAAAATCATACATTTGAAATTTCTGTAGTAGGTTCGCAGCATACTTAACTTGAGAAATGAAAATCAAGTGATCAACTTGCCAGAATTCTACACCAAGAAAATAGTCAAGGAGGCATAAATCGGTCATGTCAAACGCAGCACATAAATTTGAATTTACCTTATGAATCACAGCATCTTCACTGCATGTGATGGCAAGGTCATCAACATACACAATAAGAATCACAATGTCATCATCATTGCTTTTGACATAGAGATTCAGATCAAAATGACTCTGTGTGAAGCCTAAATCTCTTAGATGTTTATATATTTTTATGTACCAGGCTCAAGGAGCCTGCTTAAATCCATACAAAGACTTAATCAATCTGCATACTAGATGTTCACGACCACAAGCCCGAAAACCTCAAGCTGTGTCATATACACTTCTTCCACCAAATCCCCATTCAGGAAAGCACTTTTGACATTCATCTGACATACTTTCCAACCAAACTGAGTTGCAAAAGAAAGAAGAAGCCGAAAAGTGACCATCTTTGCAGTAGGAGAAAATGTTTCTTCATAATCTATCCCCTCCTATTGCAAAAATCCTTTCGCAACGAGTTGAGCCTTGTACTTATCCAAAGTACCATCTGCTTTGCACTTGATTTTATACACCCATTTACATCCAATGGGGTGTTTCCCTGGAGATAATGGCAACAACTTCCAGAGGTATTATTTTTAATCAAGGCATCATACTCTAGTTGCATGGTAGTTTCCCATTCTGGTATGCCTCGTGCTTCAGAATATTTGTGGCTCATGAATATGAAGAAGATCAGAAGCAAGAGCAAATTTGGCTTGCTCAGAATAATCAATTTGCTTACCAATTCGTCGAGACCTTCCATCTAAGAGAGGAGAGAATTCTTCCTTCCTCAAATCCTGAAGAGTGGAGTAAAACCACTTAGGCCTCCGCTGAACTGAAGATGTGGTGGTTGGTTGTGGTGCTTCTAGAAGAGAAACCAACGGAAGTTCCGGAGGAGAAACCAACGCAAGTTGATTTCCTAGAGACTCAACAATCTCAGTGGGAGATTGTACAAACTGTCCGGGAGTCTGTGGAGGAGTATCAGAAGAAACAGATTCTTGATCAAGCAAGGAAAGAGTACCAAACTCTGTTACGACCCCTTGTCAGACACAATACATTGTTTACAAGAAAAGTTTACAGAGATATTGGGATTATCAGTTAGATGACTGATAGATAACAAGTTCTTATTCATGTTAGACACATATCTAACATTTTTTACAAGCAATTTGGTATTATTATTTAGCATAATATGAACATCTCCAATACCCTCTACAGCATGTGATCTTCCATCTCCTAAATTAACTGAATCAGAAGAACAAGAATTAAAATTGACATACCAGTCTTTTTGACATGTGAAATGTCGTGATGCTCCAGAATCAAAGAACCAGCATCAAGTAGGGCTGCCATTACCCGTGCAAGATGCCATGAGAGCATATTCTTCTTCTGACTCGTGTTCAATTGTAGCCACATGTGCCTGCCCCTTCTGCTTCTTCAAGGCATTGAGTCTTTTCCGATTAGTCTTTCTTCACATGACCAAGTTTATGACAATAGTAACATTCCACTTGATATTTAGGAGAGGAAGAGGATGTCTCAATCTGTCGTTTATACTTTCCTTTAGATTGAGCAGCAAAAGCGCTCTCAAAATGTCCAGAACTGGACTCTTGAAACTTGTGTCTGTCTTTGTTCCTTTTGCAACAAGTAAGAACTCACCTTGTCAACCGTAAGAGTTTGACTCTCCGCCATTAAATGAAGTGCCTCCACAAATGACTCATACAAAGAAGGCAAGCTATTTCGAACCAAAGCCACCATATCATCATCATCCACCTTTTTATTTATGGAAGATAGCTGGTCTCGAGAGATATTTCATCCGAAGTAGGTGCTCAGATAGCGATCCACCACCTTGTAATTTTATGGAAAAGAGCATATTTTTCATGTATAAAACCCGACTCTTTTCTGACGTCTGATATTTACCCTTCAGGCTGGCCCACAATGTGCTTGCCACAGTGGCATTCCGCACTTCTGGTATCATATCATCCGATACCGACAACTTAAGAAGCAATAACGCTTCCTTGTGACGTTTGTCATAATCCTCGAAGTTCGTCGTTGGTCGACTTTCATTACCCGTGATTATTCTATCACAATCACGAAACTCCACAAACATTAAAATCTTATGACTCCAAACATTGAAATTAGTGCCCATTAATTTTTGTGAGTTAGGCAGAATAAGATTTGAAATATTTTCCATTTTATTATGCCAAATTAATGGAAATAATAAAAATTAAAATAGAGTACTTTTGCCCACTTTAATAAAACAAAACTACTTTATGCCAATACATGGCTTTGCCCAGTTTAATTAAAGGAAGTCAATTTATGCAAATATGTGGCAGTAAAGTCAAATAAACTTGCAAATACGTGGCAGATCTGGAGAACACATATTAATATTTGAACTGTTTGTATACATCCATCCTGCTCACGACTTCACCTTTTCCTTTCTTGGGCACTGTTTTCTTCTCCACGAAGATTTGACATGTCTGGTCCTCTAATCAGCAACAACTGGGCACGTTTTTTTTATCCATGTTTTCTGGGCAATGACAGGGCTTCTACGTTCATGACAGCAAACTGACTGAGTCTTCCTGAGCAGCAACAACGAGTCTGCCTTTTCGCTGGACGTTCATTTTTTTCAGACACTAAAACCCCAACTCCAGCACCACGTGTTTATCTTCTGCCCCTGCATCAACCACACTTTCGTCGACCTCACCTCTCACAATGGCTTCATCCAATGATGCCTAATCGCTCTAATACCACTGTTAGAATCTAGACGCATAAAGGAAAAAACAGTAAGAAGATAGAGATTTGCACAAAACTGCACTGATTCGAATGACTCGGGCAAGGTGTATACATCATTAGGGGAAGTAGCTATATTATCTTCAGTTATAACTGATTTACAACCTCCTAACTGTTTAGAATCGTACAGGTTCATTATATATATTCAACAAATCGCAACTGAAATTGATGAACTACTCGTGTGCACATGGAATCTGATAAGACAAATTCTGTTTTGAGGGGGCATGAATTTATAATCTAGAATTGCAAGGGACCTTGCGCAGTCTTAGGTTAGATTCTTCAACATATTTTTTTCTAGGCAAGAGCAGAATAGAACCTAATGGAAAATATATTATATATAGATTAATATAAAATAAAATAAGAATGAGATGATAAGGAAAGTTCAATTAATCTTTGTTGTATATATAAACAAGCCTGAGATGTGTGTAATTGGGACGTCCCCCCAAAAGATAGCCTTTGCAAACTGATTAGGATTATAACATAGGAATTGTTTTACAAACTGTTTGGAAATTATATATGGTATGATATATGGATATATATATTCAAAACTCTTTATGTTTGACCCCATGCAACAAGAGTTGAGGAGTGACACTAACCTACCAATCCACCTGCACCCTCAATAAAAAAGTGTGACTATGACCGAATATGAACACCATAGTCAACTAAGACTTTGCACATCATGAAGGTCGGTTAAGACATGTAACAGTATTATGATAGACATAATCCAAGGTATAGGCAATAATACGTTGGCACATAAGGAATATCGGTTGCATATGTATGCATCACCTATGATAGACATTAGAAGCTGAGGCAGTCATACTTGGCAGATGAACTTAACAGTCATTTGCACATTGATAAATATGTACTTATGTATCAAACATTTTCAAATGAATGAGAATTGTTGTTGTTGACTCTTATCATTATCCATTATCTTGTGCCTTGACATCGATGGTATCAGTCTTCAGAGCCAGTGAGCTCATTCAATCCGGTCTAAAGTTGTCAAATCCACCCACTGCAGAGATAGAGTTGGGTAGTTCATACCTCATTAATTTGTTCCTTTTCGCGATAGGATTTCAACCCTGTGCAGGTCATGTAAACAGTTCTGGATCAAAAATCTCCAATACCAGCTTAATCTTCACTAATGAAAGTGGGGCATGATGATGACCATAGCTGGCATTGGTGCTGAACAAGTTTGTCAGCACTGTTATTTTTCATTTGTGAAGGGCTGGAAATGTGCCAGCTGAAAGTCAGACTTTGACTTTTGACAAAACATTGTTCACATTTGTTACCTAAGTACCAAGTACCACTCAACTCACACGTGCTTTAACGTCTCAATTCATGTACTGACGAAGTAGTGCTTAAAAGGATGAACTTCAATCCACATAACGATGGAAGTATCACTCGGAAGGATCGATCTCCTAAATACAATAGGTTTAGTGCTATCGGTACTGGTGGTATACTAGGCCATGTGAAGAACCTATTGGAGTGATAAAGATCCAATCCATCTCCCTTTGCTAATAGCAAAATGCATTCAAGGGACAAGCAATTGTTGGTATAACACTAACTTAGAATGGTCAAAGCAAGTAGAAAATACTCTCATGGCATTATTCTTAGATGACTTGCAGCTTGACAAGGTGTAATGGAGACATTGATTAGCTGGAGCATCAACAACACTAGCTCAAAATGTCACAAATCTAGAAGCATGTAAACTTTCGTGCACATTTCAGTTGGCTTCTGATTCAGGGCCATTAGGTCGATGGAGATGTGTTTCGTCATGCAGAAGAAGCGATATGCAATATGCACATCATTTGGAATGCACTAATAGTCAAATTCATAGTCAGAAATATTGTATATGATTCCCATTCATAAACTAAGAATCTATTACAAGAAATGCAGTTGAAGTTGTTCAATCTTGATGCTAAATCAAACGGTGATGTTATAAGTTTGGCTTCACAAATCCGAGCAATGGGCAAGGATGATTGTTGAAGTTGTCCATGGTCAACTTGCATTCCTTAGTTGTGGAGGGGTAATACCAGACATTTCGTGCCATAAGAGATTTGGACATCTTCAACCTCCGTTATCTCAACCTATTTAGAGTTTTTAGTAGAGCAAGCAATCTGTTGAAGACACTTATGTTTTGATCCTAGTATTGCCAAGATACGTAAGATACGTGTGTATGATATGCAGATACGGCAAGCAGCAAAGGAACCCTTGGGTCCAACTGATACGTCCGTATATGGTATATATATATAGGGCTATATATATATATATATCATGCATATATATATATAATGTACATCGTGACTCATTTTACCACATTTTTTAGTCGCATAAAAAACTTTTTCTAGTAATACAAAACTTGAATCAATGTCTAGAAAGAATCAAAACTACTTCCTAATATACTTAAGACTTTGCAGTTTTATTGCCTCATGTGAAAAGCTGCCATAGGCATATGATATACGAATATCATGTGCCAACATGAATACGAATCAAAACATTGAAATTTGAAAAATATGACTGGAGGAATCCATGTTCCAAGCTTTTCATGAAACATTGCAGCATAGGACTTAAAATTCATACATTTCAATTGTTCAACCCGGTATGCCATACAATATGAATGGGTAGGAATACAGAGACGAAATCTAGGACCATCATGGAGACGACTCTATGCATTTTCCTCAAAATCAAGATGTGCCTTGTCGAATGCCACTTGCGGAGAAGCAATCCACTTAGCTCTATATATTCTCCACTCTGGAGCTCCTTGCTTTATAGCTTTGCAAGTAGGTGATTAGGGTGGTATTATTTTATTCATTTTATTTTCAAGGTTCGCCTGCTTAGTGACTTTAGTTCCTATCAAAAAATTAAAAGAAAAATGAACTTAAACACCTTTAAAAGTTCAGGATATTTCTTTCCTGGTTATAGGGATACGATCCACGGATACCTTATGGGTTGACCTCCCGGATACGTCCACGGATACGATGATTGATGTATCTGAAGACGTTGATCCGGGAAAGCTACCCACATAGAATAATCCATTGGCTGTAATCAGCAAGTTGATTCGTAGAGTGTCAAGATACGTATGCACAATGAGGATTCATGGGGGGTCAGGGCATACTCCTCCACAACGTAGTTTATGATCACCCATATCCGATGACAAGATGGTTTAGAGAAGATGCCAACCTAAGTTGCCTTCCTCATCTAGAAGAGAATGAAACCACAAGAGAGCATTAGCTATGCAATCAACAATAAGGCTCAACTGGTTCCAAGGCTTCCTCTTGTACAAGCATGAAGGAGCATGATAGAGGCCTAAAGTAAGATATAGAGGACAACCTTGGAAGCAAAATTAGTAAAAACAATGGTCAATTTATGGCATGTTCAAAATGCACTGATAAAATCTTGTTTTGCACAACAATGTGGTAAAAAGGGAGTCGTGATGCTCTAAAGAATGCAAAAGCATACCTGGGTGGGACAAGATTGAAGCCTATGCAAAAATAAGAAGTAACAAATAAGGAAAAGAAACAAATCACAGAATCAGACTCGTCTTAGTTCACAAGTGACAGGTTGGTGCTTACAATTTCAGATGATGTCAACTATGCCTCAATGAATTCAACCTGAGTATCGATAAGCTCAAATGCAAAGCTCCTAGATACTAGTGCCACACCACGAATTTCAGAAGGGACTCGTCTTTAGGGAGTTTGTAAAAGTCCCTTTTGGGCTCACAATTTGAAGGGAATAAATTATAAGTAGACTTTTGCTCCGAAAACCCTGATGGTCACATTGCTGGAAATGATGACTTTTTTCTATGTAGAAAATCTGATTTTTATGACAGCAATCTGATTTTATGCAATGAATTCAGGGCAAAACGAGCAATGTTTTAGGTCCACAGAACCCTGAATGCGACGCTAGGTTAAATAACAGATTTTAGTATCTCCGACTACACAAATCAATTCAAGACCCTAATACATTAACAACATGAACACCCTTGATGAACATTATGCAGTGTGTGGAATTGCTGTCAAGGGTAATAAAAGTACAGATTGGAGTTGTCATATTAAGGTGTATATTGGGGTCAAATTACAATTTAGGGTGTCAAAAATCCATATATGGTGTCATAAATGTTCTTAGGAGATAAAATGCAAATTGATAACTCAAAATGACCATCAAAAATTTTTAGTGTATCAAATCAAAATTAGAATGTCCAATCCGTGTTCCAGGGTGTCAAAACCCATGTAAAAAGTGATCCTGAAATCTGGCAAATAGGTCGCTCAAGCTGAAAGTGAGTGTGGCAGCCCCAATAAAAGTGTGCTCTAGCTGTGAATTTGTGCCCTAGCACTAGAATGGCAACCCTTGTTCTGAAATTCGGAATTTGAAATATTGACTGTGTTGGCACTCCAAGATGAAGCCATCAATATCATTGGAAATAAGTGGCTAACAATTTCGTCACGGGGTCAGGATGAATAATGTGACCTATTGAGGGTTTTTGCATCCCCAATAGGATCCAACTGAGCGATTTTGTCCTCAAACGGCTTTAACAAATGAGAGCTCAATGCTCCAATTTCCAAGAGACACAAGTCACCTAAGATATCACCAGATGATGCCCTAATACAAGTGAGCCACACAACCATTTAACTGATTGGTATCACACATTTTTCTTTACAGGCATCTTGTGTTTGCACTTACATGATGGGACACTTTATTTCCTTTTTAACATTTACTTTTCAACTGACTTATTAAGCAGGGACTACCTCAGGGCATTTTGAGTTCGAACATGAACTTATTTCTTGTAGTGATTTAATCCAACACTTGCATTTTAATAATAATACTTATTAAGTTTCCCATAAATAGAGTTTTGGCATTGGGTTGCAACTTTCCAAAAAGGTATTATTAAGTCATTTTTAGACGACAGAGACAAGATGGGTACATTATAGAGTTGGCATGAAAGGATACACGACACCTAACTGCAAAGAGGATAACTTGTGACAAGATAGAGCAAGTTGATGTTCCTTGTGAAGGAAATAACCACAAGTGTGTAAATATGATTGTGAATTGCAATGTCCTTGCCTTTTTCGGAGTCTGTGTAAGTCGCCTTATACACTAGACTTTCCAAATTCCATGTACAATGTCTTATTGCCAAGAATGCCACTGAAAATCAACTTGATGAATTTGGTGCAAGCTCAAAGTTTATAGTCATTTACCTTAAACGAATGAAATGACCATAAAATAAATAACATGTATCTGTGCCACTTTTCTAAATTAAAAATAATTAATAATATCCCCTTTTCAGTTCAAACTAGCTCGATTGGAAGACTTTCAACCCATTTCACTTCCTATGGGCAAGAAGGAAATGAGCAAGGGAAGTAATTGTCATGTTTCAGTTATTTTTGTGATCATCGCATTCTTCTTTAGTAGTTTTCCATATAAAGTCAGGTCATTTGGGTTATAAAGATCCTTGAAAAGCCAAAGGAAAAATAGAAGAGAAGTATCCATTATGAGGTCGGTCCTATTTGCAAACATTTTAATTGGTTTTGGCGCCACAACAAGTTATAAGAAGGGGTCGTTTGGCTCATTTGCGCATCATCATCTTGTGAATTATATACTTCTTTTTTAGAAATTGGAGCATTGAGCTCTCATTTTAACCCTTTGAGGACAAAAACCCTCATTGGATCCTATTCAGGGCGAAAACCCTCAATAGTCACAACACTTGGGAACGAAAACCCTCATTTGTTGCATTGGTGGCTTCATCCGAGAGTCACATTGGAGCTTCGAAATTCAGAATTTCAGAACAGCAAGGGTTTCTATCAATGTTAGAGCACATATTCCAACCAGGGCACGCTTTTTTGGGGCTGCCACATTCATTTGTAGCGTGATCTACCCATTTGGAGATTTCGGGATCACTTTTCAGTGGGTATTCGTCGTTGGAAAAATCTTAATCTAATTTTGTTGGATAGTTTCCATTTTGTGGTCATTTTGAGCTATCATTTGCATTTTTTCTCCAAGTATTTATGAAGATATGGAATTTTGAAGTTTCAGCTGTTTTTGAGCAATAATTAATTCCAACGGTCTAAAATTTATTGTTGAAGTGTTTATTTTGCATGTGTTTATCAAGGGTTTCATATTGTTAATGTATTTTTGAAGATTGTGTGTAGGAAAGGCCAAAATTTGAATTTTAGCTTAGGTCACTTAGGGTTTTGTGGCCCTAAAACAGGTTGTTGCATAAAATCATATTTTTGTCATAACAATCAGATTCTCTACATGTGGTTATCATCATTTCCGGCAATGTTCCATTAGGGTTTTGGTGAAAATCCAAACTCCTCAAATTTGAGCCCAAAGGGGACATTGCAATGGTATCAAAGCATCGATCCTCCCAGCCTAGAGGGTATTCATTCAGAAGGAGAAGATACAATGGCGAACATAAGTTTTGACTATGTTAGGTTTGAGAGGTTTGCCCAAGGGCAAGAGAGGTTAGTTTATACAATGGCACAGGTGATCCATAATATGCATCCAAGAAGTTCTTCAAGGGCCAACAACAATCTTCAACCACTGAACTTTGTTATGGATCCTACAACTAGGGCTTTTCAACCTACGTTCCTCCCAATGGAAGGAGTTATTCCGGAGGTGGATACACGGCATTTAGTGGGGCACAACATTACGGACAACTATGAGTTTAGGACTCTTCCAAAGAAGATTTGTGATGACATATCACTCACTAAGTTCATAGGGTTGAAGAAAGGTAGAGTGGGAATTCGACCAAGGTCTAAACCCCAAGCTATGCCCAAGGAAAATGGGAAAGATGTTCCAACCCTAGAGGGAAAGAATCCCTCCATTGTGATCAGGGAAGAAAAAGAACACTTGAAATTGTTGGTCATCGAAAGGGAGCAGCCCATGGAAGCCCTAGAAGTACAAATCACTCTTACTAGGGATGAACCATTGACTGATTTTCAGGACAGCAGTGTGAAGGGGTAGGTGTTTGATGAAGAAACCATGGAGCATGAGCCCAAGAAAGAAGGGAAATATGATGCGCCAAATTGTGAAGGAGAATTGGTGGTTGAAGCCCAATCTCCGGAGAATACTCAACTTGTTGGAGTTTTCAAAACAGAATCTCATAAGAGACAAGTTGATGGTGTTCATGACTTTGGCAAGAACCACGAAGAGGCTCCATGCATGTGCCAATAAAATATGGATGAAGTCAAGGTGGGAAGAGTTTCACTAGTTGAATATGAAGAGATCTCAACCAAGCTTCATTCGGCAAAAGAAGATGAACAAGTTGAAGGCAGCCCAAGGTATGATAGTGAAAATCTTATTTCAGTTTTTTGGTCTCCTCCTATGTGGCTGTCATACTTGTGTCATCATGGGCAACTTGTTGAAAAGAATCAGCCTA
This sequence comes from Taxus chinensis, assembly GCA_019776745.2. Classification (NCBI taxonomy): domain Eukaryota; kingdom Viridiplantae; phylum Streptophyta; class Pinopsida; order Cupressales; family Taxaceae; genus Taxus; species Taxus chinensis. The sequence continues at coordinate 56,600,654 of CM034154.1, read as the reverse complement.
TGTCAAGTTTGATGCTTCATAGTATAATTGGTGATCATCATGGACAACATAGTGGAAATGGTGATAAAGTGAAGAACACTCTAAGTGGCAAACGGTACATAGATCCTTTGAGTTACAAAAAAGTTGAAGTCCTCAATGGGCTCCATGTTACTATGGCTAGTGAGTGCTTCATTTCGTGCATATGGTTAGAAAGAAATTTTATGAGAAATCATATGGAGTTTGTTGTTCATTCGACCTCCCTTGTGAAGGATAAGATGCTACAAAATGGCCTCATCATCCCTTGCACCTAGAGGTTCCAACAACTCAAGCTCACCTTGAACAAGTGATGGCAGGAGTGGTAGGCTCTACCGAGTACTCCCCGAGCCTGTCGTTTACAGAGTATACACAACAGAATAACTCACTTACAAAACTTAGATTCTATTATCATAAGCCTTACGGCATCTACAATGTCCCTTTTGGGATAGTTACAGATTTACAGAACTATGGGGGGGTGGCTCCAAAACTTGGATGCTTATTCTTAGCTCTCCCAAAAAGTTTCTTCTTCTCTCTCTCCAAAAAGGCCTTGTAATTTGGCACTGGAAAGGTATTTATAGACCTCCATGCTCATTAGGAAGTTTGAAATGCCTTCTAGAACTCTCTTCCAATCCCGCTACAACTTGTGTTTGAATTGTTGTGCATTAACGGCGGCCAACTACTTTGTCCTAGTAGCTGAGAGAGTCTATATGGAAACTCCACGTCACTACTGAGTTGGCATCCTTCATTTACTTTGTCGTTTTTCGCCCTCAAATGATTCCTCCACGTGCATATTACTTTCCTTGTTAAAAGATAAGCGCCCCCAGTTGTTTCATCTCAGGATTCAAAATCACGTGTTCACAATCTTCGGTGCCACTTCGTGACTTTATCATGCCTTCCTTTGAGTCTTGCCAAAACTCTCCATGTAATCCTTCTTTTCCAAAACTTTTGCGCATTGCCGCGCACTATTCTTCGGTGACAACAGGTCCGCGCCCTAGTTGCTTAGCTAACATGTTCATTTCTTGCGCGTGCCACCTTATTTAGCCAAAACTTCAAAATTCATGCAATTCTTTGATTGTCCCGTGATGCTCCTGCATTAGCAAGCACATGGTACATGGTGATTTCTATGTGAATTGTAATGAAGATACGGATTTGGTACTTGGAGTGCCATGGCTACACTCTTTGGGTATCTTTACCCAAGACTACCAAACCATGGAGTTGAGGTTCAAGCTAGATGACCAAGAGGTTGTGCTTCCAAGCTTGACAAATGGGATTCTTCAAGTTGCTACAGCCAAGAGGAGGGGAAGAACTTCCGAAAGAAGGCAAGGCAAGACATATGGGCAAAACATAATGAGGTAAAACCTACAATTTTATTTTCAAAACAACAGTCATGTTATAAGCTTAGTCACCACATTCGGTGGATTTAATGGGAAAACTCAAAATCGTGAATATCAAATAAACCCAAAAAATCGTTAAAATTCGCAAATATATTTGTACAATTTGTTCCCTTCTTTTTCACTACCAAGTTTTTGCGCTCCAAATCGTAGAAATTTGACGAAAATTCGTATTGGGTTTTTTTGCCTGCAAATCATTGAAATCTGCCAAAAATGTGAACGCGGATTGTCGTTGTAGAACTGAATGTCGTGAGGGGCATGAGCGCTATGGAAAGCTTATGCTCGAAGTCAGATATGCATATGCAGAGCCATTTCATGGGTGCATCAGTTGCCATTCACAACAAAGACCTTGCCGTATTTCCCACTGGAGTATGTTTAGCATCGTGTCGTGCTTGCTTGTATATATATGAGCTTGTAAATTATATATTCTAATTATTTTTAAATGTTAATAGTTTATGATTAATTATTTTATATATTTTAGGTTTTTTAATATAGTTCATATTATTAGGTTTTTAAAATATAGTTACATATTATAATTTATAAAATATACATATTTTGATTTTTTTAAATTCAAATAGTTCATGTTTTGTTATATATAATATATACTTTATAAATTTATTTTTTATTTATAGTTTTAAAAATTTTCTATTAGTTGAACTTAATCACGAATTTTATCGTTGATTTTTTAGCAACGATTTTTTCACGAATTTAATCTTTGACGAATTCGAGCACGAGTTCAAATGCGATGACACAAGTTATAAGGATTTTGAATTCCTAATTGATAAGCAGGCTCTTGGAGGGAGAGCTCCAATAGAAGTAGAAATTGAGTTCATGAATTTTGAGTTTGAAATTGAGCAGGATGGTTATTATCTTGTTGTTCCAAGCATTGTAACTCAGCTGGGATTTGGAGGTATGATTGGAAGTAGTAGGAGTCTTGATTTGTGGGATTTCAAGCATGCTGTCATGAGTTTTTGTGATGCTGTCATAGACATTGACAGTCCCCTTTCCATGTTGTTTTCAGCTGTAGGAAAGTTTCCAGCCAGTATCATCTTGGTTTTAAGGAAGGAAATGCATGGATACAACTGTGTTTGGGACAGCATGGTTGGATTTTTGGGATTCAGTCACTTGAGTGAAAATCATGAGGAGAATGCAGCCATGGAAGAGAGCTAGCTTCCATACCTACAACGCATGAAGAAATGATATTGGGAACTCTTATTTCTTTTAATGTGTTTGTTGTTTGTGTAGGCACAAGAATAAAGAAGAAAGAGCAGCTGAATTTGATATCCACCTGAGCGTATGGTGAAGAATATGGGACTACAACTGAAGATGAAGATGCCATAAAGGAGGATGGCAAGTTTGTGATTGCAAAAGGTTTCATTCTGCATAGAATTAGAGTCCCTCCAATACTTAGATTGAGAGTAAAACATAAAGGCTTTGAGGAAGGTACAGCCCAACCCAGGACAACGAGAAGAGGGCAGCCAAGGAGACCACTACAACAAAGTAACTCTAGGTGTTTGACTTTGGATCCGTTTTGCATGATGCTCAAGTTTGCCTTTCCGAGTTTGTCGTTGAGTGCAGAATGCAATCAAGAGTTGGGGAATGAGGTGTTATCCACCCCAAATGAGAAAAGAAGCATTTGTATGGCAGCCATGAACCAAACTACCATCATTGATGTTGTTGTCATCATTTCTAGCAGCCCCCATCTAATCTCAATTGCATTTGTATTTGGGAATATGGAGTGTTCTTCCACCTTAGTTGACAAGGATGGAAAAAACAATGAGGATGCCACATTGGTATGTGTTTTATCTTGTAAAGTTGTTGATTATTGCTCAATTTTTTGCTTTATGACTGAGGTTACAGTAGATTGGAAGGCTTTGTGTACAGCTGAGTATGCAAGGAGAAAGGTGGCTAATGCTATTTTGAAAGGTGAAGAAGGCGGAATTAAGGTAGCAACTAATTTATTTTTCAAGGAAGTTGTTAAATTTCACAGGCTGCCAAAGCACGTCAATAAGAAGAGGGACAGTAGATATATGAGCTTATTTTGGCAAGAGCTCTTTCATTTGACAAGTACAGGATCTAGATTATGAGAGCATTACAACATATTTCTTCACTTTGGCATGATGGTACTTGGGAGGACTGTAATGTCCCCTTTTTCAAACTAGTTCAATTGAAAAACTTTTGAGCCCATTCCACTTCTCGTGGGCAGGAAGGAAATGAGCAAGGAAAGTAATTGACATGTTTTTCAATTATTTTCATGAGTATTACATTCTTCTTTAGTAGTTTTCCATATAAGGTCAGGTCAGTTGGGTTACAAAGATGAAAAGCTAAAGGAAAAATAGATGAGAAGCATCCATTAAGAGGTCGGTCCTATTTGGAAGCGTTCTAATTGGTTTTGGCACCACAACAAGGTATAAGAAGGGGTCGCTTTGCTCATTTGTGCATCATCATCTTGTGAATTATATACTTCTCTTTTGGAAATTGGAGCCTTGAGCTCTCATTTTCACCCTTTGAGGATGAAAACCCTCCTTGGATCCTATTGCGGATGAAAACCCTCAATGGTCACAACACTTGGGCACAAAAACCCTCATTTGTTGCATTGGTGGCTTCATCCGGAAGTCACATTCGAGCTTCAAAATTCAAAATTTCATAACAGCAAGGGTTTTTACGAATGCTAGGGCACACATTCCAGTTAGGACACGCTTTTTTGGGTCTGCCATATTCATTTGTAGCTTAATCTACCCATTTGGAGATTTCGAGATCACTTTTCAGTGGGTTTTCGTGGTTGGAAAAATATGATTCTAATTTTGTTGGATAGCTGTCATTTGTGGTCATTTTGAGCTATCATTTGCATTTTTGCTCCAAGTAGTTATGAAGATATGGAATTTTGAAGTTTCAGCTGTTTTTGAGCAATAATTAATTCCAGCAGTCTGTAATTTATTGTTGAAGCATTTATTTTGCATGCATTCATCAAGGGTTTCATGTTGTTGACATACTTTTGAAGATTTGTGTGTGGGAAAGGCTAAAATCTGAATTTTACCTAGGCCGCTTAGGGTTTTGTGGACCTAAAACAAGTTGCTGCCCTAGTTCTTCCATAAAATCATATTGTTGTCATAAAAATCAGATTCTTTACATGTGGCTGTCATCATTTCCGGGAATGTTCCATTAAGGTTTGGGGAAAAACCAAACTCCTCAAATTTGAGCCCGAAAGGGACATTACATGCTCTTCTACGCTCCAGAATTGTTGCAAAACGTAGTGTTGTAAGAAGAAGTGCTGAAAAGATGGGAGTAAAGAAGTCCAAGTGCAACTCTTCTAAACAACTATTGGAAAATAAAATTGTTGCCCAAATTCTTAGGAGTGCAAGGTGGCTGGATTTTCTCCAAACATTTGAGGGATATAATGAACAAGTTGCAAAATAATTTGCTCTAAATTTCAAGGAAAATCGTTCTAAGGTTTGTGGTGTAAAACTTGCAGTAAGCTCTGCCATCATTAGTGAACTCTCACGCATTCCGGAGGAAGAGAAGATTTTGCAAATACTTTATTATCTTACAATGAAATCATTAGCATTGAAAACAGCTCCAGAGTATTTCAGATCCTGAGTAATTGTTCAGAAATAGTTTCAGAGTCACCTAATTAAGTCCTTGTACAAACTTAAATAGGCTCCTTGAGCCTAGTATATTAAAATAGATCAACATCTACAGAATTATGGATTCAAAAGGATCTTTTCTAAGCCGAAGCTGTATGTCAAAAGAAATGATGATGAAATTGTGACTCTCATTGTTTATGTTGATGATCTTGTTATCAGAGGGAGTGGGGCCACTACTATTCAAAGAGAAAAATTAGATTTATGTACTACATTTGACATGACTGAATAGGCACCCTACACTATTGCTTTGGTGGAGAATTTTGGCAACACGACAATAAAATTTTCTGAGCCCAAGTCAAGTATGCAACAAATCTATTGCAGAAGTTCCAGAAGTCTGATTGTAATTCATGTCCTACACCTATAGAGGTCTGGCTGAAGTTATCAAGTCATGATGATTCATTACCGGTCGATGAATCACTCTACAGATAGTTGGTGAACACCCTGAAATACCTTACATCTACACAACTGGACTTATGTTTTGTTGTTAGCTACCTTTCTTGGTTTTTTTCTAAACCAAAGCCTATTTGTTGGGCAATGGGGAAACAAGTGCTAAGATATGTCAAAGGTACTCTTGACTTTGGCATTCTATATCAGAGAATCACCAATTTCAAATTGATAGGTTATACGGACTCTAATTGGCACGGATCAATGGATACTCAAAGGTCTACCACTGGGTACATCTTTTCTTTTGATTCAGAAGTTGTTTCATGGCAGAGTAAGCATTAGCCCACTATAGCTATATCTTCCACTGAACCAAAATAAAAAAGCAGTTGTCCAGTTGTGAAGCAATTTGGCTATGTCGGATTTTGAGTGATTTTTAGTTTTCCTGCGCTACACCTATTTCACTTTCTATTTTTTGTGACAATCAAAGTGTATTGAAGATAGTAAAAAATCTGGTATATCATGCCAGCAGTAAGCACATTGAAATTCATCATCACTATAATCGACAGTTGATTGATTTTGGTGATATCTCTCTTCACTTTTGTCCTTCTAAGGGGCAGCCTGCAGATCGAATGACTAAACCTCTTGGTCCTATCTTGTTTGAAAATTTTTGGGGCAAACTTGGAATTGTTTCCGATTTAGTCATTTGCAGGGGTGGGGGTCAAGGGTCGGGGTCGGGGGTGAGGGGGGGATTGGGGTGCGGGCAAGTATTGAATATAATTATATACACATGTTAATTAGTAGTTCTCTGACTAATCATGTTTCAACTAATCGTATCTACTCCCGACATTATAAAATGACGGACACACATTCATTCAAGGGTGCATTCCAGTTTCTCTTCATTCGTTCTGTTCACGTCTACTCAATATTACTTAGAGAATCTTGGCATCTTCTTGGGGGACTGATGCCAAGTAGTGTGTATGGAAAGCAAATTGTAAAATGTAGTTGTGGTTCTATGGACCTAACCAGTGGCAGTCTAAGCAATTTCTTTTTATATTTAATGTGACTGGAAAACAAGCAGAAAAGCATTCAACACTTTCATAATTGAAATTAACTGGCTCGCTACCCAATGGCATTGTCAATATCCAATAAGATACCCTAATGACAGCTGAGACGATGAAAGCTAATGAACACCAGCAGTTAAAGAAGACAAGCATTGAACAAAAGATATTTACACAAATTAGGAAGGTGAAAATTGAGCAGTGGACCTTTTTATAACCACCTCAACTTCAAAGAGATGATTGAAGTTGCAGATTCTAATGATCTCCTTTGCCCCGCCGTTTCTGTCCCTTTTCTGTGTTATCATTGTGCTTCACTATTGATGCTTCAGTGGTTGGTTTTAATTATGGGTACTTACCGTCATTTCAGACAATGCCCTAAATATGTGGTCACATAATGTTCTCTGGTAATAATTAGTTTTTAGCAGGTTGAACAATATTTATTTTGGATGATGCCTGACTCGAGATAGAGATAGAAGGTGGTCGAGCGCACCCTTTATAGATAGGGTGAGCTGCTCGCTGCAACAACAAAGCTCTTGGATCAGGATACTCCTCCCTAGGCCCTCCAACTTGGAATGGATGGCGCCCAGTTGTTGACTTAAGTAGTAGGATGCTAGTGGTAGACAGTTTATAAATTATAAGCAGTCCTTAAAGATAATCATTCCATATATTGTGTCCTGTTATGATTTTGTATATTATATCCAAATTTCAATTCTTCCCTCGCTAACTGAGAAATAAAAAAAGTAAAAATGTAAGAAACAATACTAGAGGTGCAATTACAATATACAGTATAAATAATATATGTACAAAATATTCCATTTGGTACCCTGAATAAAATAAGCTTGTACAAACTTCTATAGGGCACCTCCAAAAGTCCATAGCTTTCATGCAATCACTGCAACCAACAAAGTAAACAGCTTTCCGCAGAATTGAAATCCATATCTTATTAACCCAACAACCCCAAGATTAAGAACATTTTTCTGTAAAAACTTAAAAGAATGTTTTGATGTCCAGATGACTCAGTAAATTAGTTCTACAATAAATAAATAAACATCCCCGAATATATGGTAAACATTTAGAGTTTGTGATAACCAGGAATGTGAGAATTGTCACTCGATTTCTTCACATGCATATACTCAAACAATGGAAAAGAGATTTACCTGCCTTGGAATGTCAAAGGATGTTGATATGACAACCTTCAATATCTCCAAAATGGATGTGTTCCCCTCTTTTAGACACTGTAAAGCAGTTACCCAAAAGACCCGGTATTAATTTACTCAAGTTAAAATAAAGAAACAATCCTCTTACAAGTTTACACACTAACACCATAAATGAAACTCGAAGGATTATAAAAAGAGATATGATAGACTAATCTTTCTCATTATACATTCTCATCAAAAAGGATAAGAGAGTAATGCAGAGGCCAACATGAATTTCGCTGCAATCTATTTGAATGTCTAAATGTGAAATACTATCTCCAATCTCCTCGGGAATCTTTGATCTAGTACTCCGTAGATGAATACCCATTATATTATTTTGAACTCTCAGCCCCTCGCTGTAAAAGTAATTCATGCTCAGTTTTGGCAAACTGAAGCTAACCTTCCAGGGAAAAAAAACATACAAAATTGTTAGTATTAGTCGCTGATCACAAACTTCCTAAACATAAGCACAGTTATTTACTAATAATGAAGGACCAAGTTACTCAAATTGACAAAACAATCAAAAACTAACAATGCATCAATAAGCCATGGTCTTGCACGAGGCAGATATACGCCACATCATGGGAGACCTTTACTCCAGTCATATGGTGTGCTAACTAAAAAGCCATTAATCACAAGTAAATGGAGAAACATAAAAAGTAAATACATATGTAATGCAACAATATGCATTTATCGTCAATTTGCAAGGAACATAAAAGTCTGTGTTAACTACTAGGGCTTTTTCTAGACAATATTTATTTAAATCCGATATGAAAATTGTCATGTACCTGATAAACCCAAAAGAAAACAGTTCTAGAATTATTTTCCGTTCAATTCATTTCAAAGTGCTAATTTAAGAGGATTGATTATTCACTTAGAAAACATGGACATACAAAGGATATTACTTAAAAACATTATTCAGTGTGTAATGTAATGTTCTCCATTAGAAATGAATGCAAAATAGAACCCAGACAAAAGCAATATTGAACACCCCAGACTTTGAAAATAATCTAATTTGAAGCATAGTAATGGAACTGAAAACTATGTTACGGATTCGTCTATACAGGGGACGGGATACTGATACGATTTGTTGCAGGTATGGATATGGGGACGATTTCACCGTGAATACGGCCAGGATACTGCAGCAGGCCTGTGGATACTCCCGGATTCGTCCAGGGACGAATCCCAGAGTATCCACAGGCCTGCTGCAGTATCCTGGCCATATCCAGGGCGAAACCAGCCTCAAAAACGTTTTTTATTTGTTTGCTTGAATTTTACTTATAAAAAAGTCAACTGCAGACTTTTAAAAATCAATTAAAAAAATCACTATGTACTTGTTCTAAGACTAATCTAAATTCGACAACCGAATATCATGACATTTGGCATTGAATTATCAGTATGTTTTGTGGTTGTTTAACTTATTTTCTAATATTTTGTTTATTTTATGCATAATATGTGGTTAACTTTGCTTATTTGGCTATATTTTTAATATTATATGTAGTGTTGTACAGCCGTATCCAAAAATGTATTCGGGGCAAAAAAAAAAAATCCTAGGTAGCCGATACGGCTAGGAAAAGCCGTGGGAGCAAGAGCAGCAACGGGAGCAGGCAGGGAGCGGCGGTAGGGCTGCGGAAACGGCCGGGTACGCCCTGTGCCATACCCGGCCATTTCCGCAGCCCTGCCGCCGCTCCCTGCCCCCTCCCACTTAAAAAAACGCGTTTCTTTCATTTTTTTAAATGATTTCAATGTTTTAAAAGCACCACTCCTTTAAAAAATAAAATATTTTTCTAATCTAAACCCTAAAAACTAACTCTAAACAATAAAACAAAAGAACAACACAAAAACAAAACATAAAGCAAAGAAACTTACCTTTGGCTCTCCAAAATTGCATTGTGCTTGTCTAGGGTTTGAGAAGCTATTGCTAAGCTTGTAGGAGTGTGAGGAGTTGTAAAGGAGGAAGATTTGTGAAGGATTTGTGGTTTACAAAGTGAAGGTAAGTTTTTTTTAATTTCTAACCTTGTTTTTTTTTTGGGTTATTTAATCTTGCACACATTACATTTTGATTTTTTTGCTTATGTTCATCTTTTTTTTGCTCTTTCTATTTAACTTTTTTAATTTTCATTGTTCAATCACAATGCAATTGCATGCCATTGTTTTCTTTGTTTTTTTTTTTTTTTTGGAACCTTGTAGATATTTCTACAATAGCAACAACAAGTTCTGTTTCTTCTGGGCAATCTTTAGCCAAGGACTTTGACCCAAATTCACCGTTATGGAGGCACGTAACAATAGTTCAACAACTTGCAGATGGTGGTTGTTTTGAATGGAAATGCAATTATTGTGATGGACTATTCAAAGGCTCTTACAGTAGGGTGAAAAGCCACTTGTGTGCCATAATGGGTAATGGCATAAGAGTTTGCAAGGGGAAGAATAATGCTGGGGTGCCAAAAGCAAAAGTTTTGGCATATATCAAAAAGCAGGAAGATGCAGAGGCAAATGTGGCTATGAGAGCGGGTTATCCATTGGCTAAAAGAGGAGGTTCATCTCGTTCAACGAGGCCTCTAGTTGCTCCATCACCTAGTGGATCCCCAATTGTGGCCATGCCACATCCATTTGTGGCTCCTATCTCCACGGATGAGGCTATTTCCCTTGCACAAAAGAAAAGTAAGACAAAAAGGCCATTGGAAAAGGCCTTTCAGAATGAGACCAAGGCAATTGCAGATGAACACATTGCATGGTGTGTATATGCTAATGGGCTTTTTTAATGTTGTGAGATCACCTTATTGGCACGAGATGACGAAAGCCATCAATGAGGCACGAAAAGGGTATGAATCACTAGGATATGAGAAGATCCTCACCACCCTTTTGGATAAACAAAAACAATATGTGGAAACCTCCTTGCAACCAATTAGGGACTCATGGACCAAAATAGGTGTGGCCATTGTTTCTGATGGATGGAAAGATGCAAGAAACCGCCCTTTAATCAATGTGATTGCAGTATGCCATAAGGAGGCAATGTTTTTGAAAGTGGTTGATTGTGAGCGGCAAGTGAAGGATGCCCAATTTATAGCCAACATTCTCTTTGAGTCCATTGAGGCAATGGGGCCTAAAAATGTTGTCCAAGTCATAACGGACAACACCAAAAATTGCAAAGTTGCGGGGATACTAGTTCAGGCACAGTATGGGCATATTTTTTGGACACCATGTGACGTGCATTCATTGAATTTAATGCTAAAGAAAATGGCAAACAAAATAGAGTGGATCCAACAAGTGTATGAAGAAGCTGAAGAGATCCAAATGTTTGTCACCAACCACCACATGTCACAGGGCATTTTTAGATCATTCTCGCAGTTGGAGCTACTGAAGGTAAGGAAAAACTTTCTTTCTTTCTTTTTAATTTAAAATTTAAATATAAGTTTTTTAGTATTCTTTGAGCTTTCAATTTTATTTTTTATTTTTCTTCCTCATTCTTATTAGGTTGCTGAGACTCGGTTTGCATCACACACAATCGTCTTGAGACGACTAGTGAGGTGCGAGAGGCACTCATGAGGATGGTAACATCCAATCTTTGGTCTATATGGAGGCAATCAAACACTCAACGGGCTCAAAAAGTGAAGACCCTGATCTTAGAGGACCCTTGGTGGGATAGAGTGAATTATCTGTTGAGTTTTATGGAGCCCATTATGAGCATGATCTGGTTTACTGACACGGATCAGCCATGTTTAGGAGAGATATATAACAGCATCGACTCAATGATTGAGAAAATAAAAAGCCGTCGTAAATGCAAAAGAACAAGATCCCGAGGAAATATTTTTCAAACAAGTGAAGTCAATCCTCATTGAGCGGTGGAACAAAATGACCACCCCATTACATCTACTGACTTTTGCATTGACTCCTAGATTTTATAGCACATAGATCCTTTCCTTGCCAGGGAGGGTAGCACCATACAGGGATGCGGAAGTCAGTGAGGGATATATGGCAGCATTGGCTAGGCTCTTCCCTGATCCTGAGGCCCAAGACCAGGTTATGGTAGAGTTTGGCAATTTCATAGCAGAAACGGGTCATAGCCCTTCTCGCTCTTCGGAGCAAATACAAGATGGATGCTCATATGTGGTGGTACCCTCCATGGTACTTCATCGGTTTACTTGCAACCTCTTGCAATCAAGGTCTTAGCCCAGGTAACTTTTAAAAAAAATTATTCTCTTTTCTTTTAGGTTTTCAAAATTCAAGTTTGAAGTTGAACTTTGCATTTACTTTGAAGTTTGGGTTGCCTTAATAGGTTGCAAGTTCATCTTCCTCTGAGCGCAACTGGGAGTACATATAGTTTCATCCACTTACACTTACAGAAACGCAACAGGGTGAGGGCTAAAAGGGCTGAAGATTTGGTATACATACATTCCAACTTACGCCTTTTATCCCACAAGCAGCCGGAGTACAAGGAAGGGTCAACAAGACATTGGGACATTGATCCAAAGATAGTTGACTTGGATGCTTCCATTTCCCACCATGGAGCATATGATGATGAGGGGAGTTCTGTGGTACTGGCACCACGAGACCTACATGCACAAGGGGGTGCAACTGGCAGTGGCCCTAGTGCGAGTGGTTTGAGCTCATGTGGTTCTAATGAACCACATAATGATGATGATGTAGCTGGTTTTGATCCTCTTGATGAAGAGGAATATGATGAATATTGACAATGAAAGATAGTTTGAACTTTGAATATTGATCTATGATTGAATTTAATATATCATGAGATTCATGACATTCACATTGTGTTCGATTTAAGTATTTTAAATTTTAATTTAACTTTTAAGCTTTTAAATTTCTAAGTTTTATCGGTATCCTAGCTTGTTTGTTGTGGTTATTCACTTATTTAGCTTATAACTTGTCTTTTATCTTGTCTTTAATATGCATAATATGTGGTTAATAATTAAATTCCTATTTAAAAGGCTGAAATTTATATATTTTTTAATTTTTATATAGTTTTTGTACTGTCGTATCCTACGCCGTATCCGGGGTCAAAAAAAAATTTGCCGTTTCCGTGTATCGGATACCCCACTCCCGCTCCCGTATCCAAAATGTTTCGGCAACTTAGATAAAATCACATAACCGTACCCGTACCCAAAACAAATCGGCTACATAGTCTGAAAATAGACCAACTGTAACAACACTAACTTTGTAGCATTTCAGCCTAGTCAAACTTCTCAACCTTGGGTTAGATGAGAAGTTACATAATCTCTAGTGAAATTGTACCTGATAATAATACATTGTTTAGAGGGTACCAAAAAACGAGTAGATTTAAATTCCATGCATCTTGATCTCTTGAATTCACACAAGCTGGCAGTATCCTATACTTGACTCTCAAATAAATAGAAGGAAAGTTTCCCAAAAATTGCAGAATGAAAAGCAATTTAGAAACTATTTGTAAAAAGCAATTGAATTGCAGCTTTACAGATCCTCATCAAACCTCAATTTGTATGTCTCAGATGTTGCATTGCACTCAATGTCCATGGCATGTAGAACAATCATAACAGACTCTAAGGACCCTTTTTGCTGTCATGTCCTTGCCACACCAATGTACACACCTTGCCTTTGGAACCCTGATATCCCTTACAAGGGTTAAGCACCCTTAATAGGCTAAATGTCAGATATTTAATTTGATTGATCAAAGCCAATAAAGTTTCAGATTCGATGTATGAATATTTGTATTTATCTTAGATATTCTGTATACATCATAAATCATTATTTCTTACTGATGGATGTGGTCATATAATAGCTCATACATATCTTTGAAATTGTATTTTTACTCTCAAAAGAACTTTGAAATCCTAAAATTGTAATATTTTTTGAAACATTTACTTATGCCAGCTTGCAACATGTATAGCATGTGCTATCTCCATATTGAGGAACACAACCCTGACAAAATGACTACATTGATAGAGAAATTTATGATACTATTTTCACAAACCATCCAAAGGAAATTATGATAAAAAAAATGCATAATAATTAGCATACTTACTTTTTCTGGGAGTGCCAACACATATTTTTCAGCAGATGACATGGGGAAACTTTCCTCTGCTTTTGGTTTTTTTTGGGATTCCAATTTTTCTGTGCATTCAGAATCGAAATGTTCGCTTACATTACCATCTTCTGGATGTTCCTTAGCAGGCTTTCTAGAGTTAAAAGCATCTTCACTTAAATTCACCAGTACTTCTCCACATGTTCCTTCAACATGCTTGACAGTCACTCCTTCCCTGGAACCATGTGATAGAATCGTCAGAAAGTTTAGAACACGGTATATAATTTTCTGAAATGCCAACAGTGCATCAAAATGAAGTATATTAAAGCTAATAAGGACATTTGTTAACACATGAAAAACAAATCTCACAACAAAGGTAAGGTCGGTTATCTCTCTTAAATCCTAGCATTTTGTAGTCTACACTAATTTTAAACTTAAATCCCCATTCTGGATCTGGAATAAGATTTGAAATTGACAACAAAAAATACTTCGTCTAATATAATATCCCCCTTTAGGGCAGAAATACTAAAACCTAGAATTTTTTTGTAAAACCCTAACTGCAGGAATAAAATATTGCTGGAAAATGATTGAAATAAATTCTAACCATTGGAAAAATACATGTTTCCCAAATACAATAACAGCCATACCAAATAACACTGAAATTAGATTTTCTTCTACTGAAATGTCCCCTCTAGGACAGAATTAATAAAAGTAATTTTTATTTCAAAAATCCTTCGGTAAAAATTCACAAACACTACAAATGTTGAAAATAGCTTCAAACCCTAGGAAAATATTCAGATTTCCTAAATACAACAGATGTAAATAAATATTGGAAAAACAGACCCTGAAATGATGCCCTAGCTGTTGTGACCAATGTTTTAAAAATCGGAACCGGTCGAGGGTTGGACCGGACCGGTTCAAACTTTATGAACCAGTTAACTAAAAAACACATAAAAATTTATATTTTTAATGAAAACGATGTATTTGAAATATTAGAAACCGTGATTCCAACAATTACACACAAAATATGCAAAGCTTGTGCATGTATGTATGTAAGAAAGGTGTTTATAGCAAAATTTGGGTTTAGGTTGTAGAAAAAGTATAAATTTTAATTTAAAAAATGTATTTTTAAAAAATTGCGTCATATACCTGCACAGGGACTCGACTCGGCCGGTTTATATCGAAACTGGATTGGTTTGATCAGTTTGGGACCAAACCGGAACCATTAAACAATCCAGTTTTTCAACCGGTTCAGTCTAAAAAACATCAAACAGGTCGAACCGGCCAGTTCCAGTTCCGGTTCCGGTTCGACCGGTTCTGAAAACACTGGTTGTGAATGGTTTGTGACTGCAAACAGCCCCTAAAAATGCGCAAGAATGTGCCCTAGCTGCTAGCTGATGCCAAAAACGTGCCCTAGTTGATGATAAAATTGATCTGACACTGCAGATCGTTGATTGAAGCACAAATGCAATCTTTGGATGAGATCACCACAAGCGACCTTGAGGGTTTTCGTCCTCAGATTGGAAACCGGAAGATGGAGGTTTTCGTCCCCACAAACCTAGTTGCAATGGAAGGTTTCCGTGCTCACTACAAAAGAAGTTGGAGCAACAGCTCAAACACTCAATGCAACATTAGATTATGGCCAAAAGATATCCATGAACCCTCCTCCCTTCACTTCCTTTTATAATCTTTTGTCTCCCTTTCCCAAATTGGGCACTCCATGTGAGATATTTGCACTTTAATTTTTAAGGCGACTTTCTTATTTTCTATTTTAGCATTGACTTGCTCTATCAAAAAGTTACCTTTTATAATAATAATGCATAAGTGTCTTTTATAAAGTTACTTTTTCAATACTTATGTTATATTGTTAATTTATTTAACTTTATTCGAAAAGGGGACATGACGTTTAAATATGTCATCACAAGCAATACAAATTTTCAATAAAACTGCTTTCTAATTCAGAAAGGAACAAGCATCTACTAGCAAATAAAAGGCCAGTTGTAAACGATGGTTTTAGTTATATGTACTTCAATGTTGTGATAGCAATTATAGAAAAAAAGTTTGATAAAGAACTGAATATACGAATGTGTAATGTGTTTTGTGATCATGATCCTTAAGTTCCTTCCATAGTTAAACTTTGGATTAAGGATGGATTGCTGAGGTTGTCCACATATGTACCGTTGCAGTCAAACATCATATGCACCATCCCCTTTCCTACATGGATTTGGTGGACTGATATTCAGCGTTCTCAATCTGAACTCTATGATATAATTCCCATGATTATAATTCCATTAGAACATAGGAAAATTTATATACAGCATACGTCTAATTTACAACCTATATTCTAGAATAATGTAGCTAACATCTATTCTACATGTTTGTTTGTTACGACCCAACTTACAATAGATTATGAATGTTCACTAACCTACTTTATTAATACACATATGGACCATTGCAGTCAAACATCGTATGTACTGTCCCCTTTCCTACATGAATTTGGTGGACTGATATTCAGAGTTCTCAATCCGAGCTCTATAATATAATTCCCAAGCTTATAAGTCCATTAGAACATAGGAAATTTATATACAGCATATGTCTTATTTAGAACATATATTCTAGGAAAGTGTTGCTCACATCTAACAAATATCTATTCTATGTGTTTGTTTGTTCCAAACCATCTTACAATAAATTATGACTATTTACTAACCTAGTTAATTAATACACCAAGTAACTATGGTGTAATAACCCCTAGTTTCCTAACACTTCCACCTACATGCGCCCCACCCAACCCAATTGCCTCATAGTCTTAAGGGTACAAGAGAAAATTTCAAAATGCATCAAACCTTCTACGTGCAAGTGTCTTGGTGAGATCTGCGCACTGCTCTTGAGTGAGCAAAACTGGAGCTGAATATTGTGTTGTTGAACATGCTTCTGTATGAAATGGATGTGAACCTTGATGTGCTCCATACACCCGTCAAATACGGGATAGTGAACAAGTTGTAGGAACACCCCAAATGTTGCAGTACATGATTTTTTGGTTGTTTATGTGGCACTCCCAATCTTGCTAGTATACAACATAATTGTATCGCTTCGTAGACAACTCCTCATGCTTCACGATATTCTGTTTCAGTGGAAGATTGAGAAACAATGATTTGTTTCTTACTTCCCCATGAAATCGAACTTGAACCCAGAAAGAAAAATATCCCAATGTGTGAACTTCTTCGTGTTAATAAGATCCTACATGGTTTGTGTCCGTGTAGCCAGTCAAGAAGAATTGGTCATTCTTCTTGCATTCCAAACCATGTTCCATAGTACCGCAAACATATCTCAATATTCGCTTTGTTGCCTTCTAGTGACTCATCTTTGGTTCATGCATGAATCGTCGAAGATGATTGATGGCATAGTTGATATCTGGCCTGGTGTTGGTTGAGTAAATGAGACTCCCAATCAACTGACGATAGACAGTAGAATTTACCTCTGGAGATGGATTAGAAGGACATAGTTGCAGTCTTGTCTCCGTGCGTGTACCAATAGACTTACAATCCATCATCCAAAAATTTTTCGAGCATCCTCTTGGCGTACTTCATCTGAGACATGAAGATGTGTCTCATTTGCCGTACCTCCAAACCAAGACAATAGTGCAAAAGCCCGAGATCAGTCATGTTGAATGATTGATTAAGATCATTCTTTGCAACATCAATCATCTTCATTGAACTACCAGTGATGGCTACATCATTGTCCTACACAATAAGAATCACAACCTCCCTCCTTGCTCTTTGGCATAGAGGTTTGGATCATATAGACTCCGATTGAATCCATGTTGTGCACGAGATGTTCATTTATCTTGTTATACCATGCTCTAGAAGCTTGTTTGAGACCATAGAGAGATTTCATGAGTCAGTAGCCCGAGATCAGTCATGTTGAATTATTGCTTAAGATCATTCTTTGCAACATTAGTCATCTTCATTGAACTAACAGTGATGGCTACATCATTGTCATCTAAACCTACACAATAGTGCAGAAGCCCGAGATCGGTAATGTTGAATGATTGCTTAAGATCATTCTTTGCAACATCAATCATCTTCATTGAACTACCAGTGATGGCTACATCATTTTCCTACACAATAAGAATCACAACCTCCCCCCTTTCTCTTTGGCATAGAGGTTTGGATCATATAGATTGAATCCATGTTGCACGAGATGTCCATTTATCTTGTTATACCATGCTCTAGAAGCTTGCTTGAGACCATAGAGAGATTTCATGAGTCTACATACCTTTTGTTCTCAACCAGGTGTTACAAATCACTTTGGTTAGGTCATATCGACATATCTTTGATATCTCCATTTTGGAAAGCACTCTTTGTCCATTTGATGGACCTTTCATCTAAACGAAGCAGTCATTGTAATGACCATTCTAATAGTCTTTAACTTAGTCATGGAAGCAAAAGTCTTCTCATAACCAATGCCTTCATTTTGTGAATCTTCTTTCGCTACAAGTCTTTCCTTGTATTTGTCAAGATTGCCATCTACGTTGAACTTGGTCTTAAAAACCCACTTACAACCGACAAACTTCTTCCATGTCGGAAAACCAACAAACTACCAAGTGTCATTCTTCATAAGAGCCTAATACTCTACATCCATGTCATTTATTCAAGGCTTGGTCTATAGGGCTTCTTCAGTTGTTGAAGGCTCAAAGTTTTTAACTATGCACACAAGGGATAAGTTCAATTCATCACGCACCATACTATGAGTTCTTAGCTTTGAAGTGTCTAGGACTCCATCCAACTTTACATCTAATATGATGTTCATATACCACTTGGGTATCTGTTGTGAAGTACTTGCAGATGTTGGAGTTGGAGGACATGGTTGACCATTGTCATCCTCATCATGACTACCATCATTGTCCATGTTGTTTCCATCATCATCACAAGGGTTCATAGGAGAAATGTTTGGAACATGTGATAGTGTGGAAGGTGGATTGGACTCACCCTTCTCACCAAATAATAAATTTCTATTGCTGTATTGCTTCTAAGTGTCAAGATCCGTGAGTTGGTAGATCTTCACATTTCATTGTACCCAAGAAATATACATTCCAAGGATTTCTTGTCCAACATTTTCCTCTTCTTCTTTAGAATGTGCATGTGTTTTGCAACCAAAAACAAACAAAGATTGAAATAAAAGGCTTATACCCTAACCATGCTTCCCCTAAAGAGATATTGTTAAGAGTTTTGGTGGATGCACGGCTCGGCAAGTAATTTATTGTGCAAACAACTTTACCCTATATAGATGATCCAAGTTTGAATCCATTAACATATTGCGCACCATTTCCATAATGGTACAATGTCACCTCTCTGCAAAACCATTTTGTTGAGGTGTATAAGGAGCAGTCAGTTGTCAGCGAATGTTTTGTGCCTTAAAGAAATGCAGAGAACTCATTGTTGGTGCATTGCCCCTTGATCTAGGCAAAGGATATGAATACGACAACCAAATTTTCATTCCACATGAGCTTTGAACTCTTTGAAAACTTTAAATGCCTAATCCTTGGACTTCATGTAGTATACCCACATCTTTCGCTAGTATTCATCAACAAATGGCTGAAACTATTTCAATCCACTGACACTAGGAGTCATGCATCCGCGCAAATTCGTATGCACTAGATCTAATGGACCAGTTGCCCGATATGTACTAGTACCAAAAAGGATCTTTGTGTTGTTTTCCAGCTAGACAACTAGAGCACAAGTCAATGATCTTCTTAACTGAGGAAAGACCTCTCTCCATATTATGCCTTAGAAGTGTTAGCAATTAACCAATGCTCAAATGACCATATCTTCGATGCTAGAGATTGGCCAAGTTTATACTGTTGACTGCCAATTCTTGATTGTATTTGGGAACAACATCCAGCTAAAACATCTTACGGACTCTAGAAGCTCATGCAACAATCTTAGAGCTTGTGGATTTGTCTTGAGAAAAAAAATACCACCTTTGTGATCAAATTCAACCTTAAGGTTATGATCAAGCAATTGACTAGTCAACAATAAACTCTTTGTCAAACTTGGAACATAAAGAGCTATAATTTTATAAGAATGTTTTCCTAGTAGCAAGAAAACGTCACCTAAATCTTTGACGTTGTAGAATGAATCATCACCCAGAGAGATTTGGTCGTGATATGAGTGATGCAAATTAGTGAACTAAGCTTTTCGTCTAGTCATATGTTGTGTAGCCCTTCAGTCCGCATACTAGATTAAATTTTGATTTGGGATCTCCTCAGTAGTATGTGCAGCATACACAATCCTCAATTGAAGGATTGTTGTCTTTAGCAATATTGTCAAGTTGCTACTATTTGAAATGCTTCTTCCAATTACGAGTGTATTATAGCTTCTTTCAATCCTTGTGGTGATTTGTGATGTCGTCTTCTTGTGGTTGGATGAGCCACTCATTAATGCATTGTGCCAATAGTGTTTAGCCTCATGCCCAATCATTCCATAGATGACTCATGTCTTCTAGAAACGTGAATGATTCTTGGATCATTGTTGTTGCTTCATAGGACAATTTATAGGTCTTGTGGGCTTCCTTCCCTTCTAATGTATGGCCAATGCATTATCTTTTCCTCAATATCCTCTTCGCCATTCATAGATTCTTCATATTATAATGTATGTTGACCAACTGCTCAAAGGTGGGTTTTTGATTTGTGACATTTATGGAGCAATCAGCTATCAGTGAATGTCTTGTGCCTTTAAAAATGCAGACAACTCATTGCTGGTGTATTGCCCCCTCGATCTGAGAAAAGGACATGAACTGACGACCATATTATCAATCTACACGAGATTTGAACTCATTGAAAACTTTAAAGGCTTGATCCTTGGACTTCAAATAGTATACCCACATCTTTCGTGAGTAATCGTCAACAAATTGCTGAAACTATTTTAATCCACTAAGACCAGGAGTCATGTGTCTGCATAGATCCGTACGCTCTAGAACCAATAGACCAGTTACTTGATTCACAATAGTACCAAAAGACCTCTATGTCATTTTCCTGCTAAACAACTAGAGCACAAGTCAATGATCTTCTTATGTGAGGGAAGGCCCCTCGCCATATTATGCCTTTTGAGTATAAGCAAATAACCAATGCTCACATGAACATATCTTTGATGTCAGAGATTGGCCAAGTCTGTATCATTGACTACCAAAGCTTAGTTGTCTTTGGGAATGGCATTAAGCTCAAACATCTTGCTGACTCCAAAAGCTCATGTAACAATCTTCAGCTTGTCAATTTGTCTCGAATGAGGAAAAAATTCACCACCTTGGTGATCAAATTCAACCTTAAGGTTATGATCAAGCAATTGACTAGCTGACAATAAATTCTTTGTTAAACTTGGAACATAAAGAGCTATTGTAATTTTACAATAATGTTTTCCTAGTAGCAACTGACTGAACGACAATAAATTCTTTGTTAAACTTGGAACATAAAGAGCTTTTGTAATTCTACAATAATGTTTTGCTAGTAGCAAAAAATCATCACCTAAACCTTGGACGTTGTAGAATGAATCATCACCCAGAGAAACTTGGTTGCAACATGACGAGTGATACAAATTAGTCAACCAATATTTCCATCCCGTCATATGTTGTGTAGCACCTGATTACCCGTACTAGACTGAATTTTTATTCAGGATCTCACTAGTCTGTGCAGCAAGGATGATCCTCGCTTGAAGGATTGTTGTCTTCAACAATATTGCCATGTTGCTACTGTTTGAAATGCTTCTTCTTCCAATTACGAGTGTACTTGGGATCATTTCAATCCTTATCGCAACTGGTGTGATATCGTCTTCTTGTGGTTGGATGACCCATTCATGAATGCATTGTGCTAGCAGTCTTTCAACTCATGCCCAATCTTTCCATAAATGACGCATGTCTTCTAGAAACGTGAATGATTCCCAAAGCACTGCTGTTTGGGAGGACGATTTATAGACCTCATGGGATTCTTAACCTTCGAATGTATGGCCAATACATGATCTTTTCAATATCCTCTTCGTCGTGCATAGATTCTTCCTACTGCAAAATGTCGACCAACTGCTCGAAGGTGGGTTTTTAATTTGCAACATTTAAAGATGTCACACAAACCTATATGTGGATGGCAATGCTCTTAGGACAATGAGCACAAGAGGCACATCTGCCACCTTTTCACCTAACTCTTGTAGCAAGGCTCATAGGTCAGCAACTCAATGGAGAAACGCTTAAATTTTTTATCCATTCTTCATTTTGAGGCAAAATAGCTGACTTTGTAGTTGCAGAATCTGATTTTGAATCTTTACCAAGTACACACTACTTAGTTTAACCCATGCTTCTTTGGCAGTTATAGAGTCTCGGATATGAGGTTGGACCTTCTCCAAAACACCAAATATTATTATTAGCTTGGCCTTTCTGGTTTTGTTTGTCATCCTTTCGTTATTGGCTAGCATCAGTCACAGGTCTAGTGAAAGTGCCCTCAACAATGGACCATAGGGCTTCGAACTTAGCATGACTTTTGACCTTCTTCCATGTGGAATAGTTAATTTAGGGAAGAAGCTGTAAATCAGGCAAAAAAATTGGGCGCACTTACTGCCTTTATAATTACAATGTACAAATGATTGAAAAATAACAAAAGACAGAAAAACGGCACTTGAAAGCTCGAAACATTTTCGCAAAAGTGTTCATTGTCTATTATGGACCTCTAGGCAATTTTTTAGCCTATGGGTCTATATGGTTTCAGAGAAGAAATTAATTTGTTTCAAGCTTATAGAGAGAAATGTCAAAAATAAAAATAAAAAAGTTTATATTATTATTAGCTTGGCCTTCTGGTTTGGTTTGTCATCATTTAGTTATTGGCTAGCATCACTCACAGGTCTAGTGAAAATGCCCTCAGCAATGGACCATCGGGCTTCAAACTTCAAGGTGGAATAGTTATTTCAGGGAAGATGTTGTAAATCAAGCAAAAAAGAATTGGGCGCACTTATGGCCTTTATAATTACAATGTACAAATGATTGAAAAACAACTAAATGCAAAAAATAGGCACTTGAAAGCTCAAAACATTTTCAAAAAATTGTTAATTGTCTATTATGGGCCTCTAGGTAATATCCCTCAAAAATACTTTCTAACAGAATCTGGATATTTCGACAAAACCTAGGACAGCAGTATTAAATTTGAACTTCTATGACAGCAGCAGCAAACTGATTTTTATTTTTAAAAAAACAACAAACCCCAATATCTAGAAAAACATACTTACATTTGTTTATATCAAATGAGCTTTAATGAAAACACTAGAATGTCTGAGTGCAATTAGTTTTTCACAGCGGTTGATTCAGATGAAAAGATGAACAAAAGATAAAAGCATGCAATTGCAAACTGATTTGACCGAAAATTGTCCCCAGATGTGGCGTTAGTACTGAAATTTGTTCTCAAAGGGAGACGTCCTAGCTGTACTTGCTATTTTGGATGCTAAAACAGCCCTATATATGATGCCCTAGCTGAATTGGATGTATACTTGTACCTTGAATGATCACTGTAACCCCTAAGTGGAATCACCAAACTTAGATATGAGGGTTTTCGTCCTCTATTGCTGATGCAGAAGCAGAAGCTACTTGCAGACAAAGAGGTAATTGATAAATTTCCAAGGTGCATAATAATAATCCCCAAAAATTGTTTTTATAACTTTTAAGGCCTTGTTCTAAAGTTGGCACCCCCTTTTGGAGTTACATGCATGCTCAATAAACAATATTAAATTAC
Source organism: Taxus chinensis (assembly GCA_019776745.2). Lineage (NCBI taxonomy): Eukaryota > Viridiplantae > Streptophyta > Pinopsida > Cupressales > Taxaceae > Taxus > Taxus chinensis. The sequence continues at coordinate 56,577,190 of CM034154.1, read as the reverse complement.
TTCATCCCCTCTCCAATGTTGGCGCCCCATCCAAAAATAGAAGCTTGATGCTCCTGCAACCCAATCTATCTTTGGTGCCCCATTAAAGAATTCTTTATTTAATTATTATTCTATCTGTGGCACCCCATAATAGAAGTTCATCATTCTATTATTATTTTATTTTATTTCTGGTTTTTGGGCCCCCACTTATTAAAATATAAAAGTACCCTTAGACCACTTAAATTAAATTATTTCCCTCTTCAATTTCCCCTTAGCCTACGGAAAATAATAAGAATAAGCTTCGGTATCCAGAAATAATTAATTCTGAAAGAGGGACATTACAGTCTAGTGAAAGTACCCTCAACAATGGACAATAGGGCTTTGAATTTCAAGTGGGTTTTGACCTTCTTCCATGTGGAATACTTAATTTAGGGAAGAAGCTGTAAATCAGGCAAAAAAGAATCGGGCGCACTTACGGCCTTCATAATTACAACGTACAAATGATTGAAAAACAACTAACTGCAGAAAATGGGCAGTTGAAAGCTCAAAACATTTTCACAAAATTATTGTCTATTATGGACCTCTAGGCAATTTTTTGGCCTGAGGGTCTATATAGTTTGAGAGAAGAAAATAATTTGTTTCAAGTGTACAGAGAGAAATTTAAAAAATAAAAATAAAATAGTTTTTAATGTCAATAAAGTAAAAAACTTTATAGAATATTTGATTATTCCAGAAAAATATGGTTGCCCTAATTTTTATGTATGAAATAAAAGCATTAAAAAAATTACAAAAACATTGAATGTATAATAATAATATTACCTGGCATATCCGAATTGACATATAACCAAAAGTTCCTCAAGGTAAAATGGAGCACAATTCTTGTCTTTGTTTGCTGAAAGTGTTCGCCCAACAGAAAGAATGCTTTCTTTCAAACTAAAACTGTTTTCATGTTCATATATGTGTCGCTTTCCTAAAAAAAAATTGCATGGTAAGAGCTGCAATTTAACCCCTAATGAAGATGATGAAGCTCTATCTTTGAAAATATCCAGCTTCAATTCCTTTACTTCACATGTTGTTTTTGGCATCTGTCCACCATGAACAAATGAGTGTTTGTCTTAAACCATATTTCACAAGGAATAAAAACACACTTCAACATCCAATACCTGCCAGACACACAATGTACTTTTGACTAAAGCAGTGGTAAATTTCTTTTCAAGCTGGAACTAACTTAAATATGTATTTAAGAAAATAAAACCTTAACTGACAACTGCAAGGACAGAGGGAAGTATAATGTTAAAACAGGATGAGAATGCATGTGAAAATATGCCAAGCATGACATAATCAGAAAACCCAAAAATACTGAGAAAGAAAGAAACTATATTAATGTCCGCAAATGACCAAACTAGGTCAATGAGACTAGAAAATACATCCTGTAACAATAGCAAGACAAAGCCAAAGACTCAAAGACCAACACATCCATGGTAAGCAAGAGCATGTTGATGGACGCTGTTTTTGCTCAGGATAATATGTAAATGTTTTTGTTAATACAATGTTGGCTTTTTCCATGAACTAAAATGGAGAAAATGAAAGCTCAAATATGTGAAATTGATGGCCAAAGTTTTTAGTGGTAATTAGGCATTTTTTTAAATGTCCATGCTCAGAGTCTGTCTTATTAAAATATTAAGATATCAATTTAAAAAATTTACCATATGCTAAGAAGTTAGGGAGCATGCAGCTACACACTACAAAAATTCCATACAGATTTCTCTATTGAGAAAGGAGAGGAAAAAGGATTTGACCTCTTCTACTAGAAGACATAATCTAAATGACCTTTTCTTCAATATAAAACACAATATTAAAAAAACGAAGTAAAAAAAAATATTGCATATACTTTTCAGACATAAAAACTTGCCACCGTATGATTGCCTAGAATTGTTCATTTTCATTTCAGCAATCTGGATAGTCCACCATTGAGATTTTGTGCAAGATGTGAGTGCTGGTAGATGTTTTCTACACTAACAATCAGGATTTACTTTACAAGCACATGGATCACCATATAAATAATAATAAACGTTTAAGAATCGCATCATTAAAATGGCATGCATCTCATTGCCTCGTAGACAAAATTAAATGTAACTTAAGCAGAGTTAGTGTCAATTTCAACCATGCTCTAGTTAATATGTGTATTTATTTCTTGTATTTATTATTTTTCATAACATATTGATATTTATTATTTTCATGTTGCCCACTCGTGAGATGACATCTCAGCCATTGCAGCTATACTCTGCAACAGTTAAAAAACTAATGAATTTAAAATTAGCTCCATTTGATATTTTCATCATATATGCATTAGCATTGAATCTGACATTTTCAATTTTGATTTACATTTGTACGAAGAACTGCGTGGAGAATACATTTACCTGCATTTCAGGTCTCTCTGTTGGACCCATCATGATCCACAGAGATCAGGTTAACTGATCTAAATCATAATCCAATCACAGCAAACTAGTTTCAGTCAGCAGCAGGGCTCCAAAAGGGGTATTTCTTGGCTGGTGACAAAACCGTTACTTCATGAAGAGTGGCAGTTGCATAACCATCGGTATCTACAGAGCGGCAGTTATGAAACCACCGATCTGCATAAACAGCGGTTTCACCCACTGTGACCATACAGGTGTGGTAACAGCAGGGAACAGTGTCTCTTCCATTCCGAGTCAGTTAGGGATCCATAAGCATGACAATTAGGATGTAAGAGTTGAAAGATACGGATCATCGGAGTGAGAGTGATCAGAGCCGGTATTCGGTTGGTTGTACAGAGATTGAAGAAAGTAGCAAAGAAGAGTTGAGTGAGCAAGATAGCATGTTGTTGCACTTGTTCTACTGAAATCTTTGTAATCTGTCTTCAGCGATAAGAAGATTGGAAAGCTGGGGAATTTCCCCTTCCAACTGACTTTTCCCCACCTTGGGGTTTTCCAGACCAAAATCCTTGTGCCCAAGTTAATTTTCGCGGTTCATGCACACTGTTTTCTGTTATTTTACATTCATAATTCAGTTCTGCAAGTACCATTCACATTTCCTAACAACACCACACTAAATTCCAAGTTCGTTGAGCATTCCAAACTGTTATTTTGAAGTGAATTCAGAGTAGAACAGGAATATTGTAATTCTGCAAATTCTGTTAAATCAGAGTGCTAGAAGTTTACAGATCATTTTGAAATCAAAGCTGATTACATCTTTGGGTATTGTTAAAAAGTATTGACTGATTTGTATGACAGTGACAAGATCAAAATAGGAAAAGTTGCTACCTTGCAATCCTGGCATCTCTACAAGAAGGTGGAATCAGAGGGTGAAATGCATGCCAAAAGAAGGTATACAAGATCTTGCCAAGCGATCTGCAGCATTAAAACTGTGCGGAAAGCATGATGAAGTCCCAAAATACCATCACCAAACATCAAGAGCTCGCAGCAAGAACCAAGAATCCAGGGACATGGTGGTTCACGCCCTAGACAACAAAATCAGAATAGGGGACGAACAGCCCCATGAGAAAGAAGAGCCCATGGATGAGCATGAGCAGTTTACAAAAGACTAAGGTAAAACTAAGGTAAAAACATCTGAACATACTCCTTTCAAAGTCAAGACCAAAGTTGAAATTAGAAGCTTTGAAGGACGTGTAGATATTAAATTGCTAGACAAATGGTTGAAACAAATGGAGTTATATTTTAGTGTGCATAAGGTTATTGAGCCACAGAAATAGTTACTGGGAGATGAGTACAGAGACAAGTCACAAATGCAGGTACGAGGAGATGGGGACGACCATGCCATTTCTCAAAAAAATAGGAGATGGGTACTCGGAGATAGCAATATATATATTAGAGAAAGCAATATTATACAGCCTAACATAGCCAAAAAGAACTATTAATAACTTTTTTTAAATTAAGATATTAGATGTCAACAAAAGACGAGCTTATATTGATATTTACCTTTTATATATCATCACATCTAGGGTCAAGAGTACAAAATATATTTTAAAAACATTGAAATGCAAGTCTTTAAGATGCGTACCAATCGCCAAGACAAGTCCCTGGTGGTAGGAGACGAGTCTTTGTGCAACACTGGGAGCAGAATATTTCTTTTGCATGTCTCAAAATGGAAGGTCAAGCATTAATTTAGTGGGAAAGTTATCTAGCATCTTCTGGAAAGAACAAATAACCAATTGTAGCTAGGGATGAATTCAAAATCTCGTTAGGTAAGAATTTATACCTTATTGTGCATAACACCGATTAGAAAATACAGTGGCAGTATTTCAGGCAAGGAAGTGATCAATGTTTGAGGGACCATAAAACGGAATTCCATAGACAAGCCATATGCAAGGGGACGAAGAGCCCTCAAGGCAAAATCAGCCCACTAATCTATTCAAGAAAGAGACAAATCAGCCTTACTGGAAGGGTACGTGGAAAGGTAAGAGGGATAACACCACTTTACATAATTGTAAGGATCCAAAGAACCATTGTAGTTATAGTGGTATAGATGGGCATTTTGACACTAAGTGTTGCAAGTTGCATCTGGAATTGCATCCCAAGAATTGTTCCAAGGACTCCTCCAAGAATTCCATGGCATCTTTGAGAGAAAATTTTAAAGGTGGAGATAGATAACAATTTTGATGTTAATGAGAAGTTCAGTAGCATGGGTACCAACACAAACAGCAAGGAATGAGAAAGAGAAGAAATGAGCAAGTTGTTCCAAATCAAGATTCAAATCAAGAAAACAAAGGTATCTGCACATCTTGATACTAGTTCTCAATCCAATTTGATTTCGGATGAAGTTTTTATGAAGCTTAGTTTGTAAGCATATGACCATCCTCATCCATATCCTTCGGGTTGGGTGAAGAAGAGTGTAGAGATCCAAGTAACTAAGAAATGCAGATTTAAATCTTATATTAACCCAAAATACATTGATGAAGTTGAAACAGATGCGATTTCTCTTGATGCATCCGATGCGGTGTTTGGAAGTCCTTGCATCTTAGGGATGTTATATTTATGAGGAGGGATGACAAATACAAACGGGCCAAGAATGGGATTAACTACATCGTCAAGGCACATCAAAGCACGAGGAATTTCTAGCACCACATCATCAAGGCACATCAAAGCAAGCCCAAGCTCGCCTTCGGTAAGTGTCAACCAAAAAAAGGACTCATTCAAGCTAACAAGCAATTTTGTTTACTTCTTTTGAATGATAAGCAAGAGGAAGGGTTACAAAATTAGACATTCCTGAGATTGATTGTGCCATCAAAGGATTGAAAGATTTGGATGGTTTGCTGCAATCTTTTCAAAAATTATTCCAAACTCCTAAGAGGTTGTCTCCAAGAAGGGAAGTAGAGCATGGATTTCAGTTTCTGCCCGAATCTCCTTTACCTGACATTGGTTGGTATAGGGAATCACTTTTAGAGAGTAATGAAGTTAAGAAACAACTTCAAGGGTTATTAGAACAAGGGGTTCCATGCCCAAGTAGTTCACAATGTGGCTCACCTAGTGCAATGGTACAAAAGAAGGATGGGTCTTGGAAGATGTGCATAGACTATGCAGCCTTGAACAAGATCACCATAAACTATCGATATCCACTTCCATGATTGATGGCTTGTTGGACCAACTTCAGCATGCTAGGTCAAAAAGTTGGATCTCAAATCTAGGTACCATCATGTTCATATGGAGGATGTATGGAAAACAAACTTCAAGACAATACAGGGTTTGAATGAATGGTTGGTACTTCCTTTTGGTTTGTGTAATGCACGTGCTACATTAATGAGATTGATGACTGATGTATTGAGGTCTTTCATAGATACATGTGTCACAGTGTATCTAGATGATATTTTGGTTTTTAGTGTTGCATGGGAAGAACATCTAGCCCATTTGAGACAAGTCTTGCAAGTATTGGAAGTAAAACCGTTGTTATGCAACATGAAGAAATGTGAGTTTGCAAAACAATCACTAGTCTACTTGGGGCATGTGGTTGGAGGAGAATAACTGAGAATGGATCCCACAAAGGATGAGACCAACATGAATTGGCCCACGCCAAGGAGTACCACAAACACCCGGAGTTTTGTATGAGCAGTAGAGTAAATGAGGAAGTTATTCCAGCTTTCTCTGGCATTTTCACACCTTTACATACAGTTACAGCAAGTGGTAAGAGTTTTCATTGGGGTAAGGAACATGATAGTGCTTTTGACTCATTGAAATATAAAATCAGCCATTGGCTAGTGTTTGCTCTTCCTAATTTGTAACAGCCATTCAGAGTTGAAAAGAATGTGAGTATGCTATGGGGGCAGTTTTGATACAAAGAGGTAACCCAATTTTTAATCATTCAAAGGCATTTACTTCAGCAATAAGAGGATATCATGTTTATGATAAAGAAATGTTTGCACTAGTTCAAGCAATAAAGAAATGGAAACATCATTTGTTGATTAAAGAAACTATTGTGTAAGGTGACCACAAACCTCTGCAATATTTGCAAGCACAAAAAAAAATTCAAGCAATAAAGAAATGGAAACATTATTTGTTGATTAAAGAAACTATTGTGTAAGGTGACCACAAAACTCTTCAATATTTGCAAGCACAAAAAAAACTGCAGCACGCAAGATACTACAAATAGATGAGTTTTGTTAAACAATTTCATTTGGTGGTCAAGTACAAGAAAGGTAGCAGAAATGCCATGGCAGATATGCTATCTAGGCCACTGATAACAAAGCAAATTTCAGCTTTGGCAACAGCTTCACAACTTAGGCCTTTCATAAAAGAGACTAATTGAGAAGCTTATGCACAAGAGGTAGCTTTTGGGGAGACATTCCAGCAATTATAGGTCAATAAGTCAAATATGGGTGCTACCTCAAATACAGGCTACTCCACAAGCGGGATAAAGTATGTGTCCCAAAGGGAGGACTTTTATTGATGAGGAAAGCACATATTTGCAAAGTATCAGGTCATTTTGGTAAGACCATGGCTCACTTGGAAAGATATGTGTATTCATAGGCAAGAAGAAATATCTAGATTCATTAGAGGATGTAAACTTTGTTGTACGAGCAAGCCTAAGGTTAAGAAGGAAGGAATGTGCATGCCTCTACCGGTGCCTACTAGACCATGGGAGAGCATCTCTATGGATTTTGTAGGAGGATTACCAAAGTCTAAACATAGCCATGACTATCTATAGGTCGTTGTAGATAGATTCAGTAAAATGTGTGTTTTGATTACATGCAGAAAGACAATAAACCGTCATGAAGCAGCTAAACTATTCTTTTTTAATGTTTGGGTGTGTTTTGGGTTGCCTAAGTCCATTGTTTCAGATACAGGTTCCATATTTTTGGGCATGTTTTGGACCACACATTGTGGAGCAAGATGGATACCAAGCTCCAAATAAGCACAATTTTCCATCCTCAACCCAATGGGCAAATAGAAGTCGTTAATCAGACTTTAGTACTTTTTATAAGATGTTACAACAAGTATCCAAGGACTTGAGACGATTCTTTAGCATATATTCAGCACTCATACAACATGGCAGCACACGCATCTACAAACAAGTCACCATTGAAGCATGTTTGGGTTACATAAATACTAGTCCAATTGATGTTGCAATGGGACAGCAAGTAGAAGTGGAAAGACAAGATTTAGAAGTGAATAGTACAACAAAATTCATTGAGAGGATTAGGAAAACCCATCTCAACATGAAAGAGAAAGTAGAAAAACCTCAAGCCAAGTACAAGGCTAAACATGACCGGCACCAAAAGCATCATATGCTCAAAGTAGGAGATAAGGTTTGGTTGTATTTAAGCAAGCAAAGACTTTGAGGACAGGCTAGGAACCTCAGGCCATTCGCCATCTTGGGACAAGTTGGAGAGAATGCTTTCAAGCTTGATCCTCCCCATTTCTTGAAGATGTAGTAAACTAGGAAAAATTGCACCTATATGAGCCAGCCATTAGATGATAAAGGACAACTACTACCCACTCTAGAAGGATTAGTCTTAGATGCACAAGGGGAGTTGGAGGAGGATATAATATTGCGGCATAAATTTAGAGAAACTCACAGGGGACCACAGGAATTTTGCTAGGTTGGCATCAAAGGCAAGAAACCGAGACAAGCAAGATGATACCTCAAGGAGAAGGTAGAAGAGTTGATCCCACATCTCCTCACCCACTAAGCTTTTGTGGGACCAAAAGCCTACCCAAAAGGGAGGTGTGACCATAGGTATCTGGAAAACCAATCTACTTCATCATCCAGTCAGAGAAAACTCAGTTTCAGTCAACAATAAGGCTCCAAAAGGAGTATTTTTGGGTAGGTGACAAAACTGCCGCTTTATGCAGAATAGAGGTTACATAACCAATAGTATTTGCAAAGCTACATAATCGCCGATCTACATAACCCGGCAGTTTTGTCTAGTGTGACTGTACAAGTACGATAATGGTTGGGGACAATGTCTCTTCAATTCAAGGACGGTTGGGGATCTTTTGGTGCACAAAAGGACATCCTTGACCATGATAAATAGGAGACACAAGTTTAGAGATAGGAATCATCGGAGTGTGAGAGATTAGGGTTGGAGTTCAATTGGTTGTAGGAGAGGTTGGAGAAAGGACAGGGATAATGGACAGTGAAGTTTACGTATATAAATGAAAGATCATTTGAATAATAGTGGGAACTATAGAGAGGTGCAAAAGGATCCACTAAAGAAGATCACAAGGGATGTGACTAAACCAATCAATGAATCTTCAGATGGAATTGCCATAGGCTCACCTTTATCCTCAATTGTTGCAAATTTATTCATGGGAATTTTTGAAATGAAAGCCATTCAATCTTCACATGTGAAACCAAAGTGGCAGTATTGATTTGTAGATGACACTGATGTGAGATGGCTTCATGGTAGGGATAGACTTGATGAATTCCTAACACCTCAATGTGCAGTCAGAGTGTCTTAAATTTACCATGAATGTTGCAGAAAACAATTGTCTAACATTCTTCAATGTCCTTCTTGAACGAAAACCAGATGGATCCTTGTCAATACAAGTTTACAAAAAGAGCACACATAGATATATACATTAGTGCAAACTCAACACCATCTGTCACAAAAGCCAGGGTATTCAATGCATTAATTACTAGAGCACTAAGAATATATGACCAGAGCATCCAAAGAAAAATATTTGCATAAAGCCTTAAACAAAATGGATACAAGGATAAGCAAATATGGAGAGTGTGTAAGAAAACCAAGTTGGTAGATCCCATAGGAAGAATGCGAACATGACTGAAAAGAAGGCCTTCATACCATGCATTCAAGGTAATATAGATAAGATTGCAAAAATACTAAGAAAAAAGGGAATCAAATCATTCTTCAAACCTGTCAAGATTATTAGAAACTGCCTTGAGAGTGTGAAGGACAATCGTGAAACGAATCTCAAAAAAGGTGCTCATGAGATACCTTGTGCATGCGAGTTTCCGTCATTGGTGAAACCGGCAAATCATTTCGAACAAGAATCAAATAACACACTAATGACATTCAACGAGGTAATGTTATGAAATTGGCATTCTCAAAGCATGGTCCCCAATCCACATAGAAGTTACTAATATTCACCCAATCCACATAGAAGACATTAATATTCTCACACTTGAGGGACAATGGAAAGACAATACGATTAGGGAGGCCTTAGAAATTGAAAAAAAGCCTATTAATCTACAAAGGGTTAACAGTTTCAAGAGAAGATGTCTGGAAGCCTCTTATCCATAAACTTAGTCAATAAATGGAAGGTCATGGCTAAACACAAAAACGAGACATGCCAATAATTTACTACTTACTTTATTAGCTAATTAAATGATCTAGTAAGTTAATCCTACACTAAACCTTCACTGTGAGGGATCTATCTACTACTTATTCAAAAGGATTCTTCCCTATCCCTCAAGCATTGGCTTCAATTCTTTCTACCAACTCACCACGCATTTATCACACGTCTTGTAATCTAGGCAGTTCATCCACCCACACATGAAGCATTTCAGCCTCCTATACATTCTTTATAGTGTATATTCCCTCGACAACTAGTGCATGTAAGTTGACTGGAGCAAGGTCAACAAGCCTATGAGGAGTGTCATCCTGCAACACATCCTTTATGATGGTGTTTCCCTCCACTCGTGCTTTTAAGTTGATTGCAGTAGAGTCAACAAGCCCATACTAGCCACGTTGCCCAATGCCTAGGGCAATCACTTGTTCTTGTTTCACATTAGCATCCCAAAGAAATTTACAACAATGTTGAGATTTTCTGTTAACTGATGAATAGAAAGGATATTTATATTCGTGCTAGAAACATACCTAACATTTCTTACAATGAAGTTTGCAATATTCATTACTATATGAATACTCCCTATCCCCTCTACTGCAAATGACTCCATCTACAAAAAAAATTGAATCAAAAATTGCAGCACATGTTACATACCAAGCCCTGCGACATGAAAAATGTATGGATGCGCCGGAATCAATGAACCAACAACTAGTATCACTATCAGTTGAACATGATGGCATGAGAACCTACTCTTCCTCATAATCGCGTCCTTCAACAGCTGCCACATTTGCCCCATCCTATGGCTTTTCCTTGTGTTGGGAAAGATCATATTGTCGCTTCCAATAATCCTTTCTAATATGCCCAAATATATGATGGTAATGGCATTTCACTTGGTAGTTGGAAGATTCGCCAAAGTGATGTCTCCAATTCCCCTTTGACTGGCCAGTCAATGCACTCGTTGTTTGTCCAAAACTAGACTCAATTGCTTGTGTCTGTTTGCATTCCTTTTAGAGCCAAAAAAATTGACTTGATTAAACATTGAGGTCTGGATTTCCACCATCAACTGTAAAACAAGCACAACCACGTCATCATCATCCACCATTTTATTGATGGAACCGAGCTAGTCTCAAAGATATTTCATCCAAACATGTTCGAGAGGGACTCACCCTCGTGCATCCTTGCTAAAAGACAAAATTCTTCAGGTACAACTCAACTTTTCTCTAATGTTATATACTTGTCCTTTAGTCCAGTCTATATCACACGTCAATGGCATCCCGGACCTCAAGTATCAAATCATCTCACATGAACAACTTCAAGAATAGAAAGGCCTCTACAAAGTTTGCAATAGGCCTTCCATCATTCCAAGAATGATTTTATCACAATCATAGTACTCCGCAACTATTAAAAATTTATGACTCCATACATTACAATTATGACCAATTAACAGTTGCACTTCCAACAAAACGATAGTTTGAATGTTGGCTATTATACAGGCAATAGTTGACCTCTAACCTGCAAATTAATGCAATAAGAAAAATAAATGTAAAGTCTAAACAAGACCCCACACAAGTACAAGCAATTTCTGCACATTGTAAAATGGATCTTTACCTTGGAAAATTACAAAAAACAGGAAATATACCTTAAACTAATCTTTGGTGCCCTAGACAACTGTTTACTGTAGAAATAAATTCCAATGTTCTACTCCCTGGTCTGGATTGTACACATGTCTCAACACTATGGCCAGCAATTGTCTTCAATAGTTTTACTATAAATCACGCTCACACCTGAATTTCAATAGGAAATAACACCCACATGCCATCACAAGACTACTACAAACTTCCTCCACACATGTAACCACTAAAAAGCATGATCTTCTACGTTTTCTCTTAAACGCATGCCCTAAATATGTCTTTTTTTAATTTGCTTGTGATCTTCACATTTCTCCTGTAACAACATTTCTCACATGTTTTTCCTATCAGCTTTGCTCTCCCCTTTTCCTCAAGTTGTATCTTGCACGACAATGGATGTGCCTGGCATGAGCGTTACTAGTCTGTCTTCTTGTGTACCCCTCCTGACATTTGCAACTCACGTGTTTGTCTCGCATTTATCCGGTTACAAATCGCGACCTTAAAATGGCCCAAATAGCGATAGAGTACTTTTATTACCAGTCGATCTGGTCTTCATGCACTTTGTGTTTTTCTTTTACAGCTCGCGTCCTTAACAATCTTATCTCCGTGTTTGGTCACAAATGGTGAAAATTACAATGTACATAAGTCTGCCCTAATTCTACATGCTTATCTAAAACAAAAAAGTGTGAAACTCATGCCTCTCCAATGTATGATTTTGACCATCCTCAAATCTCGTCGTTCACACCCTATTCTAAAGCTTCCTCGAACCTCAAAACTCCTCTTCACCGTAGTTCGGACCCACTTCTCGGGCTTCCTCGAATTCCAAGCTTGTTGTTTGTACCCTTCTAGGGCATCCTCGAACAGTGGCTTTGATACCAATGTTAGAAAATGATGAGAGAATGAAAAGAAATGATACACGACTCATTGATATACGTACGTGTTCATCCTTCTATTATGTTGAAAACTTGAAAGCAGTTATAATATGGTTGGGCTAGTTTATAAATAAATAACTTAAGTACATTAACTAATGTTTGATTAGTTAATGTTTACAATGACTTAATAACTTTAATGGACATTGTCTCACTAATCCATCTCCCTCTGCACTCAAATTGGTAGCATCCAAAAGGCACTCAGTGCCCCCAACCATAGTAGCAATGGGCTAAAAGGAGGTAATGAGCTTAGTAGCTCTAGGGGTCCCATGTAAGGACTTACATCTAAGAGTGACAACCATTTTAAGGGAGAAAACTAAAAATATCTATTTGTGGTAGTGAAAGATGGATGGAGAAATGCCCAAGTCTCTAAACAAACAATGATACTTCCCTCACATGTGATACCTAACAATAATGTGCTCTTTGGTCTCCACCTCTTAGAGGGAGGAAAGATAGCATGTCCTTTCAGTACAGAAAAAATGGTGATCTATATCAACAAGCCAAAAGTGATATCCTCTTGCTCCAAGGCAAAAAGTGAGGCAGACAACTTACAAAGACCCTACAATGAAGCAAGCTTCTCTAAAAGATGAGCGAGTAAATTGTACACCTAAATAAGTATAAGTTGTCATCATCTCCATACACTCCCCTTTGTAGAGGAATTAAAATCTAGGAGCATCCCTAGAGATGTTATAGATGGTGACCTTACTCTTACTAATATTGATCACCACCTGAAAAAGCTCTAAAAAGTGCTCATGTGCATCAAGTTGTGTCTATAGTCCATACATTGGGAATGTCTCAACTTGGCATAGGGTTGTGCAAGGCTTTTTGCACACTGGGTAGTGTTATAGAGGCTGGTGTAGCACTATTGTGCAATCATTAAGTTTGTGCAACTTTCTTTACTCGCATCTTCTAACATTGGTATCAGATCCATTGGTGCTAGATAGGATTCGAAGAGAAAGTCATGCGGAGATATTTCAAGGGCATATGTAGCCATTTGCGAGATTGAGGCCATTGAAGAAGAATATAGCCGTGAAGCAGGTGAAACAAAAAAAGGAGAGAGGTTTAAAGTATTTCTGAAGGACACATTCACCAATTATCATCATGAAGGAGAAGTAGTCAGACATTTTCAAAGCATCTAGGGCATGCAAAGGAGAAGAATAAACTCGCAAAATTCATGTTTACGACACGAAGTAAATACAAATCCCAAACAGTTGCAAAAGTCCCGTTTAGGGCATGACCATATACCAAATTCCACGAAAGACAGTCTGTGAAGCGCGAAAACGTCATTCAAATATTTTTCGAGGGAACGGGACAAGAGGCGACATCACAAAACACTCTTTTTGAAGGAATAAGACATTAATACAAGCATATTTTCACAGTCAAAGAGACAGACATCACAGTACGTGTGGAGAACACCATACGTCATTCAACACACTTTTAAACAAGAGAAACATTATGTTAGGGAATGGGAATAATCCAAACTCTATTGACATTTAGGGTTTTGGTGGCAATAAGATGGTTCAAAGCAAAACTTGGAAGTCCTTTATAGCTGATATCCTACTTTATGCAAACGGAATTCTATTAATGCTTGCATCCATAATGGATTTTCGTCTGGCTATTTGGTATGAGGTTGTCTTTATAGTTATTTTTTTGTTCTGTCAACAAGCACCCTATAGTGGGCAAGGGAATGCCATCAACTAGAGTCTATGCTAATTGAAGGGAGCAACTCACAATTATGGCTGGTGGAATTTTGACCTTTATGGTCATTCCGTTGAGTTCAAGCAAGACGAGTTCTATCAAATCTTTCCTTGATGTACCCATAAAAGAATCATTCTTTTGGGTTGGCAGATTTGTGTTGCTATCCCAATGTTGCTTCAAGTTTGAAATTATGTTATGCATGAAATTGTTGAATTCGATCCAATGATGTCAAGGGAAAGCTCAAAGGCATACCAAATGAACTTAATACAGCCATTGTTGAAGATCCACCAGATGCTCAAAGTGGGTGGCAAAGAATTTGTTGATGAAGAATATGTATTTTAAAGAAGCCCACACTTTGAAGACGGGAAGGGATCTAGTGTAGATGAAGCTCGGCATGGATGGCTACCCAATTAGTTCAAAAGTTTGTGGATCTTGGAAATTATACACTTACAAGGGTCATGAGACAACTTGATGGAGCACTGTGGATGTTGCTCAGCACGATGGTTTTCCAATAATTCGGGAGGTTTGTGATTCAGGAGTTTGGGGAGGTGGAATCAAGGAACTCGAGAATTTAGCTAGGGAGCTACACTTTTATGAAGATTATGAGGCAACTTGATGGAGTTCTACCTAGTCAAAGAACTGTTCTAAATTAATGTTTCTAAAGAACGTGTGGCTTTGTTTGGTTCTGTCATTTGAATTTTTTGTTAGTATGTTTGTTTTTGCTTTCTGTAGTGTAATCCTTAAGAGGGCGTATTAAAATATAAGGCTTACCTTTTTATAACTAAGTATTAGTTATGTATTAACTAATGTTCAGTTGTAACCGTCTCAACCATTTTGTAACTCTCTCTTACATGATAAAATGACGGACAAACAATCTATAATGTGCACATTCTGGCTTCTCTTCATTCTTTCTCTGTTCACATCTTCTAACAGTTTATCTATGTAATGCCAAAGAGAGACAACAAGAAAGGGAACCCTTGTTTGACTCCAATGGTCCTATTAACAAAGTCGGAGAGGCCATAGGGATCCGGAACCGGCCATCAAATTGTCTCGTAGAGTCTCCTGATGGCAATAATAAAAGAATTGCGAATACCATCATCATGCAACATCCAAAAAAGCATAAGTCTCAAAACTCAGTCAAATGCCTTCATAAAGTATAGAAAACAACCGACTACGACAAACCTCCTCAATAATAACTTGAAGAGTAAAAATATGTTCAATAGTCTAGAAGTGACTCGTGAAGCCTATATGTCCCTTAGCTCTGAGATTCTTCAAGAGCTCAGAAAGTTTCATGAACTAAATCAGTTGCATAGAACTTGGCAAATGTATGTTGAATCATGATAGTCATGTAGTTATTTGGTTAGAACTATGACATATGAATAACATGGATGATGTGCTACAATAGCAAGAAAATCTACACCATATTTGAGAATGACTGAGCACCGCTTTGACCATTTTTAAGTTTACTATATGAAGATTAAAAAAAAGCTACTACGTATAGAGCCTATTTTGACCGTTTATCAGCTTACTATATGAAGATCAGAAAAAAAATCCTACAACTTAAAGAGTGCAACTAAAATTCGTTTTAGAAAGCAATGCCCCAAAAATCGTATTAAAAATGTGCTTTTGCAATCGAGGGCTCTTTCTAGATTATTTATTTGTTGTTCGTCAACCAAAGAGAATTTATCTGCAATTAGAAATTTTTTATTACCGTGATCCAAAATGATGGCCCGAAATGATTGAAAATAGATTTCTAGAGTAAATGTGACGAAAAATTGAGAGAACTATCATTGCAGATAACTCTATGTGGTCAATAATCAGGGTGAAAGATGTATTGGGAAATGCAAATTAGAGCTTCTAATAAAGATAACTCTAGTACAATTACAAGATTTTAAGTAGGCCCCACTAAAAGAGAACATTAATTGCTTACTTGCAATTACAAACAAGCCATTGCAAACTAGCTGGTATATTAATTAGCCATTCCCTACAAGTCTGGGACCTTCTTAAGTTTGTAGATGATAGGTTTCCACAAGGGACTTAAGCTTAAGCCATCATCCCTACTCAAATGCTTTGGATGATTATAAATCTCCACTGCATCACTTAGACAATGCTTGTTGTAGTATTCTTCCTCTGCAACAATCTTTGCCTTCTCAAAATAAATGTAGCATTTGGAATAATCTGAGTGATCCACCAAGGCCAACTTTTCAACCTTGTTGAGACGAATGTTTGCACCAGGTTCTCCAATCCTAATTTGAAAGTACCTACCAGTCTCCCCAATGTTGGAGTTGTGTGCACACTAGGCCTAGTTTATCTCGATATTATATATCTAACCTAGTTAAGTATTACTGCACACAACAACTCATGGGTTAAGCTTAATTTGGCAGTTTGTTTTATATTGTTGGCGATAGAAAACACTATTTTGTGCACGTGCAATTTGGAGTGCCCAAATATAATGGAATCCCCTATTTTGAGGGGATCACAACAATCTCTTAGTTGTTGTGTAACCACCTCTCAGGCCTATCTAATAGACATACTTCCTACTTGTATTAGTATCATATGGATTGTTAATATTGAGCCACAATAATATGGAGACACTATTATGATCCTATTTGTTGTGTTGTGCAAGATTCTCTGTATGTTTTAATGGCTGTGATGGCTATGGTTTTGTTTATGCTGCTGGAGAGATCCTACTCTGAGAGTATATAGCACTCCTATACCCAATCTATGTTCTCCAAGAAATATTTCACATTTCATTTGTATGGATGAAGATAACAATCATGGGACTTGAAGTCCATTCTCATTTTAATTAACCGTATTATTGAACATACATTCACATGCCAATACCATATGAACATTTTCTAACTTTCTATCTTTGCTGCATCTGCATTCCTCAGATTTTTCGCCCAAAAATTACAGTACATGTCTTGTTTCCTCTCCTTGAAAAAAATCTCGTGCACCACATGCATGCCGAAAAGGTTTTTGTAGTCAACCATATATGTCATATTACATGGAATTTTTATTTAAACTTTACCCATTTTTTACAGGTGGCTAATAATGCAGCTGACCGATTTGAAATCATGTTCTTCATCCATTCATGGAATATTATAACAGCCTAAGCGGTTGGATGGTAACTTTATCTGTGTATGAAGAAATTTTATAAAGGTTCCATTAAAAAAATTAAGACATTTTGTCATACACCAACTCGTATAGCCCAGCCACGGGGCATCTTCTTCTAGACAAACTAGGTTGCCGGGATACAGGTATGGGTACGGATATGGTACAGGTATGTCGATTTTCAAAAAACCTTTGGGTACGGTACATCTTGGGTACATAAATACACACGCACGCACAAACACATAGTCCATAAGAAATACAAAACTTGAAGAATATGGTAGGATCAAGGTTCAAAACATTTAATATGTTTAAGTGTAAGCTAGTGGGGATTGATCATTCCCTTGTGTATTGCGTTTTTTCTCCTCTATGTTATCTTTCTTTTCGGCTATCCTTTCCACTATGGAAAATGCGAAGAAGATAGCTTCCTCTTCAAGTGGGCGCAAACGGTCATTCAGGGATGCACTTCGTGGTCCCTCATCATCAAATAGGACCACTAGGAATTTTCAAAAATTGCCACTTCGTATGCCTAAATTTGATCCGAGAAAGAATGATAAGGTTGTTTACAAGCGACTGATGGTGTTCTAGTCATTCAGCTCAAGAAGGAAGATATGCAAGATAATATTTATGAACTTGAGAATCAAGGATTGATTATCAAATTTCTTGGTTTTCATCCCCCATTGTCAAGTCTCAAAGAATGGGTAAAGAAAACGTGGCAAACTAAAGGTGAGATTACATTCTGTGTGCCCTAATGGTTATTTTCTTGTGGTTCTTACTTTAGCAACAGACAGGGAATATGCATTCCAAGGAGGACCATGGTTTATGGGCCGTGCAGGTTTATTTATGAAACCCTGGCACCCTATGTTCAAACCGGAGGAAGAGCTACCTTCGGTGGCTCTTGTTTGGGTGCGATTGTATGGTTTACCAGCGGAATACTGGAATCAAATTGTTCTTATGGCTATTGGCAATAGCATTGGCAATACCTTGGGAAAATTTATGATGATAGTTGATACTACGATCCAGTTGGAACAGATGATCTATGTCAGGATCTATGTTCTCGTGGATCTAAATAACCCATTACTGGCCAACATTTCTTTGGAGATTGAAACTGACAAATGGGAACAAATGGTGGATTATGAGCACATACCCTTTCGTTGCCGAATTTGTCATGAATACGAACATTTAGTGAAAGATTGCACTGATAAAATGCCGAAATCAAAGGAGGGGGAAAAAAATAAAGATGAATTTGTTACTCCGAAGAAGAAGCAAGTCACAAAATAGTCTGGAAAGGAACAGGCTGGATTCAGCAACTCAAACAGATTGCCAGTCTTCAAGTGGATAATGAAGAAGAAAAAGTGGAAGATTTGATGGAATCACAGGTTCCAGAAACACAGCTAGACAAACCAACAGCAGCAGCAGTTACTTCGCATCCAATGGATATCCAACATCAAATGGTAATCTTTCAGGCCAATCCTAATAATGTTAATGCCCAGTCAGGACTAAAAAGCTATCAAAGAAAAACCAAGTTTAATGACAAATTTCAGGAACAAAATCAAGACCCAAAAGAAATGGAGAACCTGGGAAAAGCTTTAATAATAAGGGAAAATAATAATTCATATCAAGAAGAACAATCTTTAGGGGTGGAGCAGGAGCAGCACAAAAAATTCAAAGTAGATACTAATATAAAAATGGGAAGGAAATCCAATCGGCTCAAGATTCAACAAGGACAAAAGTTGAGTGATTCAGGAACAATTAGGGATCTGTCTCAATACCTACAGAAGCATTCTCAATGAAGATAATAACATGGAATATTAAAGGTTTGAAGGGTTCTCCTTCAAAGTTTCAGGAGATTAAAAGAATGATTGCAAAACAACAACAATCAATGGTTAGTATTCAAGAAACAAAAGCATCCATGCATATCATGTCCAAAATGGAAGAGAATATGTGGCCTAGGTCCCAACATATCTCTAATAATTCCTTTGGGGCTTCTGGAGATCAAATTATTCTTTGGGATCCACGGTTAATTTTTGTTCTTAACTCGTGTGCTTTGAAAGGTATGATTTGTTTACATGCCAAAAGCAAAGAGGAAAATCAGCAGTTCCTGGTTTGTAATGTATATGATCCTACTTCTATAGAAGAAACGCAACAACAGAGGAAAGGTATGGACTATTTAATTCGGTCTTTCCCTCATTTACTACTCATTTTAGGGGGAGATTTTAATACTATTTTAAACCTATCTGAAAAACAAGGTTTAAATGAGTTAAACCAGTTCATACAGTCTCATAATCTAATAGATGTGCCTACTGAGAATGGGATAATGACATGGACCAACAAAAGACAAGGTCACCATTGTATTCTCAAAAGACTAGACCGTTTTCTTATTTCAGAAGAATGTTGGCTAAATGGAGATGCTCCTAAAGCTTGGATTCTTGACAATAGTGGATCTGACCATTGGTCGGTATGTCTGCAAATAGGAAAAACTCTTCACGTCAAAACTCCTTTCGAATTCCAGCGAATGTGGCTTCGTCTTGTTGTTATCCATGACCTTGTTAAGCAATGGTGGATGGAAGGAAGTCCTCGGCATGGAACAAATATGTTCAAATTTGTCATAAAGCTGAAATACCTCAAGGTCCAGCTTAAGAAATGGAATTGGACAAGTTTTGGGGATATAGCAAAAGAAAAAGAGAAAATCGGAAAAGAGTTGGAAAAGATTAATGAAGTACATCGTACATCAGGTATTCCTATGGACCTCTTTAAGAAGGAATGTAGCCTGAAGGAAGAACTCAATGAATGGAAAATTCACAAAGAAATCATGTGCAGACAAAAGTCTAGAATTCAGTGGCTAAAGGAAGGTGATAAAAACACATCATTCTTTCATAAGACATTATTAACGAGAAGAGCTCATAATTACTTTCGTTTTTTATCAAAAGAAGGTGGGGTTAAGAAATCTTCACTGAAAGGTATGAAACAGGTAGCTAGTCGGTACTTACGAGAATTATTTTCAGCACAATCTTTGGATATGACAGCTCAACAAAAGCTTTTAGATCTGCTTCCTAAACAAATTAACCAGCATGATAATGAGAAGCTTACCCAACCAATCACAGAAGAGGAGCTCGGGAAGATTGTATATTTAGCATGCAGAAAGGTAAAACCCCGAGGCCAAATGGATTTCCAATTGAATTCTTTCAAGCTTTTTGGGAAATAATTAAATCTGATTTACTTCAAGTGTTGGAAGAAGCGAGGACAGCTAAGACCATTCTGAAAGAGTTGAATAAAACCTTTATAGCTCTCATACCGAAAGCTAGAGAGGTTGAAGATATATTTGGATTCCGCCCTATAACACTCTACAATGTTGCATATAAGATAATAACAAAAATTATAGCAGAGAAACTGAAACCTTTGCTGACAAAAATTATATCACCTGAACAAGGTGGATTTGTGCCAGGGAAACATATTCATGATGAAATTGTGTTTGCTCAAGATATTTTACATTCAATGGAAATTTAGAAAATACCGTCAATGTTCATCACGTTGGATTTATCTAAAGCTTATGATCGGGTGGATTGGACTTTCTTTAATAAAATCTTGGAGCATTTTGGCTTCTCACCTGATTGGATACAATGGACCACAGCATGCTTTTCCTTTGTTTCCTTTGTTGTTTTAGTTAATGGATCACTGTCAGAATTTTTTGGAGCATCAAGGGGAATAAGGCAAGGTGATCCATTATCCCCTTTTCTATTTATCATACTTCCTGAATGTTTGGGCAGATTGAGTCGAAAGGCGTGTCAGGAAAAGAACATCAATAGTGTGAAATTGGCCAAAAATGTCCAGCCTTTATCACTTCTTCAGTTTGTGGATGATTCTTCGATGATGAGTCGAGCTACTACAGTAGAAGCCAAGCATATTCAAAAGACTCTTCAAACCTTTTCATCCGCCACAGGTCAAAGTATAAATAATGGTAAATCTAATATTTACTTCTTCCATTGTTCTCAAAGACAAGAAGAACAGATTTTGCAAATTCTACAATTCCAGAAAGGAGTTCTTCCCGTGAAATATTTGGGCATTCCTTTAGCTCCCAACAAACCCAAAGATTGGAAGTGGTTAATTGACAAATTTGAACAGAAAATTCAAAATGGACAAATAAATGGTTGTCTACAGGAGGAAGGATGACTCTTATTAAGGTGGTTCTCCAAGCGACGCTGATTTATGTGGCGTTTGTTTTGAATATTCCAAGTGCTATTTTAAAAAAGATGGATTCCATATGTCAAAGATTTCTATGGAGTGGGGCTCAGGAAAAGAAAAAGTGGGCATTAAGGAAATGGACAACTCTCTACAAACCAAAACAACATGGAGAGTTGGACTTTCGGTCATCCACTCAACAGAATATAGCTTTGGCAGCCAAATTATATTGGAGGCTCATAAGTTGTCCTGATGATCTGTGGGTTGTTAATTTTAGAGGTAAATATGCGGAAAGTAGTCGACCAGAGAATAACTAGGACTGCTCTTCCTAAAAATGGATCTTTGGCATTAAAGTTCATTAAACATAGAGAAAAACTAATTAAAAAACAACTTTTCTGGATAGTTCACAATGGTCATTCAGCTAATTTTTGGACAGACTCATGGGAAGGTCAATCCCCAATTTTAACAATCTTCTCTCAACTTCATCCTATTAAGGAACAAATGCAAGCGAAGGGATAGATCAAGATAAACCATTACATACAGACAAATATTCAGCCTTGGGGTAATGAGACACAATGGAAACCTCTTATGGATTGGCCTACGAGGATAGAGCAAGAAGATCATAACCTGTTGAACAAAATCCTGGTAGGAAGATCTCTTCTATTTTCAGTTGATCCTGATGAACGTGGATGGGGAGGTAGCTCTTCTGGGAAATATGACATGTAGCTTCTGGATATGCATCATTCATTATAAGTTACAGTCATCCTCAAAAAGCTTTGTTTTAGCGTATATGACAGCCAGAGATATGGCCTAAGGTAAATTTCTTCCTCTGGCTTATCATTCACAAAACGCTTTTAACTGGAGATAGGCTCCAAAAGAGAGGTTTCAGAGGACCTTTTAGATGTGCACTTTGTACTCAAGATGAGGAAACATTGGATCATCTTTTCTTTCAATGCCCACGGGTTTCTATATTGTGGACACAATTGATTCGCCTGTTTAACCTTCAATGGAATAGTTTGGGATCCCTTCCACAGATTAATGGTACTTGGAAGAAAGCATTTCCCAAAGGACAAAATTCGATCCCAGTTGTTTGGAGTGGTATTTCTTTACTTCTCTGGAACACGTGGAAAGAGCGGAATTATAGAATATTTCAACAAACTAGCAGAGAAGTTATATATGTTTGGGAAAAAAAATAAAAAGAAACTTGAAAGAAAGCATCAAACATAAGGTTTCTCTACCTGATCAACCCTCTCAAGAATGGGAGCATATTTTCCAACAACTTTCTTTGGATCCTAAGGAAGCCACCATGCCTTGCTTTCACAAGAAAAAGATAGTAGCAAATGATACTCAACTGCAAGATGGGACAACTTATGATGGGGTGATAAATATAGATGGAGCTTCTAGGGGTAATCCTGGCAGAACAACTATGGGCGGGATTGGTCTGTAACAGAGATGGAGAAGTTCATTTCCTATTTGCTGAAAACTTGGGAATCTCAACCAATAATGTGGCTGAAATCAAAGCTATCCATAGAGGAATACAGGAAGCTATTAAAATAGGAATGGTGAAAGATCAAAATCCAATTGGATTCTAGAATCATGATGAACTTATTTAGTGATTCTAGTATTGGATATCCTCCATAGTGGAGAATTGCTAAGGAGGTTTGTGAAATACGAAATCTACTGCAAAAGGTTCAAGAAATCCAGTTTACCCACATCCCCAAACAGAAGACCAAGGTTGCAGATGGATTGGCAAATTGGGCTCTTGACAACAAGGACATGCTTTGCTATGGGTCACCTCCTCTATGGTGGTCAACTGAGATTCAAGAAGAAATTAAGAAAATCACAAAGCTTGACTCTTATCAATGAATCTTCGTATTCTTATTTTTGTTTATAATGCTAGAGATATGGCTAATAGCTTCCATGCTTGGCATGATAGAGTATGTAATTCGAATTTTATTTGAATATAATGAGTGACTGTTTTCTTCAAAAAAAAAATTACATTTTCATCAATCATATGGCAATATGAATACAAATAATCTAGAATCTATCATCTAGATTTTCCTCAAACCCAATAGATCTTCAGAATAAGAATTATTTAGAAGAGAGATTATTTACAATACATCTTCCTTTGAGTGTTAGCTTTCTAATTTCCTCCCATTTCATCAAAGCATTCTTCTCATTATCACCTATCCCATTTCGCATATAGATAGTTCATGAGTCTAACTAATCTTTTGTTAACACCTTCACGAACAAATAATAAAGACATCAGCTAAATAGGAATAGGCTATAAAACTACTTGGAGAAGCTCAATTTCCAGATCCCTACTTTTTACTAACAAGGGATTGTCTCTCAAGTTGTGGGACTTGCTACTCAAGACAAACCTCCAGAGAAAGTTGGTTCCTCTACCTAATCCTAATGTTAAACTACTTCTAAGAAATGAAATGCAACTAACTAATCCTAAACTAACCATTCCAAGGGACCAGGGAGAGAGAGGGGGTTAGAATAATGCATGGAAATGAAATCCTAAGCTAAAAGGAGGTGATAACACCAAGGAAAGGGTGCTGAAATATCCCGTTGAGGGAGAAGGGAGAAGGAAAATGCAGTAGGGAGAGGCCAAACAACTGTGACATAGACCCAAGGCTTCATTCACCATCTATTCTCCATGAAACACAACAAACGGAACCTACACATGAGAAATACATGCACATAATACAATAGCAAGATTGGAGAGGCAAGGAAAAATACAACAAAATATGAGAGGGTTGAAAGAAACACCACAAACATGGATTTTATTTCCTTCAAAGTATGCACAGTTCATTACATGTGAATAATAGAGGCACAAGAACACTTGTCAGGCGCAAAAAGAGGCTTGCAGCTCATTGATATTGAGAAACACATTTGACAGAGTTTCCCTACATCCCAGAATATCATACTCTCAAATGAGAGGTTTTTTACATATATAGAAGAAATGAGAAAGAGAAGGAGAGAATCCTCAAAATTCTTTCCCAACCCACCAACAACATGCATTAATGATCTAAAAAGGGGCATGGGCGACCTGACAAATCCATTCCCCATGATCTCCCTTTGCTTGCTGGAGAAGAAAGCACCAATGATACTTCATTAAAATTTGATCTTTTAGCTACCTAGAGTTGTGCTTTGAATGTTGGGAGTGTTTTTTCCCTTTTTCATCCACCTACTCTCACCCAAAAGATTTTTTGGATTTCATGATGAGTGCATGAAAAGACATTTCCAAAAATTCCAAGATTTTGAAACTTTGGATAACCAAGAGGAAGATATGGCCATGCAGGTCTGGGGGAGTCGTGGGGAACACGAGTTCCAAATACTACTCCACAATCCACAATTAACTATTTATTTTTTCCCCCTTTACATTTTATATTTTGCCTTTGGTATTCAGGGTATTGGAGGAAAGGTTACTGGGGAACTAGGTCATGTATGCCTTTATCTCCCATAGCTTTCACCGCACGGGATACTACCTGTGCCTTTGTTTGATTTATTCACTTGGTGCAGGGAACAACTTTGTGGGGAACATGTTCCCCGCGCCCCCACTCTCCATCTCCCATTCCTCCACATTTGTTCCACTTCACTATGCATTTGTGGCTGTGTATCTTTCACCGATAGCTGCGGGGAACTCAGTGTTCCCAAGAACTTGTTCCACGTTGGCCCTGCCAGTTCTTCGCATCCACTCGTCCAACCTGCAATATATTGCAACCCTCTCCCTTTACTTATCGACAATTCGGAGATGCAAAAGGAACAAGTGGCCCATGAACTTGTTACCATGTGTTCTCTCCCTGCAAACCCACAAAATGCTCGATCCTTTACATTTTCAATCCCAATAAAAGATTTGGGGAACCTTTATTCCTAAGGAACTAGTTCCAGCCACAGTTCCTCTTAGACCTGAATTTGCATTGCACTAGAAATGACCCATTTTTCTCAACCTTTTCCAAATTTCTCTAACTATTTGGACTTTTACTGAATTGAGGAGTTAGGAAAAAGTGTCCATAAATGTAATGAAATAATTAAGTTCCCATTTTACAAAGCATGAAAAATACCTAAATTTTTCTAGATTCTTCATTGAAGCTCCATCAAACTACCCAAGTCCAAATTTTACAAGTTAGTCTAATTTTTCTAGGGGGAAAAATTAGATAACAGTTTGGTGACCTCACAGGGTAATCTACCTGCTAAATTGAAATATCAGTGGCCTTGAAGCATCCATTGGGCATGGAGTCAGCCTGATAATCTAAAACTGATCTGAAACTTGAAGAACACACCCTAAATCCGCTTGAAGTGTTGCTTGAACCTGGAGCTGATATGTAGCTTGAATTGACCATCACATCATAAGAATTTTCCAGGTTAAGTTTTATGAGTGGAAAATTGTTTTGAATCTAAAAATTCACTTATTTCCTCTGCAACTGATCTTTGGGATTGAATGAATAAACATTTGAAAACTGTCCCAAAACCTGATTTTTGCCAAGTTTGAAGAAATGAAGAACTTGATTTCTTGATAAGTATGGAGTGTTGCAAAGTTTGAACCATACAAACACTTGATTTCTTGAAAAGATGCACATTAGAACTTTGAATCCCATGCTAAATGGATGCACCTTTCTTTCCTCCACCATGAACATTGCTTCCTCCAATGGACTGTGCAACAGTAACAAAACACCGCAAAAACTATATATACAAACATGAAAATCATACATATTCCAAGTGGAAACATGCAGAGTGTGCACAAGCACTTCTTTTACTGAAAGAAAACCTACCCTACCCTTCTCTAACCAGAGGTAAAAGAAGGCTAAACAAATCCTGCAACTGACAAGGAGAAGTAGCTTCCCTTCCTCACAAATTAGGACCATGTGTTTGATTTTGCAATGAACATGGTCATTCATAAGAGTGAAAAACTGTTGTGAAGTTGGTTTCTCACCCTATTCTTCAAAGTATCAGCTATATAAAAAAAAATACCTCATTTATTTTCTCTACATTTGAATTTGGAGGTATTGCAACTGACCCTTGGTACTTTGATGATCTTCCTCATGCTCTGAAATGAGCATGACTGGTTGCAACTATCCTTTTGGCTCTAAAGATAGCCAAATATTTGATTGGGCAAAATCGATCCTTTGAAACCAATGGAATAATCCTTGTGATTTTCCCATTCTTTTGAAGCTTTTTCCCATGAATGGATTCATCTGTAGACTTTCCTGAATGGAGTTACTTAAGCAAGCTGATTTGATCCTTGTTCTACTTCCACAAACAAAATCTAAAGTTCAAACTCCACCTTGAAGATTCTTGATTTCCTTCAATTTTCATCATGGACTATCCCACTCCATGTATCATTCTGCCATTAAAAGTGCAGCAATCTCCAAACATGTAGAGCAATGAGGGTCATTGCATTCCATTAAAACATCTTGCTCATTATTCAAACATTCTTCCTCACTTCCTTGGGTGGCACTAGTGTTCAAAAACACTTTCTCTTCTCCTCCAATTCCAATCTGATTGTCCTCCACATCTTTCAATTCTATTTGATATTTAACTCCTCTTTTTGCACAGTTTTCACATTTTCATCCTCCCAATCTGAATCATACCAATCATCCACTGATATACAATTTTCATCCTTGGTAGAATTGGTTGGAGAAGAAGCATAATAAAGGGGCTGTTGATTTATTGCATGTCTTGGGAAGAGATGTTTGATTCTTAAAAGACCTAATTTGATCAATTGGAGAAGACAAATGATCCTCCAAAACATACTCCTTCTTTGTTGAACTGTTTTCTCCAAAACAAATGCATTATATTTCCTGAAACCTTGTTGTTTGGAGTGTTGCATGGGTTGTTCCTTCTCTCCAAAATCATAGTATACCTCCTATTCTACCAACCTTATAGGATAACTTGGTCTAGTAAGGGTTGGGTAGAAACTAGGGAGAGTATTTGAAATACCACAACTCCTGAAAACATTAGTGCAAGGTTTAGTGAAGTTGGGTAGTGCCCTTGGTGGAGATGGGAGGGAATTTTGCAAAGTTTGGGGAATGCTTTGGGCATGATAAACTTGGAACATCAAATGAAGGAAAAGAAGCAAAATAATATTCCTAATTTTGAAAGGGAACAATGGATTTTTCATTTTTATCACAAGGGGAGGGAAGCATTTGAGATGGTGAGGGAAGAATTACAACAATAGAGATGGGTTTTCTTTTTCCATCCTGAATGAGCATCTTCTCAGCTTGTAATGCAATGGAAAAATCTTGAGGAATAGTGTTGCCTTCTAGGGATTTAATTAATACAGATAAATCAACATCAAAGGACCTCAAATAATACAAGAATGTCATACCTTGTGAGGGTTTGAATTCTTGAGGAATTCTATGCCAAGTCCTTGTAAATTGTTGAAATCAGAAATAAATTCCATTAGAGCCTGTTGTATTTTGCTGAGATGTTCCATGAGGAAAATGAAATCTACATCCTCCTTGAACCAATTGTGTAGTTGTTCTCCCAGCTGATTCCATGTGGAAATGGATTGTGAATCCAAACTATTGTACCAATCTCTTGCTTTACCGTTGAATGATAAAACAAGAAGTCTGAGGTAAATATTATCTTTTGTGATATTATGAATGGCACAATGGTTTGCTATATATTGAATATGATCAATAGGAGATTGAGCTTCATTCCCATGAAAAGATGTAGGTTTTTCAAGGTTGTTTTGGGAATATCATCCCACTATAAATGGAGGGGGCTCGAAATTAAAATGAGGGAATAAAAGAGATCTTTGGAGAGCCATGACTGAAGTAGAAACATTAAAATGAATGGAAGAATAAAGGGAAAGGTTTGCAACTCAAGATAATGGGTTGCTTGAATCAGTGGAGTCACCAGATGTGTTGAAAACATACCTCCAAAGGTTGAATACCATCAAGAACACATCAATCTTGCTGGTATGAAGTTGTAAAGCTCTTCAAACTCATCCCACTGGGCATGCCAAAAATTGTTATCACAAAAAATTAGCACCCTGGGATTTATGCATTATAGATCCCTAATTTTTGCTAACATGGGATTTCTCTCAAGTTGTGGGACTTGCTACTTGAGATGGACCTCCAGAGAAGGCCATGGTTCTTCTACCTAATCTTAATGCTAAAACTAATCCTAGAAAGGAAATGCAACTAACTAATCCTAAACTAAAAATTCCAAGGGACTAGGGAGAGAGAGAAGGGTTAGAAAGATGTGTGGAAATCCTAAGCTAACAAGGGTGATAACACCAATAAAAGGGGTGTGAAATATCTTGTTGAGGGAGAAAGAGAGAAGGGAAAATGTAGTAGGGAGAGGCTAGAAAATTGTGACATAGACCCAAGGCTAACATTTACCATTTATGTTCTCCATGAAATACAATCAAACAAACCTACAAATGAGAAATACATGCAACAAGATGCAACATCAAGAATGGAGAGGTAAGGAAATATAATAAAACAAAGCTAGGGTTGAAAGAAACACCACAAAACAAGATTTTATTGCTTTCAAAGGATGCACAATACATTACATGTGAAGAATAGAGGCACAAGAACACTTTCCAGGCCCAAATGTGAAGGCTTACAACTCATTAATATTGATGAAACAATTTGATAGAATTGTCCTACATCCTATAATATCCCCCCTCTCAAATGAGAGGTGTTTACAATATATAGAAGAAGTGAGATGAGAGAAGGATAAAATCCTGAAATTTCCTGTCTTTACCCACCAAAATCATTAATTAATGATTTGAAAGAGGCATGTGTGACCTTGTAAATCCATTCCCCAATGTCTCTTTACTTGTTGGAGGAAAAAAAAGACCATACTTCATTAAATTTTTTACTTTCAACTGTTTGGAGTTGTGCTTTGAATGTTGGAAGTGTTTTTGCCCTTTTTCATCCACCTACCCCTACCAAAGTTGGATTTTTTGGATTTCATGATGAAGTGCCTAACAAGACGTTTCCAAAAAGTCTAAGAACATTGAATTTGGATAACCAGGGCGGGGAACAACATCCCACAGGGAACGTGTTCCCCGCACCCCGTTCTCTTCCCATCCGGTGCCCTTCTTTTGATTTGCGGCTCGGACCACCTTGCGGGGAACTCTTTGTTCCCGAGAACCGTTCATGTCCTACACCAGTTCTCCGCACCGCCTCTCGGCCCACATCATACCGCCGATCCGCAATACATTGGCTCCATTCATTTCAGCCCAATCAGTAATTTGGGGGACTTGAGCCCCGATGGAACTAGTGCCCTGTGTTCCTCCCAGACCCACAAAAACCGCAATACACTACATATAACCTCCTTTTCCATTTTTCTTCATTTTTCTCTAACTGTTTGGCCTAGTATGGATCTATAAAGCCTAGGAAAGGAGGGAAATGCACCAAAACGATTGTAATTGCCCAAAAGCATGAAAAATACCTGAAATTCTAGATCCGTCACTAAAGTCCCATAAAATTGCCCAAGTCCATTTTTGCCCGGGGGGATGGATAATAGGTATGTCCTAGGTACATCCCCAGCACATTCGGGACATACCAGTACCGTACACATACCTGATATGTACTAGGCAGGATACAGGGCGTACCGGTGCCGTACCCGTACCCGTAACTGATATGTACCAGGCAGGGTAACCGTATCTAGTACATCCACAAGGTAGCATAAGGGATAGCATTTGAATTTTATAAGTTTTATGGGTAAATTCTACCCAGAAATATTCAGGAATATAAGAAATGTGTCTCTATTTACAAAGACCTTCCAATAGGTTTATTTAAGACGCCACCGAGTTCCAAAGTGATTGGAGCAAGGTGGTTTCCTGTGGGATGCCATGCTCTATCACTCACTCCAGATGCTGGCTATAGTAGAGCCCAGAATCCTGCAAGTAAGTTCCTTAAAATTGTTCGTAGCAGATGAAGCTGCTTGGAATCCAGGTTCTATTGAAGTTTTCTTCTATTTAGATAGGTCTAACTTAGCTGTTTTTACATTTCCTATGTTACAAAGTTTCAGAACTGAATATAGTGCTATAGATCTTAGCATTTGTGACATATGAAGTCTATCATAGAATCTAAGACAGTATAATTTCCATGCTTTGGATAGTAGAAATGGAATCATTCAGATCTCCACTATGATGTTTTGTACAGTTGAAAGGACATGGCCCTTATGATAATATAATTTCCTTCTTTACTTACCAAATGGAAAGTTAGAAACTAAGTGAAGATATTTCTAAAGACATAACCATATAACAGCCTGACTTCTGAAATAAATAGTATATAACGACCACCTAGAATAAAGGATTTGTGAAAGAAATTTACAATCAGCTAAAGAAGGTAGCCAAAAAAAACGAAGTGGCTAAGAGCTTAACCCATATACAATATACATATAAAAAACCTGGCAATCAGAGTTCATGGAGAATAAGTAATCCAATCACCTTCACAATTAATTCTGTTACATTAACTGAAAGATACTTAATAGTGTTCGTGATGAGCATCCATTTCCCACGACTTGCAGAACGAGTACGCTGTGTGCCAGAAGTATGCTTCCTCCCTGGGGGACGTCTAATAACCACTTCTAAATCGGACAAAAGAAGTTGCAGTTTTGGGTCCCTTGAAATCATGCTTTGTCCCAATTTGACCAGTGACTTGCGAAAGCTCAGCTTAATCTCTCCAATGGCAATTGATTCAACTGCACCCTGCAATAAAACATTCATTAATCAGCCTCTTTACATTATGACCTGCAGAGCACTCAAACAAACAAACTCTAAAATCCTGGAAGGTATGCTTTTTTCAATTAACAAGCATGAGATGGATAAATTGGATGAAAAAATTACTTAAATTTCCAAAGCTCTTCTTTACAGACAAGTATGACACCATGAAAAGAAGACCCATAACCTCTGTTAATTAATGAAATCAGCGAATAGGTAAAACTTGATCCATAACCTCTGTTCAACCCATTGACGACTGTTTGACCAAACTCTTGAACCATTTGACCAAGAATCTGTTGCTGTTGAAAAGGCTGCCTAAGTTGACTAGAATTTCTCCTGGTTTGACAGGAAAGCCTGCAGTTTGACCAGAACTGAATGCATATTGACCTTTTTGCCTTGCCAAGATTATTGTACTGGTGCTTTGCTGTCATTACTTTTTTGTATTGTGATAATATAGCTATTGGGCAATAGCTAAATGTTGCAAATGAGAAGATACTATCCATATATGTTGCTGAACCTTCTGATTTGCTTAAGGCTAGGTTGAGGTAAATCAGGCAAATTAATTGCTTTAAGGCTAAATTAAGGTAACTCACGAGCCATTGATTTCTTTGAGACTCAGTTGCAACAACTCATCAGCCATTGATTGATGTCAGGCTCAATGGAGGTAAGTTGATACCTCATATGCCAATGATTTTTTTTGAGAATCGGTTGAGGTAGCCCGTGGGGCACTTGACTGATGGGAGGCTAAATTGAGTTAACTCCTGGGCCATTAACTGATGGGCTTTGCCGGCATTACTATTTTGCATTGCGATAATATAGCTATTGGCCACTAAATGTTGTCAATAAGAAGATACTATTCATTTACGTTGACAAACCTTCTGATTTGCTCAAGGCTCAGTTGAGGTAACTCAGCCTAATTAATTGCTTCAAGGCTAAATTGAGGTAACTCATCGGCCATTGATTGCTTTGAGACTCAGTTGCAGCAACGCATCAGCCATTGATTGATGTGAGGCTCGATGGAGATAAGTTGATAATTCATATTCCAATGATTTTTTTTGAGAAACAGTTGAGGTAGCTCATGGGACACTGACTGATGGGAGGCTAAATTGAGGTAACTCATTGGCCATTAACTAATGTGAGGCTAAGCCAAGGTAAGTCAAGGGCCCCTGATTCATTTTGAGGCTCGCTAGAGATAACTCATCAACCACTGATTTATTAGAGGCTTAGTTGACGTCACTCATCATACATTGATTGATTGAGGCATGGCCAATGTAGCTCAGGGACCATGGACTACTTGAGTCTCAGTCAAGGAAACCCGAGAACAAGAGCTATCACAGTCAAGGTAACTTGTGGTCATATCAAAATCAATAAAATTCAATTTAGATAAGATAGCTGCATTATTTATTAAAAAAAATAGGGCTAAACAGGGAGGACGAAATTAACATGGTTTGGTATGGTCCTTCTGTTGGCAAAGACCTATTGGGCTTCTTTACTAATGTTGTTTAGTTAAGCTATGGACACTATCATAGTTATGAGTTGTCTTGTACTTTGTCATTCTCAGTAAACATCTGGATGGGACCATCCATAACATAAATCCTATGAAGGAAGAAAACATTCTTGTAGAACCCTACTTTGACATTATTCAACCTTATTTGTCCTTTTTTGAAAAAAGATAAAGATCTTATTCTACTATTAAAGAAGAGATTCCTGCTATATTAAAGAAGTCAGGAAATCTGGAAAAAGCAGTGAGAATTACAACATAAGTACATTAGGTTCATTCTTTTGACAAACCAAGAGAGCAAAATATCTAACATGCCTAACAGCTCATCTTGTGAATATCAAAAACACGTTAAAACCATTAATTGTTTTTCCCAGATATAGTCTTAAACATCTAGTGCTGTGAACTTAAAAGTATATAAAATCAAGTTTTCACGTAGCTTCCTACTGCAAATTATAAATACACCATTAAATACCCCAAGGTTAATTTCTCCTAAGTCTGCAAATTATAAATACACCATTAACAACCCAAAGGTTAATTATCTTATTCTACTATTAAAGAAGAGATTCCTGCTATATTAAAGAAGTCAGGAAATCTGTAAAAAGCAGTGAGAATTACAACATAAGTACATTCAGTTCCTTCTTTTGACAAACCAAGACAGCAAAATATTTAACATGCCTAACAGCTCATCTTGTGAATATCAAAAACATATTAAAACCATAAATTGTTTTCCCAGATATATTCTTAAACATCTAGTGCTGTGAACTTAAAAGTATATAAAATCAAGCTTTCACGTAGCTTCCTCCTGCAAATTATAAAGACACCATTAACAACCCCAAGGTTAATTTCTCCTAAGTTTGCAAATATATCTGATTAAGATGGCTGTTCCAGGCCAAATTCTGAACATCTAAGCTTTCAGTATTTTCTACATGTTAGTATTTCACATTTTTGGGGCGCCTTTGTGAGGAGTTTGGCCTCCAAACTTTTGTCAAACGCCCCTAAAGGAATGCCAGAGGAATTCCTTTAAAGGCTTTTAATCTAGTTGGTCTGATGAGCCTTCCAAAACATATTACGATTTCAAATTCCGATCAACAGTCAAGGAGATATGATGGTATGACCCCATAAGTGGCACTACCAAAATAGTAATGTCATCAACCAGAAATCTGTTGTATCTGATTCTGGCCATTCATTTCCACTTCTAGGGTGGATACATTTCATCCCATGTGGGATGCCCCTTAAGTCCATTCGAAACCTTTTATTTATTATTTTTAGTAACTTTTTTATTCTTGCAATGTATACCTAAAAAGTAGATAGTACGGAATGAAGAACAAAGAGTTCAAGGTTTACATCCATCCTATAGAGATTTCCCTCTTTGTATACACTCATTTGAAATAAAATAATTTTGCTTTTGCAATTTCAATTCATTGAATTTTGAAGCTAGAGTGTTGTCTACCAAATTGCATCTATAATTCAAATGGATGGTATCAGAGACTTTTGTTCCAATCTTGCATGTCCCATCGAACAAGGTTAGAGTGCAAGAAGCGTAGACTTGAGACACAAGACCCTTCAAATTATTTCCCTTGCCAATTCAAACAAGCTCAGATGGCAGATGAGGAAATGAGAGATCCTTTGAAAGAATTGCTTAATGAAGCTTTCAAGTGGCAGAGGAGGGAGACGATGGCACAATTCACTAACATTCTATCACGATTCGTACCTAAAGTTGCACCTGCACCATCATCAAGCTAGCCCTTCAATGATCCAATGCCCTTCAAAGTACAAGTAAATTTTGGCATTCCTCTATTTGAAGGAAAAATTGACAGTGATTAAATGGATATATGATTCAACCAACTAGAATCATATTTCTCTATGAATGATTTCTTTAACAATGAAAAGATAGCATTCACAATCTTGAAGGCTTCATTGCATGTCAAAAAATGGTGGGAATAATATCATCTTCAAAACGAAGATAATGGTGAGTTGCCTCTCAAGGCAGCATCGAGCAAAATGCGGGATGGTTTTGCAGAATACTAACCCGTGAAGAATTATGTTCACCAATTCAAAAATTTGCATCAATTGTGCCAAGATCAAGACAAAACAATGGGAGAATCCTATCGATATGCAGACAAGATTGAGCAAAAATTCTGATCCATAAGCTAGGTGGATATTCCACATTAGGCTTTACCAACACGGACCTTGTGATTCTTAGCTTACAAAGAGACTGTACAAAATAACTTCATTTGTATATCAATACAGAGCTATGAAGAGCTGTAAATGAATGTGCACAATATCAAACATACACATGAGAAGTAAGAAATGTTGCAAGGACACATGAACACAAAATTTATCCTATAGAAACCCAAGAAGGGAAAAACTTCAATGGGTAAGGCAATTGCACTCCCCTTTCACTGTGTAATTCACCAAAATGTACAAGTTATTACCATTAAAGGCCTTTATGGAACAGAGCATCACTCTCTCTCTCTCTCTCTAAGCTTGCACAAGATTGTTTAGCACCTTTCAAACACTTCTCTAACAACAATACTCAAGAATAATCATTGCCAGGAACGTCACAATTAATTTTGGACAAAGATTCCAACTTACTAAATCTTGCAATGGGAATCCAATTCCATAACTCAATTGATTCTTGATCCTTGACTTGACATCCATCAAGACCTGACATCTTATCTGGGGCCCGTGTGCCACTGCCTCAATAAAGGATCCGCCAAGAAGTCCAATAAATAGGATTGTGGAAGTTCAAAGAAGTTTGCAACCGTTTCAAAGACTCCACATGTTTATCGGACAACAATGAGCAATCCAATCTCCATGACTGGCGGTTGCGACATCTTTCATGACAATTGACACTGACCTGTAGATGCCCCTACACAAGAAACCATTAACACTTGGATAGTCAACTAGTGGAATCTCATCTGGTTACGCAACCACCATTGACACTTACGCAACCACCATTGACACTTTCACCACCTTGTTTCGTGTGGTTCTGCAACAAGGAAAAGGTCCTCCAACTTCTAGAGTCCAGTAACGTTTGCATATGAACTCCAAATTGGGTGCCATGACGATTGAAAGTGTGTAACTCAATTGACGTATCAATACATACATATGATGCAACCTCCATTTGGTAAAAGCTTTAGGGGCAGTTATCAGATTTGAGGCGTATTTACTAGAACTACCTTCCTACAAGTGCTACAAGTGAGAATTACCATAACTTTTGCATATCCAAATTTGGACTCAAAAACTGGTGAAGCGTTTTAAGTCCCTGAAAGCTGTCATATTGATTGAGGGAATAGGAATCCAATACATACATATGATGTTTATCAAAAAAGCCTAGGAACTATCTGATCTGATGTGTTTTTACAAGAAAGGTCTTATACAAGTGCTACAAGTGAAAATTACATGAATTGGGCATATTTCAGATCCAAATTTGGATCATACCTCCCCAATTTGAGGCTTTTAAGTCCCTAAAAGCTTCAGGAACTGATTGAGGAAATTTCCTCCCCACATCTCTGCCCTCTCTTGGAGGTGCATCTTGTGAACTCCAACATTCACTTGTTTGTTCCCTCTTGTGTGGCCAATTTCCTTCCATCAAAGAAGGCTGAAGACTGCAACCACATAGAAGACACCAAGGTAGTAACTTTTGCCCTTTGTTAGTAGACATGTTTTGCACCATTTTGTCCCCCTAGCTGGAGAAAAGACATCTTTCCACTAGTATTCAGCTTGTCACCTTGAGCTAAACTTACCAAAGAGATTTCCCTAGGTAGTAGCTTTCAAAAGGAGAAAAGGTTTGCATCATTTCCACTAGCATTCAAAAGGAGGAAAATCAACTTGTTACCTTGAGCTGAACTTACCAAGGAGATCAGAGATTTCCCTTCATAGGAATGGAAAATGTAGCTCTTCCCATCCTTGACCAACCGATATTGATTTGCCCTCCGCATGAAGATTGCATCACGCTCATACATGTAGGGGCTGCCAAAGACTATGCCACAAACATCCATAGGTACTACATCCACAACAACATTGTCAATGAAATGTTCACATATACAGAACTTGAGATTACATTGCTTGGAAACCTTAATATTTGCTCCTTGCTTCACCCAGCCTGATGCATAAGGATTAGGATGAACGCGCACTTCCAACCCAATTCTATCTACTAGGTCTTTACTCATTAGATTTTCTTGAGAGCATGAATCAAAAAGAGCATCTACCTTTGTCTCCTTAACCTGAACTTTGATATGGAAAAGCTTAGAAGGATCACCTTTTGTCCAGCATCTTTGTCATTGGAACTACCCAAGCATACCTTCCCTTGAAAGGAGGTGAGACAATTTCTCTCTTCTCCATCTTGGTTGCACCCATCCTCTTTTTCCAAAACCGCGGCCATAACTTTCTTCTTCCTCTTGTTCCTAAAAGGATGCAATTCCGGATGCAACTTCCAACAAGTCTCCTTTGTATGATCATTCACATCACAATGCCCACAATTCCGTACACATTCATTGTTAGAAATATAAGTCGCATTCAACTCACCTTCCTCGTCATCATTTGAAGAGAGAAACAAACTCTTATCTTCATCCATCTCAAGGTAATGAGCTTGAGAACAAGCCTCGTCAAGATCCTTGGGCTTAGCTAGCAACACCGACCTCCACAAGTGACTATGCAATCCCCCAACATAGTTCATCAAGGTGTCACGATCAAAGGTATCTTGACCCATTTGTATTGACATCTTGCGAAACACTCTAGTTTGTCCTTGTTGACTAAGATATTGCCAAACAATAGATCTTTCCTCTTTATAGCAAATAGTGTAGAATTGCTTCTTAATCAGAACTTTAAATTCACCCCACTTGCTAAGGGGTGATAACTTCTTCATAACCAAAGAATGAACATAACTCTCAAACGAAGTTAATGCATATTTAGATAACTTCAACCTTGCAAATGAGATTTGCTGACATTCACTAATTTGATGTAAATCGAAGTATACCTCAAGCTGAGCTAGCCAATGGTCTAGCCTCTCCGCATTCACCTCTCCATCATACTGCTGAATTTCAATCTTTGTCTCAACCATGAATGGAGGTGGAGCATGGTTGGCATGGGGTGGTTCTTTGATCCTCTCACATTCAAGAGCTTCCGCCAAAACACCAAGCTTCTCCATGATTAACTCAAACCTATCAAGCTTCTTCATAGAACGAGAAATACTTGCAACATCCTCTTCCAACTTGTGGAACCGTTCTTCAGCTATATGGGTCTCCTCATCATCAAAGCATGCCATGCTTCTCACTTTTTTCTTCCACTTCCTTGTGGAGATATCTTCTTACAAAGGAACCAAGTGACCTTCCCCACAAGCACTTATTGCTTGGGTAATGGGCATAAACTACACACACGGATGACACAAAACCAAACGCAACATTGAAACACAAATTAACACAACTTTGGGAAAGTGTTTGAAAACCTTTCACAGAAAAAAGGAAAAACTGCTTTGATACCAATCTGATTCGTAAGCTTGGTGGATATTCCATGCTAGGCTTCACCAACACAGACCTTATGAATCCTAGCTTACAAAGTGACTATAAAATAGCTTCAATTGCATGCAAAATAGAGCCATGAAGAGCTGTAAATGAAGGTGCACGATACTAAATAAACACATAAGTAAGAAAAGTCACAAGTACACATGAACATAATATTTATCCTGGAGAAACCCAAGAAGGGAAAAACTCCAGTGTGTGAGGCAATTATTAAAATGTAAGGCTTATTAATAAGGACATCATTAGTTATTTAACTAAAAGATGGTTGTAGCCGGTTGTAACTATATCAACTACTGGTAACTACATCACTCATAATATAATGGCAGACACACTATTTCCATGGTGTGTAATCTGCTTCTTCATTCTTCCTTGTTCACATATTCCAACATTGGTATCAGAGCCAGGTTAGCAAGGAAAGAGAGAAGGGAAGAAGTTCAGTCCCATTAAGGGCACGAAGTTTGATTCTAAGGAAATTTGAGGACACTGTCGTCACAGTCAAAATGAAGACATTGAAATTGTAAAGGGCTGGAACAAAGTCATAAGGGTTGGATAGTCTCTGAAACAAAGTCGTAGAAGCCAAACAAGCCTTCAAAGTGGTCGTGAGTGCAAAACAAAGTCGTAAGGGTTGGGCAGTCTTTAAAATGAAGTCACAGAAGCCAAACAAGCCTTCAAAGTGGTCGCGAGGGCAAACAAAGTGGTCATTTACCAATCAACTCTCCATTAAACACCATTCATAACAGTCATAATATGAAGATAATTCCATACCAGCGAGGGCATGTGAGGAAACAAGGAGAAATCGCACTCGTGAAGGAAAAATGCCAGTCGTTAATTTCTCTGCTAGGGCACGGGACGAATTTCAGATTGTTTGTTTTATCTGCTAGAGCATGAGATGAATTTCAGATTGTTGGTTTTACATTCATAAAAGGGTTTCATTGTCTTATAATTTGAAGACATTCAAAGTGGTCTAGGTCACAGTCCAAGAGTTCATTCTTAATTGTATTCACATATTTTTTCCATCTAAATAAAGATTTAAAAAATGGAGTTTGCTTTACCAATAGGCATATATTCTGGTTTCAACTTCCACACCTAGAAAGCTAAAATCCAGATGCAATTAATGAACAAAAAATTGTGGGGTATAGTTAATGGTCAAGAAAAACCACTCCCTGATGCTGCTAAATTGTTAGAGTGGCAAAGTTGCAATGATAAAGAAAAAGCTATAATCGGGCTTGCTCTTTCTGACTCTGAACTCCATCATATGGATTTAGATAAATCGTCCAAAGAAATTTGGAATAACCTGAATAAGTTGTTTGGGGCAAAAGCAGCGAACGCCAAATTTTCTTTAAAACTTCAACTGTTTCAATTCAAGATGGCCGATTCCAGTCATATAAACAATCTAAGATCTCTTCTTAGACAGTTAGCAGAGGATAAAGCTCAGGTAAATGATAAAGACTCTAAAGCCATTTTGTTAAACAATTTTCCCTCTTCATATAGAAATGTTATTTTTACTCTCAGTTAGATGCCTTCACAAACCCTAGAAGATATGACTTCATCTCTCTTGGCTGAAGAAAAGAGAACTACAGGCGATATAGAAGGTAATTCTTCAAATGAAAGTGCACCATACTCCTACGTGAGAAATAATAACAAAAAATCAAATAAAGACAAAAAGGAAATGGAATATTATTATTGC
Source organism: Taxus chinensis (assembly GCA_019776745.2). Classification (NCBI taxonomy): domain Eukaryota; kingdom Viridiplantae; phylum Streptophyta; class Pinopsida; order Cupressales; family Taxaceae; genus Taxus; species Taxus chinensis. Next base: position 56,537,462 of record CM034154.1, on the reverse strand, counting down.
AAGAAATGAGGTCATATAGCGTGGGATTGCCATGTTTGCGCCAATGACATCCTCAAGGGAATGCTCAAATCCAATGAAGCTAATGTAGCCCTTATTGAAGACCCACCAGATGTTGAAGGTGGTGAAGATTCTAATGATGAATACATCCTTTAAAGAAACCACGAATGCATATACATATTCTAAGAAGTCCACAAGTTGACGACAGGAAGGGATCCGGTGTAGATAAAGCTCAATATGCATGGTTACCTAGTTTGTTCAAGAGTCTATGGATCTTAGGAATTATACCCTTATGAGCGTTATGAGACATCTTGATGGAGCTTATGAATGGCTCAACATGGATGGTTGTCCTATAATTTGGGAGATTTGTGCTTCGGGAGTTCAGGGAGGTGGAATTGTTACGCACACGCTTATACTAAGAGAGGGGGTGAATCAATATACGATAAACTTTTACTTATTAAACTTATATCCAAAATGAAAGCATTTAAAAGCATTCAAATAACATAGCATAGAGCAACACCAAATTTACGTGGAAAACCCTCTCTCGAGAAAAACCACAAAATAAGACTGTTTGGATCTACCGTCCAATTCCAACCCAAAATTAAATTCTTTACAAATGTTCGTAGGCACCAACCTACTGGAGACACCAATCCCCAATGTCAAGCACCAACTCAGCCAATTCGTGAGCACCAACCCACTCGAGACACTAATCCCCAATTTTGTGAGGCACCGACCTCAACAATATAGACTTCCACCTTTTGTAGTTGCTTCTTCAATCGAATGATGGCAATTTTGCTTCTCTTCATACACACAAATCAGATCATACTTCCAACATGGACACTGGTCCAATTAATAAAATCATATCACTTTATATTTCTACTCTTCCTTCTTACTCTTTATTCAAATGATATTTTCATTTTACTTCTACGCTTCTCTCTTTCACTTCTCTCAAATGATGTATCTATTTCATTTTTTTTGCGTTTATTTCTCAACCTTTTCATCTATCTTGTATAGCCTTAATGTGCCTCTTCCCAAGAGGGGCGACTATCAAAAGATATGTCTCTTAAATTAATATTAATTAACTTCTTTAACTCCTTCCAAATGGGTCAATTGGGCTTGTATTTAATATTTGTGTATTTAATAATTAAAACATTGGTATACAATGTGATTGTTGTTCATTACATTCACTATTATTATATTAAATCTGATCACTGTAATACATCAAGGACACTATTTCTCTTTGACCGTTGTGCATTCTCTTTTCACATCAATGACTCCTATTCCGTGCATTCTCTTGTGACAACTCCTTTGACATCAATGACAATATTTTCAACTTGGGAATTTCGCTTGGGAACAACACCTTTACGAAGGTCATGAGGCAGCTTGATGGAGCTCTACCCAGTCAACGAACTATTGTTCAACAAAGATGCTTCTGAAGAATGCGTACTTCTATTTTGGTTCTATTGGTTTTCAGCTATGTCATATATGTTTGTTTTTGCTTTCTGTAGGGTAAGCCTTAAGAGGGGGTATTAGAATGTAAGGCTTATTAATAAGGACATCAATAGTTATTTAACTAAAATATGGTTGTAACCAGTTGTAACTATATCAACCACTTTGTAACTACATCATTCATAATGTAATGATGGACACACTATTTCCGTGGTGCGCAATCCGCTTCTTCTTCATTCTTCCTTGTTCACATATACCAACAGCAATCGCACTCCCCTTTCACTATGTAATTCACCAAAATGCACAAGTTACTGCCATTAAAGGCCTTTATGGATCACAACCTCTCTCTATCTCTCTCTCTCTCCAAGCTTGCACAAGTTGCTTAGCACCTTTCAAACACTTTTTTAACAACACTCAAGAACAGTATATCAATGTTAGGAAAGTCGCAATTAATTCTAGACAAAAAATCAAACTTGTTAAATCTTGCAATGGGAACCCAATTCCATAACTCCTTTGCAATTCTTGATTCTTCCTGACAACCATTAGGCCTCCAATTAACCCCTCTACTTCGAGAAATAGCCAAGAAGTCTAAGAAACGGATTGTGGAAGTTGAAACATTTGCAACTGTTTCAATCCACGTGTTTCTAGATGTGTGGCAAAACAAACTATTTTCACAGGTTGACACTTGTGCAACTGCCACTCTACTTTCATGGGTGGGCTTTACAACCAAAAAAGGTCTTCTATCTTCCCGAGATCATAATTGTTGCATACAAACTCGAAATCAAGTGTTGTTTTTTTTAAGTGTATTTTTTCAAAAGGAACCCAAATATGCAGTCAAAACATGCATATGATGAAGTCCATACATGGTAAAAGCATGGGAGCTATCTGATCTGATGTGTTTTTACAAGAAAGGCCTTATACAAGTGCTACAAGTGAGAATTAAATGAATTGGGCATATTTCAAATTCAAATTTTGGTAAAATTCAAATGTAGAGGAATGACATAATCTTCTCCTGGCAAAAAAACGCATCCAAAGAAAGGAAATCTTGACATCAAATCTAACAAGAAGCAGCAAGGCAAATATGCACCGCCATAGAAGCAAGACAAGCAAACATCAAAGAAAAAGCCGCTAAAAGATATTGGAAAGTTGTGCAAGAACTAAAAAAGCAAGTGACACAACACACACGAATGTCAGCCTTGAAAGGATCTTTTGACGGAGTCATCAGAGCCATATACAAAGCAAGCCTCTACCTCAACTCCATGCGTACAGTGAGAAGAGAAGCAAATTATGGATGTAAATATGAACTCCACCATTGCCAATACACGATTGACCCCTTCACTGCAAGTGGATGAGGAGCACCTTACCCATTCACAAATGTAGGTGAAAAGGATGGTTCCGCACTTCATCTTAGTCATTGGGAGTTAGAAGAACTTGATTTCTCAATAGGTTTAATCTACCAACAATACCTCACCCACAACAATACTTTGTTAGGTGGTTGAACTAGGATAGAGACATCCACAATTGTCGAGAATGGTGCCTACCGTATTCCATCAAACCATTCGAGGATGGGGGTGGTCTACAGCGAGGCGCCCTTGGATGTCTGCAACATCCTCGTAAGACAACCCTACATGTGTAAGTGCAACAATGTCTATTAAGCCAAGCCTCAAATTGTCAACATCATTTTGGGTGACAAGCTTTAAAGGATATTGGAGGTGGCCCCCGCCAAATCATTAGGCTTGATTAGTGCAAAATAGTGTCAGTGTGCTACTACTCAGATGGGGACATTTGTCCTACTCATTATCAGAAGATAGCAACGACTGCACGTGCTACGTTAGCATGTTGAATAGTGCAAAAGAAGCGTATGGACCAGATGTTGTCAAGATACAAAGATGGCTTTTCCTCATCAATAGGTGTACCTCAGAACTATCAGGTGAAACATCCAATTGACTTTGTTCCTAGAACGCCCCCCCAATGCCAAATGGACCAATGTATAATCGCTTTGTGCTTGAGAATGATGAGATCAAGCATCAGATTTGGGAACTCATTCGAAAGACCACATGTTTTCTAGCACCTCACCTTGTGGGATCCCAATTATGCTCGCCCTGAAAGAAAGATGAAGTGTGGCAACTCTTCAATGACTAGTGGGTCATGAACAAGATCATCGTCAAGAACCAATATCTGTTCTCATTGACTAATGGCCTCCTAGACTAGTTTAGGGGACCTAAGATCACTACAAAGATTGGTTTAAGTTAGGGTACCACTAAGTGCCCATCAAGGTGGATGCTGCAACAACAGCCTTCAAATCCAAGTAAGGCTTGTTAGTGTGATTGGTTGTGTCGTTTGGTCATACTAAGTGCCCATAGAACCAACTAACATTAGGAAGACGGCCTTCGAATTAAAGGAGGCTTGTTCAACTAGTTGGTTTGTGCGGCTCAATCTAACAGATGCACCAACAACATTCATGAGGATGATGAATAATATGCTACAGCCCTTTGTAGATTCTTTTGTGGTTGTTTACCTAGATGACACTCATTTTCAATAAGACATGGAAGGATCACTTGTACCATGTTTAGCAAGTTCTTGATACCCTGTGTTAACATAAGCTCTAGGCCAACATAGAGAATTGTTCCTTCGATGTGGAGAACATCAAATGTCTAGGATAAGTCATTAATAAAGACAGTGTGCATGTGGACCCAAAGAAGATCCAAGTCATCAGAGATTGGCCAGCTCTAAAGACTCGCATAACTCAGGAGTTTTCTTGGGAATAGCTAACTTCTACTACAGGTTAGTACACGGATTATCTCACCTTGTGTGGCCTTTAAATCAGGCGACAAAAGGAGGAGCAAATTCCAAGTTTGTATGGATAGAGACATAACATCAAACATTTGCACAATTGAAGAAAAGAATTTAACCACCACCAGTCCTTGTCTTCCCAAATCTTAAACCATTTTTTGAGATTGAGACAAATGCGTCAAATTTGACTGATGACACAAAATCTGAATATATCAAATATGTAAAAGAAAAAAATACTAAAGAGAAACAAATTTAAGAGGTGAAATTGAATGCCTAACACCACAAAGATGTAAATAGCAAAGTACAATTTTGATAATAAGAATCAGTTGCTCACTAAAAATCTGGAGATTAAAAGTTCACAATGAACTGTGGTTACTTGGATGCACGGTGTACATGTAGCCTTCCAAAACATGGGTGCATGGTGTATATGGCGATTGTATATGTATATAAAATATTGTACACTAAATTACCAGGAAAAGCCAATTTTGGGGACCCTGGGCTTGATTCATCTTGGGTACATATAACATAAAAAAATATAAATAAAATTCTCCATAATATCAACGTTATATGCATAACCAGCATTAAAATTTAAAATAATAATACACCACGCGATAGATAATTCAGAATATCATTAGAGTCTGCCTGGAACCAGAATTATGTGGATATTTTTTTATTTTGTCATTTCCAAGGAGATTCCAGCCCAGGATCACAATCAGATTCGTACCAGTTCAGCTAAAAGAGGGGTTTCAGAGGGCTTTGGTATCGTAAATTGTACGTATGTATCATAAATATATACGTATGTACAAGATTGTTTTAGGTGCATGTGTACGGCAGATTTGAGATCAGGTGAAGACATCCCGTAACCTATGTCACAAGGTTCAAATTTGAGTTCATGTTTGACGAGGGCAACTTTCAGTTCAAGTTCACCAATGGATAAAATTTGGTTCAAGTTCGCCAATGGATAAATTTTATAAAAAAATGTCATTAAGTTCGAACAAAAGAATTTTGTTTATCATTTTTAATTTCTAAATAAAATGCATAAATATGTCAGAGGGACAGAATGGAAAGAGCTTTCGGTCCTCTGTTTTTAGTCGGAGAGCTTTCAGTTCTCTGTTTTTTGTCGGTATCTGTGTGCATATATGCACACGTATTTATAAAACAATGCAAAAGCATGTCAAGATAATGGGTATAGTTCAAGTTCATGTTTGCCAAGCAGAAAGTTCGACAAAATTCAAACGTTTTCCATAAAATTCAGTGTACCTTGTGACATAGCCAATAACCATGTAATATTCAAAAAGTTTTTAGAAAAATGAAACAAATCAAAAGGTTTACAAGCAAGTAGAATGATGACGGCATGATCATTTAAGGCAAAGCTCCAGGTGTAGAAAAACAATGTTGAAAAGCTTGAAAAAATCACCATTCGGCAGAATCGTCACACAAAAGCAAAGAGCATAAAGATATGCAAGGAAAATGTTGCAGAAAATTGAATTTCTGTCTAAAGAAAAGCATACATTGTTACAAAAAAAATGCTCAAACCAGACAGTATCTGCCCTACTATAGCATACTTCAAAGAAACCAACACTGAGATCACTACACCATGACACATAAGATAAATTTGAAGCCACAACCACACAAGACCTGTAAAAAAGAAATACAAGAAAAATTGAAAACCTAAAAGGCAAATATAAGTTGTAACAAAATAAGAAGCAGCAGAGGCAAGTCTCCAACTTTGAAATAAAGTTCCAGACACAGTTGAAAAAAGCAAGGAAGGCTTGTAACTCCTGTGTCAAACAAAATGGGAACCCTATTAATTCACAATAAACAACCCCGAGAACAATCTGTACTACGAATAAAAAGACACTCTGATGACAAGGAAAACTTAGTAGTCAATTATGTTCTAAAAGTCTAAAGATGTAAGGGGATCAAACAGAATACAGCCTTCAGCTGACTTGTTCCCAAGATCATCATATCAGCACCATTCATAGCCATATAATTATCATCATCCTTCTGATGGTACAGGCAACAAATGAAGACTGCCAATAGTCAATAGTGACAGTAAATCTCATAAGGTTCAAACTTCAAACCTCGACTGGTTAGCTACATACAAGCCACACTCCCAAGGTTATTCAATTAGTGCACAAGTGCACCCAACCATTTTGATGCAACCACAACAGTAAACACTTCAGAATAGGCAATTCAAAAAAGGGAAATTGAAATGTTCTCATGATTGCAAAGATTTATCCTGTTTTCACAATTACAGATAGTCAACAGAAAATATAAGATTTTTGTAAACTAAATTCGCTATTTCATAAAACATTTTTCCAGAAATGGATGCATATTCATGTCCATATCAACTATAGACTTGCATTCAGATATGTGTTACATACCACAGAAACGGAAATGGAAATGTTCTTGTGTTTGCAAAGGTTTGTCCCATTTTCACAATTACAGATAAGTCAACAGAAAATATAGGATTTTGTTAAACTAAATTCTCTGTTTCATAAAACATTTCTCTAGAAATGGACGTGTATTCATGTATGTGGCAATTTATGAAGTTTGCAGAATTTATGAGCTTTTATGGATATCTGTTACTTTTAAATTTGTGCACAAGTGCATGCAACCATTTTGATACACCAGCAACCAGTATACACTTCTTAATGCATTAGATATAACAGAAAGGGAAATGGAAATGTTCTCGTGTTTGCAAAAAATTTATCAAGTTTTCGTAGTTACAGATATGTTAACAAAATTGTGAACTAAATTCTCTATTTCATTAAAAAAAATATCTAGAAATGGATGTGTGTTCATGTATGCGGAACTGTGAAGTTTTTAGAGAAGTGTTTTAGATAGTCTCCTCTTTGTGCATGGCCCTTAGTACTGAATTCCCCATAGCATTTAAATATTAAATACAGACTTGCATACATTAGATACTGTGAACTAGTCCTTCAGATGTGCATTAGATATAAGAGAGGGAAATGGAAATGTTCTCATCTTAGTATTGAATTCCTCATAGCAGGACAAGTCCTGAAGTGTATGAGAACGATCCTATGATCACATGCAAGATTTGGATTCTGGACAGTTCAAAAACATTAATGATTTAATAGAAAATAAAGTTTCATTTTAAAAGTATCCGGATGTCTAGTGGGCAGTAAAGGATTGGATATGTAACTCAAGCCCAAGAGAACCTAAATAAACATCAGAAAAAACATGTTAGTAAACAAGAAATAACAGGTGGATATTGTGTCATAACTATCAGCAAACATCCAATACCCCTTAATATTTGTTAAAGAAGGCCTAGAAAAACAAGTAAACCTTCTTAAACTTCACTGATACATCCCTTAGACAGTTGAATCCTGCAAAACGGAATTGAACAGGGCCCCCAAATATCCGACTAAAGATCCATGCCAATACTGTTGCAGCAAACCTGACACCAGACACAAAAAGTGTAACCTTACATCAAAACAGATCATCCTAGCATATGGTTGATGTAGAATATCAATCTAGCGTCAACATTATATCATTGTTTGGAAAGGCAAAATTATTCTAACATTAGAAAAAGGTCCTCCTAGCACATGGCTGGAATAGAATATTATTCTAACATCAATATTATATCATTTTTTAGTGAGCCAATGGTTAATCTAACTCAACATAAACATTGTTACTAGGCATTGACCTCCCTAATGATAAAGGTATATTCTGCATTTTTTAAAATATCGAAAGTGTTATATAATTATAGGGAGACATTATACACTTGTTAGTGATGATTGTTGACATGATTAACAATGTAGGATCCCTAACAAGCTTTAACATTGGTTTGAGGTATGAAAGGACAAATAAACTGTGGTAACATTCGATAGCCTATCATTTTGCAGGAAGCTAAGGGAAAATTAGGCAAAGTCTCATCTATGATACAGTATCAAAGACTGGGTCGCATACATGCAATTTAAGCCTTCAGAAAACTACAATACATTGAGCATTACATTGTAGTCCACACCATTTACATATTTTTAAATCTATCATACTTTGAGGCCTTAATGCAAGAGATTAAACATGTCAAGAATACATGTGAATTTTCTGAATAAAACTGCATAGAAATTCCAAGAATAACCTAAATTCACTAACTAGATTTAAAACTTTCTACAGTATTATCCAGTAAGTGCAGTTTAAGACTCCAGGAAACTCTAATACGTTCAGCAATACATTATAGTCCACACTGCTTGCATATTTTGAGACCTTAATGTAAACATGTCAAGAATATGTGTGTATTTTCTGGATATAACTGTGTATTCAGCTCAAGAATAGCCTAAATTCACAAATTGGATTTAAAAAATTTTATGCAGTCTTATCTAGAAAATTCACACATATAGTACACTGCAAACAAACTCTCAATTGAAGATATAAATACAATTCCTTTTAATAACCCAACAAATTGTCAAATTTGACAAAAGTTCTTGCCATCCTTTTTTTAATAGTTCAGATTCAGAAGAAAACAACCCCAATCAGTACACTAAAAAGGGTTTTCATTTGAACATGCGTCTGATTCAACCTCAATTTTATCAAAATGATTTACTATCTGAAATCTCTTTCTGAAAGAAGAAGGTTGCAGAAAAACCAAGATCTAGTTCAACAGAAGTTAATAACATGTGATTGAAGACAAAGTCATAGTTGATTAAAAACACCCTTTTCTACAAAAAAATGAAAGACTATTACTGTATAGGATCCCTCAAATAGATATCCTTTTTTTTTCAAAATGGGATTTGTTTCAAACATAGAGATTATGGTTTTTTACTTCCACATGGTGGTCATTTTAGCTACATTTTTGGAAAAAAATGAATTTCTTGTTTCGCTACTGTAATCTTTTGGATTGTAAGGGATGAATTTATCAAAGAGGGAAACGATACGTCAATATCATCTGATACATGGAAATATATACCAAATGTTCCGGAGCATGATACGTCTCTTTTTATTTTCATTGGGTTTTTCTTTTACGTTTCCTACATAGTTCCCTTATACTTGATTCGGTTTTATAGTAAAGTTGAGCTTCTCGAAGATTTGGAGTATCGGCCCTACTTTAGAAGGTAGGAAAAGTGATGCATTCTTTTAAATGATCATATTTTATTATAATTTCTCTTGGTATGGTTGATGCTTAACATTCCTCAATTATGTCAATAGGGAGATGGATCCTAATGATATAGGATTATCATAAATACTGGAAATTTTGTATGTCCAACATTTGAAATGGCATGTCAAAAAGTATAGGATATCGAAATAGCTTGTAGAGAGAGTTTTGTATGAATATGGAACGAATGATTTCTTTTTAAAAGAGAATAGATTGTTTTCAGTACAAGAATGAATCTCTCAATTTGAATCAAAATTTACTCCCCCTAATGGTATCTTTTCTCAATATTTCAAAAAAAAGAAACACTCAAGACTGACTGACTTTTGATATTTAACTGGAACAATTCAGCTAGGTCTCAAGAATAAAATAGGTTTAATGAGTGATGAGTTTGATTCCTTTTTTTTAACAGAAAGGGAGTCTTCCTTGCTTTTCACCAGCAGATTACCCCTCTGCCAACTCACCCATCTCTATCAAACCAAGTGATACTTTTCCCACTATGCTTGGTATCATCCCTTTCAAATAGAATTTTATTGACAAGGCCTAAAGAAACTGCACGATTGTATTCGGCCAATTGTCTAGCAGCAAATTCTGAATTTCTTTCAAAACGGTGGAGACATGCTCAACTATGATGTTGAGCAAACATCTTCAAGTAAGAAATCATACTTTGAACATGAAAAGGTCATAAGGTCTCTGGGCTGGCCAGAAAAGCCAAAACACATATATGAAGAACAGTCCTATGAAAACAAATCAAAAATCTTTTGGCACAAACCATGGAATCCTCTATCTTTGGAGTATTATGCGAGAAGATTAAGCTAATTCACGTTTACACTCAAATTCGCAAAGTTGATGTATCCTTGTGTCATATGAATTCCAAGCATTCGTGAAGTGAGTGATTACTTCTACTTTATTGTGTTTATTGATGGAATTCCTCAGAGATCTGTATAACGTGGGTAATGATGAGGAAGAACCAATATCAAACAAAATATAGTTGTTATTTCTTCGACTCACATTCCTAAAAAAGTGGATCTACTTCTAATAATTTCTCCTTATGGTAAATGAAGGTTCAATACAAATTCAAGCTCCCTCGTGATATCCGGAATGAAGATCAAGTTTTGTAAAGTAAACAGCACCATGCAACTCATGTAGAAAATCATCAATTACAAGAATAGGAAACTTATCTTTGATTGTGTACTTATTGAGTTACCTATAATCATGACACATGTGCCAATTGCCATCTTTTTTACACACCAGCACTACTGAATAAGAATAAGCACTCTGACTATGACGGATAATCCCTACTTCTAACATTTCTTGTACTATCTTCTCAATCTCACTCTTTTGCACATATGGGTACCAACAAGGTTTAATGTTGGGCGGCTGGCTCCCTAGTACTAGCTGGATGGCATGATCATGGTCTCTTTTTGGAGGCAAACCCTTTGGTATATCTCCAAACACAACTAAGTGCTCATCTATAATTGCTTGCATATCTGATGGTATTATTGCATTTGACCAATGTGCTTCCAATGAAAATAGTTGTGCCACGAACCCCTCTGCACCTTTTTTAAGCATTTTTTGCATCTAGTGAGAGCTCACCAATTGTGGGGACTTTGCTCATAATCCTATTAGTTCAAAAATCCTCTCTTCTGACTGAAAACGCAAGAACAAATCTTGGAAGTTCATCTCAATGGTTCCCAAGGTGGTAAGCCATTGAACTCCTAACACAATGTCTGCTCCTCCCATGGCAATGGCATACATAGGGCTATTGAGCAAGTAATCTCCCATGGTGAGTTTAATGTTATGGCATTTCCCTAAACAACTAACAATAACCCCATCAGCGATCATTACTTGACATTCAAGAGTTGGATAAACAAAACAATTCAAGCACACCGCCAACTTATGATTGATGAAGTTGTGAGTACTTCCCGAGTCAATTAACATTGTTACACTCTGTTTTTTCAAGAATCCAACCACTTTGAGGGTTTGGGGGGTGCTAATACCTGAAATCGCATGACACGAGATCGTTGGCTAGGGATCTCCTAACTCCTCTTCAGGCTCAACAATGACCTCTACCTCTTCATCTTCTTCCTTCTCTTCTTCTTCATTGGGCCCCTCAATGTAGAACAACTTCTTTTCAGCATATTTATGTCCCGGTCCATATTTGTTGTCACAATTAAAACATAGCCATTTTGCTCTCTTTTCTTCAATTTGTTGAGGTGTTAGTCGAATTGACAGAAGGACATGATGGTGTCGAGGTGCTACGGTCTCTGATGTTAGTGAAAGTTTGCCTCATGTTGGAAAGAAATTTTTCCTCTGCCCTACATGCTATGATAGTAGAATCATAAACCTTAAGTGGATTAAACATACGCACTTCATGCTCAATGTGGTCCTTAAGACCCCCAAAAAATAGGCCATTCAGATTCCCTTCCAGATTATTCTCCACACACAAGGACAGGTTTTGGAACTGATGAACATAGTCTTTGACTGATCTTGATTGTCGTAACTTTGTTAATTGGCTTAAGTAATTCTTTGACACACTAGAACTATAGTGCAATTGTAGCTCTTCAGTAAAAATTGTCCATGTGACACTGAGACCATTCTCCTGCCTTTGAGAACATAACCATTGATACCAGACGAATTGCTCAGGATTCGAGATACAAGGATGTCATGGTCATCTTTTGTCCATATGGGATATGATGTAGATCAAAGAAATTCTCCATTTGGTTAATCCAATTGAGTGGATCCTTTCCATCAAACTTATGTATTTCCACTTTCGGAAACATTTCGGGCTTGCAAAGTATTTGGATTTGTATTCAGTTGGCTAGAAGATCCACCATGGCTAGTATGTCCATTACTGTTGCCTGAAGATCCGCCTTAGTTGATATGAGTATGATTGAGTTGTGGTTGATTTGAAAGATGATGATGAACCTTTAGATTTGTACTGAGTTGTTGCATGATACCACTCAATCGCTAATTGATCTTTTCTACATCTCCCTTATTGGCCATCTCAAATTGTAGGATTTGCAGATCATACTCAAGTTGGCTTACCCTATGATCCACCAAGGTAAACCCTAGCACTGAGGATATCGTAGTTACCCCTTCTGACTCCAACTCCTCAACAATTACCTCATCCTTGTCTGGAGTTTTACCTAGAGTGACAGGATTATTTTTGCTTCTTGTGGAAGGCCTCACCATGATGCCCAAGAATAGTAGGATTTAGGGATCAAGGCTGAAATTTAGGGATCAAGACTGAAATTTAGGGATCAGGGCCGAAATTTAGGGTTTGGGGTTTCGAGAGGAAGTAGGTCAATTATGAAAAAACTCGAGCAACGAACTCAAACTAATTTTTTATCCCCTTTTTGAAAATGTAAAGAACTTGGAAAAACTCCACAATTTTTATCCCCTTTTTCCAACTTGGAAGAACTTGGAAAAACTGATATAACTTTTGCAAAACAAGTCAAAAAATCTTGAAATTTGAAGAGGATCTTACTTGACTGATTTCGCAACACCACAAAAAAATTGCAGAAAAATGTGCTACCGTTTTTTATACATAGCTGAACCTTCACAATTAGGGTTTTGATGCAGTTCTAGCCGAAATCAAGCTCTGATACCACTTGTAATGAAATAACTTAGATAGATCTGAATATCAGCAGCAATAGAACACCAAAGAACACTAAAATGTAGAGAAATGATCACAATATGCAAGTAGAATAACTTAGCCACTTCAGGGGGGCAGCCTCCAAACCATACAATAAGACTCAAGTGCTCAATATGATGATCAACTACTACATTCTAACTCCTATATATATTGTTCCTCTATTATGGCCATCACCAAGGCTGACCCACTAATGATATTATAACATATATATAAAAGATACAACATGATAAGAAGTTATGATAGCTACAAGTCGGCCATACACATCTAATGTAAGATATAGGATTAAGGGCGTAGCATTGGGGAATCATATAGGTATTCTTAATATCCTCCCAGGTCATCCCCCATCCATCCCTATATAAATCGCTGAATGTTTTCAAGCCATTAGGAAACCACTTCCAGGCCAAGCAACTTCTGGTGAAGGTTAGGGGTTTACCTTTATACCTGAGATTCCACACAAAGATCTAAATCCTTGACATCTAGCGTCAAACCATGAAAAAATGGGTTGAGTGACAATCGGTGTTTTGACCTAATCCCAGACCTTCCAAATTGATGAAAACATGGCATAACCATTGGCTTTACAAAGAAGGAGCCGAACATTAAGTCAATCATGTGCAACTCTTTCCACTTCTTGTGTGTTATTTAGGGTATCCATTGCTAATATTGAACCTCGCTATCACTTTCCATGGCTCATCACCAGTCAGATGCAAAGGGCTAAATAAAATCTTCCTTTGCAAAATAAGGCATTTAAAGCATTCTGAGATTCAAGTACAGAAGTTTGGAATATAGGCTAGATGAAACATTTAGAATTTTACTGTGTAAGTTTTTTGGAACATTCTTAGCACACAAAGGGTTAAGAAAAATCTGCATCTAGAATGTAACGTATTTGAAGCATTCTTAGATGCAAGTACAAAATTTTGGAATATTTCCCAGATGAAGAATTTCAATGCAACAAGTTTCACCATGTAAATTTTCTAAAGCATTCTTGATGCAAAGGGTTAAATAAAATCTTCCTTTGCAAAATAAGGTATTCAAAGCATTCTGAAGATTCAAGTACAGGAGTTCGGAATATTTGATAGATGAAACATTTAAAATTCAGCAAACTTCACTGTGTAAGTTTTTTAAAACGTTCTTGACGCACTAAGGGTTAAGAAAAATGCATCTAGAATGTAACGTATTTGAAGCATTCTTAGATGCAAGTACAGAGTTTTGGAATATTTGCTTGGTGAAGAATTTCAATGCAGCACGTTTTACCATGTAAATTTTCTGAAGCTTTCTTGATGCAAAGGGTCAAGTCACATCTGCATCTAGAATATAAGGTATTTACAGCATTCTTAGATGCAAGTTCAAAATTTTGAAATATTTGCTAGATCTAGCAGTTTAATTCAGTAGGAATTACAATGTAAATTTCTAAATCATTCTTGATGCAAAGGGTTAGGTAAAATATGAATCTAGAATGTAAAGTCTGTAAAGCATGCTTAGATGAAACTTACAGTGTAATTTTTCCAATGTATTCTTGATACAAAGTATTAAGTAAATTCTGCATCTAGAACATAAGGTGATTAAAGTATTGTTAGATGCAAGTACAGAATCTTGGAATATTAGCCGGCTGAGACATTTCAAATCAGTAATCTTTGACATGTAATTTTGCCAAAGCATTCATTGCAAAGTTGTAAGTAAGATCCGTATCTAGAATGTACAGTATTGAAACCATTCTTAGATGCCAGTACATAATTTTAGAATCTTTACCAGATGAGCATCTAAACTCGGCAAGTTTTATTGAGTAATTTTTCCAACACATTCTTGATGGAAAGGGTCAAGTAAAATTTTCTTCTATAGTGTAAATTCTTTTAGAGCATTCTTTGATGCAGGTATGGAACCGTGGAATATTTACCGAAAGAAGCATTTCAATTCAGCAAGTTTTACCATATAACTTTTCCCAGGCATTCTTGATTCCATGTGGCAATACGTATGTAACGTTTACAAATCTGCATCTAGAATGTCTATTGTTTTAAGCATTCTTAGATGTGTAGTACAGAGTTGTGAAATATTTTCTGAACGAAGCATTTCAAGTCAACAAGTTTTACCATGCAGACTTTTTGAACCAGTCTCGACAAAAACGCTTATAGTATATAAATTAAAGCACTAGTCAAAGAAAACCTTAGAGAACAAGACATTAAAAGAACTCTTGGGAGAGACATCATTTAAGGGTTATGGATTTCTCCGCCCATAGTGACATTCAATCTAAGTACGGCAATATCCTGACATTAGACCTAGCCTCCATGAAGAGGTTAAACTTATAAAACCATGGGAATTTCTAGCCAAAATTAACAATAGAAAGCCTACACTTTATAAGGAAGATGTAGCGCGGTGAATTGATTATCTTAATGCACTTAAAACTTGCATTAAAGGGCAGCTTTGGTTTTGTGTTACAATAGACATCGGTAAACAGTCATGGCATGACATCCGGACCAAGTACATTGATATTGAGGTTTGATGACATTCTGCCCTCATTAAAAAGGAGACACTTGCGAGAGCAGGGGAATTCTTAATCAAAGCTAACAATAGAAAGCCTACACTCCATATAACAAAATTAGCAATAGAAAGCCTGCACGCTTTGTGTTTTCATGGATCATTGTTATAGCACACCTTTGGCTTTGTGTTTCACTAGACAATTATGGTTTCTTTGCCTTCTCTGCTTCCATATACAATTATGTTATTGAAAGAAGTTAATAAATTAATCTAATTTCAAGGTTAAGCTGAAATATGACTTACTTGACAATTAACCATCCGATAAACGAAAATCCGAAAAAGCACAACAGAAATTTGCCTGGAGAGACCTCCATGGCCGCTCCACCTCCTCGAAGCCTTCCAGAGCGGGTCACGGAGCTCATCCAACTCATTCGCTGCACCGCAAAAATGAAAATAAATAGATAAATGACCCTAGATCAACAATGATATTCTCCGCTTATGCGATTATCTTCCTCTTGCCACTTTATTTCAGCAGAGATTCCGGATAAACAATTGCCCCTCTCCCCCATTAATTTCTGTTAGTCTTTTTGTTTGTTTGTTCCTTCCTCGAGCACGCGGATCGAGCCAGAGTCGTACCACCGCTACTGTATGCAATACAATGTAATGTACCGATCGATCCAGAAAAGTGCAGGAGAGAATGAATTAGGGATGAGAAGAGATAACGGCATCATTATCATTGGTTTATGGTAATTATTAAAATCGGCATGCCCGTCACGTCTGCGTCCGCGGGTTTAGCTTAAAAAAAGCTGCCCCTCGCCGGAGGATTGCGATCGGACCCGGGTAATCGCAGGTCAGAGAGAATCTTTTTTAAACCTCCGGGAGATCGTGCTCGGGCCGGGGAGACAGAACTATTCTTTAACCCGCTGTAAAGGAGAGTGGTCCTGAGGTGAAGGATGTCATGCGACCATGGCTTGCATGGGGGCTTTCACGGACCGTAGAAAGGTGGGCTTGTACAATGTCATGTACAAGAAGTTGGAGGAGTGAAGGTGTAACATAGAGAACGAAAGACACTAGATTGTTATTCAACTACGGAGAAGGGCTCTAAATAGAAAATGTGATAGTGCACATAGGGAATTAAATTAAGAGGAATAAAGTGTTCGCCTCTATATATAATCTCATTTCCATTGATATCCTCGAACTTATTGATGGAAAAGGGTAAATGAAAACTAAACTATTTTGAATGCTATGAAAGTTGTCTTGTTTTTCTGCGAATATACAATAAATATCATTTGTAAGAGTTTTTCGTCAATATGTATTTGGCACTGCTTTCTTAACATTTCAGGGATGTAAAATTCACTAAATTTGAAACATTGTCTTGTGTATATTCCTATGCCATTTATTTTGGCATTTTGTGGCTTTGTAGTGTGAAGGAACATTTAAAGAAGATGAAAGAGGACTAAGCATGTAAGTATTCTCATAAAATTTGTAATCAATTTATCGAAATTAAATACATTAAGAGTTGATTCATTGAATGTTATTTTCTAATGGTATATGTGTTTAATGATTGGAATGGAGGTTGATATAGCAATGCAGATGCAGTCGACCAATATCACATGCATAATGTAATAAGATTTTATAATATATGCCATGAAGAAACCAATATGGATATGATTATTGTAATCTTATGAATTGAATACATTTTTCAAGAGGATGTTCGACTAAGGGGGCGGACTCCTACATATTTTTTTACATCTTGTGTGTTGTTTAGGACCACAGGAGTTGTTCCTAGCATATGAAGTGTTGAAGAATAGTATCAAATGCAAGTTGTATCTCGTGTGATAAAGGACTTGTGGTTGGAGAGGCAGAAGAAAATGAGCTATCATTTGTTCAATAGAACAAGGACATTGTTGTTGAAGTAATTAAAGTTAAAGGAGCTAAGGTGAAATATTGCATGAGAAATGGGGTGTGTTGACCAAAATGAGCTCACACTTCATTTTAGGCAATTAATATCTAATTTTCGCACTTGAAGGCATTTGATCCCGGTGTTTCATGTTTTTCAACACCTAGGAATCTTCAAGCTTGTCAAATTCACTTACACAGATCAACTCTGGGATCACATAGTTTGAATCAGAATAAAAATTTATCAGATCACTAGTTTTTGGGGCTTATATGGGTTGGTGGCGTTTAGATGGTTCATTTTACAAAGGAGCCCAGTCGTCAATTTTTATCAAGTCGCAAGGACAAATTAGTGAGTTTTCACCAATGCTTCGGGACTAAGTCCCTCCTCTTGGTAGTGGGAAGGCTCCCATTTATTGAATGTACAAAAACATATTGAATGTACAAAAACAAATCGGTGGTTGGTTGTAAAGTCAGGGATCACACAAAAATACTCCACTAGACCTATGGCGAATTACTTTTACTTAATACAGGGGAAGCATTTGCTTAGAAAAGGAAGTAGATGGGAGTAAGAATGTAGTGAATGGAAGGTTAATTTTGTGAATAGGAGCTTGTAGATTTCGCAACATTAACCGAAGTAGATCCACACTCAATTAGTGAAATGCAACCATGTAAACAACAACGAGACTAACAAACCAAAGACACAAATTTGTATTGATTCATTTATTAAAGGTACCAAGCCCTTTCTTGGTTTTACAAGATCACCATGCTTACAAAATTGAGTATGCAAAAAGTAGAGGAAACATAGACAAGAGGAAATAGAAGAAAGTAATCTTTTACTTGTATCTAGTAGAGCAAAAGCTATCCACTATCAGCTTGCAATTGACAACCATTTGGAATGGAGGAGCCATTCCAATTTATAGCATTACAAAATTTATTTTCATCTCCTTCCACACGGCTTTTCACGTTTCCTCGACATTTGTGACCTTTTATATTTCTAGGGAATAAAAGTGAGCAGTTTTCTTATTAATGAAAAAGAAATCTTACAATGTATAACTAAAGGTCACTTAAGTGAATAAAATAATGAAAAAGTGCATCCTTAATAAAGAATTAGATATGGAGAGAGAAGAGAGTTGATCAATCTGATCAAGATGAAGCCTCCATCAATGAAGAATTGGGTGCTGGAGAACGTTGAGGGAATACTCCTAGGATGATTTTTTCACCTTTGAACTCTTTATTGAAATGGGCCATAGCAGATGCCACCTTGTCTGCCTTTGGAATACACACAAAACTCAAAGTGTTTATCCAAGTTTTAGGATCGTTGTCAAGGGTCTTACATTGCTTGAACCAAACCTAATGATCCCTCGTAGTATGAGAGATTGAACCTCTAATTTCCACAAGATATTCCAAAGTGTCCTCATTGAATGAGAAGGGATCTCCTACCTCTTTCTTGGCCAACTCTTGGAAGGACTTAAGGAGATCTTTCGCAGATGAATGTTCATTGAGCGGAGGTGACCTAAGCTTTTGTACACTTTTGTTGATACCTTCCAAGATTTGGGATGTGTGATCTCCACAAAAATCAAGCTTAGAGATAGCATCGTTTAACATGGTGTACCTAGCACTCATCGTGTGAGACCAAATAGGAGACAAGTTGTCAAGGATGGAAGTGAACACATTTTTGCTCACTAGGGAATGAGAATCAAGATTGCTCATTTTAGATACTAGTGGAAAGACATTATCCCAATGGGATTTTTCTTTCTTAATCTCCTCCTTGGTCACTTTCACTTTGGAGGTGGCGGTGAGGGAAAATTCAAACAATGAGAGAACTTTTGGCAACGTTGCTTTTCCTTTCTCAAGGATCCTTTCAACCCACTTATCATTAGCTCTCCCTTGCATTGTATAGCCTTGGGATTTCTCGATCAACTAAGGTTCAAAGTTGTTGATGGTAGGAATCACTTCTACAGGAGGAGGCAACACTGCATTGGGTTCTAGGAATGATTGCACATAAGCAGTAAGAATTCTCACGTGCTCCTCCAATTGTTGCATTATTTGTTTGTACTCTTCATTTCGAGCAAGTAAGCAAGTCGTAGACTCCTTGAACAGATGTGCATCACTTTTGTTTGTGGCTTGACCCAAGGAGATCTTTGTTAGCTTGAAATCATATTGAGTCATCTCTTCCATAGGTTTCGCAATTGTATACAAGAAAAACTCGGCAAAGTGAAAGACAAGCAAATAAACAACAACAAACCTTTCTCTAAGCTTTTCTTGCAATGTCAATGATGAAATTGCTGAAGTGCACACACACTTGTTAAATTTCTTATGACTATTTGATTATGGATCCTCTAAATTAATCTCCAAATGAAGGAATTGTGTTACAAGAAAAATTACACGTCGAATGGAAAATGAGCAGAGGTTAGTTGTAATTACACAAAGCTTCCATAGATCGTTTGTGAAGGATATGGCTTTTTAATTATAACTGAAGGAGAGGCCATGGAGTGGTTGAAGGTATTTAATGAGATCATGATTGCATATTCTTAAAATAGTGTTGGATGAGGTTATAGTAGTTCAAATGGATTGAATATCCATTGAAAGCCAGTAAATTTTCAGTTAGTAATAAGTTTGTATCCAGGATGATGGTTGTACGTGCAATTTTGTTGCTTCCACTGTTGTAGGATTCTAGAAGTGGCGTTGAGTGGGGTGACTAAGATAATGAAGTGGAGCTTAAGTGGAG
This sequence comes from Taxus chinensis, assembly GCA_019776745.2. Taxonomy (NCBI): domain Eukaryota; kingdom Viridiplantae; phylum Streptophyta; class Pinopsida; order Cupressales; family Taxaceae; genus Taxus; species Taxus chinensis. The sequence goes on along the minus strand of CM034154.1, from coordinate 56,517,353 downwards.
GATGATTAGATAATTAAATATTTAATTAAACTAGCTAAGGATCATACGAGTATAGTTTAAGTATAATTAGAATTAATTTAATTAATTCTAAAGGGGATGTGATAGATTTAATTGAATTAAATCTAGGAGGGATGAATACTTAGATCATTGTAGAATTAATTTAATTAATTATAAAGGAATATGAACTTAATATATTATGTACAAATGATATCAATAACTAAGAATAGGCTAGTGTAGACACGAATCACGCACTTGGTTACATTTCTAGGTCCTAAAAACATACTAGCATTTGCATGATTCCTAAGCATGAAACCTAGTAATTGACAACTATCTTTGGCCTCTTTTCTTTGTTTCTTTCTTTCTATTTGGTCTTACACACCCTACAACCCAGTCAGGAATTTACTTGTTTATCTTTCATGGCTTCAGACACCAATGCCCAGCCAGGACAATAGTGCCCAGGCACTCCTATCCCTCATAGGCCCCCTTGACCCTTTTCTTATCTTACTCACTCCTTTTGGGTCTCTTTTATCTTTTGGAATCTTTTTCACTTATGGTTCTTCCTTCTAGTTTTCAATTACTTAAATTCAAACAAGGGAATCATATAAATACATAGTCATGTGTTCAAAATCAAGGAACCAACATTAAGCATTACTATCATCACCTAAGCATGCATTCAAAAGGAACCTAAAGAACTCCAAATAATTCATCGAGCATTCATCCAAGGGACAAGGGATGCATACTCTGCATACATAACATATGAATGGGAAGTTTATTCTATTCCATCCACACATTCCACTACATTTTTTACATTCTAGCTACATCACGCTATTAAGTGCAACTTGCACAAGGGCATCCTAGAGCATCATTTCTACACACACTCATAAGAACTACATGGATTCTGAGATGTAATGTAGTGGTCGGTCGTAAGTTCACTCTCGGGGTGATCGACGGGGTTAGTCTAACTCCCCATTCTCCATATTTATTTTTTAGGTTTGATGTGGTTTGTGGGCTTGTGTAGGTGAACATATCTTTTTGTAGGTTACAGGTACCTTCGGCATTCAAGGAGTGAACAATATCAAGCAATCAACAGGGAACAATTGCGACACTCTTGTGACACAACAAAAGTATAATTCTAACCATTTGCGCAGTCACAGGAACCCAGAGTCCAGTCTCTAGCATCCAGGCCCCCATGTCCTACCACAAGTGCACCCATGTCCAACCTTGTTTGTAAGTTTCCAAAATTTATATTGATCAATTAATGACACTCTTTGCAACATGTTCAACACTTTTCCTAGACCAGATCAGTTCCAGATCGAGCATAAATCAGTTAAGTCTCTTCATCTATCTCTTGTGCTTAGGGTTTTATGTTTACATCTTAGTTTGCTTGTGTCATTTATGTATTTCATTTTATTTCAATAATTGACTCTGCAATATTTAGATTTAATTAATTCAAATTAAATTAAATCATTTGGTGAACCCCACTTGTGATCATACACTTGGATCCTCATTTTTCTTATTCTATCCAATCTTCTTTCATGGCTCCTAAAATTCCTCAAATCTCTTTGCATGATGTACTTCAAATGCATCCATCTTGCAAAGTTATTCTCCAAAAAACCCTAGACACTATGTATCTCCCTCACAGTATGCCACCCACTCAAGTAAGTGCCATTTTCGATTGTCTATCTGATGACTCTATCGGTCCTAATCCTCCATCCAATCAACCCATCTTAGAGTCAATTCAAGCTTTACATTGTTTATTTCAAGACAAAATTCAAGCTATGGAAACAACAATTACATCTCTTAAAGCTGAAATCCAACATCTCAAGGATGCTTCTCAAGCCCATGCTAGTTCTCCTTCTACATCTCATTCTACTTCTATGTCTTCTACATGTGCTCATATCAGTGAACCTCAAGTCTTACTGCTACCCACACCTCTCAAGTTTGATTCAAATGTTAAGCAACATGATATTCTTCCTGAGCTCCTCACTCACCAATTGATCAACTTACCAACTACTCATTGATACCCTCCTTATCGGCTTGTAAAATACATTGGTCTCCCATTTTGTCAATTATCACCAACTTAATGGACATCATGACAATGATTGATATGCTTTAAAATGAAGAATTAATCACCTTAAGCATCAGGGTTTTATTTCATTTGCTTCACAACATCCTGACTACATCTTCAATTGCTAAATCCCAATGGGATCCCAAATTTGGTCCTTCCATGTCTAATGAGCATCATTCTAATTACTAATGTTCCTCCTTCAGTCAGTCAAGATCCACCTATCTAACCCATTCCAACTAAGAAACTAAACCCCCTCCTCTCAACAATTAGTCCTCCTTTAAAAATCCCCCCTCCTCCTCTCAAGTCTTCTACAACATTATCAATTCCAAATAAGAAACCACCATTCAAGATCATCTCCACCCTACCCACTTCTACTCCAATTCTTTTATAAACAAGTTAATCCTTACATTGATAAGATGCAACACATTTCAAGATCCCTGCCACCAACCATGGTCCTTCTCACATCACCTCATAGAAAGCAATCAATTCTTACATTGATGGGGGACACATTTCAAGCTCTGCCACCCTTCTAATCACTATGGTCCTTCTCACACCATCGCATAGCTTCTCCATCATGTCAATACTTGGGGGGCATCATAGCTTTTGACCCACTGCTTTATCATTACCTATGCACATTTTTCAATCTGTTCCACTATTTTCATACTCATGCAAGGGTCTTCTGAAATGCCTCACCACATTAATTTCTAATATTTCTATGTCACTCAAACCTATCTTTCTACACACATTGTATCGTCATTACCCTATGACGCACTCTAGTTCCACAGTTCATACTCGACTGTTGAGGGTCTAAATCTGAAATGAACCTTACCACATTCACTCTTCATGCTCTATACTTCATGATCTATCTTTCTAGCACACAATATCAAACCATTTCCCAATGACACACTCTTGTTCTATGGTTCATTCTTGACTATTGAGGGGGCATTTATAAATGAACCTCATCTCATACACATCCACTGGGGGGCATGTTGCTCCTATCATCTTCACACATTGCATACCATTCCATCACACTCATACATTGCATTTTGCATATCTTGGTTGCACTTATTCTTGCTTGCTTATACTATTTACATGATTACACTTTGTTTTCCATGCTAGATAATTACTTAATATGTCATTATCATTCTATATACACATGCATTCACTTGGTCTTTTGTGAGTGAATGCAGATCTCTTATAGATTTTCCCATGTTGCAATGATGCTTGGCACTATACCTTTTATCAGTCCCACCAAGGCTCCTAGGGGCATCTACATTTCCTACTCTCACACATTACAGGTGTTATTATTTCATCATTTACTACTTCTACTTTCTAGCACATTACTTTCCATTGATACATACATGCCTTGACATAATTTTTATCTTTCTAACATGCTAACAGGTGCTTCATGTGTAGCATTTTCTTTATAGGACTATATGCCACCATGGTTATCTGATACACTTTGCTTGACATTGTTTGCCATTGTATGTTATTGTTTTCAGGATATGCCCTATGTTTTGTATGCTTTTGGCCACTTCGGCCCTGATTGTCTTGTGACATTGTGAGCGATGTCCCATGTTTGAAACCCATTTTTCATGGTCCACTTTGTTTGCACACTTGCTTGTTACATTGTCTTCTATTGCATGTTAGTTACTTTTTCTACTAACACATGTTACTATCCACTTTGTTTGCATGTGCCTTGGTTTCTACCATGCACATCCCCTACCCCCTGCATGTATCAGTTTTAGGTCATCATCAGGTCCTCTCTTTTGGGCCACACACTCCTACAGTTGTCACATGCACCTCAAATGAGGGGGGCATACATTGGGTGAACAAATCACCCCTACAAACAGCTCAGAGCTATAACACATCATTGGTTACAGTAATTAAAAAGGAACACAGTCACAAAATGACCCAGAATTTGACTTGGGTCCTCAGCACAACATAGACACCAGTGCCCAGACTCAGACAACGACTCTTGGGCACCTGTGTCCTCCCCTAGGGCATTAATGTCCTGGGGCACATACAATCATCTTCTCATATCAGCACAGTTTACAAAAGCCTTCAAAGCAGTTTCTACAGTTACAGGCACAGTCCTTCAGTTACAACATGCATGCAATCTCCTACAATCCATTTCAATCGAAAACAATTACATTCGGAACTAATTAGAGACAACAGGAAAAAATCAGGGATGTACCATTAATAGTGGTGCTTATTGGGTAGATTCATGGATAGAGAGTAACACTAGACCTCTCTCCCCAACACTTTCTCTTTTGCATGAGATCACCCAAAAAACTTGTTCTTGGCATGAGATCGCCCAAAAAACTCACACTTGGCATGAGATCACCTCAAAAAAATTCTCTTAGCGTGAAATCGCCAAAAAAACTCGCTCTTGGCCTGAGATCACCCAAAAAACTTCTCTACACAACATTTCAAGACACTTTTCTATCCTTTATACACTCTTTTACATCAGGTGCACACTTTCCTTTACTACACTTTTACATACTTTTGCACACTTTTCTCATGATTTTTCATATACAAGACTTTGACTACTCTTTCTATCTTCTTTGTAGGTTTGTCCTTAATACACAACAAGAAGTAACACTTCAAGTACAATACACAACAACATAGGTACAATGTGATATACATACGCTTCACCCCTAGGGTCACTTTCCTTTCCTAGTTTCCACACTTCACTTTGTATCATCACTTCCACGCTTCACTTGTCCACTCGACATTTTACCGCACACTCTACATGGTTATCATAAGGTATACATATTCTATCTACTTTATGTTATCAAGTATTCACTCAACAACATAAAGTGGGGGAAAATGTAGACACAAAATCACGCACTTGGGTACATTTCTAGGTCCTAAAAGCATACTATCATTTACATGATTCCTAAGCAAGAAAACTAGTGGTTGACAACTATCTTTGGCCTCTTTTCTTTATTTCTTGCTTTCTCTTTGGTCTTACACAACTTACAGCCCAGTTAAAATTACTGATTTATCTTTCATGGCTTCAGACACTAACGCCCATCCAAGACAACAAGTGCACCCAGGTCTTGTCCCTCTAGGCGCCCTTACCCTTTCTATCTTACTCGCTCCTTTTGGGTCTCTTTTATCTTTTGGGCATCTTTTTCACTTATGGGTTGGCCTTCCAGTTGTCAATTATGAAATTTAAACAAGGGAATCATATAAATACATAGTTATGTGTTCAAAATGAGGGACCAAACACTAAGCATTACTATCATCACCTAAGCTTGCATTTAAAGGCACCTAAAGCACTCCAAGGCATCCATATAAAATTAATTCAAGGGACAAGGGTTGCATACTCTGCATACACAACATAGGAAGGGGAATTTATTCTATTCCATCCACACATTTATTACATTACTACATTCTAGCTACAACCTGCTATCAAGTGCAACTTACACAAGGGCATCCTAGGGCACAATTTCTACACACACTCACAAGAACTACATGGAGTCTGAGATGTAGTGCAACGCTCGGTCATAAGTTCACTCTCGGGGTGACCGTGTCGGGGTCAGTCTGACTCCCCATTCTGCATCTTTCTTTTTAGGTTTGGATGTGGTTTGTGGGCTTGTGTAGGTGAACATTCTATTTTACATGTTACAAGTATCTTCGGTGATCATAATGTGACCAAGAGTGATCAATATCAGAGAATAATTGTGAACATACCTTGCAACGTAACATAAAGAATATTCTAACTATTTAGTGTAGTCATTGGGCACCCAGATCTAGTCATCTAGCCGACTCAGACGCCGCTTGTCTGTAATGTGGGTGCCCTCTCCAGCTCTTGTTCTTGAGCATTGCATAATTTACAGTAGATCAATAACGATTTGTTTTTTATCTTGTTCATCACTTCTCCCTATCCAGATCAGTTCCAGATTAAGTATGAATATTAGCTAAGTCATCTTTATCATCTATATCTTTGTGCTTAGGGTTTCATATTTACATCTTAGTTTGCTTGTGTCATTTATGTATTATATCATTTATTTCAATAAGTGACTCTACAATATTAGATTTAATTAGTTAAATTAAATTAAATCAGCTAAAAATAGGTATGTATTTTTAGGGTGTCTACATTTGCCCCACTTTAAAGTATTATCACGAAGTAATATCATTTTAAAGATAGTATACGGATGTAGATTAGCAAGCGAAAGATAGGGAAGTATGGTGGTCTTGTTTAATATGCCCCGATAAAGCATTTAAATGCCCCAACGAGTATGGATGTTAAAGGGATGGGTGACGTAAGAAAGTGGTGGATAGTGGTCTGATAGAAAGAAGGAAAATCATATAAGGATGAAAGGAGGGATTTTGCTCATAGTGGGAGCTTTCATTTAGTTAATGAAAGTTAGAGCAATCTTATTTTTTTGTTACACAATAGAGTTGTCACCATGATTATGAAGGAATCGTGATGTGGGTAAACAAACACACTTACAACAAAGAAAATATAAAAAGTAAAAAAAACCCAATATACACAATAAAATTATGCATCGTGGCTAAGAAGAATCCAATATGATAACGAAATACACGTAATTAGTCATAAAAATGATAACTATTGGTGCTCAATCTAGTTCCTTGGATTGAGCTGGTCTTTTTCATAAACTCCCTGTGCATTTAACTAGTTATGTGTGTTTCTTATTGCTCCTCGTGCTTCAAAAATCAGTCCGAGTCACGAAGAAGTATCAATTTGTGATAAATTTTGTGCCTTGGCCAAATAAAAGAGAAGATTCAACAAAAATATCGGGGGACTGGTTTAATGGTTTGGTTTATCAAAGTACGAAAGCTTCGGGCTCACTGGTAATCGGGAACGTGTCTACATTTTTCACAAAGAACCTGCAGTCAACACAAAATGATCCAAACTGCTCCCAAAATTTGAAGCTACGAAGGCTCAAAAACATGCAACCCGACCACGAAGTATCAAGTTGTAGAATTGGTTAAGAAGGATCGGTTAAAATGGACTTATCCATTTTAACGAAATTTGAAACGTTCATACGACCGAAATTCCACTTCTCAAAGGCACTAGTCGTTGACATTTAAAAAACCAACTGGAGGCTAAGGATAATTCATTAGTGGATTATGTTTTAAAAGTCGCTTGACGTGCAAGTTGTCAAATTCAATGTCAAGGTCATCAGGGACACGTGGAAAAATATCAAGGATCGAAGGAGGGGCCACGTGGCAGGATTTTGGATCTCCTCAAAGCATTTTGGCTTCGCGGACCTCAAGTCCCCAGATTAAATTTTGTTAGATAATTCTATCGGGTCCGGAAAGGGTCAAGGCAAGTCAAAGGACACGCGGCTGATGAAGGTGATGACAGATGGTGCAAGATAAATGACCAAACGTGGGCACATGTCACCATTCCGGATAACTTCCAAGTAAATGCGTTGCGCGGACCTCAAGTCCACGGAATATTTTGAGCTCAATAATAGTGTCAAGTCTGAAAGGTCAAGGGTGATCAAAGCAGGGATATGTGGCAACATTTTTATGAATCCCAAAAGTTTCTAAGTCCAAACAAGTAAGAAGTTGTGATGCGAAGGAGTGCCCGCGAACCAATGAAAAGAAAGTACGAATGCAAGAAAGATTGAAAAACCTGAGGAGCATGGAGCTCTTCTATTAGCTGTGTTTCGTGGTCGTCAATTAAGGGCTATAAAAAAAAGTAAATAGCAAGGTAAGTGTGGAGCTTCCTCATTGGTTGATGCTTTGTCATTGTCATTCAAGGTCAAGGATGGTCTGGCATTTGTAAGGAGCGTGGCATTGTTTAATTGACTCGCTTTTCATAAAGAAACAGGTCTACCCACAAAAGAAAGGAAAGAAAAGGAAGTAAAGCCCGACCCCGTGACCAAACTAACGACTGACACATGGCAGAAAGTAAAAGCAATGCACGCGTTGGTAGGAGGCAATCCCCGAGCTAATCAAAGGTTACCATGTGCCATGTGTCACATTTTCGATACAAAACTCCGAATCTTGCAAAATTTATATCGTTGGAAAGGTCTCTTCAAGCCCTTCACATTGGAATCATCAGATTCATAAATTGATGACAGTTGGTGGGAGAAAAAGTAGACAACATCTTTTTCATTAAAGATGCAGTTGCAATATTGGTCAACCACCTGAATTAATAAAGTATGGTGTATTTTTTTCTCTATGCACGTAAGACAAAAGTAATGAATGAGTTTGGCAAGATGTCCATGCTCCTTTTCAGAATTTCAATGCATCCTGTTGGTGGGTGAAGAAGGAAACCAGATTTTTCTTCTCTCTCTCTCTCTCTCTCTCTCCCATCTTCTATATATTGTAACAGTCTTCCATTTGGTGAGAGGAGGTGGACTGTGGGTAGTTATAGAAGTTTTTAGATTTAGTTCAATTTTTTAGTTCTAGATTCTAGCTTCTTCCAAGATTGTATGGGTTTAGTTCTGTGAGGAAGAGCTAAGGTGGTTGTGTTGTACAATCACTAGCAGGTTTTGAGGGCATTTGTTCATGTCCCCTTGCCAAAACTTACATGAATAGATTCTAACTGTTTTGATTAAGCTATACTTTACCTTTTCTCATGTTTTAAAGGAATTAAAGAGGCAATATTGTTTGTGTTACTATCTTGCATTCGTTTTACGTTGTTGAGTACACAAGAGTCTTTCTTAGTTGTATTATTCTACTTACTATAGGATTATTGCAAAATAGTGTATACTTTGCAATAGCTCATCTCAGTTGTAAAATCCTATAGGCAACATCACTTTGAAGAGCTTTTATTATCCCTTAAGGGTTTTTTGGGTGTATAAGACAAAGATAGCAAGCGCTTTATCTCAACTCTAACTCCATGATTTATAGTTAGGATTCGAAAGACAATAAACAACATTTGTGTTAATTGAGTATCAATGAATGCAAATGTTATTTCACATATCATGTTAAATTGATTGTTCTTTTCAAGCATCACAGTTAAGGATGGATTCATTCCATGGGAACACTAAGTTTCCCAAGGTCATAAAAGCAGTTGCCCTCCAAATCTCAAATAACAAACATCCAGTTATCTACATACCTAATAAGCATATCATACCTGCAAACCATACATATGCTTATTCCACAAAGTTGAGCTTTAAAATTTATCCCTTATCAGTAAGCTTTGCCAAGAATCCCACCAAGTTTGTGATCCAATATCATTTAAAGCAGTCTTGGCCAAACAATGTTATGCAAATGCAATATCTGAAGATTGTTCATTATCTGCCTTTTTGATCTGTATTTGACTGTCAAGTGCTTACAATAAATCAAGTGACAACTCTTTTGAGAGAAGTATTGTATTTTTGGTTGCACTTGCTTCAAATTAAGTTACACCAACCATAGAGGAAACCAAGCCATGAAAGTTTTTCTTTTATTCAGATTCTCTAACTAGGTCCTCTCACCTTGGTCCAAGCAGAGCTAGAAGTAGTAGGGTAAATCCATCCCCTTTGCAAAGGTGTCTCCTGATCACCTCCTTGATTTGAGTCATTGAGTTGAGTATTGAACAAATCCCTAGCTATCAATGACAAGTTTGTTGTTCATAACTCTCGCAAAGTCAACCACTCAAGCTAGTTGCTCATCTCCTAGGGGTGCTATTTTGGGAGCCTACACCAAAGTGGAGTCGTTGCCGGGGAAATTATTTAAATTCTCCTAGTTATTGATTGATATATGTTATACTAGCCTATCAACAACACCCAAGTGGTGTCGTTTCCGGGGAAATTCTATAGTGTTGAACAAATTCTCCTAGTTATTGATTGATATATGTTATACTAGCCTATCAACAACACCCAAGTGGTGTCGTTTCCGGGGACTATTTACAGAGATTATACATGTTTAAAGGTTTCATCTATTGCTAGAATTGGATATTCTAGTAGCGATTGCCTAAAGAAAATTTTGGGATAGACTGGTTTCATTACATATTGTGTTGACGAGCCTCTATTGGACTTCTTGTCCATAATCCAAATTATAAACAAGATTTCCATAAAACTTGACTTCGCTGGGAAAAATGTGGAAAAATTCGTGAAGATATGCAAAGCTTAGCCTTTCAGTTTATAAAGCTATCATTTCAAGAACTTTTTGAGTTAATCTTACATTTAAGGTGCAAGGCCTTAGTGGCGGCTCCGTCTTTCAAAGAAAATATGGTATATACCAGTGCAAAAAATTTACTGCTTGCTAATTAATTCTCTCCTTTGCAAAGCTGGAAGGAAGAAAGCCCTTTTTTTTAAGTTTGATCCTACGAAAAGATTACTTCCAGAACTAGAAAGTACACATTCAAGAAAGAAGTAGATCTAGAAACTAGTGGGTGGTCAAAATTTAGAAGAAAAGATTGTTCAAACTACTGAGATTGATCAACCTTTGGTGGAAGACTACTCTAGTGCACTTCAGAACTCTTATTCAGGTAGTCCTCAAGCTAATTTGCATTCATTATTTCAAGAAGGATCAACATATACAAGTACCATGGTATTCTTCATCTCCCTTCTTTGTTGACTCATGAGAATTAAGAATTTTTTGAAACTGAGTCCTTGAAGGATTTCCATTTTTGAAGCTCATACTCCGCTACCTTCAAGATTCCCCAGTTCCCCACAATTTCAATCCTTCATTTGAAAATCTTCATCAGATAATATGGCGCAATCTCCACCAAGAGTTCCTTTTATAGGTACAACTTATAGACCAATAAGGTTCCATGGAATGGTGGGTTATCCTAATGAAGTACCACATGAAATTAAAATGATGTTGCCTAGATTTCAAGGGAATAATGTCATAAGTGGAGATCAACATCTCATATTTTTTTCAGGATGATATGTATAACTATGGAATAGAGCATGAAGATGTTAATGTTAAGTTATTCATACATACATTAGAAGAAGATGTCAGGGAATGGTATAACTTGTTGCCTGAAAATCAATTGGCTCTTGGGTAAAAATGAAGAATGCTTTTGTTTACAATATGGCAATAAGACAACCCCAAATCCATTAACAACAAGAGTATCCATAGTTGAAGAAAAACATATCATTGATTGGTGTGATAAATGTTTGTTACCGCACCCCCGTGTGAGCAGATTGTTAAAAATAGTGATATTAATGAGGAACCTGATTTTAATGATACATGTATGATGGAGAGCCCAAATGATTCACTACAAGGAGCTAATTCCACTTATATTCTATATGCCAAAAATATAAAAGAATTTTAGACCTACATCAATCAAATATTATCTCTCTCCTCCTTATGTAACTAATTTTTATATAAATATGGCTCAATCATTTGAACTTCTTAATGCACATTTAGATGATATCAATGCCCCATGGACCCTGAGATTTTTGATGAGAGCATGTTCCAATGTTGGAAATGGAGTTGGAGTGGTTATAACTTCCCCAATTTATATTTTTAAAGATGATGCTCAAGTTGGCAATGATTCTTAAACTATAATGTTTCTATTCGCATATCAATTCATTCATCTTGAGCATTGATGATTACATTACCTGATTAAAATGATTTACCACCTCTTGGGGAAGATGTAATATAGCTAATGAACAAATGCTTGAGACTAAAAAGACCGGTTAGTCTTGAATTGAACATTTCGATGTAAATCAGATGATAGAATTGTGAAAATAGAGATATCTATGTGCCTAGGAATATTGATGATATTACAACTGATGGATATTGATGATCTAAAAATCCTAGAATGAAGAGATGGCTAGGGTGATAGCATGAGAAAAAAAAAAACCATCTTATGCCTAGTTGCTCAATACATTAGTCTAGGATTTCCTCAAAATGGTCTTATCCAGATGATCAGAGTATGCAGTCTTGGGTTCATAGTATGTACAACTCAAGCTTTAGTCCCCTTACTGTAAGTTTGAAGTGTTTTTTTACTGTTTAGGCCTTTTTTTCTCTGGTAATATTCAACATTGACTATGATTTCTGTAGATAATGTTCAGTTTTCCCCTAGGTTGTCTAAACTGTAAAGGTGAATTCAGAAATCAACTCATTGATCTTGAGCCTATGATTGCCTGATGTGACTGAGGCAGAAACTGGTCTTTGGGGATTGTGTAATACACAGGGGGAAAAGATGCTATCCCTCAAAGTCTGGTTAGTCTTGAGTCAGATTGTTGGTAGATCAATGGGAGTTTCTGTGAGAATTGATCTATCTATTTTTCCTAGACTTTCGGTAAATGTAACTCCATCTGTGTGCTTCATATTGTCTCAATATGCTTCGAAAGATTTGGTCTGGGACGTAGCATGAGAAAATTGGAAATTTGTAATGATTTTTGTGCCTTAATTGCTTAGTAAGAATTGCTAGGATTTCAGTGGAACATGGTCTAATCCAGATGGGTTGATGCACGATCATTGTAAATAGTCTGGACAAGTTTGTTATGTGATCTTTGTGAACTTAGTGTTTGTGTGTTGTCATCCTAACCCGAGAAACAAAGGAGCAATTTTTTGAGACTCTGGAAGGTTTTTAACGAACCAAGTGGGAAGTATAGTTAAGGCTATGTTTACCCCCAACATTAATTTTAAGAGACATCTTGGAATTCGAAGGTGGAAAATCCCTGTGTGCTTTGTCTCCCATTACCACTTTCCTTGCCCACATGTAACTTTTTAGGGATTTGTGTGCAAAATTCTTGTGGCACTTGACGGAAGCTTGCCCATCCTTCAAGTCATGTGAGCCGTGCATGGTGCTCAATCCAGTTCCTTGGATTGCAGCTGGTCTTTTTCAAAATTTCCCCATATCATGGGACAAATAAATTCTATCGTCGCTACGATAATAAACATACTATCACATGACTACAAATATCCTAGTCATGCGTAAAAAACTTCCCATCAATGTGTCAACAACACATTATTGTTGCCTTATCCAAACAACCTCCAAGATTCCTGCCGTGCATCAACAACTGTCCTATTGTATTGGTAACAACTTCTTGTCATAGCATGACCAACCCACCCTACAAGTTCATGGTACTTGATATGAGTATACTACCTAATGTTTTACCTAGGTTTGTATAGGAGTAAAATTCAATGGCTAGGAAAATATGACCCAAAAAAAATTATACTTGAAATTTTAGGCAAGCAGGACATTGAGCTTGTTTCAAAAAAGTTTCCATTTCGAAATATTCCTAAAATGTGAGACTAAGATTCACAAGCATTGGTGGGTTAATTTTACAAGGGCTACGTGACAATCTCATTCCATACCCGTCAAAAGGTTAAAATTTGCCAAGATCAACAAAGCTACACTTTGATAGAACCCTCCAAACATCTAGAGCCCCCACCAATTTTTAAAGCACATATCAAAACATTCTGAAACTCTATCATGTAGATAAGTCTCTTACGAACCTGAAGTCTGTGGAATTTAACAAACATGTTTCAGTCTAGGATTTCGGGTCTGTGACAAAAGTCAAATTCATCGCAATCACATAAAACATGGTGAGAGTTAGAACCAATGAGAGATGACGAAAGATCAACAAACCATAGGTTTACACCTCGTCACCATTCTGGTAAAATTCAAAGAAAATGCATTGTCACGGACCTCAAGTTCATGGAAATAAACCAAGTTTTTAATAAGGCTTTAGATCCAGAAGGTCAAGAGTGCGGTCAAGGCGGACTACATGTGGAAACCTTTTTATGAAGCCCAATTTTTTTAAAGTCTTCTTGAAGTTTGAAGTTACAATTTGAAGGAGTAGCCCCAACCACTAAAAGAGAGAGCACAAAGCAAGAAAGTAATGACATTGGAAGGGAAGCATGTGGAGCTTTCTCTATTGGCTAACATTGTTGTGGTTGTCTATTCAATATTCTTAGCTCAAAGGTAAAATGTGAAGTAAGCATGGATATTTTTTAATGGTTTACATGTTTCATGATGGATAAATAATGGTCAAAAACTGTGGAGGTACATTTGATATTTATCATTGACTCACACGTCACAATGCGCATAATATAGTAAACCAATGGTTTCAAGGAGTTGACACGTGGTGTCATTCCACCAAAATTTGGGCTGATGGAATCCGATGGATCTCAAGCCCCCGTAGTGAGTGAAATTTAGTAAGAGGTGTTAACTCTAGAAGAAGGAAGGAGTAGTCAAAAGACAAAGCAAGTAGACACATGAGGAAATCCTGACCACGCGAATCAGTGAAAGACCGACACATCAAAAAAGGAAAAGCAAAGAACATGTTGGCAGGAGGCAATCCCTTAGCTAATCAAATCTTGCCACAAGTCATGTTTTTGTGCTTTCTGACATGTAAATATTTAGAGGGACATACCTTTTAATCTAGAGCTCCAAATATTGAAAAATTTATATCGTTAGAAATGTGTCTTCTAGCCCTTGACTTTGGCGTCATCAGATTCAAAAATTGATGATAGTTATTGGGAGAAAAAGTATAAAACATATTTTACATTCAAGTTACATTCCCAGTGTTGGAAAACCACTCTTCTTAATGAATTATGGTGTATTTTTATTCTCTAAAAACACTAGACAAAAGGAATGAATGAATTTAGCAGGGTTCCCATGCTCCTTTGTAGGTTTTTAATGTAACTTGTTGGTGGTTGTAGAGGAAAATCATATTTTTCTTCTTTCTCTCTCTGTCTCATCTGCTATATATTATAACAATCTTCCATTTTGTGTGAGGAGGCGAATTGGGGGTAGTTGTAGAATTTTTTATTAAAGTTTTAGATTTCAGTTTCTAGTTTCTTACAAAGCATGTGTTTGTATCCAGTCTATAAGGAAGAACTAAGGTGGTTACGTTATACAACCATTGGTAGGTTTTGAGGGCATTTGTTTCTGTCCCCTAGCCACAACTTACATGAATATATCCTCTCTATTTTGATTAAGCTATACTTTCCCATTTCTGTTGTTTTAAAGGAATGAAAGAGGCAATATTCTATCTTGCATTGGATTTAATTTGTAATTACACAAGTGTATTTCTTAGTTGTTGTATTCTTCTGGTCACTGTGAGATTATTGCAGAATAGTTTATATTTGGTAATAGTTCAGTCTAGTTGTAAAATCCTAAAGGAAACATCACTTTTGAAAAGCTTTTATTATCCCTTAAATGTCTTTTGGGTGTATAAGACAAATATAGAGGGTGCTTTATCTCAGCTCTAACTCCATGATTTGTAGTTAGGATTGTGAAGATTGTAGACAACATTTGTGCAAGTTAAGTATCAATGAATGTAAATGTTATTTCACATATCATGTTAAATTGATTGTTCTTTTCAAGCATCATAGTTAAGGATGGATTCTTTCCATGGGAACACTAACATACCAAGGCCAAAAAAGCAATTGCCCTCTCCCCTCCAAATCTCCATTAAAACCAAATAGTGAATCCCACCACATACTTGCATCCCTTCATTGCTTTTGATGCCATGTCTCTAACTATGATTGAAAGTGTCCTTTAGCTTTTATCAAGAGAATGCAAGAACAACTGACTTCTAACGTCTATAGTAACCTGTGTCTGGTAAGGTAAGCATATACAACATTTTATGTGATAACTCGTGAGAGTGAAGTGTTGTGTCCATGGCCATGTTTATCCCAGATTGATCAACCATTTGAAGAACTCAATTGAACAAAGATTCCATATCTCCCTCAGCATTCAAGTTACATCGCGATTCCTCTCACCCTGGTTTAAGGAAAGACCAAAAGTAGCAGGAAAAGGCCATCTCCTTTGTACATGCACCTCAACCATCCCGAGGGTTAATCCCAAGGAAAGTGTTAGACTCCTCCCTGGCTATAAAATGACACACTACCACCTACTCTACCACCATTCCAAGTATTTCTCCCTTTCCTTGAAGATAATTGTTGTCAATCCACTGGGGGTGCGAATTTGAGGACCAATAACAACAATCCAACATAACTTGAAAGGAATACAATTAATGATGCCCCTAATGTGTGCGATAAAGATAAGTAAGAAGATTTAAATGCCCCTAAGCTATAATGTTGAAATTCCAAGGGATAGGAGAAGACCAAAAAATGGAGTAACTACTCCTCGTGACACTTTTGTTAGATCCACATTGAAGATTGATATGAGAATAAGAATGGTCATTGCCCCCAAACAATAACGTTGAAATGCAAGGGAGAAAATGAGAGCTAAGATTGCCCCAAACGAGGATACATGTGAGCAAAATGATTGAGTTGAGTGCCCCAAGCAAGGATACTGACATGCAAACGTTAAGATGATTTATCGTGATAGTTGTAAGATGATTGGAACAATCATTAGGGTAAAAGTTAAAAGTTTGATTTGATTAAGTTGTGTTGTTTTGTTGGAAATTTTGATGGCTTTGTAAATTTATAGGATTTTGTGACTATTTGAATGTTTTTGGATTTTTATAATGTTTGCAATTTTTAGGGATTGTTGGAATATATGGTTTTTTATTAATTTTGTGATATTTAACATGAAAAAGAAGGCACGGGCTCAACAAAATGAGATTTGCATGGCAAGGACTACCCATGTTGCTTTAGTGAAGCATTAAAATGCTTCAGCGAGTCCAAATTAGTGAATTAAATTGTCATGAAAAGTGGATGATCATCATGACGAAATGAAGAATGACCACTCGAGAGGAGAGAGAAGAGGCTACAGACAATTGGTGAGGAAAAAATAGTAATTTGTTCATAATTACTAAAAATAGAAGAATTAGGGTTAGAAGGGTATACATAGATGGGTGGGAGGGTTAAAACAGATCATATGTCAATTGTGTTTATAGGCTCCTTTTGCTATTTGAGTGAAATTTGAGCTCTAAGTCTTGATAGGGATGGCTCGACGAGTGCAACGAAAACATCATTCAGACTGTGTTCAAGAGTTCAGGTAGAGGTCAGACGAGGGTATCGTAGAAAGTCACTAAACAACTTAGTTTGTTGATGCATTTAATGCTAGTTAGGCCTATGAAGAAATGAAATTTGAATGTTAGCACATACACTTGAGTGTGCTAGCTAAGCCTAAGGAATGTGCTAATGTACAAGTGTATGCACCATCATTCAACCGAGGGCATATGTGTGATAGGGGGAATGTGTTGCACATGTTAGTGTTAAAGTGAGGGCATGAGTGTCTAAGTGAGTGCATTAGCGTGAATGCGCTAGCGTTGAACTAGGTGTGTTAGCGTGTAAGTGCACACGCTAGCATATCAAAGGGTGCACAAGCATAATTAGGTGATATTTAGAAGAATTTGGGGAGGTTAGAATGGAATACAAATTATTTAATAACGTTTTTAGATTATTTTCATGAGAGACCTGTTGGGGTTAGCACACTGGTTATACAGACAATATATCAGATCTAAGCATACATGCAAATAAAAGCGGATATTCTACCAAAAGAATTATACAAAACAAGAGACATAAATCAACACCAGATTTAACGTGGTTCACCCAGTGTGGGCTACGTCCACCAAGAAACAAGCCAATCTATTATCCAAAGCTTTGACAAGATATACAATGAAGATTTACAATCTTCTACACTTCTCAGATGTTCAGTACTTTCTTCCTTCAAGCTTTTTGATTCTTCACCAAGAATTCTCTCTCACATAATTATCTTGTAATTATGATCAATCCTCTCTTTTAAACCCTAGCTTTATGCTTTAAATAATCGTTTAAGACTTTAGGGCACTTAGCCATGCAATTACATTCATTAAATCTATTCCAATGCTAAAAATAGAAATAAATCCTGAGAGTTAATTAAAATCTCATCGCACAGGTAACCGATGCCGGTTCTACCTAATCGTCGCTGGTTCCAACTTGCCCTGACTGAATCCTGTCACACTCTAACCGATTCCAGTTACTGTCAACTTCCTACAAGTTCTATTTGCATGCTAAAACACGAGTAATTTATCTCCATACTCAACAATCTCCCACTTGGAGATTAATTACTGCACACTATACCTATACAGTTCCATTCTTGGATCATCCTTAGCTTTTTTTCTTCCTCCTCGAGCCTCAAACTCGAAGACCAACAGAACTGGAGTGTAGCTCCAACTTCTCCTTTTCTAATGACTTCGTTAGCATATCCGCAGGGTTCTTGCTCGTATGAATCTTTTCCAGAGTCAATTGTCCATCCTCTAATACCTTTCGTATGAAGTGATACCTCAACTAAATGTGTTTCGTTCTAGAATGAAACGCTGAGTTCTTTGCCAAATGAATTGCACTCTGAATGTCACTGAACAACTTACAATCATCCTGCTCCTTTCCCAACACCTCCATGAACCTACTCATCCATATCATCTCCTTGATAGCCTCTGTAGTTGCAACATACTCTGCCTATGTAGTAGATAAAGCCACAACCTTCTGCAATCTTGAAATCCAACTAATTGTTGTTCCACCTACTGTGAAAATATATCTAGTAGTGCTCCTCCTGCCATCCAGATCTCCAGCCATATCTAAATCAACATAGCCACATAATGAAATATCCGAACCTCCATAGCATAACTGCATGCTAGAAGTCCCTCTCAAATACCTGAGTATCCATTTGACTGCTTTCCAATGCTCTTTACCTGGATTAGCCATATATCTACTCACAACTCCCACTGCCTGTGCAATGTCTGGTCTTGTACAAACCATAACATACATGAGACTTCCAAATGCTAAAGCATATGGCACTCGTGTCATGTATTTGACCTCCTCGTGTGATGAAGGGCACTGATCTTTTCTTAATTTGAAGTGTCCAGCCATAGGTGTACCAACAGGTTTTACATTCTGCATGTTGAACCTTTCTAACACCTTGTAGATATAACCCTCCTGAGACAAATACAATTTCTTGTTTTACCTGTCTCTATGTATTCGCATGTTAAGGATTCTTTTTGCAGCTCCCAAATCCTTCATTGCAAACATGTGAGCTAGCTTTCTCTTAAGCTCACCAATGTCCTGCATACTAGATCCTACTATAAGCATATCATCCACACACAGTAACAAAATAATATAGCTCCCATTTTCAAGCTTCTTGAAATAAACACAATGGTAAGATTCACATCTCAAGTAACCTTACTCATGAATAAAACTATCAAACCTCATGTACCATTGCCTTGGAGCTTGTTTGAGCCCATATAAGCTCTTTTTCAACATGCACACTAATTTCTCCTTACCCTTGACTTCATACCCAAACGGCTGCTGCATATAAATCTCATCATCTAAATCACCATGAAGGAAAGCCGTCTTCACATCTAGTTTCTCTAAATGTAAATCTTCTACTGTAACTAAACTCAATATAGTACGAATAGAAGTCATCTTAACAACAAGAGAAAATATTTCACCAAAGTCAATACCTGCCTTTTGTGTAAATCCCTTTACTACAAGCCTTGCCTTGTACCTTTTCTGTCCACCCTCTTCTTCCTTAATCTTGTAAACCCACTTGTTCTGTAATGTTCTCTTTCCTGCTAGCAATTTAACCAAATCCCAAGTTTGGTTTTGTTCCAAAGATTTCATCTCCTCATCTATGCCATGCTCCTACTGAATGTGAGTTTTATCCTGCATTGCTTCTTCAAAGCTTTCTGGTTCACCGCTATTAGTCAATAATAGATAAAATAGAGAAGGTGAAAATCTTTCTGGAATGTTACTTATGCTTTGTGACCTTCTCATAGGAGTTTGGGGTACCGGAGGCTCAATCTGGACCTCTTGGACATTAGTATCAACTTCTAACAGTGACCGACGCCGGTCACCTCTAACCGACGTCGGTTCGGCTAATTGATGCTGGTTCTGATCCTCTGTAACCGTCGGCGGTTCATCTGACCAATGTCGGTGAGGGCCTAACCAACCATGGTTACTGTGTATTTTTGAAGGTGTTTCTTTAAAACCCGAGAGTTCATTTTCATCAATAAACTTCTCAATTTTCTCATCCTTGGGTACCAAAATTTGATCCCTGTACATTCTTTTTTCATTCCATTCAACATCATGACTCCTAACAATTTTAGAATTCTCTAAATCCCAAAAACGAAAACCGAAATCACCAGATCCATAACCAATGAAAGTGCACCTCTTGGATTTTGCATCCAACTTTTTTCTATTTTCTCTATTAACATGCACAAAATCTTCTGAACCAAAAGCTGTAAGAAAAGAAAGATCTACCTCTTTTCCGATCCATGCTTCCTTTGGTATTCCTCCATCTAGTGAACTTGAAGGGCCGCAATTAATCAAATAAACCACTATATCAACTACTTCTGTCAAAAACTCCAAGAACATCTAGAATGTATCCTCATACTTCTAGCATGTTCCATGATTGTCATGTTCATTCTCTCTGTAACACCATTATCATGTGGTGTTCTTGGAACCGTTCTTTCTCTACGTATTTTGTTCACTGAACAATAATCATTGAAAGCCTTGCTACAATATTTACCACCATTGTCAGATCTAAGGCACTTTAACTTAGAATTTGATTCAATCTCAACAAGGGCTTTCCATCTTTTAAAAGTTTCAAAAACATTAGATTTGCGTTTAATACAATAAACCCATACATTTCTTGTAGCATTATCAATGAAAGTAACATAATACTGGGATCCCCCATGAGAACCTACCTGAGCTGGTCCCCACACATCTGAGTGTACAAGCTCTAATTTCTGCTCCTTCTTAGTTGCCCCAACTTTGAGAAATTTCACTCTCTTTTGCTTTCCAAAGATACAATGCTCACAAAAATCAAGATCTAAATCTTTCAAATATGATAACTTACCCTTAGCCTTTAAGATTTGCATTCCTTTTTGACTCATATGACCCAACTGATTATGTCATATGCATGCATCTGAATCTGAAGTAGATAATGCAAAAAAGGAATCAGTAATACAGGTAGATAAATATAACGTTCCTGTCTTCTTACCTCTTGCCATAACAAAAGCACCCTTGGTGACTTTTCAAGAGTCTCCTATAAAAGTAACCATGCAACCAGATTCACCTAGTTGCCCTGCAGAAATAAGATTCCTCCTGAGGCTTGGCACATGCCTCACATTTTTCAATACCCATGTATTTCCATTCTGCAATTTTAGATGAACTTTCCATTTACCAATAATATTGCAAGGTTCATCATCACCCAAATAGACATGCCCAAAATTGCCCTGGACATAATTTCTGAAATAACCCTTACTAGGG
Organism: Taxus chinensis; assembly: GCA_019776745.2. Lineage (NCBI taxonomy): Eukaryota > Viridiplantae > Streptophyta > Pinopsida > Cupressales > Taxaceae > Taxus > Taxus chinensis. Next base: position 56,496,238 of record CM034154.1, on the reverse strand, counting down.
GTTGCATGGAAAGAAGCTCTTAAATCTAAAACCCATGATTCAATTCTACTATCTAACGAAAGAATAAGAGCATCTTGCATTACCTCTGATGCAGCAAGATTCGACTCTTTACCTTTGTCTGGTTGTTGGTTCTCTTTATTCTTTGACCAACAATATTTCTTTACATGTCCTTTATTTCCACATTTCCAACAAGTAATTCCCTTACTTCTGGATTTAGATCTGCTAGCCCTTGACTTTGATTTCCCATTACTCTTACTCTTAGATCTCTCATTCTGCCTACCCCTACTTTCAACATTCAAAGCATTTCCAGATGATGTTTCCTCTGTACTTTTCCTGTAAATTACTTCATTCAAGATTATACTAACCACATCATCAAACTTCAAAATATTATTAGCAGATGTTGTATTACTAACAACCATTACCAAGTTGTCACAACTATCAAGCAAAGAACATAAGAATAAAAGTGCTTTTACTTCATCATCAAACGGTATTGAAACTGATTTTAACTGATTACAATAGATTGGAAATCATTCAAATGACTAGAGGTAGATTCACCTTCATGCATCTTAGAACTAAATAGTTTCTTCATCAAATAAACTTTATTTGAAGCACTAAGTTTTTCATATAAATTAGCAAGAGATTTCATTAAGTCTACCGTAGAAGCCGCTTCTGTAATATTGGAAGCCACAGATGCTGTCAGGCTCAATCTTATAGATCCCAAATCTTTTCTATCAAGAATCTTCCATTCTTCATTAGTCATCTTCGTAGTTCTAGATTTCTCATCCAACTGTAAGTAAAAATCTTTCTAATACAGATAATCCTCAATCTTCATCTTCCATAATTGATAATTTCGGCCGTCAAACTTCTCTACCTTGTATTTATTATCTTCTATCATTGTTGTAGCTCCCACTCAATTAGAAAACCCTTTGTGAGTAAATTTTTCGACACACAAAACCCTCAAACAAAGCTTTGGTACCAGTTGTTGGGGTTAGCACACCGGCTGTACAGACAATATGTCAGATCTAAGCATACATGCAAATAAAAGTGGATATTCTACTAGAAGAATTATATAAAACAAGAGACATAAATCAACATCAGATTTAACGTGGTTCACCCAGTGTGGGCTACGTCCACCAAGAAACAAGCCAATCTATTATCCAAAGCTTTGACAAGATATACAATGAAGATTTACAATCTTCTACGCTTCTCAGATGTTCAGTACTTTCTTCCTTCAAGCTTTTTGATTCTTCACCAAGAATTATCTCTCACATAATTATCTTGTAATTATGATCAATCCTCTCTTATGAACCCTAGCTTTATGCTTTAAATAGTCGTTTAAGACTTTATAGCACTTAACCATGCAATTACATTCATTAAATCTATTATAATGCTAAAAATAGAAATAAATCCCGAGAGTTAATTAAAACCTCGTTGCACAGGTAACCAATGTCAGTTCTGCCTAACTGTCGCTGGTTCCAACTTACCCTGACCGATACCGGTCACACTCTAACCAATGTCGATTACTGTCAACTTCCAGCAAGTTCTATTTGCATGCTAAAACATGAGTAATTTAGCTCCATACTCAACAAGACCACATTCATTGGATGTGTGAGAGCATAAAAAATGATTGTGATCCTTCAAGAGGAGATTCACATAGAGTCAACAAATATAGTTGGTCACACTACTAGAGGTGACAGGGCTGACATATATTACACAACTATCATATATTATATCTGACCATTGTTTATTGAATGCGATGGCCGAACAACGACACAATGAGAGTAAGACTTTCAAGTTGTTGACTGGTGAGATAATAGTGACCTTAAAGGACGTGTATCAGATCCTGGTGTCACCCAGATTTCATCCTGAAATTTGCGACTACCCTATCCAAAAAAATTTCGTACTTTTAAAATAATGGGTCGTTTTGTGTTTTTATTGCCTGAAAGTTCTTGTATTGCGTCAAGATATTCCCAAAGAGCCATATTAGCCTTTTTCGCCAAATACCCAAATGTCCAAAGTTGTTATATTCTGTCGTCGGGATTTGTCTGCGGGAAATTTGTATTTAATTATTTTGAGTCCCGTATGAGGCTATTTGCGCTCTGTTTTAACTCTATTATGAGTTAATATGTTATTATTCCTATGTGCCAGAAGGGTTTTAACTTATTTTAAGTTTTGGGCTTTATTTGTAGCTTTTGGCAATTTTTCGTGTTTTTGTGGTGTTCCGTTTCGTTTTCTGTGACATTTCTCTGGAACAATTCCTTTGCCGGGTAAGCCCGATTTTTGGCCTGGAGCAGTTGGAAAATATATACACACATTATGTCTAGAGGAAGTCGCCATCGGAGGTCCGGATCACTGGGAAAAAGTGAAGTCGTGCACAGAAAAGCCCCTGCGGGGATGGGCGCATTTTTGGAAAACAAAGGATTTAAGCTGCGATGCGAAAAATATAAGCCGCAGGTAGGGTGGGAATTTTATACCTGCCTGGCAGGGTACTTTTTCCCATGATATAAAATTCACTTAAGCTACAGTGGGAATGTTAGAGACTGCAGGCAGGCGGAAATTTATTGCCTGCCTTGCAGGGTAAAAATTCCCATGGTGAAATAAAAGAAAAGTGACTTAAGTGAAATCACGGGATTTTATTGTCTGCCTTGCAGGGTAAATAATCCCACTGTCAAAGTCAAATCACTTAAGTGGATCATGGGATTTCCGGGGCTGCCTTGCAAGGTAAAAAATCTCATTGTCAGAAATTCTTAAAAATAGAATTCTATTATGCAAAAAAGTGCGACCCACCTTGGGTGAATAATAATGCATTAAATAAATATTTGTCAATATTTATTCACCCAATTTTGGCACCCAGGCTTGTGGAAAAGTCAACAAAAGCAAAGGGGAATAAATCAATTGGAAATAGAATTCTAAAATTAAATAAATTTAATTTATTTAATGCAGCCCCTTTTGAGAAGGAACTAATACTTTTTAAAGTATTAAATGATTATATTAATTCCTATTTTCAAGTGAAGTGATATGTGAAGGATTAAATTGGATTAATTTAATTTATTGGATGGCTGTCCTTAAACATGCTATTTTTAAAAGAGAAGAGCATGATTTTTAATTAATTAATTGCCTTTAATTGTTAGGGCAATTATTAATTATAGAATTGTGAAGGTTATATAAGCATGGGTAGCCATATGGGTGAATTATTTAATTCACAGGTAAAGAATTGCAGCCAAGAGGAAAAGTGCGCCCCCATTTGAAGAAGGATTTTGCTCAGGCAAGGTGGAAACAAGGCTAAAAGCTTCCAAATTTGGCGCATGCTTTGAAGGAGGTTGATCTTTGTTTGCATAATTGTTTGCACAGGTGTTACAGGAGCTCAAGTGTTGTTGAAAGGATTCATGCTCTCTTTATGTGCAAATTAAACACCATTTTTTGGGGCAGCATGCTTGAAAAGTGCAGATTTTTACAATTAAAATTCACTATTCATGCTCCGGTGGCCATTTTTGTCTGAATAAATTGCAGGAATTCATTACAGGTGCTTTACAAAGAAAAATGAGTTTTTATCAATGTCTAATACATTGCATATATCCTCTGAATCTAAAGAATTGTCCAGATCTGCACTAGTATTGAAGAAATCCGGCCAAGTAAGAAGAAAAAGAATTATTCAGACGAAGATAGACAAAGCTATGGTGAAGAAAGATGAAAAAGAAAGCACAACAGAGTCGTGCATCACTTCTAAATTTACAGATATTGGAGACACGGATCTAGGCTCGAAACCTCTTGCTGAATTGATAGACAGATCTAAGCAAAAAAGACTTCACTCATGCATGCAACAGAAACTTCACTCATGCGCGCAGATTAAAAGCAGTGGAATTATTTGAGTTGAAGTTTTTCCATCCACAGTCCAGTTGCCAGAGTTTGTTATGCAGGTGTAGATCCATATCCAGTTGCAGATGCAGATGCAAATCCATATGCAGATCCAGATCCAGATCTCATAGTTTCAAAAGCTTCCGGCACAAAGGCTTCATCCTCTTGTTTCAAATGTAGCCTGTGAAGAAGTCAGTGCGTGGAAAATTCCTTCCAAGATCCTGTGCATGTGCTCTCATCTTCCAGTTGAAGCTTTCATTAAATTTTCATTCATCTGAAGTGCTTTCCAAGATTTTTAATTACTCATATGCAATTAAAAATAAGGATGATGAGTTATCTACGGCAAACAATGCATTGATGCATGTATTGGAGAAGAACTACAAAAGCTTCAAGGATAAAAGAGAAGACAAGGCGAAGGCAAAATTCCAGCTTGCTTCCAATTCCAACTGCTTGCAATTCCAGCTTGTTTCCAGATCCAACCGCTTCAAGATCCAACTAATTCCAGCTTGTTTCCAGATCCAGTTTGAATCAGCTGCATGCAAACATGAAAAAGGACAAAGTCAGCTTTCCTCTTCCTTCTTCTTTCCTTCGACAAAGTAATTGAGTGATCAATTAAATTATACAACTTAAAGTGATTGGTTTAAAAGCCATTACTTGAAGAAGTCAACTACTTGGAGATAGGTGGCAGGTATGCAAAATAGAAAGTTCTATTTTCAGTTGCAAATTATACATGTCATGCAAAGAGGAATTCCAGGAGGGAGATTGTCAGTTGTTTCTTCTCCGACTTCGACATGTGCCAGTTCAACTAAAGCTTCCAACTTGTAATTGTCCCTCTATATTCTATAAGTAGAGGAAGAACCTTCAGGTTAATCGATCAGAATTTGTAAGCAGCAATCTTATGTTCTAGACTTTGTGTTGAACCCCTGAGAGCCACTTGTAGCAGAGGAATACAAAGAAGCAGGTTTTCAGAGAACTTTGTGTCACAGCGTACTGTGTTTCTTGCTTTGAAATCTTAGATCTTTTAAGTAAACTTTGTGTTATTTTAGATCTAGATCTAGAGCTGCCTTTGCTTTATAATTCTGTGTGTTCAAATCTATTAAGTTTCTTCTATGTGCATGCAATTAGCTCTGCTATCTACTAATTGGGATGCACATCTTCCCCATTTCTTCTTTGTAATTCCTTTACTTTCTTCTTCTATAATTTTCCTTTATTAAATAGCTGCTTACTTGCTGCAGAACTTCTTAGTTATGGTTCATGAACTAAGTGGTTAAAGTAAACCCCCTGATAGATAAAAGCACATTTTTATTGACAAATCTGACACGGGAGCCTCACCGGTTAAATGAGGGAGATTTATCTCATGACTGCCTAGGTTTGATGCTATGCAGAAAATCTAGCCAACAGATCCTTCGGGTGCTTATACAAGGTAGACTAGTGCAGTGGGATGGGAATCCCACGTGGATACTAGGACACATATGGTACCTATTTTCAATGGAAGATATACTTAGAGAGGGCATGACGGTCTACCTATATGAGTTCATGGATGACACGTCAGTAGTGAGACTGCCATTTATATGATGTCTTTTATCACCGACCATTTGTTTCCTGATAAGACTAGTTCACATTTTTAGATGGGTTTGATAGGTGTAGTCACACATATTATAGAGGGCATGGTATTTTCAAGGGGACAATATATCTTGGCACACTTGTACATATCATTCCTTTTGATAGTGTATAGAGGTGTGAGGAGTATGAGCCCAGTGACATTACTACATATATGGTCGTGGGACCATATAGATATCGGAAAACTAACGGGCATCTTACATGTCAGATAGCCAGACGAGCCCTCATCATTTGGATGAGAGATGGTGGGTGTTGGGAAGAGAGGCCATATGGGTGAGATATCATTTATAGAGGAACATTTGATGATTTACTGCTTCAAATGGTGACCTGAAGGCCATACTAACTATATTAGTGGGTGAAAAATGTCATATATTTATCCATAGTTGAGGTGGATCACTTCACCATTGGTAGGCGCAGCCATATCCTGGAGATGTTTACGGCAAATCATGTGAGGCGACAATTAGGTGTGGTGCAACATATACCTGGCGGTGAGCAGTGGTATGTGCATGTTGCACGTAAAACAATGGAATTTGGTCCACGGATCAGAGATAGGGATATCAAGGTGAGCTTCTTCGAAGTCATTCCACATGTGTGGGATTCATGAGCTCATATCATTGATCCAGGGACTACACCATAATACACTACATGGTATGAAATGGTATGCCTAGGAGGATCACTATTTCGCAGACAACTATAACAATAGGTATAACAAGGACAACTATGACAGGGCCACAAAGAGGAGCCAAGGGCATATTAGGTCATGCTGAGGTTGAGGCACAATTATAGGCACATGGACATGGATAGGGCTAAGCACAAGTGTTTGGATAGGGTCCACATGTTTAGGTGGTACAGGGGCCATATATACAGGTTACACATGGGCTATAGATACAGGTGGCACTGGGGCCATAAGTACAAAGAAAAATGATGCAGTAGATTCCAGTACATGATGTAGTACAACCACATGTATAATTAGTGCATGTTTCAGTGGTGTAAATGTAGGTGCCAGGATAACCATCTTTACAAGTTCAGGGACAAGGACCAGTGTAAGTTCCTTTGTAGATGGAAGTGTCATTTCAGGCACCAATACAGCTTCCATTATCGCCACTGAGGCCATCGAGTCCAGGGGTAGGATATATAGGTAAAGGAGGAGATGGATGTGGTGATGGATGGGGAGTAATAAGAGGATAAAATGTGTGACAATAAAGTATACTGGTGCAGTCATAGGGACAAATTCCAGCTCTAGGTCCATCGTCTAGACCATCAATTGTTGTATTACAAGCTAAGAGGGATACTGCCATGATACGGGCGGATATAACATTTATCAATGTACATATCCTTTAGAAGAAGTTAGATTAGTTGATTGCTGAGAGAGACAATATGAGACATTAATTGCAACATGTAATATCCCCTTTCTGTAATGTCCCCATCATTCCTATGCCAAATGGCCCAAGGGCCAAGTTGGGTCCAAAACGCGGTTAGACCCAAGGGGGCTATGGACACTGGAAGCTTTTGGGAACGAGCCCCGTGGTTTTAATATCCTAGTTTGGTGTTGGGTGTTACTTTTGGACGTGGCGGCTCAAAAAGGAAAAAAGTAACTATAGTTACTTTCATGTTAGTGGCCCCTCCTTGGAATAAAATGTGCTTAGGGTTATAGGGGCTGCTTTTCTAATGAAAAGTATATAAGGAGACGGGGAAGGAAGAAAAGGTAGATTTTGTCACATACTCTTAGCCTCTTCTTGTGCAGTTGTTGCTGTTGCATTTCTATAGCTTTTGGAGTCAAATCCCATAGGGACCCTAGCTTCGGTGGTGAGAGACCCGTCCCTAGCTAGTAGGGCATTCTTCGGTAGTGAGAGATCTACCCTAGTCATTCATCTTGGAGCCACTTTCTGGGTCGTGCTACAGAGATATTTCCAGAGAGTCAGAGGAAGGGTTTCGAGGATTTTTGGGGGCTTTTGGGGAAGACAATCAGAGGGGCTCTAGACCTGACTCACGATAGCCATCTAGGCTGGGCGTGGCAGCATGCGGAATGTGCCTCCCTCTTTTCCTGATTCCATTCCTAGCGAGGCGACTTGCAACCTTTATTTGGGGGTTTTCTAGTCGGTCGTGTCAGATCTGCAGGGGCAGTACTATTTCCTATATCTGCCATTATTATTTCCAAAGACCCTTATTTGTTCTTGTATTTAAAGGGTCATCGACCTCTGAAGTTGTCCAGCTGCCTAGGGCATCCTATAATCTTCTGGCAAGAGTTTGACTTGTGTAAAATTCCCGAAAATAGTTTTATTATGTCCTCTATGATAATATCAAGCTCTGTTTATATTTCCAAGTAAATTTAGGTGGTCATTTTGGGGAATATTAAGTTTATTTAGTTTGTTGTTCTAGCTATAAAAATATGGTATAATCAGTATTTTATGTGGTTGTAAGTTTTCAATATTTTGTGCATTTTTTAAGTGGTATCCCATCAGGGATATTTTAGTGGTATCAGAGCGGCTGTTTCTCCAGCCTGTTGGGATTGAAATATGGGTGACATAGACAGTGAGGATATAGAGGTAGAGTTGATGAAACAATTGTTCACCAACATGGTAAAGTAGCAGGAGACTACCAATCTCTATTTAAGCCAACTCACTAGGAGATTAACATAGGACAAGTCTGATTCTCATGTGGAAAGAGGAGAAAATAGCAATAGGGGACAATATGGTCAAAGAGGTAAGGGTGGACATTCAGGATAGCGGTCCCCCATTCTTCTACCAGACCTCTGGGGTCTCATGAACCTTTGTTCTTAAAGGATCTGGAAGTTTCATAGGTACAAAAGCCAAGGGAGGTTATAAATGAGGATTCTTGTTGGGAAAGGTACCAGAGTTTAAGTCATGGCTTTCGTGACAACATGCCATTCCAGGAATATTGCAAAATGAAGATTGGTAGCAAGCCTAAGAGAGATTACCAGGCATAGGTACCATGGATGCAAAGGAGGATGGGACAGATTTATGTTCCACATTTCGACAGTTCTAAGAAGTGTACTGCACAGTCTTGGGTGCAGAAGTTGAAGACATACTTTGACTTGAATCCTATGCAGGAGGAAGATGCAATTAAGTTTACAATCTTACAGCTGGAGGGAGATGCTCGTGATTGGTGGCATCATGGGTTGATTACACAGGGACACCTATACATCACGACCTATGCAGAGTTCATAAAGAGGCTAGTGAGCAAATTTGATAAGAGGGACCTTGACATGTATTTTAGAGAGTTTACTCATTTGAGGTAGACCAGTTTCGTGGATCAGTATATCACCAATTTTCAGAGACTATCGGTCATGGTACCTGATATTACAAAGATGAGGTTGATTTCCCTATTCACAACAGGTTTGATAGACACTCTCGCTAGATTGGTAAGGGCATTTGAGCCTTCTTCGTTGCATGAGGCTATTAGGAGAGCTCGTGACATGGAGTTATCCACTCCTAAGTTGAGGTTTCCACCTCGAGCGTAGCCTAAGGGTTTCCCTTCAAGAACCAGGTGTCCACTGCCGAAGGTACCTCCATCTAGGAAGGATATAACCTGGAGACCATTCGAAGCTAGTGAGGATAGGGAGGAATTGAGGAAAAAGAAACTATGTTTCGATTACCACGCACCTTGGGTCCCAGGACACAATTGCAAGGGTAGAGGGAGGGCCCAGCACATAGAGGTCTTTGAGGAAAGTGATGGTGACGAGGAGTTGGACACACAACCATTAGAGGATGATGATGGTGAGGCATTAAATGGTGTGGCTGTGGAGTAGGATAGAGAGATTTACCCTTAGGAGACTATCGCCACATTGTCTAGTACCCCTAGGTACAAGGCATTCAAAGTCAGGGGAGTTTTACAGGGACATCGAGTGGTGGTACTCATTGATAGTGGAGCAACCCACAACTTTATTGATGCCTCATTGGTTGAAAAGTGGGGGTTACAGACATGAATTTGAGGGATTCAACATGGTTATAGCCAATGGAGATTCTATGAGATGCACACGACGGGTTCCCCAATTGAGCATCACAATTGGTAACTATACAGTTACCAATGATTTTTACGTTGTTGGTATTGGAGAGACCAACATAGTGCATGGGGTACAGTGGCTCCATTCCCTTGGTGAATTTTGAACTAATTTCCAGATAATGGAGTTGAAGTTTAAGTCTGAAGGGAGGAATGTGATCTTGAGGGGCTTATCTTTAGGGGCACCCCGAGTTGTTATGGCCAAGAGGATCGAGAGGATCTATAGGAACGATGAGGTGGATTGGGTAGTACATTGTTTGGTTTCGACCAAGAAATCAGAGGAGGAATAACAACAGTAACATGTGGATATACAGGGCCTATTGAATAAACACAATCCCGTGTTTTGTGACATACCTCCAGGCATACCTCCATATAGGGGATTTGAGCATGTGATTAAGCTTGAGGATGCTAGACCGGTGGTCACTTCTCCTTACCATCACCCCAAACGGCTTAAGGATGAGATCGAGAAGACTATAAAGGAGCTCATGGATATGGGGCATATTAGACTGAGTTCTATCCCTTTTGTTTCTTCGGTGGTTTTGGTGAAGAAGAAGGATGGAACCCTACGGATTTGTATGGACTACCGAGCCCTAAATAAGAAGACAATAAAGAATAAGTATCTCGTACCCCGCATTGATGAGTTTTTGGATGAGCTACATGGTGCAATCTATTTTTTGAAAATAGATTTGCATTGTGGATATCATCAGATCAAAGTCAGGGAGGAGGATGTGCATAAGACAACGTTCAGATGCCATTACAGTCACTTTGAATTCTTGGTGATGCCTTTTATATTGTCTAATGCTCCAGCTACATTTCAGTCTTGCATGAACCATGTGTTCAACCACCACTTGCGGAAGTTTGTATTGGTTTTCTTTGATGATATTTTAGTCTACAACAGGATGTGGGAGGACCATATCAGGCACCTAGGTGAGATATTAGGGATACGAGAAGCTAATTCCTTATATGCGAAAGCCTCTAAGTGCAAGTTTGGCATGACCTAAATTCTTTACTTTAGATATGTAATTGGTGGGGGTACAATGAAGGTGGATAGAGGGAAGATACAGGCAATCGTAGATTGGCCACCACCTAAGACATTGACACAATTAAGAAGATTTGTGGGGTTGTGCACATACTACAAGAGGTTCGTGAAGAATTTCTCTCGGTTGGCTGCTCCATTGACCGATTTGACCAAGAAGGGGGGCTTTTCTTGGATAGACACAACACAATAGGTTTTTGATCACCTCGAGGAGGTGATGAGTTCATGCCCCGTCCTCGCATTACCAAACTTCTCCTGCCCATTCATTCTAGAGTGTGATGCATCAGGAGAGGGTGTTGGGGCGGTTCTCATGCAAGATAGGCATCCCATCACCTATGAGAGTCAGAAATTTAAACCCGTGGAGAGAGGGTATTTGATTTATGACAAGGAGATGTTGGCCATCATGCATGCCTTGGCCAAGTTCAGACAATACCTTATGGGTAGAAAATTTGTGGTTCATACGGATCACAACAGTTTGAGGTTCTTCTTGGGACAGAAAGAGTTCAACGATCACTAGCAAAGATGGGTGAACAAGGTGGAGACCTACGAATTTGACATAGAGTACACTAGAGGTAAGAATACTATTATTGTTAACGCTTTATCTATGAGGCCTTACCTCACTGCTATGCTTAGTTCTATGTCTAAGATTTCAGCGGATTGGAAGGTTCATATACTTGTTGAGTACTCCAAAAACCAGTTTTCCTGTGAGATCATGGATGGTAGTATACAGGACAACTGATACAGAGTAGTGGATGATCTCATTTTCTACAAGGATAGGATTTTCCTTGTACTATGATCCAAAATAAAGGTAAAGATCCTTTGTGCAGTACACGATACACCACTAGCTAGACATCATGGGTATTTCAAAACATAGAAGTTCATTTGGGAAAGATTTGCATGGAAGGGAATGAAGGATGATGTCCTTAACCATGTCAGAGAGTGTATGGTTTGTCAACAAACCAAATCCAAGCATTCTTTCCTAGCAAGATTTCTTCAGCCTCTCCCCATTCTCGAACAGAAATGGGAAAGCATATCTATGGAATTTATCACTGGGCTTCCCTTGGTGCATGGGCATAGCTGCATTTACGTTGTAGTTGACCGGTTAACTAAGTATACTCATTTCTTTTCCCTACCCAAGGGGCATGAGGCAATGGATGTGGCCCAGATCTTCTATATCGGTATTTTTGGGCTGCATGGATTGCGTAAAAACATTGTCAGTGATAGGGACAAGATCTTCATGAGCACCTTTTGGCAGGAGATCTTCAGACTAGCAGGTATAGAGTTGACCCCTAACACTAGCTACCACCCATAGACAAATGGGTAGATGAAGATAGTCAATAAGCGAATAGAAGGCTACTTGCAAAATTATGTAACAGGACACCAAGGAGCATGTATTAAATGGTTACATATGGGTGAGTACTACTACAATACCACCTACCAGATGAGCATAGGTATGACCCCTTTCCGAGCCTTGTATGGGTATGACGCCAAGACATTTATAGATTTGGTATTAGTAGATAGCCGAACTCCCAAAGCTCGACATTGGTTACAGGAGAACCAAGATATTCTGAAGGCTCTCAGAGAGAATCTTCAGAAGGCACATAATCAACAGAAGGTATACGCAGATCGACACAGGACAAAGAGGTCTTTTGAGGCTGGGGATCTACTGTTCCTACATTTACAACCATATAGGCATTCCTCACTGAAGTAGAAGGGTGTAGAGAAATTGAAACCATGATTTTATGGTTCGTACCGAGTAGTTTGTTGAGTAGAGGGCAGTGGCATATGAGCTAAAACTTCCAAAGCACAGTAAAATACACAATGTCTTTTATGTTTCGTGCCTTAAGAAGGCGCTCGGGACCGCATATTGCACCATCTACAGAGCTACCGCCACTAGATGAGGAAGGGAAGTTGGTGCTGGAATCGGAAGCCATTATTGAAACGAGACAAAGGGGGCTCAGGAGCAGAGTAATCACTGAGTATTTGGTGTGATGGAAGGGACTGCCACTTGAGGATGCTACTTGGGAGGGGGAGCAGATTTTGCAGCATCCTAATTTGCGTTTGCTTGAGGACAAGCAAATTTTTGGGAAGGGGAGGACTGTAATGTCCCCTTCATTCCTACGCTAAATGGCCCAAGGGCCAAGTTGGATCCAAAATGTGGTCAGACCCAGGGGGGCAGTGGACGCTGGAAGCTTTTGGAAAGGGGGCCCCATGGTTTTAATATCCTAGTTTGGCGTTGGGGGTCACTTTTGGACGTGGCGGCTCAAAAAGGAAGAAAGTAACTATAGTTACTTTCATATTAGTGGCCCGTCGAAATAAAATGTGCCTAGGGTTATGGGGGCTCGTTTGCCAATGAAAAGTATATAGGAGATGAGGAAGGAAGAAAAGGTACTTTTTGTCACATACTCTTAGCCTCTTCTCATGCAACTACTACTGTTGTGTTTTTACAACTTGTGGAGTCAAATCCCGCAGGGACCCTAGCTTTAGTGGTGAGAGACCCATCCCTAGCTAGCAGGGCATTCTTTGGTAGTGAGAGATCTAACCTAGTTTGTCATCTTGGAGCCGCTTTCTGGGCTGTGCTACAGAGATATTTCCAAAGGGTTAGAGGAAGGGTTTCAAGGATTTTTTGGGGGCTTTCGGGGAATACAATCAGAGGGGCTCTAAATCCAACTCACAACAACCATCTAGGCTGGGTGTGGTAGCACGCAGAAGGTGCCTCCCTCTTTTCTCGACTCCATTCCTAGCGAGGTGAATTGCAACCTTTATTTGGGGGTTTTCCAGTCGATCGTGTCATATCTTCAGGGGGAAGTACTATTTCCTATATCTGCCATTGTTATTTCCAAAGACCCTTATTTGTTCTTGTATTTAGAGGGTCACGGACCTCTAAAGTTGTCCAGGCACCTAGGGCATCCTGTAATCTTCTGGAAATAGTTTGACTTGTGTAAAATTCCCAAAAATAGTTTTATTATGTCCTCTATGATAATATCAAGCTCTCTTTATATTTCCAAGTAAATTTGGGTGGTCATTTTGGGGAATATTAAGTTTATTTAGTTTGTTGTTCTAGCTGTAAAAATCTGGTATAATCAATATTTGATGTGGTTACAAGTTTTCAATATTTTGTGCATTTTTTAAGTGGTATCCCATTAGGGATATTTCACAACAAAGGAATATAAAGAGAGATCAGTTTGTTAGACATGTTAAACAACTGACCATAAAGAGAGATGTTGCATGCCTCATGTGGAGGAAGGAGGGATGGACGATGTGATGTAGGACATTATTGCCATATCATAGGAGATAGAGCATTACTAATCCCTACATGAGGTAGTTTTTTCCACATATCAGAGACCACCAGACTATAGTCAGAGAGTAGGTAACAAAGCCATGATAGCTAACAAATCACAGTTACCATTGAGGTCAGTTAGATTAGTGCAGATGCCACCACTAAGAGGTGGAGAAAAGAGACTAGGTAGTACCAATGTGGGAGAGAGTTTCCCTTGACTCATCTATATCATATATTGTATATGCCTCGTGATGAAGGCATATTTTTGTAGATCGATGCCCTTAATGGCATGTCTATGTGATATGTATATGACACTTTTTGGATATAGTGTATATGGACATTTTTTGATTTATACAATGTTTGGTGATTGACATTATATGATGTATATACATGGACATTTGACATGCCATATAATGATGATATGTTTGATTTTTATTTGATGTAGTTGTATAGATGATGGCATAATGATGTATATTATAGTAGATGATGATTGTTATTTGTTTTATTATGGGTGTATGATGATGTATCATGGATGCAAGATGGTCACATGATTGTTTCTTAGCTTACATTTTGTAGCTTAGCTTTTATTCATGATGTATGATGGTTGTATTAATTTTGTTGTATTATTACACATTTAGAATTAACACCATGGTGAAAAACACATACAAGAAAGATTACATAAAATTAAAAAGATTGCAAACAAAGCATGTACACATGATAATTGATAGACACCCTGATTATGAATAAGTCAAGATGATGACAAAATACTTGTAATAGGTCTAAAAATGAAGACAAAATTGTAAAAAAAGCCCAAAAATAAAGGTAAAATGAGGTAAGATAACAACTGAATACAAATAATTGATAAAAAAATACAGATAATTGATTCATAAGGAATGAAACACAAACCCAAAATGCAAAGCAAAATAAAAATAACAAAGCTGATAATGAGCGTAGTTAATAAATTATGCTAGAAATTGGTCCAAAACAAACATGGAAAAAATCCAATTTAAAAGGAAAAATGAATACAATAAAGCCAATAATAAGCCTAGTTATCTTGCCTCCTTCAATTGGTCAAAAACATGCAAGAGAATGCAAAACAAACTACACACAAACAACAATACACACACAAGAGTTTCCTTTATTTGATGGCCTTCGAGACCCTCAAGAGCACCTTATATCCTTTCATGTTGTTTTCTAGGACTATGCATGTGATGAAACTTTTGACCAAGTTGTTCCATGGGAGCTTACATGATTATGCTTTGCGATGGTTCTATGACTTTCCATTGCATTCTGCTAAATCATTTACTACTCTTGTTGATTTGTTTTTAGCTCACTTTTCTATGAATATTGGAATGAAAACATCTTATGCAAAAATGGATAAAATTAAACAAGGATCTCATGAACATCTTAGTGATTACGTATTGTGTTACAAGAAAATCCTTTCTAAAATGAACAATGTATTAGTTAAATCTAAATTGCAAGATCTATTTACTCAAAGTATTTTATCTCCTTTATAAGAATGTGTGCTTTTTGATTCCTATCATTCCTTTGACCATCTATGTCATACCTTGAAAATTCATGAGACTAAGCTACATTCTATGGGAAAACTCAAATATGGTTCGAATATTTCTAATCATTCCTCATCTAAGTGTCCAAGCAAGGTTCCCTTTAAACCCAAGTCTAATGATGCTAAACCTAGTGTCAATATTCTTTCTCAACCTCCTAAGCTTTGGCTCCAAGCCCCTTGACATACATTCACTTAATCCCCTTATCCTCCCCATATGTTATTGCCTTAATTAATTGAAAGCATTATGATTTCTCTTCCACCTCCTCTCAAGCATGATCCCAATAGGGCCCATGACAAGATTTTTTATGAGCATACACATTGTGATTACCATAGATGCAATGGGAATTCTACCAACAAGTGTTTCAAGATTCGCCATTTAATTCAAGATCTCATTGACAATAACGATATTTAGTTACTTAAATCCACCACTTCCATTTCCAAATGTAAGAATGATAATGGAAAGTTCAAAATATTCAATGACACATTACCCAAGCATGAGATGTCAACTCCTGAGTCATCTTCTAATCATACCTACCATGCAGTGCCTCCTTCTGCTTCTTCAGATCATCCCCTTGGATTCCTTGTTTGTTCAACTGATCTCCCATCACCTGTTATCACTTTTAGTGATGCCGATTTTTATGCCTTATTCTCTTCACATAGATTACATA
The DNA here is from genome assembly GCA_019776745.2 of Taxus chinensis. Classification (NCBI taxonomy): domain Eukaryota; kingdom Viridiplantae; phylum Streptophyta; class Pinopsida; order Cupressales; family Taxaceae; genus Taxus; species Taxus chinensis. The sequence goes on along the minus strand of CM034154.1, from coordinate 56,480,192 downwards.
TCAATACTTTTGTTAGGCCCCATGCCATCAACAATGTTATGAAACATCCTACATTCAAGCACAATACATGCTCATTATCTTTCTTGTAGTCAATTGGCTTCCCTTTATCTTAGATGACATTCATCTCCTGCTTCTCATGACCATGTTATTCTACCCATTATTTTTTGGCCTCTTACTATTTCTATGCCATTGACTTTTAGATCTACTATTATGCATCGTGACATGGTCTTAGGACTCCCTTGGCTCCAACCTGCCAACGTTGTGCCTTCTATTATTCACTTATGCCTTAAGTTCATCCATGAGTTCCATCTTATTACTATTTGAGGCATTCCACCATGGACACCTTTGTCTTTGGATCCTCTAGCCATCTCATATTCAGTTTTTCATACTCCTAGTGTATCTTATCCTATTCATGATGGCTCCTTATCCTAGACACCTCATATGGTATTTAGATCCCTTGCTCCTCCTCTAGCACCTTTCACACATCCATCTTCGTTTCCTTTACACATGGCTCCTACTCATAGGACTTGTCACATTTATCGATCACATAGCCCACCTCATAAGGGAAGCTTGTCACATAGGTCATATTGTATGCATGCTAAATATAACTAAGCTAATTGAATGGAGCTAACACCAAGTATTTCCTTAACTAAGTTCATTTAAACAAATACATTGTGATTGAGCATAAAAGGAAAAAAGATAACTAAATTGCACATAATGTTATAAACAAAGAATTCAAACCTCCCTTTTCATGTTTAGATGTGCTCTGATATGTAGATGCCCCCTCATGTGAACCGAACTCAAGTTACGTGTAATAAAAGGGGTTTTACTAAGGTGGAAGAGATCTATAATGTCTTGCAAGGACATGGTGTAAGGTGCGACAAGGTGTACTAAGTTTCTTATATATATCTTTCCAATTTTGGAGAAGCTTGCATCCTAGTGAATGTGGGATGAAGTGAATATAGAATTAGAAAAGCATAAATATGATTTAAAAAGACTAATTAGAGATATTAACTCATGGGAGTTTGGGAAGATATATTTAATCAATTGGCAATAATTAATAGGCCAAGTTTAGCTTATAGAAGCCATTTGGAGATGATTTGGAGGGAAATTAGTAGAATTTGAGGGGTTTAAGAGGAGGATTTAATTACTAAGAGGCTTTATTATTTAAATATGAAATTGAAATGGTAATTAACCAATAATGGTTAATTAATTAATTAAAAGAGAATGTTAACTAAGGAAGCGACATTAATTAACATCTAAGATGAAGGACAAAGCTAGCTAATTAACGAAATGTCGTTAATTGACCGAGAGGATGAGGAATATTAGTTAATTATAATGAAATGTTGAGAAATAAGACAATTAGTGTAGTTTTAGTATTAAAATTATACTGTTGAAATTAGGTGTCTACATTTACCCCTCTTTGATATGGTGTAGCGCAAGCAACACCATTTCAAAGATAATAGACAATTTTATTTTACATGGGTAGAAGAAAATTTAGTAGGATGGACGATGGCCTCTCAAGCGTTAAAGGGGTGATAAAAGAGGTTGATGGACGATAAAAAAAGAGAAAAATGATCACGATGGAAGAAAATCCCATTGCGACAGTTGGAATTTGAACTTGGCTCGGTTGACCACTGTTTGATTTGATAGAGTTCGGTGCCATCACATGATGAGGTCTATACAAGGGAGGGACAAAGGGGCAGAAACATGTCATTGTTACAACCATGTCTCGGTAGGCTAGAAGAAATAAAGAAGGTTAATTAAAGGGAATGTTAGTTAGAATGGGAAGAAATATAGATGATGGTGGAGGATATGATGAGGGATGGAAAGAAATCATAACTTGTGTACCATCATGGTTAAGAATCACCTTTTATTTGATGCAAACATACAATAAAAAGGTAAAATGACATGAAAATCCATAATAGCAATTTTTATGCAATGGAATACGAGAAAGTAAACAAGCAAACAAACAAACAAACAAACAACCACAAACAAATATACCAAAACAAGCAATGTTCAAGTCCATTGTACCAATGTTTTTTATTATCCAACTTAAGTACCCAAAATGTTTGAGTTATCCGAAAAGGGTTAAAATGATGCCCCAAGCAAGGATACATGTAAGTGATTTGATGGAAGACATCAAAGTCCCAAGAAAATCAAACATGCACTATAAAACTACCACGAAAAATGATATATGCAGGGAAGATAAACATAACAAGAAAACAAGCTTTATTGATGAAATAAGATCACAATATGATTCGCATGTCATGTGCTAGAAATAACAAGTGCTGAAGTAGGATGTTTTGTAGTATAGTTTCCAATTTTTAATATTTTTGAGTTTTTTTTACTGTTTTTGGTTTTAAGATTTTGTGATGTTTTTTATTTTCTAAGATTTTACAATGTTTAGTAGTGTCTAGGTTTTGGAATGTTTAGGCTTTTCTAAGATTTTTTGAATGTTTTCAAAATTCAAATGTTGTGAATGTCTAGGATTCTTAGAATATTTTTAGATTTTGTTAATATTTTCTGAATGTTTTTGGATTTTTAAATATTTTGAATGTTTAGGATTTTTCTAGGATTTTCCGAATGTTTTTGGAATTTTTTAAGATTTTCCAAGTGTTTTGGATTTTTTTTTGAAACTATGGATAGGAGAACAAAATGCGAAGATAACCCCAATGAGAGAGGAGAATATATAAGGGAAAATTCTGGTGCATATATACAAGAATATGACAAGCTAGATCAAGGCCAAGAGGGATAGGTTCAACAAGATTATAAACATAAGCCAATGGAAAAGTGATGAAGAAGTGATCATGCCTCCTAGTGCGAGGTGCTTGTGAACAAAATAACCCTCCTACGGTGTCAGAAATTGGTTTTCACCAAAGGATTGTCAAAAGTGTCATAATTGTGTGGTTTTCACATTTGAATGAATGCATTTATTTTTACTTTTTTTTTTGAAATGCCTCTAAGATTAGGTATACAAACACTTGAGATGCATGATGTTCATGGGATCCTAGAGCTTTGAACCATCAGGATAGGCAAGTTTATAAGCTCCTGAACCAAATTTTGTAACCACAATGTATGGCCCTAACCATTTAGGCTTAACTTTTCCTTTCTTTTCATGTTCCTTGGTGGTATTGAACTGGTTCTCTGTAAGGAAAATATCTCTAACATAAAATTCATGAGAGATAATGCATTTGTTGTAGCTGGTGCAAATTCGATTTTTATAGAGTCTGAGGCGATTTAAGGCATGGAGAAATTTTTCATCAAGTAGCTCCAATTCTTCTAGTCTAGTGATTCTATAATGTTCTTTATTATCCAGATCATCTTTCAAGGATATTCACAAAGAGGGAAGTTCAATATCTAAGGGGATAATAACTTCAATTCCAAAGATAAAGGAATATGGGGTTGCACCTGTAGGCATGGGAATAGAAGTGCAATAAGCCCATAAGGCAAGATGGATATGGAAATGTCAATTATGGTATGTCTTACTGACCAGTTTCTCCATAATCTAAACAAGGGTTTTATTTGTGGCCACAACTTTCCTATTACCTTAAGGGTAATAAGGGGTATACCACTTTTGGTATATTTTAAAGTGTTGACAGAAAATCGTCACTTGCTTATTCTTAAATGATTTTCCATTGTTAGATACAATAATAGAAGGGATGTCATAATGAAAAACGATGTGGTTCATGATAAACTTTGATACCTGAGCACTAGTAACATAGGTTAGAGGAACAACTTCCACCCATTTGGTAAAGTACTTAGTCTCAGTGATGATGTGTTTATGGTCATTAGATGAAGTTGATGTAATATTCCCTATGAGATTGAGCCCCCATTTGAAAAATTTCCACGATGTAGTGATGGGTTTTAAAGATTGAGATAATACATGGATCATTTTGCCATGCTTTCGACACAAAACACACTTATTTATGTACAAAAAACATGTCTTCATAGTAGGCCAATAATATCCTATACGTAGAAGTTTCTTTGTGAGGACCATGTCATTAGTGTGAGCACCACATATGCCTTCGTGCACCTCTTTGGTTACTTGGATAGCTTCTTTTGAATTAAGACAACGCCAAAAAGTCCCATCATAGCCTCGGCAATATAGAGTGCTTGCAAAGAGGGTGTAAAACTCTATTCGTTGGATAAGGGTTTGATTTTGGGAATGGGAAATGTCAGGTGTGAAGGTACCATCTTGTAAGTAATTATAGATATATACGTAGAAGGTGGAAAAGGGACCAACAACTTCACATACCAAACATGAGTTCAACATATTGTAGGTAGGTACCATTAGATGATCAATGAGGAAATGGAAATCTATGGTATTTGGTGATAACCATAACACAGATGCAATGCTAGCCACAACATCTGTTGATCTATTTTATGTTTGTGGGACCTATTAGAAGGTTATTTGAACAAAGGATTCTTTTAGGTTGTCTACCATGTATTTATATGGAATAAGCTTCTAATATTTGAATTTTTACTCATCATTCACTTGTTTGAAGATTAATTACGAGTCACCTATAACCTCATCTTGTTTGATATTCCATTTGATAGAGAATTTCAAACCAACAATGAGGGCTTAATACTCAACAATATTGTTTGTGCAAAGAAACTCAAGTTTGAAAGCTTGTGGGATAAAGTCACTTGTAGGGGTAATAAGAAAAACTCCTACCCCCGAGACATTAAAGGTGAATTACCCATCAAAGTATATTTTCCATGTAGAAGATTCTTTAATGTATAAAATGGAAGCATCTAACAGATCTAAACTTAGTGGTTTTGTGTCTGGTTGATCCATAGGGATCCAAAAAAACACACCACTTCATTAGTTCCATCAACACCAAGAAGGAGAAACAAGAAAAGTGAGGAAAATGAAGGTTTTGGAAGGAACCGTCGTTCTGTGCAGAGCGGCAGTTTCAGAACCGCCACCTTGTAGGGCGATGGTCCTGAAACCACTACCCAGCCAGGGCGGTAGTCCTATGACCGCCGGTCTACTCAGGGTGGAGGTCCTGATACTTTCGAACAGAAAAAAAGAATGGAATGCAAGTCGACATGAATTGGAAGCACCCAGCTATGTCTCTTCCCTTCCATGCCCTTTCACATTCTCCAATGCATGGGAGGACATGTGAAGGCCTATAAATGCATGAAAGGAACAAGATAATAGGCATTTGAAGATCCAGAGAGATCGAGGAACAAATTTTAATGAGAGCAGTGAGCAAGATCTTTAGTGCTGGAATGAGAATTTGTAGGAGCAAGGTGTAGAAACATAGCAAGTAAGTAATTGTAGAGAAGGTTTACATTGTTGCTTCTTTTCATACTTATTATAATCTATAATTTTCTATATTAGACTAATAAAAGTGGGAAGAAAGAGCAGTTTCCCTTCCCGAATGGTTTTCCTCCATTAGAGGTTTCCAGGATAAAATTGTTGGTGTTGAAGTTTTAAGTATTTCATTCTCTACAATTTCCTTTCTATAGCACTAGATAATCAATCACGAAGCTCTAGATTTTAAACAAATCTATCATTTTCCAAAGTTGAAAGTAGAACAACATAGTTGTGTGATTTGTAGAGTTCCAAAGTAGAAGTTTACAGATCATTTTGGTATCAGAGCTGATTATATATCTAGGACTGTGGTATTCAAATCTTTCTTGTGATTTTGTATGATAGTGACAAGGTCCAAAGGTGAAGAAGTTTTACCTTGCGAGCCAAATATTTCTATGAAGAAGTGGAAATAGAGAATTCGAGCTCAAATGGAGGAAGAGAAGTTGGTCTGTAGAGTCAAGATGCTAGAGACCATGATGGATAGATTGTATAGGAAACAAGAAGAGCTTTCAGATCTGCAAAAGATAGCTTCGGTTAAGCAAGATTCCATGGACTTGGTGGTTCAAGCACTAGCCAAAAAATTCAGTATTGGAAAGAGCCATAAATAGGAAGAATGGGAAGATCGTGAAGAGACACCAATTGTAAGCGAGAAGGTAAAATCTGCACATACACCTTTTAAATTTGAAACAAAAGTGGAAATAAAGAATGTTAAAGGACAAGTAGATGTAGAATTACTGGATAAATGGTTAAAACAGTTGGAAGTCTACTTTAGTGTGCATAATGTCACTAAGGCACAAAGGGTCACCTTTTGCACGTCTCAAAATGGAAGGTCATGCTCTGGTTTGGTGGGAAACCCATCTAGCCACTTGTGAGAAGAAGAAACACCCTATTTTCAATACTTGGAAAGGTTTTAAAGAATTGATTAGATCCAACTTCTATCCTATTGGCCATAACACTGACATGATGATTAAGTGGTAGTACTTTAGACAGGGCAGCGGTCAAAGTGTGTAAGACTACATTAGGAAATTTCGGAGACAAGCCATGTTACTTAATATGGACTTGGAGGATGAGGACATTCTGACCAAGTATTTGGGAGGACTTCACACTCACCTTCAGAGGAAGGTAATCTCCATGAAGCCCAAATATCTCAATGAAGCTTGTGTACAAGCATACTACATTGATGATGAGAATAAGCAAGGAGAAATAGAGCCAAAGGGAGACTAGTCAACAGAACAACAGGACAAAGAACAATGGAAGACAAGTAGCAGAGGTAAATGGAAAGGTAAACATATTGCTACTACTTTGCATACTTGTAAAGATCCTAAGAATTTCTATAAAAACTGTGATGTAAATGGACACACTAACACCACATGTTGGAAGTTGCATTCAGAATTACACCCAAAGCACTGAACCAAGGATTCCAAGAAATCCATGACCACTGTGAATACAGAAAGAGAGGTGGATATTAAGGATGATTCAGATGTAGATGAGAGGCTGGGATGCATGGCCACTAACATGTACGAGGCAGAAGAAGAAGAAGAGATGAGTAAGCTATTTCAAATCAGAATTGAAATCAAGAAGACTAAGGTAAACGCTTTAGTAGATTCCAGCTCTCACTCAAATTTGATTTCTGATGTGGTTATAAAACAACTTGGTCTAGGAGACTTACATGCATCAACATGCATACCCACTAGGATGGGTGAAGAAGGGTGTAGAAATACAAGTTCTAAGAAAGTGTAAGTTTCAATTTGGGATAAACACCCAATACATAGATGTATTAAAGGCTAATATTATTCCACTTGATGCATTTGATGTTGTCTTCAGAAGTCCTTACTTGTATACTAGGGATGCTGTGTTCACAAGGAGGGATAACCGGTACAAATGGGTCAAGTATGGAGTCGGTTTTAACATCCGGGCACACCAGAGAAAATCGAAGAAGGCTATGGTAAGTGCCAACCAAGCACCAAGACCTTTTCAGCCAAATCACCAGTTTTGTTTGCTTTCATTGGAAGAAAAGTAAAATGGACGTGAGAGCACGAATATTTCTGACCAAAGAATAGAGAATTTGGATAGCACTTGTCAGTTTTTGCAGAAGAAGCCACCATAGGAACTACTCATTCAAGGAGCAAAACAAACTTCCACTATGCAGTCACCATATCTACCTACGGATTCATTGGACCTGACCGTGGGGTAGCAAGAAGAAGAGCAGATACAAGGAACAATGGTGACTAAAGCAACATCACACTTAGAGAGGATTTGGCTGATCCATCTCACGAAAAAAAGACAGGAAAGGACTAAACCACTAGATTATGGGACCTTCACCATACTTGAGCAGGTTGGAGAAGACACCTTCAGGCCATACTTCATGCAGATGTATGCGATAGTAAGTTACAAGATCTCGCATCCACAAATGCCATCTATGCATGGAAAAGAAGGAAAAATACATAAGTTACCTTCCAAAGAGGATTTTACTCGAGGCAACTCAGAGGAGGATGTAGCACTGGAACAACAAACCATAGATCCACATGAGTCTTGGCAGGTTAGATGAGAGAAGACACCAAGACAGACCCAACGGTACTCGAATGAGCACGAGAGGGAGTCAATTCCTCTACCACTCCCCCACTAAGATTTTGTGGGACCAAAATCCTCCTAAGTAGGGGAGGTATGATCCATAGGGATCCAGAAAAACACACCACTTCATCAATTCCATCAACACCAAGAAGGAGAAACAATAAAAGTGAGGAAAATGAGGTAAACAAAGGTTCTGGAAGGAGCCACCACTCTGTGTAGAGCTATGGTTTTAGAACCACTTCCCTGTAGGACGGCGGTCCTAAAATCATTGCCCATTTAGGGGTGATGGTCCCTATGACAAACCAGTCTACTCAGGGCGGCAGTCCTGATACTTTGAATTGAAAAGAAGAATGGAACGCGAATTGGAAGCGCCCACCCATGTCTCTTCCCTTCCATGCCCTTTCACATTCTCCAGTGCATGTGAGGACGTGTGAATGCATATAAATGCATGAAAGGAACAAGAGAATAGGCATTTGAAGATCCAGAGAGATCGAGAAACAGAGTTTAATGAGAGCAGTGAGCAAGATCTTCAGTTCTAGAATGGAATTGTAGGAGCAAGGTGTAGAAACAAAGAAAACAAGTAATTGGAGAGAAGGTTTACATTGTTGCTTCTTTTCAAACTTATTGTAATATGTAATTATCAATATTAGACCAATAAAATTGGGAAGAAAGAGCAGTTTCCCTTCCCGACTGGTTTTCCTCCATTAGAGGTTTCCAGGATAAATTTGTTGGTGTTGAAGTTTGAAGTATTTCCTTCTCTACAATTTCCTTTCTATAGCACTAGATAATCAGTCACGAAGCTCTAAATTTCAAGAAAATGTGTCATTTTCCAAATTTGAAAGTAGAACAACATAGTTGTGTGATTCAGAGTTTCAAAGTAGAAGTTTATGAATCATTGGTAATGGTGTTTCCGCATGTTGATCGAAAAGCACTTGTCCTTTTACTATTTTTTTGTTGACATACTCAATGTAAAATTCACTAAGTAATATGATCTAGTTGGCCATCCTCCTGGTAAGAGCGGGTTTGGATAATAGGTATTTGATTGGGTCAAATTTAGATATGATCTTGGTTTTGTTATTTAGTAGGTAATGGCGAGGCTTCTGGAAAGTGAAAACAACGACCAAGTATGCTTTTTCAAATTGTGAATAATTGAGCTCATAAGAGATCAAGGAAGGATGAAATAATAAATGGCTCTTTCTTTTTGTTGGTCATCATATTTTGCTAAGAGCACATTGATATAAAATTGAGTAGTACATATATAAAGAAACAAGGGCTCATCTGGGGTAGGTGGTAGAAGAATAGGTGGATTGGCCAAATACTCTTTTAGTGGGGAGAAGGCTTATTTGTACTTAGGACCCCAATGGAAATCAACATCATTTTTGAGAAGATGGGTGAACGAATGGAATTTATCTGTGAGCTGGGAAATGAATTTGTGAATGGCCTGAATTTTTCCTTGTAAACTATGCAGTTGCTTAAGGTTCTTAGGAGGAGTTATTTTAGTTATAGTTGTGACCTTTATCAGGTCCACTTCAATTCCTCATCTTGACACAATAAAGCCCAATAGTCTTCCTAAAATAACATCAAACACACACTTTTTTAGGTTCAATATGAATTTATAATCCCATAGTCACTCAAAGATATGACGAAGGATTGCTGGATGTTCTGTTATGGTCTTAGATTTACCGACATCTACATAATCCTCTACAATATCATGTAACATATCATGAAATATGATAGTCATGACACACTGATAGGTGGAGCCTACATTTTTAAGGACAAAAAGTATGGCCTGATAGCAAAAGGTACCCCAAGGAGTAGTAAAATCAATCTTATGTCAATCCTCTTCTACAATTTTGATTTGGTTATAGCTAGAGAATCCATCCATGAGGGAAAAAATTTCATGGATAGTCATAGAATTGACAATCATGTTGATATTTGGAAGAGGAAAATCATCTTTGGGATACGCTTTATTAATTTCCTTGAAGTATGTACAAATCTGGATACCATTGGGTTTCTTGCGAACATGAATGACATTGGAGATCCACTCTAAATAATCAATGAAACCGACCACCAATAACTTCTCTAGCTCTTTTCGACCAAGAGAGCTACATGTGGATGCATTTTACGTAGTTTCGGTTTCATAGGCTTTGCTGATTCATGCACAAAGAGGTTGTACACAACCAAACAATGATTTAAGAATGACATGTCTACATAGGACCAAACAAACACATAAGTGAACTCTCTAAGAAGTAAATTGAATGTTTTCTATTCACGTGGAAAAAGTGAAGCTCCAAGCTTGACGATTTTAGGCTCTTCTTCTATACCAATTTTAACATCAACACTCTCTCCAACTAGTAACTTTAAACCAACCTCCATACACTTAGGATCAAGAGGGAGATTGATTTATTCCTTTATTGGTGTCTCAATGAGATTTTCACCAATATAACAATCACTTATATTATCCATTTTTATTTTTTTAGTTTATTTGTCTACAAGTGCCTCAAAGAGGTTTTCACTGTAGGACCTAGATTTTATTTTTTTTAGGATTTTTTGAAGATATTTTGGCCTTTTTTTCTTTTTAGTGACCATAGAACTCAACCTCTTCCCCAAAATATGCGTATGCATCTAGGTTGATAGTGAATCCTCTCTTGTGATCTCCTATAGGAATGTCATCACGTAGCCACATGAACTTTGTAATTGCTTCTTTATTCTGAAATAGATCAATCGGTATGTGTCATTGTTGGTCCCAATCAATAAGGGAGGGGTGTAAAAGATCTAGTTCAGTCGTGGAGGGGGATAGGGTTAAGATAATAGCATTAAAAAATAGGTTTGTGGAGGTAAGGTCTTCGTAGAAACTACAAGGGGACTCTGGCTTGGTGTTGTAATCAGAAGAGCTATCTTCACATTCAAAAGAGGTGGCCTCAACTTCTGGAGGTTGTGCCCCATAAGGCTAAATACTAACACCATATCTATTCATATTTTCATGTGCCAGAAGAGGTTACCACACACCTTGTTCATGTATTCCACGTCCATATCCTTAGTATCCCATGACATTCATCATCTTGTTAGGAATAACATATTATGGGGATTGATAACAAGAGCCCATCTTCTCATAAGGTGATTGAGATGTATAGGTGTTACCCAATTTTTCATATGTTAGAAGACCACCAGGGATGACTTTTTTGAGAATGTAAGGCTCCTAATCTCTTTGCAGCGAAAATTTTGGCCTACCACGTGTTTAGGGTGACAGGGGAAGGTTTGATACAAGGAGGGCATGTTGGAGGTCATATCATCCACAGTCGGTATAGAGAATTTTTAATTTGGATTCCCATGTAGCAAAAGGGAAATTAGAGGTAGACGCACCACTTTTGTGAGGATGAAGTGTATTTGTTGACATTTCTCGCACATTAGCCATGATGTGCGAGAGGTCAACTCAAAATTTTTGTTTCTCAGATTGGAGGGGTTAGGTTGATGAACTTAATCAACACTAAGAATGGTTGTTACCGGCCGATACCAAGAATGACTACTACCAGCCGACACTAAAAATGATTATTACTAGCTGATACCAAAAATGACTGTTATTGGCCGACACCAAAAACGGTTGTTACCGGATGACACCAAGAATGACTCCTACTGGCCAACACCAGGAACAAAAATGATGGGTGGGCTGACAAACAAAGCATTGCGGGAAATAATGTAAAGGGGGGTGAGTTAATATTGCGGGATTTAAGGGGGCTGTGGGAACCTAGAGCCTAGGTGGAACAATTCCTAAGTTCCACCCGATAGCCAATTCCTCGACCCCCCTAAATCTAACTTTTTGGAAAGGTATTTTCGTCGTCTACATCATGGAAACTGAAAATCTTGGGTTATGTGAGGGTAGATGGGTGAAAAAGAGGAAAACATATTCAACATTAAATAACATAGTTGAAGGTCGCTCAATAATAGTTTTAATGAGGTATGGCGCCCATTTCTTCTTCTCCAAGTAAAGTATCATTGGGGAATGGATTTGTAAGGGCGCCCATACCTATTTTCAGGGATTTAATGCATGTTATTGGTTGGTGGAAGTGGAATTCGAGTTCCCTCTTTTTTTCCCTCTTCTCTCTTTTTCCCATTCTCTATATATTGTAAAAGGAGGCTCATTTATAACGTTGGAAACTCTTATGTTGGAAATTCTTGTAATGCTAATGCAACCTTCTACAAGTGTTTCATGTGGATTTTGAGTATCAAGCCTCAGATTTGGATATCTACATGGTGATACTTGCCTTTCTCCTTCATTGTAATGGATTGTGCATCTTCCTAAAGTAATAAAATACTTTTTTTGTGGTTATTATCTGCCCTAGCTTGTGTTCTATCACATTTTCTTGCCTTTCATTGCATCTTCAGGTATATTGTGCATTATTTATTCTGTTTGTAGGGTTTGAATCTGTTGTGCTCCATGGAAATGGTGGTTTGAATGTTGCTTTAGACTGTGGCACTTACGTCTTCCCTCTCCTCCTTCATTTTTCTCCCATTACCCTCATTTTAGAGTGTCTTTCCACCCTCACTTAGTGTAAGATTTCATTTTATGCATTCCCCTCTCTCCCTAGTCCCTTGAAATCATAGAATAGGATTAGATAGTTGTATTTACTTCCTAGAAGTAGATTAACATTAAAAATAGGTAGAGGAACTAACCTTCTCTGGAGGTTTGTCTCAAGTAGCAGGTCCCACAACTTGAGAGACAATCCGACGTTACCCAAAAACATTGATTGCTCATCCATACATTCATGCAAATTAGAGGGTGTTATATTTTTGTGATAATAGTATATGGTTTGACATGAGAGGTAAGGGCCTTTGGTTTAAGTTCAAAATCTGATTTTGTAGAAGGAAATTCATAAGCTACTTGTTAATAACCAGCTAATGCTCTACAATGGATAAATGGTTGCGAGTCACCAGGAATTGTAAGCTCTTGTTCTTGGTGATATAATTTGATACATTGGTGAAAAGTGGAGGGAACAACTTGCATGGCATGGATCCATGGGAGTATGAGGATAATGCTATAGGGAAGCTCCAAGTCAATGACATGGAATCTTGATTCATGCATGATAGGTCCAAATTCCATAGGTAGAGTGATTGTTCCTGCCAACTGTCATTCTGCATTGTTGTAAGCCTTAATGGTGATCACATTAGGCTCTAGTTCAGCATTTGTATGTCCTAATTGTTTTAGAAGATTTAGAGTACATATATTGATGCCATATTCATTCTCCATAAAACCCTTTTAATATTTTTATGGGTAATGATCACTTCTATAAACAAGGGTAAGTTGTGTGTTTGATTGTCCATAGGAATCTTGTTTTGGCTAAAAATGATTTGTTCAAATGGGGAAATATGTGAAACCAAGGCTTAGAAGTGTGAAACATCAATGTCTATGGGAACTATTGACTCCTAAAAGGTCTTATAGAGGATTTACTTGTGAGTAGTAAATATCTTAAGAAGATCCAAGATAGAAATCTTCACGGTTGTCTTCTCAAGTTGTTCTAGGAGATTGTAATGACCATCCGAAGGAGTATACATAGGGGGTCTTTAGACAATAATACGAGTGTGTCACATTGTAATGGCACGCTCCTGGGATTTTATTTTGATGGTACTGATATGGTCAGTGATAGGATGGACATAACCAACAAGAGGATCAAATGGATTATACATTTGAGTAACAACATGGTTAGTAATTTTTGTTTGAGAGGATTGACCTCGATCCAGATTATTTTCTTCTTGTTTATGTTTTGGGAATGGTTTCGTATAGATCCCCAACTGATCATTGGATGATTTGGGGGGTTATTGTGTGTCAAGTTTGATATCTCCTTAATCTAGAAGATCTTGAATGAAGTTTTTCAATTTCATACATCGACCCATGTCACGACCTTTGACATAACCATACTTATAATATTCATGGTCTTTGTACCATGATGGTTTAGGTGCATCATCGAGGAAAGGGGTGGTTGTTGGAAATTTGACCATATTGGCCGATTCAAGCTATTTGAGGATCGATGACAAGGACTTTGTGAGTAGAGTGTATTCCTTGTATTTGTCTTTTGATTTAAGCGGCTCACGTGAGTTTTAAATGTGAGGTATTTTGAATGGATTACATGTGCTTGGAATGACTGATTTTGATGTAGGAGAATCACCATGAAGCATTGGAGCACAAATGAAGTCTAAATAAACCTATGAAAGGTACTGAGCATATGCAAGGACTATCACATTTTTATATCTCCATTTTTATTATTGTTTAAGTCCAAATTTGAATGTATATTGTCAAAGTGAAAACATGGTAATAAGTAGTAAGTTGTTAAGTTGAATAGGTGGAGTTAGTTGTCAATAAGTTGTTGGAGCTCCATTTGGTACGTGGGAAAAGGCTGGTTGTCATAAGTTGTTGAGTGAATCATGGAAAAAGTCTAAAATATGTTATATCAGTAGCATTAGTTGTCAAAGGTCATGGTTGAACAACTAATTCCTTGGACTGGTCTTGTATAGTTGAGAATATCTCTCTTTAATAGGATTCTTAAGCCTAGATAAAGGCAAATACAACTATGTTTTGCTTAATACAAACAAGGAGCTCGAATTCATCATGAATAGGATAGAAAATTGTGTTTTAAGAATAAAGGAAGTTGAGATGGAGAAGGGATGATGGTGTGTTATGCCAAAATAGGGGAGATTTGTGTAAAAAAATATTGTATGATAGTCCCAAGAATAAATAAAGTGGTATGTTCTTCAAGAGGATATAGTGTCATGTTGCTACATTCATGAGAAAATTACTTTTGTTTCAATGGAATTTACATGTTTCTTATAGACTGTGCATGAATTGTTGCAAGACAGTGTCCTTCAAACCATCCATGGTGTTTAAGTGATGAATCACACTTGACTATTAATGTGTATAGTTTATATAAGTGCTAAGGATCATAGTCATGATTTTTATGTGTCTTGAAATAACATAATTTGGTTTTTAGAGCTAATTGTTCTTTCATGGCTCAGAACTTTAGACGAGACAACAAAGGTCGGTGGGGTCCCTGGAGTTAGATCCCCCCCGAGGGGGTCTCCCCCGATAGGGGGAGGGGGGGACCACGGTAATACTCCCTGGGGTCCCTGGGGTCCTTGGGGTTATACCCCCCGAGGGGGTCTCCCCCGTTAGGGGGAGGGGGGGGACCACGGTAATACTCGTCCCTGGGGTTATACCCCCTGAGGGGGTCTACCCCGAAGTATGAGGGGTAGGGGGGGGGACTCTATTCCTCTCTGTAGTCTGCTCTATCTACTAGAGAGACGAAGTCGATCTAGTAGATAGAGGCAAGTAGAGAAGGAGGGGTCTCCCATCTAGAGACGAGACTAGAGAGACGGAGTCGATATAGTCTAGTCTCTAGATGGGTAGGTAGATAGAGTAGAGACTAGACTAGACTAGAGAGACGGAGTCGATATAGTCTAGTCTATTATATAGGTAATACAATCGGTAGATTGTATTCGTCAGTATCCCTCTCTCCTCTCTCTCTCCCCTCTCTATATAGGCTCTCCCTTCCCCTCTCTCTCCCCCGGACCCCCTCTCTCTCCCCTTTCCCTAACTCCGTTTACCACGCTCCGCTTATTTCCAGGTTGGGTTCCGGTGCCCCTCTGGGAGGGTACCGTATACCCCCCGGCTATAAGCGATCTTACCGGAAAGCGAGATTGCCGGAAGCGAGATTACCGGTAAGCGACCTTACCGGCAAAGCACTCTTACCGGAAAAACAGCACTATTACCGGTAAGCGATTATAGCCGTGGGTCCCATCTATCCGTATACCCCTCCTGTACTAGATAAGGGAAGGGAATTTCAGAACAAAAAACAAAAACCCAAACGAGTCCAATCCAAGGGGATTCCACTCGTAATCACCCTGAATTCGAGTCGTTTTGTCTTGTTTTCAACACAAAAACGAGCTCAATTCCAGGTCATTACGAGTGGACTCCGTCTTTATTCGAGTTGGTCTCGTCTCGTTTTGTTCTTTGTTTCTCTCGTTTTGTTCATATTTCCCTTCCCTTATCTTGTTTAGTACTGGGCACCGTATACCCGAAAACCAATTTGCCATGCAAAAAACCGATATCTTGCATGGAGGCCGGCAGACCCTATCTCAAACCCCCTTGAGGTATGTGGCGAAACGAGGAGACGTCAGACTCCTTTAGTCAATATGTTCTCGCACAAAGTGACTTGTTTATTGGACTTCAGTTGTCATCTCGACCTAGGTGACCTCTGGATTTATCCAAGGGTATACACTCCCTCAGCACCTAATCAGTCGGTCAAGCCCAGGGTTTCTTTAAACCGATTCTACCGGTACCCCAGGTTACTGCAGCTTTACCTGTCCCTTGACGGTTTCGGGGACTTATCCGAGATCGGCACTGCCTTCTCGGTACCCCTAGTCTCTTTTACCTCGTTGCCACATTCTCAAGCAAGTCATTGAGTCGCGTTCGGTTCTACCTATTTTCCCAGACTGACTGGGTGGGAGTCGTACCGTTTGTTGCTCGTCCCAATATTGTATCTATTCAAGATCGATTTCCCACTCCAACCCAGCCTTCACTCACGACCGGTGGAAATGCCCCTATATTTCTAGATCTGAGGGGTTACAGGCATTTTGGCGACAGTCTCTTCTTCCCGTCTATCTTAATAGAGAGCAGACCTGTAACTCCGTTTCCTGTCCAGCTGTCTTTGAAGTGGTATTCTCTTCTCTTTCACGCTAGCGGAAGATTCGAACTCCCAGCATACTGGTTTTACCCTTATGCGCTACCCGCCTAACGACATTACAGATGATATGATATTGAGGGGGCCTCCCTATCTTTATAAGGGGAGGGGGCCTCTCAGATATATATATATATATATATATAGACAGAGAGAGAGTAGACTATAGATAGAAGGGCCTCCTCCTCCTCTATCTCTATATATATTTGGGGAGGCCCCCCATATCTAGATCTATAGGGAGGGGGGGTTCCCTCTAGAGATATGGAGAGGGGGGTCTCCCTATATCCATATCTATAGGCTCTATCTATCGGGGGGGGGTCCTCCCCTAATCTAGAGAGAGAGGAAGGGCCATTTCCTCTACCACTGGCAAGGGCCAGAGTCGAGGGTCCCCTCAGAGCTTGAGGGTGGGGGGGGCCTAAAGGGCAAGCCCCCCCCCCCCCCCCCCATCTCGATCTCTGAGGAGACCCCCAAGACATAGTGCCCAATCTACAGTGGTCTCTCTGGGGATGGGCCCCTATCAGTGGGCACCCCCCGAGGGTTGCCTCCCCCCATAGGGCATTCCAGTATATCTCTATCTATCTCTCTATATCTATAGATATATCTGGGGAGGGGGCCTCCCAATATATATCTATCTCTAGATAGAGGGGTAGGGGTCCTCCCAATATCCCAATATCCGAATATTTAGATATAGGGGGAGGCCCCCTTATAGATATATATCTGGGTAGGGGCCTCCCTCTAGAGATATCTATGGGGAGGGGGCCTCCCTATATATCTATATATTGTAGGTGGAACTAAAATCTTGTCTTTTTGTTTTTATGTAGGAATACCCCCCGTGGGGGTCTCCTTTGATTATGAGGGGGAGGGGGGAAGCGGTCATTCTTTTCTCTAAAGACTATACTATATAGACTTCGTCTCTAGAGTATAGTAGAGACTAGACTATACTATAGATTAAGTGGAGGAAACAACCTAAATTTTTTATTATATATCTTATCCATGGTCATGGGGTAGCCCATAAAGTTTTACAAAAAGTGGGCACGTGTTGAGGAAGATCTGGCTAATAGAAATTTTTAGGTAGAAAGGTAAAGCACAGTGCTCAGATTTTGAAATAAAACGATAGAGATTGATATTTATATCGATTGTTATGATCCTAAAACTTGTATGGAGGAATAATTAAGGATGAATTGACATGATAAAATGATTTTAGGGGGGATTCATATAAAGAATTTACACTCACTTCATTATAAAATGGACTGAACAACTGAGAAAACACTGTAGAGCAGGGTAGAGGGAAGCATAGTTTTAGTCATAACTTTTGAATTCCGTAAGGAAACAACACGAAATTTGGAACATATAATCTATATAGATACTAATAAAACTAGTAAAAATTTCAAGATGATTAGAATTGTGCAAAAAAAGTTATGAGTGACATAAATTCGTTGTAGTCAAGTTGATCTTAAAAGGCATATAGAGGTAGTTTGGTATCTTTTGCACAAACTGGGAGATGTTAAGAACCACGATGATATGAGATGAGACCTAAGAGTCCATAAATTAGTGAGATTGGGGTTTTGAGAGGTATTCATGAATAATAATGTCATCATTCTAGTGAAAGGTTGATTGTGCAAGGTATATTAGTGCATTAAAACATTGTGAAAGGATACAAAGAGGTTAGTGCTGGAAGAGAGTGCCAGTTTCTAATGCATGCGAGATTGTAGTCATATCAAATATGAACAAAAGGAGCCTATGAACCATGGAACAATTACATAAAGTCTTTCCAATTGTAATTTGGGCCTAGTGTTGGCAATCTAGAACCTTGAGAAGCCTGGGGCAGAGTAGTAGGACAATTGAAGCAATACATTTGCTTGAATACATATAGTGAAGTTTGACTATCCCATAAGATATCTATAACATAGCCAAGGGATGTATAAATAACGAATGACCCTATGATCATATAACTTTACTCTTGGATCCTGAACCAGAGAGAGTCATAAAAGAGTATACACAATTGTAAGGAACCTACAAGAGTGAATGTTGTAAAGAAAAAGACCTTTTAGATCCTAAGAAGAACTCCCAAGGTATTAAAAATGTAATATGTCATATTGGACCTCATATATTTGGTGATGAGCATACTCTTGTCTTGAAAACACCATATTGACAAGAAAAGATGAAAACCATGATTATATATGTGGCTTAAAAGGATGGATTGCTGGTGTACATCTCAGAGATGATGTATAACAGTGGGAGTATTCAAACACTCTAAATTATGCTCCCTTATTCATCTTGTTGTATCCTTCAAGGTTGATATGGCATTCACTCTCCAAGAACACATATTAGGAAGGTAAGTAACTAGATTCCCACATGAGCTAAGATGTCTTTCTCACATTTTGAGTAGGGTGATTATATGACAAGTTTCCTGATTTCATAAGAATAGTTGTGGACTAAAATTGGCATGTAGGGCAGATAAGATACTTGTATTTTATAGGTTTGAGTCTTGGTATCCTTTTGAGTGAAGTATCTAACAATGGTTCCAAGGTGATACCTATATAGGTGAATACACTAAGAAGGGTATGAGGCTAGATTTGAAAAGAAGCCTATAACATGACTAGAACATGCTATAATAGTGAGGGTGGATTTGTTGAGCTAAGAAGTGCACCAGATTCTATCATGTACGAAATTTTCGTTTTTGTTGAAGAATTTTGATTTGTCCATATGTTTTGATTCATAGTTGTTGGGTTGTAAAAAATTCCTAATTATTATAACGTGAAACATGCAAAGAGGGTGCATAGGCATGCACAAGTGTTAGTTGAAGAAGGGCACACCTAGGAAGATTAGTTTGGGATTTAGCTTGATTTTAGATGGAACAGGCTAAAAATAGGAAAAACAATTGGAGTGCAGCTCAACTAAAGATAAAAGCAAGAAGAGTTCGCGGCTAAATAAGAGCTATTTTGGGGCTGAAGCAGAAGATGAAGGGTCATGCATGAACCATGCTAATAATGGGATTAAAGTAGAGTTTATTTATAGATTAATATATTATTATCCTTCTTGTAAAAGCATGTAACTATTGGCACATGTCTATTTTGAGCATGCGGTCTATTTTGAGATGCGATGGGCGGTGAAGGACAAGTCCCTACCCCTATATATGTTAGTTGATTTGCATAGTTTTGGACATGATGTATTAGAGACTGTATATATTTTACTATTATGCTGATATGTTTTGGTATGCATAACTCTTGGAGATTGGTATTATTATGTATTCAACTTCTGCTATGTAATCTTTTGAGTATCAATGGATAATTGTGGATGGATTCTGGTAATTGATGTATCTGAGTCATGGTGCTTGTATGGTAAATCTGGTCTTGGTACTGGTACTTGATCTACATGTTTCCTTATTGTGTGTGTGTGTTTCCATTTGATGCTCATGGATCTGATGTTTATACTGGAGATGTATGCTTTGATAATGGTTAATATGAACATGCATGCTAACATCTTGACAAGATTTCATAAAGGGGGGACTTGGTAGCTTCGCGTGCTTCAGGTGAGCATTAAGATATATTTGAATGAAGTGCCAGCACGCCTAAGCCTTTGAGGGGAAAAATAAGACTACATTTTAGTTTCATTATCGGGACCTCTTTTCTAAATGTCTGCCATGATGTTGTATGTTGATGGCGTATCGATTGAATCTTGCAAGCATTGAAATTTGGGTAGATGACAAACATGATCAATTTACGTGAAGATATGGTTCTGGACTTGATTTTGATACACGTAAGTGGGTGGAAGAACATCTATATGATAAGCTCTATGAGAAGTTTTTTAGTATTTTCCTAATAGAATTGTACGAGTGGTTATTAGTATACACATCAAAGAAAAACTAGAGTTAGAGACCAAGGTTTTGAATGCAGGAAAATTACCAGACCTTGTTTAATACTGATGAATCTTAGACTCGTGTTGTGGATCATTGGTGGGCTGGTGTTGTGTGTAGTTATACTTTGGACGATGCTATCTCTACGTATTCTTGTTTGGAAGTTGTTGAGTTTGAATTTTTGCACGAGCCTAGAGGATCTTACATACACACTATTCCTTTAGCAATTGAAATCTTAATGGTGCTACTGAGTTCTGGAGAAATTACCCATGGATATCTAAACCCACCACCGCACATAGGGGCAAGAGTAGGTGTGGTGAAAGATGGCAGACCTAGCGGCAAAAAGGTAGAGAGAGGAAAGGTGGCTCAAGTATAATAAAGCATGAGGGAGGAAATTGGTGAAGAAGCGTGATATTGAGGAGTATGTGGAGTTAGAGAGGATGATGTCTCACGAAGGATTTGAAGCTCACATGGAAGACATGGAATCAGAGCATCAAGCTCTCCCCCACTTAGGCAAACACAATAGAGAATCCCCTTCGACTTCTGATGAGAGTGCATTAGAGGAGGAAATATTGAGGACCATAGGTGTGCATCTGATCCCACCTAGTGACCTAGCCCTTACGCTTGGTGTTTCAGTTTCAGAAGTAATAATTGAGAAGTAGGATAGTGTAGGTAATCCAGTAGCCATGAGTAAATATCATTTTCTTTTGAATATAAAAGTGCATCAGACAACACATACACCTATGGTAGTACAGATGACATCATTTTTTGGGGGATCGATTGGAGGAGTATTTTCTGGCGTGTCATTAGGATAAAGCGGGGGTGCACAAAACATTGGGAATACATCTAGAAGTACTATAAATTCATAGACTGTGGGAGTTAAATTTAGCACTACCATTGGGAGACAAGGAAGTACATCCACTGGTCTGTTTCCTACTACAAGAGGTGGATCAAGAGGATTAGGAGGATCGGGATCAAGTGGATTAGGTGGTTTGAGAGGTGGAGGAAATACTGGTGGGGGTTCTACTTCTGGATCTGGTGGGAAAGGTCCGCACCCTCATTAGCCACATTAAGTTTACTATGAGATGTATCTTCACTTTCCAAAATATATGGGTATTGAAGATGTAGCAGAGCATGTGCACAAGTACGAAATACTATGGCGCACTAAAGGAATCATAGCCTCAGATAGAAAAGCAAGTCAGTTCACTACTACTCTTCAAGGGTGCGCATATAATTAGTACAGAAAGTATGACTCACATTAGACTGTGGTGGATTATAATGCTTTACACTTTGCGTTTCTAGCTGAGTTCCATATTCTAGTGTTTGAGCATAAAAGTATTAGAGCACTTAAGGATATTAAACAGGGCTTATCAGAAAGCATTCAAGAATATGACATGCATTTTAAAACTTTGTTATCAAAGTTGTCTTATAACATACATCCCAGTCATCATGCACAATGGTTTTTTGGTGGATTTTTGACTCTGTTTAGAAGGGCGCTATCTCATAAGACCTTTATAGATCCTTGTGACACCTTGGAAGCAACTCTACGTGTTGAAGTAGTTGGGAGTGTGGATATTAGAGTAAGTCCATTCTTAGAGGCACAAATTACATCCATGATAAAGTAATTAGAGAATCTCTCTACTAATTCAGCTCATGAGAGGCACAACGAGATATGGTGTACAAATTACGAGGTTGAAGGACATACTAAGGATAGTTTCCATCATAAATCGGTGTGCGCCATGTTCTTAGATTGTGAGATTTGTCATTTTTACCATGATGCGAGTAGATTCCCTCTCTTACAATGCGCGATATGGAAGAATGTGTCTATGTATTGTAAGATTTACAAAACCCATACTTATGACACCGTTGACTGTAGATTGATTGATCATATCCATGAAGCCATTGAGACTGGTGTGCACCAAAATTGTGTAGTAAGTGGATCTAAGGAACATGAAGGACAACATAATGAAGGGCACAACAATGTGGATAACAAAAATAGAGGTTTTCATGGAGGATAGAGAGGCAGGTCACAACGGTGGTAGAAGAGGATTTCCTAGAGGAACTTGTTATACTTGTGGATCTCCTGATCATTATCAGTGCGAATGCCCTTAGAATGTGGTTTGCTCACAGCATGGAAAACAACAAAAATTTGAAGAATTCCCTAACTTATATGAGCACATGAACAAGCAGTGAAATCAAGACAAGGGCGCAGGAATGATTAAGGTACAACATGCAGTTGAAGATCAATGGATGCCTAAGGTAGCACCTAGTCTTGATTTACAACTCATTTTAGTTACTACACATGCTGAGGCTGCGTGCACACGTGAACCTCCAAAGTATAAGTCGACTATAACAAAGCAAGAAGTGATAAATGTAAAGTATCTCGATGTTGCACATTAGAAAGAGGTTTACCAGGAGACTATGGACATCATCAGGGATCTAGAAGGAGAGATTCAGAGCTTGAAGGAGCAAGCGTGTGTTATGGATAGAGAAAATAAGGTTGAACTCCTACAGAAGGACATGGATGACTTGAATGAGGTATATCGAATGTTGTGCAGGAGAACATCATCCCTTTGTTAGGATAATTGTTGAGGGAAAAGATACCGCACACAGGTACTGAGTGTGAGAGGTAGATACTCCATGAGAATATGCCCCCACATAATCATGAGTATGATAAAGAGATTACACTAAATGCAGTCATAGATGGATGACTTCTGAGAAACATTCTATTAGATAAAGGTGCGAAAGTTAATGTACTCACGTTGGATACATGAAATCAGATGGGAAGACCACCATTGCATCCTTCTTCGAATATGCTATATATGGTGAATAGAACTAGGCCTAATCCTATTAGAGTACTAAAGGATTCAACCATTACAATTCAGGGAGCCAATTTTAATGGGGAATTTGAGGTATTGGAGCTAGCTAAAGTAGATAGCCTCCCAAGATTACTTGGGGACCCTAGTGTTAAGTGAATAATTTAGATTTATGCTTCAGCAAGGGGTACATTAGCTATGAGAAAAAGGAATAGTGCATAATTATACCTTTGGTAGATGCAAAGGCTACCCTGTATGTTGAGCCCTTGAGTGAAGAGGACTTGAACAAGATATATGTGTGCACAATCAGAGAACCTAAGGTAACCGAGCCATCTAAGGAAGGAGTGATACTATGGGATGATGCTTAGTTAGTCAATGATACCTTCTGATAACTAGGTGCATGGAACATATGAAGTGGTTGGGTGAGAGATCAAAAACACATTTACTCATATGAACAGGTTGCACATGGTTAGGCACTTGAGTTACAACCAAGTACCTCAGTACACTGCTGAAGGGAACCCTGATGTATTTTTACACACCATAGAAGCCCAGTGGAAGGATGTAGGAGACATAAGAAATATGCTAGTATATGCTCTGCATAGGACTACAACGCGTTGGTGGGAAACACACAAAGGAAACTTATTAGAATGGCTAGAAGTGAGAATTGGCTTTTCTACTAGGTTCTTAAGGAGCAATGTACCTTCTTAGATATGTGAATTTCATGGGAGTTCACCTGCCTTGCATCACATTTAGAACTATGAGAGACTTTGGACGAAGGGACAAGAGGCCTTACCACCATCACTTTGGGTGCATAAGTTCTACTCCCCCTTAAGCGGTTGCGCACGTGCACAATATGTCCATGCAAAGTTAACAAGAGTCACAACTAATTGGCAGGAGATGACCACATGTATGATTTATAATTTTGATTATTTTTCTACTAAGCCTCCGGTTAATGAAGCAATTCAAATTATGAAGCGCCTTACTTTGGGAGATAGCAAAAAAGCTGAGGAAATTCTGTTAGATATGTTTAGAGAGTTGGATTTAGAGGCGCACCTTGACCTTGAAAAGACTAAATAAGAAGAGATGGTCCGTGCTTGGGAAGAAAAAGAAAAGGTTAACCTGGTATGCATGATAAATGGTGAGGATGATGAGGGCACTAGCCTAGTTGTTAATTATATTGAGGGTACGTGTGAGGTGATGGACACATTAGATGCGAAGGCACACATGTATCCTAAGCCTACGAAAACAAAGAACATATACAAAGCCTAAGGAGGCCATCATTTGTGAATACTGGTCGGAGAAGGAGGTGGCTAAAAATTATTAAACTCTTGTGCGGCTTCCAGGGATTATTTCTGCAAGGCTATCATGAGTTAAAGTGAGTACACCCTTATTTGGGGGAGATGAGAATCAAACTTAAAGAATGTGCGCGTCCGGTTAGGAAGAGGCCATACAAGATGAATCCTAATTTGCACATCAAAATAAAGGAAGAAATTGATAAAATTCTCAAGTTTGGTATAATTGAGCCCATTGAGGAATTCAAATGGGTTAGTCCCATGGTCATAAGAATTAATGAGGATGGGAGGATAAGGATTTGTGTGGACTACAAAGAGTTGAATGCTTCATGTGTTATTAATCCTTTTACCACCCCATTCATAGAGGAGATCCTTGAGGGAGTTGTAGGGCATGAGATTTACTCATTTATAGATGGATTTTTAGGGTATCATCAAGTACACATAGCGAAGGAATATCAAGAAAAGATAACTTTCACCACCAAGTGGGGAAGTTTTTCATACACAGTGATGCCCTTTGGACTAAAGAATGCGCTAGCGGTGTTCTCGTGCATAGTTATGTAGAATTTTTAGGATTTCATTCATAAGTTTTTACATGTATATCTAGATGATTGGACAATATATGGCTTGGTTAAGGATCATTGTGATAATCTCAAGCTCATGTTTGAGAGGTGTAGGTAGTTGAGCATCTCTCTTACTTTTAATAATTGCATCTTTGCAACACCTTTTGGCACTTTACTGGGGCATATTATTTGTAAATAGGGTTTATTGGTAGATCCAGCCAAGATAGCTGTGATCTTGGGTTTGGAAAAACCTAATAATCAAAGTGAAGTGCACAAATTTTTGGGATATATAGGGTATTATAGGAAATTCATTAAGGATTATGGAAAGATTGTTACGCCCTTGGAGAAACTATTGAAGGATCAAGGAACATTCTACTGGTATGACACGTAACAACATGCATTTAAAAAATTAAAAGAAAAGCTTACTACTGCACCTATTCTGTGATTTCCTTTGTGGGAAAAACCATTTCATGTTCATGTTGATGCTTCTAGGATGGAAATTAGCACAGTGTTGGCACAACCAGGAGACGGAATTGTAGACCACCCCATTTGCTTTGCAATAAGGAAGTTGACACCTGCGGAACAAAATTATTCCACTACTGAGCGTGAGGATTTGTCTATGATCTACACACTACAAAAATTTAGATAATACTTATTGGTAACACCATTTATCTTCTTTACAAATCATATGACACTTAAGTATTTAGTCAACAAACATCTTTTATGAGGGCACATTTACAGGTGGATACTACTATTTCAGGAGTTTGAATTTATAGTTGTTGTCATGCCAGGAAAGAGTAATTCAGGGCCTGAGCATTTGTCAAGGATGAATTTTGGTGAGGAAAAGAAAAGCATTGATGACACAATGCCTGATGCACATTTGTTCAAATTAAACCACACTCCTATAGATTTAGAAGATATTTCAGTATTCTTGCGCACTAGACAAGTGCCTAAGGGAATGAAGACATTAGAGAAGAAGCAACTTGCAATACTTAGGAAACCTTACTAGTTGATAGGTGGTGATTTATACAAGCTAGGTCGTGATGAAGTTTTGCACCGGTGTGTTCTTGAGCATGAGCGTACGTATATTAAGGAAGAAGCTCATGGTGGATTTTTAGGAGGTCATTATGTTGGGGATGCTACCACACACATGATTCTGATGGATGGATTGTGGTAGAAAAATTTGTAAAAGGATATTAAAGAATATGTAAAAGTGTGTGACCATTATCAATGCCTTGGGAAGCCTAGAACAAGAGATGAGATGCCTTTGAGGCCTATTGCAAGTGCTGAAACTTTTGAGAAATGAGCTATTGAATTTGTAGGTCCTATTTCACCACCTGCGTGTAGGACTAACATGCACTATATTATAGCATGTACAGATTATTTGATAAGGTGGGTAGAAGAAGCACCTACAAAGGATTGAACAACAACTACAACAACAATATTTCTATGGGAAAACATTATTCGCCTGTATGCATGTCCATTGAGCTTAACCAATGATAGAGGCACTCATTTGTTAAATGAGACAATCAAGATTTTAGTGGCAGAGTTTATGGTGGATCACCATAAGACAACACCATATCACCCACATGTCAATGGTACTTTTGAAGCTTTCAACAAGATTCTGGGACAAACAATGAATTTTTTTTGTGATGTTGGAAGGAAAGACTGGGATGATAAAGTATTTTCTGTACTTTGGGCATATAGGACCACATACAAGCGGTTGAATAAGGCCACACCATTTTAGTTGGTGTTTGGCGTAAAGGCTGTATTGCTTGTTAAATTTATGTTGACCTCCATGTGTATTGCACGTGTAGGAGGACTAGATGATGAGACAAGATGTTGAGGAGTGCATTGATGAAATGATGTAGTTAGATGAATGAGGTGTTATTTCCTAATGGATCCATAAGATAAAGAAGGCGAGATAGAAGGAATGACATGATAGGCATATACCAAACAAAACATCTGAGGTGAGAAATATGTTTTTTCTATATGATTCTAAGTTTGTGCACCACCCAGGGAAATTGAAAGTGCATTGGTTGGGACCTTTTGTAGTAATGAAGATACTTGAATTAGGTGCTTGTCAGTTGTAGACACTGGATGGCACTTTATTTCTTGATTACTTTAACGGGAGTAGGCTGAAGCCCTACTATAAATAAGGCTTCTTGGTGTTTGTAATAAGGAATTATTTCCATTTAGATTAGATTTCCCTTTTATGTGTTTCCTTTCATTGTTGCTATGCTTTGTCAATTTAGTTCTGTGTTTTGTTGTAATAAGTGTGTTTCTGTGCCAGAAGATGATTACTATCTTTTGAGTTCATGTGCAGAGGACTGCACATACTTTTAGTGTGGGGTGGATTAGATACAAGAAAAATGGATTTATCTGAAATGAGATTCAAAGTATAGGTTATCATACATGTACATATATGGGCTGGAGCATGAACATCCTCTGAAAGATTAGTGCGCATGGAAGAAAGATGTTATGGGTGCTCATATTGAAGGTGTTTTAAAGGAAATTTTCTTAGATTAAAGACCACACGTAGAAGGATGATTGTGCAGTGTAACATGCGAGGTAGGAAGCAACATGGAAACTACTTAGTATGAGGCAGAGAGGGTTATGTACTTTGGTGCATGGAGGTGTGCGTAAGGAGGTATGTGGCAAAGAAGTAGTAGGTACGCTAGAAGGTTATGAATGGGGCATGTAAAAAGTAGCGAAAGGCACATAAAAAGCATAAAAAGTGTAATTAAAGCTGGGTATGGTGGTAGGTGAGGAGCAATTAATGCAATTTACAAAATCTATAAAAGGGATGCTTGCGATTTTATTTTTTACCTTGCATGTTTTGTGTTTTCGAGCTGTGAAGTATGATTTGAAGTGCGATCAAGTGTGAAGTGTGAGTGCAATCAAGTAAACCAGTGAACTGGTTGATTCTTGGAAATGACCATGGTGCTCTATCAAGAAGGTGTTTGATCTAGTTGGAGGCATGTGAGAAGAGAAATTTGAAGGGTTATGGTTTGAGGAAATAACATTGCAACTAGGGTATGCAAGGTCAAGTTCATGGTTAAAGTAGAAGACATAAATCACGGGGATAAATTATAGAAGTTGAATGACACCTAAGAGATCACCTGGGGTGACCACACGAGGCTAAAAGAAGGATGAACTAGAGGTGTAAGTTGAAGACACACCTGAAAGTCAATTTTCAGAGATGCAATACCTCGAAGGAGTCATTATGGGATAGGACTAGGAATCCCACATTAGGAAAAATAAGGTGAGTGATTACAATCACCACACCAAGGTGAACAAGGATGAAATGGACATGGAACTGGTAAAGAAGACAAATTTGAGAATAGAGGATGACAAACCTATTTACAACGATGTTGGGCAGAAAACTTTGGAGAAAGTTGGGGTCATGTAAATTTATGAGCTGACCATATTTTGGAAATTTTACCAGTGGCTAATGTCTAGAGTCCATGAGGACTTCTTTTACTTTGTAGGAAGGCAGGTGCACTTCACTACACCCTTGATTAGGAAATTGATAGGATTAAGGAGTTTAGGGACATAAATTTCTAGTGACCTAGAGTATGAAGTGGGAGTGGAAGCAACCTTTGTCGAGCTAGCATATGAAAAGGGAGGGTGCATAATGGAAATTACAAAATTGGATGATCATCCTGTGATAAAAATTATTGCACACCTCCTCACAAAGTTCAATAACTAGGAGCGTTAGGGCCAGGTAAATAGGAAGTGGCTCCACATTGTGAAGAAAATGGTTGAGGGAACTATTTATAACTTGTCTACATTTATAGTAGAAACCATTATTAAGGAGGCACACAAAGGATATAAGATCACCTGGTGTGCCATCCTTTTATCTATTGTAATTGTGGAAATTGGGGTCTCAGATGGCCCTAAGGACAAAATATGGTAGTTCCCCAAGGAGAAGAAGTCACTTGCAGAAAGGTTTGTGAAGTATACTTGTGAAGGCACTATGAGTGGCCCATACAAATAAAGGTTGGATTTGGTACAGGCATGCATGAGGCCTTTGAGCATGAGTGGAGAATACCCAAGGATTTACCTTCCATAGTGGACAAGTATGCACAATTTGCAGTCTTTCAGCACTACTACATTGGTAGGTTCAAAATGAAGGATGGTACATGGAGCCCTTGGTGTAAGCTTCCTTATGCTTTCACGTCATGTTATTTTCAAGCTTCTATGAACATATTTTCAGATGTGCACAAGTTGAGCTTTGATACAAAAAAATTTGATTGCGAGTACCATACTCTCTGGAAGACATATGTTTATCTAGGTAAGTCTGCATACATTGAGAAGCTGATATCTGATGAAATTGGTATAAGCTCCATGACTTTTGCGGTGGGAAAGTTGGGTGCAGATAAGGTATACCTTTACCTTAAGCCTAAATTAGTTGATGGAAAATATATTGAGAATGAATTTAAGCTCCCACAGATGCCAAAAGGGAAGCACATAGTTTGAACTATGCAGGATGATGAGCCCACTCCTCCTCACTTGGATGAGGAATAACTTCAGGAAGAGGAGGAGGAGAAGGAAGACAATGATGGGATAGACCATGGCAGGAGGAGAAAACAAATTATGGGTAACAAGAGGACGCGTGAAAGTACTACTCCTAGGTAAGAAGAAGAAGAAGAAGTGAGATTATGAGACTGAGTACTAATGTAGAGGAGGTAGAGAAAGAAGAAGGTGGTGCATGGGACCAAGGCTTCAGAAGAGTATTGAGGAAAACTAGGACAAGAGCACTGGTGCACAGACCCTCTCACCCACTAAGGAGGTCACCGACGTCTGTCTCTTGTGAAACCAAGCCCACAGAAGAAGACAAAGAAAAGGCACAAGTATGTTCCTTAGGAAAGAAAGTGAAGAAGAAATTTCTGATGAGGTTACGCACACCATGGGGGATACACCCAGTTATTGATGTAGAAGGAGGAGAGGATCCTATAAAATAAAATACTCATCATGATATAGAGGCACATGGTGAGCACGAGGAGGAAGACCCCATGATTGGAGGTGAAGAAAGAGAACAAAGTGTTGGTGAGCCATTAGGTGAGCCTTTTGGAAAGCATGGGGGCGCGATAGGTGAAGGCCCAATTTAGGATTTAGGGATACATATCCCTAAAAGGAGCTGTTATAGAAGGAATAAGGGAGAATAAATTTATAAGATGCCTCGAGTTGGGGTATGCTAATGACCCTTTTAAGATTATTTGCACCACATTTCAGAGCACACTCACCCCTGAGAAGTTATATGGATGGGAGTTGATGGATCCCCAGTGTGTGAATATGCACATAAGAAAACATCTGCCTTGGAGCATGCAAATGCATATGGATGAACCAAAGTTCAATGTTAAGGAAGAAGCATGCATCAGGAGGAAGATGAAAATGGATCACAAGCAACACATATGACGATAAATCCAACTGAATTCACTGATGAGTAGGCAAGTAATGCCTTGACTAATATGGTAGCAGAAGTAGCACGAAGGAACCTGGATAAAGTGGCCATGCTTAGGACACTTCTTGAAGATAATAAAAATATGAAGGAAAAAATTGAGAAACTAATTGAGGTGCGTAAGAAAGATAAGGAATGAAAACAAAAACTTTTGGATTTTTCTATGGAAATTAGGGGTGACATTCTAGAGGCACATCCATAATTTGATGAACAAACGAATAAAAATTACAATTCATCCTTGTACTTTTTGTAAGATTGTGTTAACATGTTGTTTGAGGTGAAGGTGGCTACAATAGAAAAGACACAAGAAAAAGTTGCAACAGAAAAGGAAAGGACCAAGAAGTTGATTGCGTGTAGAATTGTAGAATATGATGTCATACTCTATACTTTGAAGGATGAGTTGAAGAAAGTAGGATGGGTGTTGGGAAACTATGAGGATCCTGAATAGATCCTCAAGAAAAGGACATTATAGGAAGAGAATGAAGTCCTTGCAGCGAAGAAGGACAAAACCTTGGTCCAGGAGGAGAAGTTAGTTACAGTTGCAAAGAAGCGCGATGAGCTTAAGGAAATTAGGGAACCCCACGAAGAAAGAATAGAGGAGTTGGGGACGTTAGTCACACGGAAAATGGATTTCATGGATGGTATGATATCAGGGTTGGCTGGAGTAATAAGGGAATTGAAGCACAAGGGTGAAGATATGACCTTGGAGAGATGGAATGAAGTGCTTAGTGATGTTCCTGAGAAAGCCAAGAATGAGCTAGGAGAATGGAACAAATTAGAAGATGATATTAATAAGGACTACCCTGAACTTCTATTACCAGCTGAGTGAGCGCACTGGTTATTCTTTCTTTCCTTTCATTTTTTCATTCTTTCTTCATCATTCTTTAATCTTTGATTAATTAGAGAGATAAGTTGAATAACCCCATTGCCGAGGGTGGAAATGAAATTAATGGGGGGTAATGTTGGGTTGAAACAATTGCCTAAGTATTGGTAAGGTGAAGCACACAAAGGGGGCACGTAGGCACGCGCAAGTGTCAGTTGAAGAAGGGTGCATCCAAGAAGATCAATTCGAGACTTAGCCAATTTTACATGGAACAAGATAAAAATAGGAAAAGCAGTTGGAGTGCGGCTCAAGTAAAGATAAAAGTCAAGAAGACTTCATGGCTAAGTAAGAGCTATTTTGGGGCAAAGTAGAAGATCAAAGGTCATGCACATATCGTGCTAATAATAGGATTAAAGTTAGTGCAAAATCACAGCACCCCTGGACGCGCATCAGGCTTCTAGGTTGATGTTCAGGCATCCAGTGTGATTGCACAACATGGAAACCTCTCTCCAAGCGTGGGACTTGTAAAACCGAGAGAGGAATCTCCAGAGAAGGTTGGTTCCTGCTCCTAAACTACCTGCCACAAGCTATTCCAGTGCAGGCAAGCTAATCTAATCCTAATCTAACCGTGCCAAGGAGACAGAGAGAGAGAGAGAAAGGAAAAAACAGCAAAAGCCTACACTAAAACGGTGATACACTAGAGAAGGAGAATGTTGAACATCTATCAAAACTGCCATGGGACAAAGAGAGGTGAGCCATTGGGAAGGATGGACAGAAGCATCACAAACCCAAGGATAGATTTCACACAGAAAATGTCCCAAAACTCCATGAACACAACTCCAAACTTGCAATGAACATTCAAACATGCACAGACACCTGCAATGAAGAGAGGCAAGAAGAAGACAAGCAAAAACGAGAGAGGATGGACAGATGCATCACAGAACACATTTTGTTGCTCCAGAGGTTTGCACAGAACATCATTCCATTAATGGTAAAAGGCAGGAATGCTATTACAGAGAAAGGGAGGAGGTTCGAACTCCATTTTCAACCCTAGAGAAGAAAAGAAGGGAGGGCCGAGCCGAAAGAATGAACAACTTTTTTTTTTAAATGAGCCAAATCTGGCTTTTACATTACATGGGTCGAGCCCAGGGGACAGAAACATATAAAGGCATGGGAGTCCATTCTTCTTGACTGCAGGTGCATTAAAATGGCATGGGGAACCTTACAAGCCCATACCCTATCACTTTGACCGGATTACAGGAGAATGTGACCCATTCTGCATTAAATTTGGTCGTTGGAATGTCATTTCTGGCCATTATCACGCATCAGTGCCGTTTCTCAATTTTCTCTCTTTGTACCACACCAAAACTCGAGATTGATCCCAGAATCATGTAGAGAATTTCATAAGCTTTCCGTTGATATAAGGAACGTGCAAATCTGAGCTCTGGATCGAAAGTTATGGAGGTCTGAAGTTTTAGGGCACAAAACAGGGGAAAACGTGTTTTGAAAACTTTCCCGCGCTTTGCCACTTGGATGACACGTGGCACGCTCTGATTGGATGAGAAATTCTCTCTCCTTCATCTTTTCGGCGGGCTGTCCTTTGAAATTTTGACTTTTTGATGATTTTGGGACCTTTTTCACCCTTTTTCCGTGCTCCCGCCATTTGGATGACACGTGGCATGATCTTGTTGGAGGACAGGGCGCGGGGCTTCCTTTACTTTTAGCCTTTTTGGGGAACTCAGCCAAATTCTCTAACTTCCCCCCGAGCTCTACACTTAACTGCTCTATTGGACACGTGGCGCTATTTCTATTGGTTCGGGTCAGTGCTTCAAAACTTGCGCCCTTTGACTTTTGGACTTTTCTCCCTTGCGACACGTGTCGTGATCTAGTTGGTTCTCGGGCCCTTTTGGCTCTTTCGTGTCCACCGCGTCCATTTGTCATCCCGGATGTTCCTAATGCTTAGTGCTCCTTGTGCTGAAGTTTCTTGTTTCGTCCGAATCGGCTGGTTCACGTCCATTTGTCCCAAATGTCCCAGTATACTTCGCGGGACAAATTCTTCCCATGGTTCGCTCGGTTCGGCCGGTTCGCGCATCCTCGCGGCCCAGATGTCCTATTTGTCTTCTATACTGTTTCGTTCTCATTTCGGCCCGGTTCTGGCCGGTTCACGTCCTTCGCAGCCTCAGATGTCCCGGACTATTGCTGCTTAGCAGTTAGTCATTTTTCTCCTTTCAGCCGATCCGGCTTTCCGCGTCCGCCGCGTACTTCTGGTCCGAAACTGTTCCGAGCAACACTTAGCCAATTTTTCTTCCTCGTTCCAGTTGAATCGGCCAGTTCGGGTCCTTCGCATACTTCTTGTCCCGATATGTCCCAAATCCTGTTTGGGCTGCCTGGAGGCTTTTCGGCTGATCTGTGCCTTGACGTCCCAAATGTCCCGACTGCTCCCGGGGACTAGGACTTAGCCGATTTTCACAATTTTTCCTGGATCAACCTACTTGCCTTTCTGCAACCTTTTTTTGCATTTTCTCAGAGCTTGCTCTTTCCTTCTTTGGCCAAGGGAGTTAGAAAAAATCCTGAAGGGAACCCCAGAAACATGATGTTTTACTCTGAATCAATAAATTTTCCTTGGGACTTGAATATTCTGATGCATGTTATCAAAAATTACCCTGGGGGGGTGAAATTTTGGATAACAATTTGGGGACTCAGCGGGGTCATCTGCCTGCTAGATGAAAAGACCAGTTTCCTGAAGCAATCCATTGGGCATGGAGTCATGAGTAGTAGCCTGAAAACTGATCTAAACTTTGAAAACCTCCCCTTTGAGCCACTTGGAAACCCACCAGGCATGGAGTTGTTCTCACCAAAAACCACTGAAAAGAACTGTGCAAGAGCAAAACCAGCAAACACCGAAAACTATGTACAAAACTGAAAATCATACATGCTCCAAATGGAACATGCAGAGTGTGCACAAGCACTTCTTCTACTGAAAGCAAACCTAGCTACTCTACTCTAACTAGAAGCAAAGGCAAGCTAAACAAACCCCTACAACTGGTTGTGAGAAACTAGCTTCCTTTCTTCAAAATTAGCAGCCATGCAATTGATTTGGCACTGATCATGGTTGTTTGGATGGATGGAAAATCAACAAGAAGCTGGTCTTCTATCCAAATCATCAAGGTATCAACTGAAAAATGCAATACCTCTTTTAGTTGCTCTGCATTTGGATTGAAGAGGTATGTCAGCTGATCCTTGGTACTTTTGTAGCTCATCCTCATGCCCAGAAGTGAGCATGACTGGTTGTGGCTTCTCCTTTGGCTCCAATGAAGCCAAATACATGATTGGGCAAGGTCTAGTCCTATAAATTTTCCCATTGTTATAATTTTCCATTCCAAGAATGGAGTCTTCTTGTAGACCTTCTTGAATGGATGGTGTGGAAGAAATGGTGAAAAACCTTCTGTCCTTTCTCTTCCTCCAATGAATAACATGGAAGATAAAAAACTTCCAATCTTGATCCCAAAGAGCTGCTGTAAGATGGAGGCTGCTGCAAATTAAAGCTCTCCTTCATGGCAGCAGGCTCTGGTGTTTGGAATGTGGATGATGAAAGAGAGAGGTGAAAGCTCAACCGGCTCTTCTCCATCAAAACAGTCCTCCAAATCTGACAGGTAAACTGCCTCATTGCTGTCCTGCTGCTCGTGTTCAACTTCTCTCCATGGCATGTCCTCTTGATCTGCAACTTGACCACCATGGTTTCCTTCACTCCTCCAATATTGAGTTTGAAAGGGGTCATACTCCTTCTTCAGTGCTAGAACTTGAGAGAGATGAAGTAGCGAAAGAAGAACTGAAGGTTCTTCTTGTAACCTGCTTTGTGCTCAAAGCCCTTGGATCTGCATTTTTCTTTTCCACAGCTAGATTGTGCTCCTCTTTTTTTGGATTTGGATTGTGCTCCTCTTCTTTTGGATTTGGAGCAGCTTCTCCTTCCTCTACAATACTTGAAGAGCAATCTTGCTCTTGATTGAACTCCTCCTCTACAGCATGAAGTTTGTCAAGTCAAACTCTTCAATTTTGCTGCTCTAGAGGACAAGTTGGGACTGCAAGATCTTCTTCAAAGCTTTCTTCCTCCATGGCTGATTGTGCAAATTGAATTGGATCAGCACCACGTTCTGAGAAAACGGATTGCTGATCTGCTTCTTCCTTTTGCTCCTCTTCTGCTTGCAACAAATTTCAGTCATGACCACCATTTGTTCAACCTCAGCCTCTTCTGTAGGCTTAACCATCAAGGGGATCTTTGTCATCCCAAATCTAAGAGCCCAACTCTTCAGACTGTCTGTCACTTCTTTTCTGTTGGGCTCCTCTTTTTGTTTGGCCTCTCTTTTTGACTGATTGTTTTCCTTGACTGGCATCCTGATTTTCATTCTCCCAACATGAATTTGGGAATGCAAGAGGAGGAATGGGTTGTAACTCAACCGATTTTACACTTTTGTGTGGTGGTGGAGGCAGTGAAACCTCTTGTTTCTTTGGAGGAGGGGGTATTTCTGTTAGCTCTTGTGGAGGGAATGACTATTTGGAAGGAAAAAGGAAAGAAGAATCTGAGATGAGGTGGAAGGCTAGGGGATGGAGGGATGGATTCAACATTTAGGGACAGCAGATGGTGAGTGTAAAACTTGACACTGCTGAAATGATATAGATTGGGAAAGAGGAAAAGAAAAGGCGTGAGAAGGTGTGCTTACCCATTGACAAGGTTGCTGAATACTCCTCTCATACACCTCTATTTCTTCTGTCCACTTGTGCAAGTTGGGGGCAAGCATCTTTAATCATGAAGTCCAGCTTCTCCTGAGGGCTGTAAGTGTCTTGGAAAAGGGCCTCACCCATGGACAAGGAGCTCCTAGAACCGATTCCGAATGCTCTCATCTGAGCCTGTTGCTCTGGACTGCACCATGTTTACCTCCATCTTTTGGATTTTCTCCAACAGACCAGCATCTTGGATCTGATTGTCTTTATTGTATGCATACTCTTGCTCTTGGAAAGCTCCATAGCCAAACTGACTTTGGGCACTGCTGTTAATATGGGTATGCGTACTGATCTTGAATCTGCTCAAAATGCTGATTTGGAGGATTTGTAAAACGTGTTGGAGGTGGAATATACTGCTGTTGTTGATGTGAATTCCATGATGGAAATGAAGTCATGATTGCACAACTTCATGGAATGGAAAAGAATGAAAGGGATGGAAAGAAAGATGGATGAAAATGTACGGAAACGGGTCTGCAAGCTCAGAGAAATGGGTTGCTGATCAGATGGAGTCGCCAGATGTGTTTGCAAGTGCCTCCAAAGGCTGAAATCTTCACAGGAACACACCAACCTGCAAAAGATGAAGTGGAAGACCTCTAAGGTCCCACCAGGCGTGCCAGAACTGTTAGTGCAAAATTACTGCACCCCTAGCCAGGGGAGTTAGAAAAAATCTGAGGTTGAACCCCAGAAATCCAGTGATGTTTGCTCTGAATCAATGGAATTTGCCTGGGACTCTGAATATTCGTGATGCATGTTATCAAAATTACCCTGGGGGAGTGAATTTTGGATAACAGAGAAGGAAGGTTCCTGCTCATGGATATTTCTTTGAGCTTCTACGAGCTATTCTGATTTTTTGCAAGCTAATCTCAATATCTAATCTGAGACCTTGTTCACTTGAGATCCTTCTTGTTGAGAGAGATGAGAAATGTGGCAAACAGCATTATTTCTTCTATTAAGCCGGTCGAGCTCTCTCCATGTGCTATTTTTTCTTGTGTGAACTTGTCTTCTCCAGCCACTGTGCTTTGTGATATTTGAGGAACTTTATGATATTCAAAATTCAGGTTCGGGAAGGTTTCTTGTTAGATGAGCTATCACAGGCCTGAGGATAGTTTTTACTTCTTTGAATATTTTAGATGGTGTCAAAACTCCATGAGCTAGAGCTCCAAATTATGCAATGGGTATTTAGACATTTCACCTTGTGCTCCTTCAAATGAAGGGTGGTCAAAGAGAGAACAAGCAAAAACGAGAGAGGATGGACAGTTGCTTCATATATTTCCGTTTTGTTCCCCCAGAAGTTTGCACAGTTCATACATTCCATTAATAAAAGGAAAAAAACGCCATGACTGAGCAAGGGTCACCATGATTTTAGGCACATCAAGATTCTTATATTTCTTATTACAAGGCAAACTGAAATATGCCATTTCTTTACATTTACCAGAAATAATCGATTCAAAACCTCCTTTGTTTCGGTTTTAATAAGCATTCGAACTCTATAGATTTTAGATCTGGGTGTTTTGAGCTTATGAGTATTCCTAAACATATGAAGGCATGAGTAGCCCATTCTTTGGCTATGGCTGCCCATGTGCATCTACTAACGGCATGGGGAACCTTACAAACCCATACCTTCTCGTCATGATTTTGAGCGGATTATATTAGAATGCGACCCATTCTGCATTAAATTTGATTGTTGGAATGTCATTTCTGTGAAAACTTATCACGCATCAGTGCCGTTTCTTGATTTTCATCTATTTTAGACTTGCAGCCAAAACTCGTGACCTTTACCACCATTGAATCTATAGCTTGATGCTTTTCATAAGCTTTCCGTTTGATATTATCAATCTTGGCCAATCCGAGCTCTGGATAAGAAAGGTATGGAGCTCTGAAGTTTTAGGGCACAAAACTGGCGAAAACGTGTTTTGAAAACTTGTCCCGCTTCTTTCTTGCCACTTGGATGACACGTGGCACGCTCTGATTGGACGAGCAATTCTCTCTCCTTCGTCTTTTCGGCGGGCTGTCCTTTGAAATTTTGACTTTTTGATGATTTTGGGACCTTTTTCACCCTTTTTCCGTGCTCCCGCCATTTGGATGACACGTGGCATGATCTTGTTGGAGGACAGGGCGCGGGGCTTCCTTTACTTTTAGCCTTTTTGGGGAACTCAGCCAAATTCTCTAATCATTCCACTATCTGTGAATTTTCATTTATTACTGAGGGGTATTGGTCATTACTCTATCTTCAAATGTCCTATCAACGATCTGAGTGATTTCCAGCTTTTCTTTTCTGCATATTATGCCACATCTTTCGCCAATAATGTTGACCTTATGATATCCCTGAGACACGTCATGTGACCTCATTGGATTTCGGGCCCTAGAAACCAACTCTTTCTCATTCTTCTTGAGTCATAATAAGTCTTTAAATGTTCCAAACTCTATCAATGCTAACATGTGCTTGATTTCAAGGTAGAGAACCGGCCGGTTCGCGTCCATTTGTCCCAAATGTCCCAGTTGCCTCTGGACTGTTTGTTCCCATTTCGCCCGGTTCGGCCGGTTCGCGCATTTTTGGCCCGGATGTCCCATTGTGTTTCGGACTGACTCGCCCTTTTCCGCCCGGTTCGGCCGGTTCGCGCCTTCGCGGCCCAGAATTTCCCAATCACTTTTTGTCTGTCTGTGCTCTAGTGATAAGCCGAGCTTGACATGGTTCGGGTATCTACTTTTGATCCCAAATTTCCCGTAGAAACACTTAGCCAATGTGTAATCCTCCTTCGGCCGGATCGACTTTTCGTTGCCCGCCGCGTCAAATTCTGTTTGCTTTGAATGTACTACAAATACCTATTTTGGGCCGCCTGTATTACTACTCAGGCCGATCCGCGCCTTGAAGTTCAAAATGTGCCAATTGACTTAAAAAAATTTGAAACAAGGATTTAGCCAATTTTAAAACTAAAACTTTGTTCATGCTTACACAAATATTTGAGAATCTGGGTGCATACCTTATTTTTACTATTTGTGATCATAGCTTGCTACCATCCTTCATCGACCTGGGGAGTTAGCCACCATTGTTGATAGGGACCCTAGAAACTCTGATTTTTACTGACTCAGTCAATTGCTTTGAGATTTGAACATTGTGCTACATTTGTTGTTTAGTGTTACCTTCTGAGGGTGAGCATTCTTGGATAACTTTCTGGACTATATTTTCAATATGCCTTTAATATATTTCTTGTCCATTATGATATTTTGGGAAAAAATCCCTTGAATCTAAGAGTACATAGTTGTAGAAATTTTACAGTTGATTACTCATCATTGCTTGAATCTTGTTTGATATTTAAAATGTCACTGGACATAATAAAATGGAATATTTGTAATGGATATTTATTCCTTGAATCATGCTTTCTTGGGAAACTACTCCCCCTTTTAGTTGTTATGTTGCTCAAAGATTTATTGTTTCACAAGAACTATGCAATTTTTGAATCTTTGAAACTTTGTGTTGCACTTGAATGAAATGATCTTTACCTTATGATGAATGTAATGACTTACACTTGAGATTATGAACTGTCAATGGTTAATATGAACACACATGCTAACATCTTACAAAGCTTTCATAAAGGAGAGACTTGGTAGCTTCACACACTTTAGGTGAGCATTCAAATCCATTTGAATGAAGTGCCACCGTGCCTAGGCAATTGAGTGGAAATAAACAAGACTACCATAATTATCTCATTGAAATGGTTTTAAGACCCCTTTGGATAAAAACTCCTTTTCTATTTTGCTTCCCTTTTTAATAACTTCTTCAAATGTGCCTAAAAAATGCATTTACAAATGGAAGGCTATTTCAGGGTGTAATTTTGACACAAATATACTTACAAGTTGTTTATTAGGAATGGAACAAGGGAAGCGGCTAGCCAACCCACACCATCATTGTAAGAAAGCTACGAAGTTCCCATTGTTTTGTTGTTTAGTGCTGCATAGGTCTAACATGGTGATATCACTCCCCATATTGAATGAAAAGTGGCAAAAAAACTTCTCATCCAAGTCCAAAAAAATGAAAATAGAACCTTTTGGGATATGTAGAAACCATTCAAGTGCGTTCCCCCAAGACTCCATGGAAACAAGTGAATAAGATAGTTATCGTTATAATCAACTTTTTGATAGGCCATGAAGAAGTCTTTTACGTGATCGCAAGGATCATCTTTTCCCCTATATTTGTCAAATTTAGGGTAGTCAAAGATTTATGGAAAGGGAGTATGTAACATCTCCTGATCAAAGGGGTAGGGACATAGTTCTTCATACTGATACTTTTTATTGTGTCCCATGTTGTTTTCTTATAGGCTAACAAGCACGTTTTTCATAGATTGCTATTATTGATAAAAAAAATTGATCGCATAATGGTGTAGTGGGTATATGTGTATGATTATATTTGGAGGCTTCACCACCATAGTTTTCAATATAATGTGTAGCATATGTCACCTTAGATTTTTCTATGTGAGCAACTCTACGTGTATCCCTATTAACCTAGGAAGCCAAATTCACAAATTAGTGACTAAGAGCTTGTAATTATTGTTGACAGTGACGTCCTAATTATGTGGTTCACGTTGGGTTTCATGTTGGGGTTCTTCACCCTTTTTCATGGCTTCATGATTAATTCTAATTTTTTATTCTTTGAGGGTGTCACTTCCTCATTTTGACCTTCATATTGTGCTGACGTAGAGGCATGTTCATGGTGTAATATATCTTCGACAGTTCTAAAAGGATGGGGTTATATTCATTCTTCTGCTCGAATCATGCTAGTGAGGAAGGATGGATTGAAATTAGAGGGTAATTTAGCCCCTAATTTTATCCTGCACAATAAGACTTGGTCTTTGTTATGAAAGAGATAGTTATTTATGTATGCAAGCTCCATTCTAAAGATGTTACGGGGAATTTCTTCCTCACCATCGCTATGATAAGAAAGTTCCCACTCCTCATCAAAGGATGATTCTAAGGGATTCTAGAAAGGGTTAGACCCATGTTTATTTTGTCCTAAATGTGTTATAGTTGTCATGATGGAGTGTGTGTTGTGTAAAGGT
The DNA here is from genome assembly GCA_019776745.2 of Taxus chinensis. Taxonomy (NCBI): domain Eukaryota; kingdom Viridiplantae; phylum Streptophyta; class Pinopsida; order Cupressales; family Taxaceae; genus Taxus; species Taxus chinensis. Next base: position 56,438,928 of record CM034154.1, on the reverse strand, counting down.
TGTCTAAGTTGATGTGGATAGCGTAACAGTTAAGATATTTATCACTATAAACAACTTCCTGATAGGCCATGAAGAAATCTTTTATATGATCGTGAGGATCACCTTTGCCCATATATTTGTCAAATTTAGGGCAGTCAAAGATTGATGGAAAGGGAGTACGTAACATCTCTTTGTCAAAGGGCTAGGGATACAATTCTTTCAAATTGATACTTTTTATTGTGTCCCATGTTGTTTTCTTGTAGGCCAACAAGTGTGTTTTTCATAGACTGCTATTATTGATTAAAAAAATTGATCACACGATGGTGTGGTAGGTATATGTGTATGATTATATTTGTAGGCTTTACCACCATATTTTTCAGTATAATGTGTAGCATACGTCACCTTAGGTTTTTCTATGTGATAATCTCTATGTGTATCCCTATTAACCTTGAAAGACAAATTCAAAAATTAATGACTAAGAGCTTGTAATTGTTGTTGACGGTGACATCCTCGTTGTGTGATTCAAGTTATTTTTCATGTTGGGGTTCTTTTCCCTCTATCATGGCTTCACGATTAATTTTAATGTTTTATTTTTTGAGGGTGTCGCTTCCTCATTTTGACCTTCATGTTGTGCCGATGTAGAGGCATGTTCATGGTGTAATATATCTTCGACAATTATAAAAGGAGGGGGTTCTATTCGTTCTTTTGCTTGAATCATGTTAGTGAAGAAGGTTGGATTGAAATGAGAGGGTAATTTAGCCCCTAGTTTTACCATGCACAATAAGACATAGTCTTTGTTGTGAAAGAGATAGTTCTCTATGTGTATAGGCTCTATTCCAAATATGTTACGGGGAATTTCTTCCTCGCCCCTGCTATGATAAGAAAGTTCCCACTCCTCATTAAAGGATGGTTCTAAGGGTAAGGATGTTGAAGTTGATTTGGATAGCTTAATATTTATAAACCAAATGTTTTACAAAGATTTAAGATGTTTGTATAAATGTCACAAGGGATCTAGGAAAAAACAAGCAACATAACAATCTAATTTTAACAATCAAGTGAGTTCATAAAACAAGTTTCAAATGTGAGTGTCAAAATGATTTATGTAATTTTGGTAGAGTTTTGAGTTATTCACTTTGATAAATGGTGCCAGAACTATGGGAGAAGTATGATTTGTGAAAAATATGCGGCCTAACTTGGACAAAGTTTCACCTTGTTCTATCACTAAAACAAGGTTTTAACTTAGACAAAGTTTTTCTTTGTGACGTTTTAGTGTACACAAAAAATATAAGATTAATTGGCCATGATTTTTTTAGGATTTTTAGGTATTTTGGACTATTCTCTCACCTATGCTTGTCTGAACAAGTACATGCACTAGAAAATTTCTAGGTACGGACTATACCCAGTAATCAATATGAATGGGGTTTTCACCATGGACAACATTTGGCTTTCCTCGTAGTTAATACTAGTCAAGTAGGATGGAGCACTTCTTGTTTCTTAAGCCGACTCCCTCAATGTGCCAACTACTATGGGGTTCAAATGGCACTCCTCATAATGAGTTTTAGTGATTAAACCCAAGTAATTCCCATAGTTAAGTAGTTAGGTTTTAACCTTATTTGAACCTACAATGACAATGTGTTTTGTTTATTTTATCAAATTTAGAAAATTTTGATTGTCTTTGACCAAGGAAACCTGTATGCAATTGTGTCAGTAGTTTTTTTTCTTGATATTGTTAATAAGTTTTTCTAATTTTGCAATGTTCCTATACAAAAATAAGTAGAAATTTTCATGTAATCACACTATAATAAGAAAACCATCAAATTATCATGGCCATTTTTGGTTCTCAAGATCGCTCAAGATTCCAAGAGAAGAGCATATCAAGATTTAAAATAAATAGAACTAATTAAGATTTAAAATGTTTAACATTGTTTTTACCAATTAATTTGTAGATTAGAGTTTGGAAAAACACATAAAATAACAGGAAAATGGAAATGAAAAATTCAGAAAATAAGGTGAAATTTTACCACAAAATGCTAGTGCACCTATAATGACGCTAACACAACCAATAGAATAGTAGGAAAAGTACATTGATGCTAGTGCACCTATGGTGATGGTAGCACGGGTAGAGTAACTCTAGTACACCCAAGAGAATGGTTACAAGTGTAAGGAGACGGTAGCACATGTAAAGAGACAGTAGCACGTGTAAAGAGATGGTAGCACAAGTTTAGTGACACTAATGCAAATATGAGGAAATGAACTATAAAATAATAGAAATGCATACATAGTTAATATGACACAAACATATCTATATCTACGAAAATGCAAACAACAACACACAAACACACTCGATAACATGGATATGTAGCTAAGATCATGAAGACACAGGTATGATGATACAAACACGCTTACAAACATGGTAGTGCAACCACTATTCTGTAAAGGTACCTAATAGCACGATAGCTAAACATAAAAACAAAAACACACAAACACACTCGATAGCATGGAGACGTAGCTAAGATCACGAAGACACATGTATGATGATTCGAACGTGCTTACCAACAAGGTAGAACAACCAATATGCCGCAAACATACCCAATAACACGGTAGCACAACCAGAAGAACTATAACACATGTAAAACAACACTAGCACACCCATGAGAACACTAGCATGTGCAAGGATATGGTAGCGCAAGCATAAATGACGGTAGCACAAACAGAGTGATAGTAGCACACCTAACCTATACTTACATAAAAAAATGTCAAAAAATAGTAAAAAGCTTGGATTTTTCTCATCAAGATCAAACCTTGACATCACTTCACCTCCTTTATACCTATAAAGAAGAATTGACCCTACAAAATACCATCATACATGCTAAAAAACATGGAAATTTAAACAAATTGAAAGAACTTGCATGTAAAAAAATGGAAAAAGGAAGCTAAACTAAAAACCATAAATGAATGTGCAAGAGAAAAGGGGGTGTCTCACTGGGCATTCTATATATATCGATGTTAAATGTAACTAAGATAATTGAATGGACCTAACACTAAGTAGGTCCTTAACTAATTTCATTTAAACAAATACATCATGATTTCACACAATGTTATAAACAAAGAATGCAAACCTCCCCTTTGATGTTTAGATGTGCTTTGATATGTAGATGCTCCCTTATGCGAACCAAATTCAAGTTACGTGCAATCAAAGGGGTTTTATTAAGGTGGAAAATATCTCATCAATGGCTTAAATGCCATTTTTTATTCTTCTCCTACTAAACTTAGCCAATAGCTTTCTCAATTTGTGCAAGCTTTCTTGTGAAGGAAATGCTCTCTTGAGATGTGAAATGTCTTTCAAGGATATGGTGTAAGGTGTGACAAGTTGTACTAGGTTTCTTATATAGCTTTCCAATTTGGGATAAGCTTGTAACATAATGAATGTGGGATAAAGTGAATGTAGAATTCGAAAATGATAAGCATGATTAAAAGAGATTAATTAGAGATTAGTAACTCATGGGAGTTTTGAAGGTTTATATAATCAATTAGGATTAATTAATAGGCCAAGTTTAGCTTATAGAATCCATTTGGAGATGATTTGGTGGGAAATTAGTAGAATTTAAGGGATTTGAAGGGGGTTTTAATTAATAAGAGGGTTTAGTAATTAAATATGAGATTGAAAGGGTATTTAACTAATAATGGTTAATTATTTAATTAAAATAGGATTTTAACTAATGAAGCGACGTTAATTGACATCCAAGATCAAAGACAAAGCTAGTTAATTACCGAAATATCGTTAATTGACTGAGAGGATGAGGAATATTAGCTAATTAGCAGAAAATCACTAATTATAACGAAATGATGGGAAAGAAGAAAATTAGTGCAATTTTAGTATTAAATAATGTGGTTGAAATTAGGTGTCTACACATATGCTTCACATGCTCCATCTAGACATATTTCGTGCTCCCTTTCTCCACATGCTCGGTTTAGACCTATTCCATATGCTTGGCCTCATGCACTCTCCCATGACCATCAAGTCATATATCATATTCACATGCGTGGTTATTTTACATCAACTGATTGTGGGCCCTTTCCCAGTACTCTCATTGCATAGATAATTTTGGCATTCACACTTGGGGGCATCCTAATTCTCCCCACTACCCGATGAAACTCTCTTGTTCCTAGTTCATACTAGACTATTGAGGGAATCCTTACTTACATGAACCTCACTTAGCACATAAAAACCCAAGGGAATCCTTATTCCTCCCTTCTAGTTATTCTCTTTCACATATTTGCACTTAAAAAAAAAAACATGTTTTCTTAGATCTTGATTGGATGTACTCTTACTTCTTTATACTACTATATGTTGCACCTTTGCTTATCATGTTACTATGGTTCCTATTTTGCTTTATCATTTTTCATACACATATGCGCATTCACATGGTGTTTTGAGGTGAATGCAGGTCACTTATAGGTTGTTCCACGATGTATGATGTTTGGCACTGTCCATTACTAATCCCACCTAGGCTCCTGGGAGAAAATACCATTTTCTCACTTATCATCAATTTTTATCATTGAAATATTTCATATTTTCATTCCTATATTCAGATATTACTTTGTGGCATACTACTTATCTTTCCTAACATGTTAACAAGTGCTTCATGTGTAGCATTTGCCTTGTAAGATTCCTTCTAATCATGGTTTTTTGATTTGCTTGTATCTTCATTGCCATTATTTGCGGGCTATGCCATATGTTTGTTTGTTTCCTTGTTTACACAAGCCTTGATGGCTTTAATTTTCTTGTGACATCCTGAGTGGTATCCCATGTATGTAACCAAATCCTCTCTGTGTCCTTGTTTTCTATTTTTACATATGATTTCACTAGTTATTATTTCTATGTGCATTGCTTATTTCCCACTAATAATTATATGCTAGCATTTTCCAATTGTTTTACTTGCACCATGGTAACTACCATGCATAATCCCTATCCCCATGTAGGAATCCCTATATAAGATATGCATATCAGTTTTAACCTTCTTCGTTTAGGATTCATTCACTTTTGTTCATCTCACGCACCCCCAATGAGTGGGAAAACATCGAATGAATATTTTCACTCTCCTAATAGCTACAAAAAGTAGTTACAAAATCACAATCATCATGATTAGAGAAAAAATAATTCATTGAATAGGGCTAGAAATAGACTTAGCCAAAAGTTACATCTTGGAAAAAAATGCCCAATATAGATGGGAACAGTGGGCGCAAGTGTCCCACTTGGGCACTTCTATCCTAGGAAAAATAATTACATAACAATTTTCAACAATGACACAATTACAGTCTTCTCCAGTTTTAGCAATTACACAGTCAGTTTCAGATTGTAATCAATTACTAACAGGAGCTAAAGTCATTGACATGTCATAAAACACTAACTCAAGAACCAAAGAAGGAAATAAAGTGGGAACAAATAAGGAAGTGAAACCTAAGGCACATGTAGGACAACAATATGCCTCGAATAATGTGTCACCCGAGGCAAATTACAAATTGGGTTTGTGATCATCTACAGTGGTACTTATCTGTGGGGAAATATTAATGGTTATAGGGAAAATCCTATGAGCTCTCCCAATACACTTTCCATTAGTGACGACAGGATGCCTAAATCTAAAGTTTAGTGTCGGGATGCTCAAATCCCTAGTTTCGTGATAGGATTCCCAAATCATTTGTATTATTCCAACCAGCTCCTAAGCAACAAGTCTACAAGAAAGAAAAAAATTTCTCCCCCTTTCTCTTTCCACATTTCAGGTGTACATCTAACCCCTTGGTTTAGCTTATTCCAATACACATTTCCAATTTTTACCATAAACATTGATTACACTTTTTTTCTTTTGCAGGCCCTATCATATTCCAATGAAGGCAAAAAACACAAGCAACCATGAAGAAAATATCAATCACGCTTCAGAAAATATGATATTCTAAGGAACTACATACACACATCATTATCACTCCACACACGCAAAGGTCACCCCAAGGATCCTTATCCTTCCCTTCCCTTAGAATTCCACATTACACATTTTGCACTATTCCATTAGACACACTACAACACTTATTTGGCACGCTACTAAGAACAATCTTCCTTTGAATTTTGATCCAGAGGACATTTTTGGGCATAAGACGTCCCCAATTTCTCCATGAACCCATATAGTATGGAAGAGCACTTTGTTATCTTTCCAACTCCTATTGGAACGCATGAAAAAAACACTGTATCTGTAAGATACCACTAGTACGAGATCAAAGCTTAGTTAAAAATGCATAGGGAACAAGTGTCACTGCCGGGGCACTATTCACAATTATTAGAAAATGTGTCATGGGGCTAACAAGTTGGTGAGTGGAAAAAAGTTGGTTTCCGAACCTTCGGTCTTCGATGGGTGAAAAGGGGTTGTCAACTAAGGGGCCCAACTCTTGCTTCTGAAGGGGACCCAACTGCTATGTTATTTAAACAACTCATTTTTCTAAGTAGCTCGTCAAGCTAGGAGAACGAGTGAGTTGAGACCAAATGAGTTAGGACTGAGTTGTGTCATTGCTAAGCCCGAGTCAAGGGCAAATTTTCATGGCCACCTCACTGGTGAGCCAACCAAACCAATTGGGTCGTTCGTGGAGGAGGGGACTAAGTCCAAAGAAAAACAAATGCGAGATGGCTAAAGCCAAAGTTACCATGACTATCATGGTATTTTTCAATTCCTCTGTAAACCTCCTCATGGAATATGTTAGACTAAACCCACATGCTAGACAACTCAATTGAGTCAAAAGGGACAGCTTGACGTGGAAGCAGACATCTCAGGAGCTCGTAGCAGCAACAGATGCGATGACAAGATTCAAACCGTCAACATCCCATCCCTAGCTTGACTGGCTTAAATGCTATACCACACAACTTATGCTATTCTTAGCATAGTGGATATGGGGTGTTAACCAATATCTCAGGGTCGTGCATATTATATAAAACCCCCTCTATTCAAATAACCCAACCTTGGAGTTTTAAAGGGCGAGCCAAGCCTCACTCAAAGAAACACTAGGAGATCAAAGAGTTCATGAGAACTCACTAAGGAGATGCCAAGGAGCTCATGGAGAAGTTTCTTTGCAATTGCTTGAGGATGGAGTTAGGTTCCTAAAAGGAACTATTTTCTCCTTTTGTCATTTTCGGCAGTTAGACTACGTTTTTAGGCCTTGAAGTAAATGGGAGAAATGTTCAAAATTCTGAGACAATTATCCCGAGCCTATCATTTTCTTGTTTTGGTGTTCATTGGAAATTATTGGGATTATTTTGTAGTTAATTTTGATGGCAAACTAAGGGAAATTGATCATGCAAATATTAGAGGAAGGTAGAGGACATAGTCTGACTCTTCTGAAGGTCTGATAGTATAATTTATGTAGGTTTTTGTAATTCCATTATGGTATTGCAAGTTTTTCAATTGTACTTGCAATAGATTTTTAATGGAATGGTCACATTAGTGGATATGGAGACGTAGGGACATTTTTGAACTCTGTTATCAATCATTTTTTCATGGTGCTATTATTACTTGCATATTAGTTGATTAGTGATTTGTGGGTTTTTTTCTAGAAATTTTGTGCTCACAATTTAAGATATGGTTTTTAAAACTATTTAATAATAGGGGTATACTATAGTTTACAGATCAAGTTTAGTATCAGAGCTAGTAGAATGCAGGATTAACTTCTATTTTGTGTTTTTGATATCATATTTTCAGTAGTTTTGATTTAGTTTGTGCAACAATTTGGGCTTGTTGATCTGCCATTTGCAGTGTGCAATTATTAGGAGTAATTTTTTTTGCAGAAAATAAGGAACCACTTGACGAGAGGGAAAAATGGATCTCGCTTGCAAGGTGATGTATATGGAAATGGAATCTAATCAGTTAGCATTGATCACAATGCTTTGGTGAGTAATCCATATTGTGACACTTTCTTTTTTGGTATGATATATGTATTTGTTTTGTTGTCTATTTCCTTTAATTGTGAGCAAGTGAAAAGATCATTCCATTTTGAGATATGGAAATGAAATTAGGACATTATTCAGGGAATTAGACATTTTTTTTGCACTCATTTCATTTGGGTATTAATTGGTTATTAGTTGATTTTATATTTACAACTATTCTTAAGCATTTGAGGATGTAATCTTAAAGTTGTTTAAAATTCAATGATTCATTAACCTTTGATCATAAGGTGCCCATTTCTCAGTTCCAAAAGGTAAAATTAATCCAACATTTCTTGTCTATAATAAATGGCTATTTTTACACAGTTTTAGTTTTCATATCCATGTTTGGATAACCTTTGTGTGGCCTGTTAGAAAATATATGCCTTGTTTTGGAACTATTTTAAACTATTGGAAACATGGGGTTTCATCACTACCTCATTTCACAAGAGATTTTATTTAGTGTAGCCTTCTATTCAATTTGTTAAACCGAAAGGAAGGACTAACCCTCGTATTGGTAAAACCTGATTTATTGGATAGTTTTTGATTATATAGCTGATATTGTTGGTTAACATGCATATTTTGTGGGATTCGTGATGTATGTTGAAAGGATATTTTTCCCATAAGGTTTTGGCTTTGAATCTAGTTAATGGTGTCACCTATAGTGAAGAGATGAGTGACAAGTTTAACATGCTCAGATTTATCTTCTCACATTTATGGTTGACGATTTCCATTATGATTCAGATATCAATTTATATAGATTTAGTGGGCATTTTCAAGACGTCTAAATTTGGATTTGTATATGTTATCGTATTTAAGACCCACATTTGAGCACATCATGTTTGCAACTTGTACCAGGTAATATTTTTTAGTGATTGGTAGTTTCACCATTTTGGATGTGACATTTGTTTAGATAGATTAATTTCACTTCTAGTGAAAGTACATACAGTTTCATGGATTCATTCTAACTCTCAACCTCGCTATGGGCATTTTACAGTTTGATTTATGAATCACTTCCATGATATTTTTTCATGATTGATAACTTCACAGGGTCAATGGAAACCTCATATTGTAGGCATTTGGTGGTCTATTTCATATTAATCCACTTTTGCATATGTAATATTGGCCAATTCACAAGGGTTCAGTTAGACGTTGCCTCTTTAAAAGGTGTTTTGTGTTTATTTACACTAATCCATTTTTTATGATATTTTTTTCATTTCAATACATTTTGTAACCTTAACCACTCTGCTATATTTTGGTTTATGTACTTTGGGGGATGTAGAGAGCTATCTAGCATATTCAATGGGTGAGTGGATTTTTCCACAATGCCTTTGGATTGGAAACAACATGTCTATTTTGGAGTAGCATTATTGAAGACCATAGATTATACTACAGAGATCTTCATGGACAATACAAAGTTTACCAGATCCAGTTTAATATTTTGGTGGAATAAAATCCTTCTCAGTGGGAAGATGTGATCTGGAGGACATTTTTGGGAATCAGATGTTCTCAAGTTCTCCCTAAACTGGTACAATATGGAAGATATCTCTGATAGCTTTCCAACACCTATTAGAACACATGAAATGAACATCATATGTTCTAGATAGCATTGGTACAAGATTAGAGCTCAATTGACGACATAGAGGGCACATGTCTCACTACCAGGGAAATATTCATAGTTTCCATCAAACACGTTGTGGGGCCAACAAGTTGGTGAGTGACAAAAAGTTGGTTTGCAAAACTTCGGTCTTCGACGGGTGATAATGGGTTGTCAACTAAGGGGTCCAACTCTTGTTTTGGAAGGGGACTTGACTGTTGTGTTATTTAAACAACTCATTTTTCCAAGTAGCTCATTGAGCTAGTAGACCAAGTGAGTTGGGACCGAGATGTATCAACTTCTGAGCCCAATTCAAGGGCAAAGTTTCATGACCACCTCACCGACGATCCAACTAAACCAACCGGGCCATTCACAGAGGAGGGGACTAAGCCCTAAGAAAAACAAATGTGACTTGGCCAAAGCCACAATTACCATGATGATCATGGGCTATTTCAAGCTCTCTATAAACTACCCCACATAATATGTGGGACTAAACCCACGTGACACATGACTCAACTAAGTCAAAAGGGACAACTTGGCGTGGAAACAGGCAACTCGAGAGCTGGCAACAGTAGCGGTAGCGACGAAAGGATTAGAACCGCTAACATCCCATCTTTAGCTAACCACTATACCATGCAACTTATTCTATTCTTAGCATAGTAGATATGGGGTGTTAACCCATATCTCAGGGCTGGGTATACTGTATAAACCCCCATCCATTCAAATCACTCAACCTTGGAGTTTTAAAGTGCGAGCCAAGCATCACTCCAAGAAACACAAGGAGCTCAGAGAATTCATGAGAAATCATCAAGCAGACTCTAAGGAACTCATGGAGGAGTTTTTGTGTGATTTCTCGAGGACGGAGTCAGGTTCTTAAAAGGAGCTATTTTCTCCTTTTGTCATTTTTAGGCAGTCAGACGACATTTTCAAGCATTAGAGTAAATTGGAGAATGTTTCAAATTCCAAGACGATTATCTTGAGCCTATTATTTTCCTATTTTGGTGTACATTGGCCATTATTAGGAGCTTTTTGTAGCTAGTTTTGACGGTGAACTAGGGGAAATTGACCATGCAAGTACTACAGGAAGGTAGAGGACATTATTAGACGTAGTTCGAGTCTTCTGAAGGTTTAATAGTATAATTTCTACAACTTTTTGTAAACATTATGGTATTGTAAATTTTTCAATTGTACTCATAATAGATTTTTAATGCAACGATCACATTAGTGGGCCCAAAGATGTAGGCACATTTCCTAAATCTGTTATCAATTGTTTTTTATGGTGCTATTATTACTTGCATGTTAGTTTATTGGCGATTTAAAGGGTTATTTTTTGGGAATTTTGTGGTCAAAATTTAAGATTTGATTTTGAAAACTATTTAAAAGTAGGGGTATACTATAGTTTACAGATCAAATCCCCAAGGTACGCTTTTATTTTCTACTTTATGCTACCAAATCCTTGTTCACCAACATAAAATGGGGGAAAATGTAGTCACTAAATCACACACTTATTATATACATATATCCTCTAAATTTTTAATTTATATGCATGATTCCCAAGCAAGAGAATTAGTCATTAACAACACTTATTTTTCTTTGATATTGCTTTTATCCTTATTATCTTTATCACTTGTCTTTTCTGGATTCACACCCTATAATTTTACACACTAGTCGACATCCTATTCAACTTTGATTCTACTATTTTATCTTTTTGACACCTTGTATAGAGCGCTACTATCCCATCTAGGTGATTTTGTCCTCGTCCCTTTTTCTAAATTTTTGGATGCTACATCTTTCATGACTTTGTTTACTACCACGGGTCGGCCTTTCAATTTTTAATGACAAAACTTAAGTAAAGGAATCATATGTATACATGTTTTATTTAACCTCATTAAGGGGGCAAGCATTCAAGAGTCATATGCACCTACAAGGAGATAATATTTTCTATTTGAAACATCAAGGACTACATTTTGGGACTGCATACTTCACTGCATAAGAGGGTTTATTTCGAATTCCATACCACACATTTTACATTGGGACAAAGTAGTTGTAGCCCACTATTTTTTGTGTGATTGACACTATGGCATCCTAATTGTTGTCACAGAGGAATGTAACATTTGTGGAGTTGTGTGATGAATCTCCTTTTAATTGAAAAAATTAAAATACTCTTAGGCTATGGGTGACCTAAATTTGGAGGGAGTATCTATAAGGGTTTGTTCCCCTAGTGTAACACCTAAAACTAGCTTCTACTCTACTCTATGAGATGGGAAAAGAGAGAAGGAAATACTAAAAATAATGAAAGGGGGGCGATACACTAAAAAGTATTAGGGTCTCAACCTTGTTTGAAGTAATATAGAAGGACCACAATAACCATACACAACATACAAATGGATATGTCAATGAAAAAGTGTTACAGAGAAAGGTTTGAAGTTGTGATATAAAAAATAAGGGAAACAAATGACTATGAGAGGGAAATTTGGTAATCTCCACAACTAAAAGGAATGATAAATAGATTTTTCCAAGCCACAAAAAACTTAGATAATAATAAAACATCACACTCAATAAGCTGAAATTAATTCACTAGAATAACTTTATAAAAATCTTTGCAAACAAATGAACAACAATATCATATATTATTATGGAACTCTATGCAGTACAATGAGAAGGGGCCTTGCTTATATAGGCAAGGGAGATTGATATAAGAACTAGTAAAGGCTATAGATCAAGCCATAAATCAATGAAATAACTATACAAAAAATAATTAGTCGAGACCATAGATACAAAAAATAACTAGACAACAAAAAACTAGTCAAGACCATAGATCAAGGAAAGAACTATACCTAATAACTAAATAATACCCTCCTAATATCTAAATAAGATAAAAGAAATATCCACACTTAAGTGGGTGAGGATAAATAAAAGAGAAGGTAAATAAAGTACCTAGGTGAGCATGAGCCAAGGTTAACAACCTACTCTAACACCCCCCTCAGCTGAAGCTAAAGGCCTAAAATAAAAGTGGCATATCCATAGTGTGAGTCCTAGTAACATGGCCTGATTAGGTATTCATGTAGAATATATCCATGAAGAAATATTGAACCAAAAGTAGGAAATAATCCTACTAGAAGGAAAGAGAAAAAAGAATAAGGAATACGTTCTCACGAACACCCCCAAGAACTTCTAAAACCCCAAGCATGCCACACAACTCAAGGTAGCAAGGTGATGCAAAAGGCTTCATAAAGATATCGCTAACCTGCTACTGAGTTTGAATTTACTCCAAGGAAATAACTCCATCTTGAATGTACTAATGAATGTAGTGTATGTGAAATTCAATATGCTTTTTCTGTTGGTTCTCAAGAGGGTTGTGAGAATTTTGAATTGTAATTTGGTTGTCACACTAAATTATAGTTGGTGAATCATGTGGGAATCTAAAATCTATCAATAATTGTTGAAGCCAAAAAATATACTGACTCACTGTAACTACTGCCCTGTAATATTCCTTTAAAGATGAAAGTGCAATAACATGTTGCTTTTTGCACGCCAAAACAATTGGAGAAGAACCAAGACAAAAAAGGTATCTAGAAGTGGAATTCTCGTCGTCAACAAAACCTACCCAATATGAATCCATATATCCAACCAACTGAGTAGTACGCCTGGTATAGTGTAGTCCAAAGTGGGAAATGCCCTACAAATAGTGCACAATCCTTTTAACAACCTTCCAGTGAGTATTATGAGGAGAATGTGTAAACAGAGATACAATCCCTACTACAAATGAAATATTAGGGTGAGTATGGGTCAAGTACATGAGACTTCCAACTGACTAGCTATACAAGGTAGGATTACAAAGTGGAGTGGTACATGTGGAAGGAAGAGTAACCAAAAACTTGAAAGGAGATGGACTTGGCTTGCAATCAGCCATATCAAAATTCTAAAGTAGATCATGTGTGTACTTTTACTAACTTAAATGAATCCCTAAATCTATCTGATAAATTTTCAAACCAAGGAAATAATGTAATAACGTGACATCTATCATGTCAAATAACATGGAAATATCCCTTTGAATAGTCTAAATGTGGGAAGAAGAGCTTCCAATAAGTAGAAGATCATCAACATACAAGACAAGTATCATAATATCCTCACCAACATGATGTAGATATATTATAGGATCAGAGTGGTAGCAAACAAAACCAATACATAGAGGAAAAGAATCCATCTTCTCATACAAAGCCCTAGGGGCCTAATTGAGACTGTAGAGAGACCTTCAAAGTCTACAAACAAGAGGAGAGTCGTAAACAAATTGAACAAGTTGCTCCATGTATATTTCCCCTATAAATCTCCATGTAATAAGGCACTCTTCACATCCATCTGGTCTATGGGCCACCCCTGTGATGCAACAATATCAAGTACAAGGTGTATGAAATCCATCTTGGTAATGGGTGCAAATTTCTCAAAGTAATTAATACCTTGAACTTGTGAAAAACCCTTTGCAACAAGACAAGCCTTATACTTGTCAGTGGACTCATCAACTGCATATTTGGTTCGGTATACCCACTTACACCTAACCATCTTTCTTACTTTAGGAAGATATACCAAATCCCAAGTATTATTCTTCATCAAAGGAGAATACTTAGTTATCATCGCATCATCCCACTGTTGTATCCCATGAGATTTTGAAAAATATTATGGATCCTCTGAAACTACTTGACACCAAATTCCAAAACCCGTATAATGTACATAATGATGCCTAGTGGGTGGAAGATCCTGTATGAAAAGTGATTCCTCCTAAATTGTAGTACGAGCCCACTTAGGCATAGTGATAACATCAGTGAGAATAAGATCCTCATCGGTATCTATAACCTCCTCAAATAAGGGATCCTCAATATGAGATAAAGAATAAGTAGGCATGGAAGAAGATGAAGAGTCATGAGGAGAGAAGTGCTCATCAAATTGAACATGTGTTTGAAAAATAACCTTATGAGTATCACGATCTAGAAGTTGATAAGCCCTCGTGTCCTCACAATACCCTACAAATATCAATGGTTTTCTCTTCTTATAGAATGGCTCCCAAAGACTTGAAAAGTGAGACATTGGACTTATTTTTAAACCAAGCTTCCTTTGGAGTCAAATCCTCAAGTTCTTTGTGTGGTGTGCAATTTTGAATGTAGTTAGCACAATTTACTACGTCTACACAGTATATAGGAGGTAAATATTTAGAATGCATCATGCAATTAGCCATATAATTCAAATTTAAGTTATTCTATTATGCTAATCCATTATGTTGTGGAGTATGAGGAACATAATGTTATTGAATAATTCCATGAGTTTCAAAAAAAACAGAAAACTCTTTGTTGAAGTACCCCCCCATTATTAGTGTGAAGGTTCTTTACGCAAGTAGAAGATTGTTTCTCAACCAAAGCCTTAAAGAATTTGAAGTGTGAAAAAACACCACTTTTATACTTGAGAAAATAAACCCAAGTACGCCTCGAGAAATTATCAATAAAGGTAAGTACATACTTATCTCCATTGAAAGAGGGGGTAGGAAAAACCATCAAGTCACTATGCACAAGCTCAAGTGGTGAAGAAGCTCACTTAGAAAAATTCTTAGGGAATGGATCTTGGTGTTGTTTCCCTAATGCATAGCTAGGAAAAACACCCTTAAGATAAGAAGCTATAGGAAGACCATCAACCATACCATGAGTGCTCAACTCCTTCATATATCTGTAATTAATATGTCCAAATCTCTCATGCCAAAGCTTACTCTATGAATCTACAAGAGAAATCAAGCCTAACCTTATGGAGGAAGTTTCATCAAAACCCTTAAAGTGATATAGTCTAGAACCATGATCAAACAATACCTTGAGAAACAAGTGAATGAGGCTCCAACAAGGTTCATACTTTATTTGACAAGAATGACAAATTTGATATACAAATAGAAAATTTGTAGTGATGTTAGGAACATATAGTGCATCTTAAATATTTCCACCATTAACGTGTATGTCACCTTTCCCCTTAAAAAAAAGAAAGGAAGAATATCCAACCTCAATTTTAGAAGTAAATCTTTAACCTAGAGATGCAAAATACTCCTTGGAATAAGACATGTGATGAGAAACACCAAAATTTATAACCCTACTATTTTTAATTCTTGACTGAGATATCCCGACAATATTAAATGTTTTTCTGTGCTCATTGGAAGGAGGTGGAGTGGAGATAGAGATTTTGTTTATTGTATCCTCTAAGGCTTGCATTCGCTTCCAACACCTAGTTTCTACATGACCAGTGCCCCCACAAAAAGAAAATGAAAGGCTATACTTTTGGGTTCAGGAGCACTTTGAGATGGAGAAGGGATGAACTTGGATTAACCTTTTGGTTTTCCCTTGACCTTAGGATTAGATGATACTAATTCCTTTTGAGAGGTGGAAGACTTGAGGGTAGACAACTTGGATTCTTCCTTAGTAAGTCTTTCACAAAATTTTTCTAAGGTAGGCATTTGGAATGTGTCACCTAAAGCATCCATGCGAGAGAAAAAGGTAGAAATAAATATTTGGAATGGACCTCTCAACTTGGATACAATTAGGTAAACACACTCTTCATCTTTCTTATCTCTTGCAATCCCCTTCAATTGTGTCAACAAACGCTTGATCTTAATAAGCTAGTATATAATTGATGGAAAATCTTCACAACTAAGAGAGGTGATCTCAATTTCAAGTTGCATAGATCTCATGTGATCCACCTTACCGAATAAACCCTTTATTTTTTTCCCATATTTTGAAAGGAGAGTCACATTTTTACAAATGAAACAAAATACTATCACTTACATAAGTTCCTATCAAACCAATACACTCATAAAATTTGCATTGGTACTTAAATTTATCATATTCTCTAGCGAACATTGGTTGTTCTGTAGAAGTTAAAGCCCATAATCCTTTACGTTTAATGATTATTTACATTATTGGTTTCCATGTGTGGTAATTATGTGTTGTTAATGGATCAATTTGATCTAATTTAGAAGTAGATAAAGATACCATTCTCAAAATCACCAAAAAGAATGCAAGAATCAAGGAATGCAACAATACCCCTCAGATTTGGCACTTTATAATTGGTGTGTGTTACAATATGGCACTTTATAATTTTAGTGCATTTCTAAAAATAAACAATTTCAATGGAACAAACACAAAAACAAAAAACGCTTCTGAAAAAAAATGGCACTCAAATCTGAGTTACATATTAAAAGATACAAACTCATCAAGTTTTTGCTGTAATATTTATTTTAGTTGGCATTTTTTTCCTTCACCACACAAATTAAATCTAAGGGGGTTACACTTAAGCACCTGATAGTAGGAATCACAAGCTTAAGCCCTCATATGACCAAGGGCTAAGGATTTATATGGTGTGTTTGCCACACCCAAAATAGTAACCTCTAGATTTTTAATACAACACGGACCAAACAAAGAAATATGTGTGTACAACCAAATAAGGAAAGTCACCCGATCTAGAAATCCCCAGATCCTCACCAAACTAGAACTCTGTAAAAATGAGAGAAAAAACTAGTACCAAACGTGTAAAACCTAGAAAAATATAGAAACTATTTTCCTGGACCTTCCACCCCCCTGACAAAGATTTCCAAGCATATTTGTGTGTGTATCCACCTTTACAAAACCAATAAAAAATGTCTCTAAAAATGGCCTATTTTATAGTCATTTTTGGGTTTTTTCCAAATTTCAATTCCAATGGAGCCCTTCGTTTTGCATAAAAATGCACATTGTAACAAAATTATGAAAAATATAAATATTAAAAAACCTCTTTTGTAAAATAAAACTTACACATGGATGTCAACAACAATCTACCATTGTGATACCATAAAAGGAACAATAAACATATCGTTCTAAGCCATAAAGAACTTAGATTATAATAAAACATCACACTTAATATGCTGAAAGGAATTCACCAGAATAAATTTACAAAAACCTTTGCAAATAAATGAATAACAATATCATATATTATTATGAAAATATATGCAGTACAATGAGAAGGGTCCTTGGTCATATAGACAAGGAAGATCGATTTAAGAACTAGTAAATGTCATAGATCAAGCCATAAATCAAGGATATAACTAGACAACAAAGAACTAGTCAAGACCATAGATCAAAGAAAGAACTATACCTAACAACTAGATAATATCCTCCTAATATCTAAATAAGATAAAATAAATATCCATACATAAGTGGGTGAGGATAAATAAAAGAGAAGGTAAATAAAGTACATAGGTGAACATGAGCTAAGGTTAACAACCTATTATAATAACAACAAGATCCTGCACACACTTGTTATGCACAATATATGACTTGGAAATTAACATATAATTACATAAAGGCATGGAAATTAAACTATAAATCAAGGATAAAACAATATCATGAGATAAAATTAGCTTAAAAACATAATATTGCATGATAAAAAAGTTGTAAGAAGATATAAATATCTCTTTTATTGTTCCAAGAGGTGAAACTAGTACAAAAGATCACTCATGACCCTTGCTCTTCCATTCAGAACGCTAAATTACTCCAAGACAATGAATATAAAGTGTAGAGATATATTTTATAATGAATTCTATAGATTTTTATAGAGAATTGAGAGAAAAGAAGAGAAAAAGTGCAAATATGCAAGTCTGATTAGCTAAAAATAGAAAAGCATGAGAGTAATACATGCTCACTCCACCCTTATGCTCCAAAATTAGACACTCTTTCTTGAAACAAACATATTTGTGTATGGTAAATAGTAATTCATGCTCAAAATATAAAATCGCATGCTTATGGATGATGTTTTATGCTCAAAAATAGAATTTGGTGTCCTCTTACATGATCTTGCTAATCTTAGCCTTCTGTGTGCATGATCAAAATAGTAATCTTGCTTGCATCAACCTTCCAATTTTAGCATCTACATGATCAAAATAACAATCCCGTTTGAAGAGAACAAATAAAAATAACAAACTAAATCCTTTTTGGGTTGTTCACACTTTTTTCAAACCTATCGGTGTTGCAGAGAACTCATGGAATAGAGGAACAATTTCTTGCATGCCCATACAGTCTGACATAATTGATTTTTTCTAGGAGCCAGACATGGAGGGGGTTTAGAGAACTTGTGGAATGGAGGAGCAGTTACTCATGGGCCTTCAAACACCGATTTTTCCACCTTGCTCCCTCTGTCCTTTAGCCATCCACATCAATTATCCGAAGAACTACCAGAACTTGGGAATTATTCCCACAGTTCCACTGTCAGACGAGTTTACTAATCAATGCACATTTTCTTGGCAGGCATAGAGGAGTTTCAAAGAACTCAAGGAATTTTATAACTATTCCCTTTGTTCCAAACTTAATCAAATTTACCAATTAATGCATATCTTCTTAGCTATCATGCATGACAGAGTTTCGAAGAACTCAAGGAATGCCAAAATTGTTCCAACTGTGCCATTTTGACTTGACTTAACCGATTGTTGTGGAGTAGTAGAGGATCATAGGAATGAATGAATTGGAGAGTTGTTCCACAAGTGTAAAGAATGTCTTACTTGACCGATAAAAGGAACTATTTGGTAGTAAAGTGGGGAACCATGTGAACTTAGGAACTATTTCATGTATTCCAAGGATAATCAATTTTACCAACCAAAAGGGAAGTTAGTGCATGAAATTTGTGAAGTCCTTTTCCCTTCCTACTTCACACTAAGGATCTTTTCTAATGACTTTTCAAAACATCAAAATGGCATGGGGTTTATTTTGATGATAATATGGTGACCTCAAAGGGACATCTGTCTACTAAATGTGTTGGCAGGTGGATGCTAAGTTGTCATTCATGTCAAAGGCATATTAATGATGATGCAAGATGAAGGAGAGCTAAAGGGAGATTGAAGTCAGTCAAACAAGGTAGAATAGGTCAGAGGCTTGAGAACACATGAGTAAGAACTGTCTTCTTCAAGAGTCGATGACTAGAAGAGGATAAGAGGTGATGTGAGAACACACTGCGATGATGTCAGACATTGTATAACACTTATATGATGTGGAAATAGGGTTGGAAGGATGGATACAAGGGCACATGAGTTGATTTTGTGAAACTATCTCAATTCAGGATGCCTAATCCCAAGGCCTAGTTAGAAAAGTGACCTGGAAAGGTAAATTAAACACTTGAGGATGATGGTGAATCTTGGTGGAGGCATGAAACACATTATTGAATATGTTTAATGGAATAAAAGGTGAAGAACATGATAGAATCGATGAACTACATTGCAAACTAGCTAAAATTGGTCTAGTTTAAGGACCTCGAGTGAGGATATGAAGAAAAAAAAGCTACATCAGGCTAATGTAAGCATGGGAAGTGTGTAGGCACATTGTTAAGAGTCCTCAAATGAAGTATCAAGTCATAATTCAATAGTTAGAGGCATATTCAGGGTCATTGGTATGGCTGCCCTTCAGGACAAACAAGTTTAGTATGTAGAAATGAGATTGGCCAAGAAGGTGTGGGTGAATTTATGAAAAAGTAGCCATTTTAGATCATGGTGGAGGTAGTCATGTAGGTGTGGATTAAATTTGAGGACCCGAGGAGGAATTTTATGTAAGATATTACAATTTTACCAAAACCTAGTTAAGTAAGGTATGGTAAATTAACACTTTGAATTCTTAACATTCAAGAAAAATTGTGGAGCCTCCTTTGGATAAATCATAAGAGAAAATTTTGAATAGCATAGGGATAAAAAATATGTTGCAAAAGGTAAGAGGAAAAATGGATGAGAAATAAACAAGTTCTATCTATTTTGTGAAGTTGTCAAAAACCCTCCTCAAGCCCTGATCAAATTGGTATGGGGAAAATTGCTTGGTTAGGTGCCAAAATGAAACTATTTTGCTTTTTTATAAACCTAATCATGTAGAGAATTCATTATAGCATCTTTTCATGTTGTTTTGAGTTCTTGACTCATAGTGTACCCCACAAGAAAAAAAATATTTTGTAGAAATTTGATTATATAGTGAGAAATGACAAAGTTTCATAGGCTAATCTTCATGTGGAAACATGTATGGGAGATAATATTGAAGTACATATAAAGATACGTGTATGTTTAGTATAAAATTTTGGTGAACCATTGCAATCTAGCAAGCCTATCACTAAGAGCCAAACAAGCCTAAAATTAGTCTTTTGTGCAAGAGTGAACTTTGATGAAATAACATTTTCCCAAGTGAAAAATGAGCATATAAATATGGTATAAGTCCAATGTATCCCATTCAAGCTCATGACTTGGTTTGATGTGGTGTTTTTGAGTTTTAGATCTAAGGTTCCAAATCTAGTTTCTTGAGATAGTCAAGTAGGACTATTGTACAATCTTGAGGCTTGATATTTCTTCATAGCTCCTATGTAAAGATTAGTGTATCATGAAGTAGAGGTTATAGTTGACTTTTCCATGTAGATTTTTATCATGGAAAAGTGTTTCTTCATGCTATAATCAAAGTGAGACAAGACTGGTTTTTGTTTCTCAAAACCTTGCCTGAGTGTGCCTTGAAGATCATGCAAAGTTGATCTATTTTCTATGGAATGAAACAAGATGTGGACATGTAGAATTACTTAGCATCCCTATCCTCCCTAAAAGGTGTGTTTAAATTCATGACCAGCTAGGAAGTTATGTGATCTTACTCAATCTTTGAAGAGGAAAATCTGTGCATTTAAAAGTGTGATTGAATGGTTGAAAGGGAGTCTTCAAAGTCTGATATGATAATCTCCAAAGCTCTTGTTGATATTGGAAAACCCCTGAAGACATAATGTTCTTGAATTCATGGGTTAGTATGACCTCACAATTATTTTTCTTTCTCAAATTCAAAATTGTGCTAACTATTTTAGAACCTAGTGCTCTCATATTTGCTCAAATTAAGTGTGTGAGATAAATGGCATAGAATGAGGAGTGCAATGAGGTTTAAGGAGTTTTTTAAAGGTTCTTGTAACATCATAGTATGTTGTCAACACTTGGAGGAACACGCATTAAGCTACAATACAAAGTGTACTCGTTGGAGAATAAGAAAAAGTTTGATTTAACAATTACAAATCTGTTGGAAGAGGTCTGGTTTGGAATATTTGAATATGTAACTGAATGTTAGGGAGCAGAGGAGCAGTTGTTTGTCCCATGTGAAATTTAAAAGATGCATGAAATTCACATTAAAATCATCTCTTGTAACTGACACATTTGCAGATGTAATGATGTCATCTTGACAGTTCTATGTGATGTAATTTTAGATCTTCTTATACGTATTAGAGAAGGTGAAAAGAGGTCATGTGTAGGTAGATGAAGTGAAAGATTCTTTGAAGAGGATTGACTCTGTGTTTTCAATAGTTGATTATGTGTGGATTTGATGTTGTTGATGGATATTCCATTAAATACATAGTAGTAGGTAATGTAAAATCAAAGAATGATCTAATGTATGGAAGACTGAAATTTTGTAGCAGGTGTGAGCATGGAAGAACTAAGGTTTGGGTTATATAACTTATATGAGAAACATGAAAAAAGGGTGTGCATGTGAGAGGGATTTAGCTATAGTGCTTACAGAAAATGAAAGAGAGTATCATGAAGAGAATGTGAGTGTGAATCCAACCTTTTATGATAGAGTAATGTAACAGAGGAATCAAGATGAGAATGCGATCGAAAAGAGAAGAAGAATGAGTTGATTTAGTGGTCACAATTTGTTGTATTAGACAACCTATTCAGAGTGATCAAAACATTGAAAAATTCTAAGTTGTTGCTTATAAAATAGGGAGTTGAAACTTCCTTATAAGTTGCTGATTACAAAAGGTTAAATATCAAGTTGATGCTTGATTAATTTGTTGGAGTTGTTGCTCCATGTTGAGGTAATGCTCCACTGTAAAACCAATTGTAACATTTACAGGACATTTTTGTCTAAGTTAGTTCTTTGGTTTCAGTGGGTTTTTATCCCGTACAAGGTTTCCCACTTTACATAGAGTGTTCCTGTGTGTGTGCTTCTTTCTCTCTCATTTTTGAATGTTAACGTTTTATCATGGTTAATATTGGTTGATTCTGGATGGTTGAAGAATTTTAAATTGTTTCAAAAGTTTAAAAAAAAACTTATTCACCCCCCTCTCAGTGTCTAAAATTTCCAACAATTGGTATCAAAGTTTGGTCCTCTTGTAACAAGTTTAACATCTTGGAGGAGATCCTTGAGCCACAAGCATGGGTGCACTAGCTGAATCAGTTATGAAAAGGAAGTGTGAGATTTCTCAGTCATTGATTGATGGAATGAAGAAGGAAATAAAGATTATGGAAACTGACCATGGCTAAGCACTCAAAGAGAGGACTCATTTGTTGAGAATGTGTCAAAATCCATAAAATACAAGAAATATGCTTGCCTTAAGCATGAAGAAGACTTGAGAATCCTGAAGGCTGAATTAAAGTATGTAAACAATAGACTAAAGATGTGTGAAAAGATGGAGAAGAGTAGTGAAGTTCTTGATTAAATTCTAGAGAGTCATAGAGCAACAGGTCTAGGATTTAAAAGATAATCTATGGAAAAGATAGAGGATGACAAAGATGATCCAAGCATACAAACAAGAATTAATATGACCATGGAGACAAACACAAGAATGCTTAAGCTAGTTAGGAAACCAAATGAATCTAGGTATGAAAGAACCTTTAATGGGTATTGTTTCTTTTATCATAACTTTGGACATAGAGCTAAGGAATATATGAAGCATGTCATAGATGTCCATCCACGGAGGGATAAAAAAAGTGAGAAAGAAAATAATATTGTTTGCTTTAACTGCCAAGAAAAATGTCATATTGCAAAGTACTGCTTAGAAGAACCATCAAGTGAGTTTTTGGAAGAAAAAGACTCGAGAGGCATGAATATGGTAGTATGATACAATTACAACAATTTTAGACAGTATACTATGAAATGTCATGATGTCAAGAATGCTTATCATAGTTGGAATGATAGTTTACACCAATCCAACGATAAGAGTAGTGTCATGTGCTATAATTGTCATGAATTTGGGAAATTCACAAAGCATTGATGTCACAATGAACATTCTAAGTACAACAGTAGGCCTTATACCATCAAAGGACAAGTTGAGAAGGATTTCAACTTAAAGACAAATCCTAAAAATGAATCCAAGTCAGCTATGCCTAAGTGAGTCTTTGGAAAGAAGAAGGTAAAGTGTATATACAAGATCAAGGAAGCCAAATATAAAGTTGAAGAAGCTAAGAATGAAGAGAAAATGGCATGGGCACATGATGAAGATATAAGCTCAAACAAGGCATCAAAAGGTGATAATCAAGCCATAGGAGAGACAAGCTCAAGCAAGGCATCAAGAGGTGATTATCAAGCCAAGAAAAAGGAAGACAAGTCTAGTATAAGTTATGAAGAACTTCTACCCCAAGTTGTGCTAGAGCAAGTATATAGAGATACATCATGAATGCTTGTTAGGAATCAAATCAGAAGAAGAAGATATAGGTGTTGAGGTTATCACGCCTAGCAGTACATCCAAGAAGATTGACAAGGCTTCAAGGGTAAGAAAAGAGAATATGGATTCATCACGTTGTTTTGATGACTACCTACTATTTTAAGGTGACCTAATTAGATGTAGACACAAAATCACTCACGTATTACTATTTTACTATACCGCCAAGTATGATGTTATATACATGGATCTTGAGTAAGAAAAGAATTCATGGTGACACACTCCCTAGTCCATCTAATTTCTTTGGTTGTTTCTATTGTCTTTCTCTCTCACATCTGTCACTTATGTACCCAGTTCTAGTCAGGTCACGTGGATCCCTGTCTATCAGTCTTCTCACATTTTTTGTCAGTTATATCAGGACACCAGTGCCCAGTTTGGACACTAGCGCCCAAACTCTCCTATCTACCCTGGGGAGTCTGGGCGCTCCTGTCCTCTTTGTTCTCTTTCACATTTTTGAGATTTATGGTCAGCCTTTTTAGTTTTTTTACTCCTATCCCAAGGTCCTAGTCAGCATGTTGTGTCACTAGTGTTGAAATTCAAACAAGATATCCCTATATACACAACATACATACCTTTATATGGGTGGACAATTCTAAATGGAAGATCATATCTACATACTATCAAAGGGAATGAATTTTTTGGGTTGATTACTGTGCATACACTACATAGGAAGGGGAAGTCTTGAATTCCATCTCACACATTTGCATTCTATTTAGCTATAGCCTGTTATCTTGGCACCATTTGCGGGAGGGAAACCTAAGGACATTATTGCACACAAAAACACACAAAATTACATGGATTAGAATGTATTTCAGTGCTCGGTCATAAGTTCATCCTTCGGATGATTGACGAGGTCAGTCCAACTTCACATATTGCATTTTTTATTTAAATTTAATGTGTTTGTGAACTTGAGCAGGTATCTAGGGTTTGTGTTACATGTTATAGGTACCTTGGCGATCCAAGTGTGAATATCAGGAGACCAACAATAAGTTACAATGAAAACCTAGAAATACAGAAAAACTAGGTTTTTAGCCTTTGTATAGTCATAGATGCCTACAGGAGGTCTCTGGTGCCCAAACACCCTCGCCCCAACCTAGGCACCAGTGTCCAGCTTTGTCCATAGATTCTTGAATTGATATTGAGAATTTCCAACACTCTACCCGACCTAATCCTTAGTTGCTCCAGTTTAGATCTGCTTCGGGATAAGAAAAAGTAGATAACTACCCTATCTCTCTCATTTTCTTACACGATTACATATTTAGAGTGCTTAGCATTTCTATTATATTTTATATCATCATAGTAGTGACAATGAAATTAGATTTAATATTCATATTTTATTAAATCATTTAGTGAACCCATCTTTAGTCAAACTCCTTGCCTCAGGATCCAAAAAACCATCATGGCTAAAAAATAGATCCTCTTCTCCTAGGAAAACTATGCATCATTTTAGTGTGAATCCTATCCTTAATGATGTTATACTACCTGATCTTAATGACCTCTATCGACACCCTTAGGTTGATGCATCCACCTTCCAACAAATTCTTGCTTTCAAAAATTCCCCTCCTCATAACCTTCACAACTCTCGCATTTACATCATTTTTCCAAACTAGAACTTCACTTCATGTTTTCTATGTTCTGCAATAAGCACTCGTGCTACTCCACCTTTTTCTTAACCTATTATATCACTAGATAACACTATTATAGATTCCATGCTTGGTCTTACATGTGACAATGTAGATAAAAATGATGTTACTTCCAATGTTGAAAATGTACATGTGCATGATGATGTTTCTAATACTAAATGAGATGAATGTAAAGATGTAACTCATGAATCTTCTACTTCTAACAATGTTTCTCATGATTTCAAAGTTACATCTTATGATACTTCTCTTGCTACTTCTCTATATGTTGATGACTCTCTTGATGAACTACATGCATGTGAAAATATTTCTAATAGTGATGTTGATTATATTTCTGATCATGAACATATTAGCGAGGATGTTACTTATCTTAAGATTTATGAATATAAATTTTCCACTCCACTTTATACCACTTATGAGGTTGTTTCCAATAACATTCATGACGATTCTATCACTCATACTAAATCACCTCTTATCATTTCCTTTGAATCTACGCCTAGCATTTTTGACGATATTCCATGTTCCTATCCTCCTCTTCCACCTCTTTCTTCTTCTCCTCTAGATGTTATTCATGTTGATTCTTGCATTCCTACTAATACACCTCCTCTTATTTCTTCTACATCTACACCTAGCATTCCTGTAGAGCCTTCATCTTCCGCTTCTTCTTCTCACATTCCCACGATCACTCATAATGGAAAATTTTAACCTCTTCATGTGCCTCTCACTTCTTTTACAATTCCTTCACATGATATTTTATCACTCATGCATGTTGTTGGCCATTTTCAATCTCTTACTCTCGAAATAAAATCCTACTATGCTTCCATTGACAATAACTCTCTTCATGGCAATCCCATTCCAAAAAAAAAAATCACTATTCAACTTTTCCTAAGGATTTTATCATGCCTACCTTTTCATGTTTTAATGGCACTGGTAATACATAATTGCATATTAATCATTATCGTTTAGCTATGGCTTCTTATTCGAATGATCAATTTTTACTAAAAGATTTTTGTCATCGTCTTGTTGATGATTATCTTCAATGCTACACTTATTTACCTTGTAGATCTATTAGTACATATTGTGAAATGGAAGACAATTTTCTTTGACGCTTTATACTTAATAATGGTATTAGAGTTACACATGATCACTTACCTAACTTTCATCAAGTAAAGAAAGAACCCATTCTAGATTACATTTTAAGCTTCAATTCTTGCATGCATCAATTATTATTTCATCCTATTGATCTAGAAAAGTAATATATATTTTGTCATGGTTTGATTCCTGTATTAAAATAAATATTACAATATGATAACAATGAATCATTTACACTTTTGTGCTATAAAGTTATGGATCTAGAAAGAGATTTGATTGTTTCACATGTTATAGAATCTCCTTCTATTCCTTCTACTACTACATCATCTTCTACTTATTCTCCTCTTTCATCTATAAAGCCTCCTCCAAGGGCTCCATCTCCTCCACCTTGCAAGAGTGTTCCATCTCCTCCATTGCATAAGCGTCCTCCATCTCCTCCATTGCGTCACTCTCCACCAAAGTATTTTCCATATCCTACTCAAGAGCCATTGCATTTATTGCATAATACTAAGCCTCATGATGTTTTTCCTTATTTTCGTAATAAGCACTTAATTCGCTTACCCTCTAATCAACATCATCCTCCTCATCACTTGCATTGCCAGCATGATTCCCTTATTACAATTTCCACTGCATCAATGGCCAATGTGATAATGATTGTTGTGCCCTTCATGACAAGTTACAACAATTAAAAGACAAGGGTGTCATTTCATTTGTCTCTCGCTCTCATGAGTGGTCTCTTTATCCTATTATGCATATGCGTGCTTCCACTTCTATTCACTTGTCTCCTCTACTCACTTATAAGGTTGTCATTCATCCACATCCTAAGCTCATTATCCATCTGCATCCTCCACCTAGATCATCCAACGCGACATCATCTCACCCACCTCACAATGCTACTACTTGACATTGGATTCCTAAGTCGTCGACATATGTGCTTCCTTCTACTACATCTCCCATCATTGGCACCATTTCATATGACATTCAGTTTGGCTCTTACACTCATGCTGCCACCACTTCACATGCTTCCACCATTCCTCGTAGGCCTCTTCATCTTTGGTAGGTGATTTCTATATGATCACCTCATTACCTGATGATGCACTCATGTTCTTATGGTTTTTACATGACTATCGATGGATTTGTTATAATAAAAACCTCACTCATTATTTACACTCTACGTTTCATGCTTTATCTCTCTAGCAATACACTCTCAAGCCATTTCCTGATGAGGCACTCTTGCTCTATGGTTCATTCTTGATTGTCGAGGGGTATTATATAAATGAACCTCATTTTCCTACACATATGATGGGGGTATCACTATTCTTCCCCCTATTCACCATACTCATGTGTAAGTGATTCATCATTTTTCATCCTTCAATAAGCAAGGAATCAATCTTTTACTTTGCATATCATCTCATTCACATTGTTATTATTCATCACATACATCTATTACTATTCACCACATACTATCCATCTTCATTCATACATACATTCCAATTTTCAAGCATTCCTTATCTATTTCCTATCTACATAATCTATTTCAAATCAACATAATCATGTTCACAATGCAAATCCAACATCACAAACCAACATATGAACCACAATCATTGCATCATGTATCAATAAACATCAACACAATGCAACATACAATAATACCATATATATATATATATATATATATATATATATATATACAATATATATATATATATTGAGAAAAAATTAGTTTCAAAAATACAATCGTTGGGGGATCAAGCCCCCATCCATCAATACAATTGTATCCATCATATGTCATCCTCACTATCACTATCTAAAATCGTGGGAGCTCTATAACTAGATGCTTTACCACCCAATCTACGTTGTTGGTTGCGCCCTCTATATCGCTCCACCTATCTCCATAGTAAGGTTATCTTGGATGAATTCTCTGCAAACTGGCCCTGCAACTCCACGTATCTCACAAATATGTCCTATGATAAAGTTACTCCTCCTACAACATCCCTTGCTCATTGAGTCTTCGTACGAGCCTCGTCATGCTCGCTCCATACTACAATGCATGTGGCTGCTGCTATCGCCACTGGTTCAAAAAAATGGGCGTGCTTGCTCACAATAACATCCACTTGCTCTAACATCCCACCTCCTATGAGCACATATGTGGCTACATTCCACGTCAATGTGAAGATCAATGAATCAAAAATTAATGACCAATAATCATCACCTACAACCATCCAATGCCACATTAGTTATCACATGCATTTATCCATATACAACAACTCAGTTACAATTACCAAATACCAATAAAAAAATACTTACGCTCAACTAATGCCACTACTAGGCCATCTCCATCAGGGGCAGGTGCCTACCCCTCTACTCCTCCAATCAATGGACCACCCATTGTATCTATGAAAACCAGAAACAATAACACCCATCGATGTGTTGTCCACCACTTATTATAGGCCTAAGTACACCCAACATCATCCACCTGTATCAGATTTATGGTCACATCTACCTCATCTAGGATAGGGTGCACTAGTTGTGCCTCTGTTGGTCTTGGTCTTACTTCTTCTTGCCTCAGTGTTCTAGTATCTCTCACCTTTACATACGGCTCTACGAGCATTTCCTAAGCCATATTAAACTACCTTGATACACACTCCACCTAGAATAACTCAGTAAATCCTGAAAATCAATCCTCCAACCACATGGTGCATCGAATGCACCGCAACTCTACTCCATCCTATAACCACCCACCATAGTCTCGATATGGCCTCCATATGATGGCCCTTGGTCCCATCCAATCAAGAATCAACCTATAAGTGGTCATTTCTAGTCTCCTACTCCGGGTGCCTACCCACCTCGTAGAAAATATATCAGGTCTCACCCAATCAACACATGGCCCACTGAGTGGCCTTAATATAGCAATATGCTCATAGGCCCATACATGTAGCAATGTGGTGGCTCCTAGTCCACCCCCATGGTCCTCCTGTGTGAATCTATATAAGTCCCTATATAAATTGGCTAAAACATAGTGTGCCCGTACAAATATCGTCCCATGCTCCTCTATACACTAACAAATATCATGCATCTTATACAATATTCCCACTCCACCACCCTCCACTGCCACTGATGAAGCAATAACCACTGCAATGAAATTTTACAATCATGGAACACTTGATCTCAATATAGTATCTAGACTAATATGGGTCCCTATCTACACCCATGTACCGATAAAATATCATCTAACTACCCTCATATGCCTCTGAGCATTCACTACAACCATCACCTGGACTCTCTCGCCCGTAATTGGTAATCACAATATACGATATACAACCTTTAGGGTCACTGTCATCTCACCAATAGGAAACTAAAAATTACATGTATCAGCACACCACCTCTTGCACAATGCAGTCACCATATGCATATCACGGGGAACCTCCCCAATCTCATTATGTGTCATAGGCCGACATGGTTTAGTATGTCCCACTCAACATCAGACAACCCCAAAGTCAACAATGTGATCAAATTCCAACCTCCACGGAACTCTCTTGAATGTATTTCTCTCTATGTAACACAAAAAAACCATTAAAAATCTTCCATTAGTACCTCATACATATTCAAAACCAACTAATTCAAGTTGAAAAATAATCAAAATGCTACTATTTCAAGTTGTACTAGCAAAACCCTTTCCTGGGTTGCCAACACCTAGGAGTAGGTCATGGGCACCTAGAAACAAGTCACCAACGCCTATAACTAGGCGTTGGTTTCCCAAAAGACGTAAATGCCCTAGTCACTCCCACCTAAGTAAGGAACACACAAAAACATAAAATTTCAAAATTTTCAAAAATCACCAAATTCGCGTAAATCTCACCAAAATTTTCAAAAATAATCATACTCACCGACTCATCGGTCATTTATGAAGCCACAACTGTTGTTACTCACTCAAACCTCGTCAACCTTGCTACCCTAACTTGCAGCATCCTCACAAGCTCATAGCTCCAATTCTCACTCAACCACAGTACACATGAAATCACTATTCAATTTTTACTATTACCATATATAGTAATTTTCCAATTTTTCCATTTACTATAGTTACCATTTGCTTTCATTTTCCAACTAATACGTGACACATGGTTTCACTCATATCTTGACATTTGCTACTTTGTTTTCCTCCCCGTTTGCATCATTTGGTTAGAAATTTCTCCTAGCAGTATACTATACACATTCTAGAATGCTATATTCCAGTCTGACACATTTATAACTTGACATACACATAATATTACAACATCTACTATACTACATTTTGTTCACCATTACACCTTTTCACCTCTGCTTTCATCTTAGTGCTCATTAATTCCACCCCTTTCCCTTTTGCCGAAAGGGGGCATATAATTTAGATCACCGTACGATCCCTCTCAGGATACTATACGATCATTCGATACTCCTAATACATCATTATCAAAAAATTATCTTTCACACTAGTCAAATAAAGGAACAAATCAATCTATTTAAATAATTTCTATCTATTCCCCCTAATGACCTAATCTAGGAGCAAAAAGCAAAAAACTCTCCATGAGTAATCTATTGAACACATCCAATTTTTAAGCAATATTTTAATATTCAAATCACATACTCTACTATTTTTCTGATATGACCTAACTTTGGAGTTATATCACTTCATTATCTCTCCCAAATGACCTAACTTGGGAGTTACATCACTTCATTATCTTTCCTAGATGACCTATCATGGGAATCACTTTGCATCGCTTCTAGATGACCTAACATGGAAGCTAGCTGGCACTATACAAATTGTGACACCCGTGGGAGTGGGGGCAATGAGATATCATTGTATTTCCTATATTGCTCTTATATGGGTTATTCAACATGGCAATAAATTTGGTCTCTATTTGTTTGCGGTGGTTGGACCTTTTGGGGATGTAGTCATGGATGAAGAGTAAAACTAGACCTCTCTCCCTTACACTCTTCCTCTAGCTTGAAGATGTCCAAATCCTCCCTGGATCAAACTTTTACAAATCAGGTTGGGAATCGATCACTCCCCACCCCTTTAAATTGCCATTAAAAACAATTCAAAATATCAAAATTTTCCAAATCAACTCATCAATTTCTCCAAGTGCTCGTTACAATGGTTCATTGTGTCCATTTATGCCACATGGATCAACACGTTGATCCATGGTTCACCATGTTATATATTCTTATACTCTATGCATACTTCTATAACAGGGCTTCTCCAAACTTCTCACAGGTATGTTCCTTACTTCCTTTACACTACTTGAATTTCATTAAAATAGCATAAAGGGGGGGAAATGTAGACATAAAATGATGCACATATTATTTTTTTACTATACTACCAAGTATGTTGTTATATACATGGGTCTTGAGTATGAAAAGTATTCACTGGTGACACATTCCCTAGTCCATCTACTTTATTTGGTTGTTTCTATTGTCTTTCTCTCTCACATTTATCACTTCTGGACCCAGTTCTGGTCAGGTCACATGGATCGCTATCTGTCAGTCTTCTCACATTTTTCGTTAGTTACCTCAAGACACTAGTGCCTAGTTTGGACACTAGTTCCTAGGTGCTCTTGTCCACCTTGGGTACTCTTGTCCTCTTTGTTCTTGTTCACATTTTGACATTTATGGTTGGTATTTTCAGTTTTCTTACTCCTATCTTGAGGTCCTATTCAGCATGTCGTGTCACTAGTGTCAGAATTCAAACAAGAAATCCCTATATATATTTACAACATACATACCATTATATGCGTAGACAATTCTAAAGGGAAAATCATATCTACATACTATCAAAGGGACTGCATTTTTGGGTTGATTACTGTGCATATACTACATAGGAAGGGGAAGTGCTAAATTCCATCTCACACATTTGCATTCTATCTAGCTATATCCCACTATCTTAGTGTCATTGGCATGAGGGAAACCTAAGGACACTTTTTCACACACAAGCACACAAAACCATATGGATTCTAGAATGTAGTACAGTACTTGGTCATAATTTCACCCTTCGGATGACTGCTGAGGGTAGTTTGACTTCATATATTACATTTTTTATTCCAATTTGATGTGTTTCTACATTTTGTGTCTACTTCCAGATGACCTAACTTGCAAGCCACCATACATTTTGTGTTTGCTTCTAGATGACCTAACTTAGAAGCCATCACATTACGGAAACACCCATGGAGTGGGGGCAAGAGTTCCTTTCTTATACCACTCCTATATGGATCTACTATTTGATAAAAATTATTTGGATCCAAAACCATAAAATTTTGATCTGAGTCCCTGTGATGCGGCTAGATCTTGAGGATGTAGATAAAGGTTGGAGAATAACACACCTTTCTCCCTACACTCTTCCTCTGGCGACAAGATGCCTAAATTCTTCGGTCAATTTTTTGTATACATGCAATTAGGTTAGGAACTAATCACTCCCTACCCAATCTCATTATCATCATACAACATTCGAAATCATCAATCATCCAACATTACAATCATCACTCTCATTTACAACACTTCATCACAACATTATGTTTCTCGCTATGTTGCATGGATCAACACGTTGATCCATGGTTCCACACACTACATGGTTCATTCGACACACTATTTTACCCCATATGTGTATTCTACTACAACATGGGATTCTCCATATTTCTCTTAGGTAC
The DNA here is from genome assembly GCA_019776745.2 of Taxus chinensis. Lineage (NCBI taxonomy): Eukaryota > Viridiplantae > Streptophyta > Pinopsida > Cupressales > Taxaceae > Taxus > Taxus chinensis. The sequence continues at coordinate 56,405,496 of CM034154.1, read as the reverse complement.
ACATCTCTATATACTTTATGTCACTGAGATTTCAACTGACCAACATAAAGTGGGGGAAAATGTAGTAACAAAATCACATACTTACGACTACTATTTTGCCATTAAATATGTTATTTTATATATAGATCTTGCGTAAGAAAATTATTCACTAATGGCTCATCCCCTAGTCCTATTGTCAGTTTAGTCAGTCATTGTCATTGAGTGTTTTACACAGTCGTCAGTTACTTGCACAGTTATGGTTGTCTCTTAAGGAGTCTCAGCTGTCATTATTTACTCAGTTGCAATCTCTAGTTTTTAACTAGGGCGCCTAGGAAAGGATCATGCTGCCAATGGGCACCCCGGTCCTCATTTTAGGCACCCTAGTCCCAGTTGCACATGGTTCTCATTTAGATTTTTGAGGTTGGTCTTTGTAATTTTCCCTCTCATTCCCCTAGGTACTAGTCGACATATTGGGTCATTAGTGTCGAATTTTGAGCAAGAGATCCCTATATAAACACAACATAATTACTATCTTATGAGCGGACTATTTCTACTAAAGGCTAGCTATATACACAAGGAAAGGGACTGCATTTGGGCACTTTTTGCATCACACACTTCATAGGAAAGGGAATTCTATTCTATTCCATCCACCATTTTGCATTCTATCTAGCTATTGCCTGTTATCTCTGCATCGTTGGCGCTTGAGAACCCTAGGCACATCATTGCACACACAATCACACAAAAATACATTAGGTCTGAGATGTAGTGTAGTACTTACTTGTAAGACCACCATTATTGCCACTAAGGAAATTCCGACCCCTTCATATACATCTTCCTTTTTTAGGGGTTTGATGCTTTGGATGGGGTTTTGTAGGTAAATATTTATTGTAGGTTTATGACATCATCAATGAAGCTAGTACGACATCCATGCAACAAGAAGTGAGTTATTATGAAGATGTAAAAACCAACTCAAACTTAGGTTCCAAGCTATTCTGCAGACCAAGGTGCCCATACTGCAGACCATGACACCCAAATTGATCATCTATCGCTTCTGTAATTTTTTGAGGTGTGTTGCTACACTCTGTTATGCTTGTTCATCATCCTGCCCAGCTCCAAATCACTGCGAGGTAAGTTTTATTCAAGTTAGTACCTTGTCCCTCCTATTTCAATTATTTCACTCCATTTAAAATATCAAATAAATTAATTAGTATTTATATTCTAGTTTATTTCAATTATTGCATTGATGTACTTCTTCGATTAACTTCTAAAATTCATATTTTAGTTAATCAAACTGTTAAGCACTTTAAAGATGTAACCATGTAAGAAAATGAGAGAGATGGGGCACTTATCTAATTTTAGTTTATCCTAAAGTAGATCTGAACTAGAGAAACTAATGAACAGGCTGGGAAAAGTGTTGGAAATGCTTGATATCAATTCTGTAATCTGTGGACAGAGATGGACATGGGTACCTAGGCTGGGGCGAGGGCACTTGGGAGCCATTGACCTCCTGTAGGTTCCTATGACTGCATAAAGGGTCAAAACCTAGTTTTTCCTATGTTGCTAGGGTTCCACTGTAACTTCTTGCTAATCACCTAATATTCACACTTGGATTACCAAGGTACTTATAGCCTGCAACACAAACCCTAGCTACCTATACAAGCTCAAAAACACATCAAATTGGAATGTTCTATTATAGAAGTATATAACATAGGCTTATCCTGTATAGGCCGCATGAGCACCAATGGAGAGGACAAATATTCTTTGAATTTTGCAAAGGATTCTTGACAGTCTTGTGTCTATTTGAATTGGACATCCTTCTTAAGCAACTACTTGAAGTGATAGCACTTATGTACCAATTGAGAGATGAAGTGATGAATAAAATATATTTTTTCTTATAGGCTTCTTAGTTATCAAAGGCTCTGAGGAGGTGACATATCAATTATAGCTTTTACCTTGGTAGGGTCCACTTCAATTCCTCTTCGTGAGACAATGAATCCCAAAATTTTTCCCATAGTGACACCAAATACACATTTTTTTGGATTAAGGTGAACCTTGTTTTCCCTTAATCACTCAAATATACGCCTAAGAAATGCTGGATGATCCACTCTAGTATTTGATTTTACAAGAATATCATCGCCATAATCCTCCATTATTTCGTGAAGAAGGTCATGGAAAATAACAGTCATGAAACGTTGATAAGTTGCGCTAACATTTTTAAGGCTAAAAGGCATGACCTTGTAACAAAATGTTCCACATGGGATTGTGAAATTTGTCTTATGTTGGTCTTCTTCAGGAATTTGAATTTGATTATACCCTGAAAATCCGTCCATAACAGATAACATCTCATGGCCCACAATAGAATTGAAAATCATGTCAATGTTAGGAAAAGGGAAGTCATCCTTAAGACATGCCTTGTTAATATCATGGAAATCTGTATAAATACAAATTCTTAGGGTCTTCTTCGCAACTTGTGCCATATAAGATATACAATATAAGTAGTCAGTGGACCATATGAAGGCTACATCCAATAAGTTTTGTAGTTCACCCCTTAATGAGCAATGTAACCTTGGGGTGCATCTTACACAGCTTTTGCTTTACAGGCTCGGCATCTGGGTGTACCACAAGGTGATGAACCATACGAGAGGGATCAAGGCATGGCATGTCTTTGTAGGACCAAACAAATACATCCTAAAAACTTGATTAGAAGTGTCATAAAGGCATTGATTTCAGTGTCTGATAAATTGACACCTAGTTGTAACTATTTTAGTTGGTCTTCGGTCCCAATGTTTATAGTTGTCATTTCTTCTACTAACAACTTAGAAGTGTCATTATCTTGAAATGACATTGTAGGTTTTTGTAATTTGTCTGATATTTCTAGATCTAAATCTCCTCTCTCTAGTGCCTCTAAAAGCTTTTAACTAAGAGATGTGTCCTTTTCTTTCTTTTTCTTTTTCATTTTTTGTTACTCGCACAACACCTCAGAAAGGTTTTCACTATGCAAGATATGATTTTTCTTCCTTTTGTATTTAATTTATTTTTCTTTAGAATTGGATATTACAAGTTCTTCACTAAAGTAGGCGGTAGCATTAAGGTTTATATTGAAACCCTTCTTGTGATCCGACAAGGGAAAAGGTTCTCGAGCCGCGAGAAACTCCTGGATGGCCTCATCATTTTAAAAGAGGTCCATAAAAAGATGACAATGTTGGTCTTGATCAATGAGGTAAGGTTAAATAACATCAAGGGTGTGAATGGAGAGGTGTTCAAGGAAAAGTGTAGTTTTGGTGAGGTCCTCAAAGAGGCTATGTGTGGAACCAGTCTGAACTTTGAAATCTAAGTCCTCGTCACTAGTTAATATATCAAATACGACTGGTCTTTTCTCAAATGTCTCATATCCTATACCATACATGTAAAGGTTAGATTTAATCTCCACAGGTTCAAGAATGCCATCTCCTTATGGGACAAGGCCTCTTCCTTTCTAGTTCATGTTTTTCATCATTGTATGGGCCTTGGTATAATCGGTGGATTCGTAACATTCAGCCATCCCGTCTTCATATAGCCAAGAGTCGTTAGAGCTTTGAATATGTTCATATTCTAGATATCCATATTGTCTCCAAAGAGTTTTTCCTAGATAGTAAGTTGGAGGTTTTTATAGATGGGGAGCATTATGATGCCCATAGATGTGAGGTGATAATGGGAGTTTGCCAATAAGAAATGCATTTTTGAGCATGTACTCACCTAGGCCTTTATGGGAGAATGTAACCTTAGGTGACACCTTAGATATAGAGGCTTTAGAAGAAGATGCAAAAGCGTTAGTGTGTAACATTATTTCAAGGTTAATATTGTTGGTAGCAAGGGGGATGACACAAGGTTCAGTTGGGCTATCAACAGATGGACAATAATTTGCATTTTGGTAGCTTTATTCGAAAAACTTATAGTATTCAAAGGGGTTAGCATTGCCACACAAGGTGAACTATTTTCCGTTATGCGGGAAATTTATGCATTGATGGAAGGTGGAAGGCATGACTTAAATTACATGTATCCAAGGTCTTCCCAAAAGAAGATTATACAACACTTCCACGTCAATGACATGACATATGGTTTTGAGGAACTGCGAGCCTACTTGTATGGGAAGAGTTATGGTACCACAAGACTAGCGCTCGATATTATCATAGCAATGAATGGTAATAATACTAGAATATAAGTCATCTATTGTATAACCAAGGTAGAGGATCATTTTTATAGAGCATATGTTAAGACCTACTCCATTGTTGACAAGAACTCTTTTGACCTTATGGTCTGTAATGTAGGCTTTGATGTACAAGGAGTTATTGTTAATCAGATTTAGGTTCAACATATCTTGAGGGCCAAAAGATAGGATAGGAATTTCAGGTGTAATGTTTTCAATCATAGCTTGAAATTGTTGAATATTGGGAGTGGGAGTAACACGTGCTTCATGAAGAGCATGAGTGAGGATGTACTAAAAGCTAGGTGACTCTTTTAATAGTTCCATTAGAGAGATATGTGATGGCGTGGTTGCTAACTTTTTGATGTGGTCATATTGACTAGGAGTAGAAGATTTGACATTAGAGGTTGACTTTTGATTCAAGAGAGCCGTCGGTTTGGACGTTTGAGGCTCTACAGAAAATGTAGAAGGTTGATTTTCCATAGGAACCCATATCTTATTTTGGCATGTGGCCATAACATTACTCAAAGGTTTGAATTTAATGGTCACTAATGTAGAAGGTACTTCCTTAATAAATGAAATAACTGAATTGTAATCAATGTTATTGGCAGAGGAACCTTTGTCAGTGTTTTTATTATCAGCACCATGTTTGGGAAATGGGTTTTGAGAACACCTTGATATTTTCGTTGGGTGTTTTATTTGGTGATAGTTCTTCAACGGTGATATCCCCACTATCAATGAGGTCTTGGAAAAAGTGACATAAGTGAAAGCATTGATCATTTGTGTGACTATCAAAGCGATGAAAGTCACTATAAGTATCAGCTTTATACCAAGTGGGATTAGGTTTTCCTTCAACCCAAGGTTTGGTTATGGGATAGGTGACCATGTTAGCATTACCAAGTTATTGGAGTACACTTGAGAGAGGTTCTCCCAAAGGAGTGAAATGACGTCGCTTAGAATTGTGAGAGGAGGAAACCTCTTTGCTAGAAACAACAAGATTTTGTTTACCTTTGTTTGGTTTAGCCTGATTGTTTTAGACATTGTGGACATTGCAGTTGTATGTAACACCATCATTGACCATATTACGATTGTGGTTAACGTGTTTGGATTTGTCTTGGTGAGAGCCATTATGATTGTTACTATGTTGCCCATTATCCTTTGAATGAATTTTGATCAAACCTTTTGTGACAGGGGAATTTTCAACTTGTGATCTTTTCTTAATAAATTTTTCAAAATTACTAAGGCAATGCATTTACATGTGAAAGGATAATTCACTATTGAGGTTAGGTACAAAGATGCTAACAAGCTATTTCTTGGGAATGGAGCATCGAAAAGGACTAGCAATCCAATGACATCTTTGTAGGAATTGTGCAGTGGTTTCATTTGTTCATTGTTTGGCATTTCATAAATCCATAATTGTAATTTCAGAGTCTAGGTTGAATGAGAAATGTTTAATGAATTATTTTGAGAGGTACGCAAAATTTTGTATAGAGCCCTTGGGGAGATGTAGAAACCATTCCAAGGATTGTCCACCTAAACTTCATGGAAAAAGATGCATTAAGAAGATATCACTATAGGTCACCTCTTCGAAAGCCATATAAAATTCCTTGATGTGTTCTGTAGGATCATTCTTGCCCTTGTATTTGTTAAATTTGGGCATCTCAAAAAAATTGGTAAAGGGTATGTGCAAGATGTCCTTATCGAAGGGGTAAGGACATACTTATTCAAATTTGAATTGTTAGAGTTAATTTTACATACCTGAGATAGTGTCCTTCATCAATTGTCATCCTTGGGTAAATGGTGAGATGTTTTGCAAGATAAATAATGAACTATCACTTGTTGAGTTTTTGTTCTCTTTGGTGGGCATGGTATGGCTCTTAAATGAAGTGTTACTAGTTTTCTTTGGCACCTCGTTGTTATTAGATTCATTAGTGACTTTGGAATTTAGGATAGCAAGTTGTTTAGCCATCTCATTAATTTGATTCATGAGGGATGTAGTGGGATCGGTGGCCGAATCAATTGATTTTCCTTTGTTCCCTAAGTCATATTTTTCTTTATTTGATTCATTGGATTTGGTGTTGTTTGAGGTGGATTTGTTTTGATCCTAATTTTTTGTGTGGTTAGGAACTAACCCATCGTCATTGTTTATCGAAATAAAAGGTTCACCCTTTTTGGAGTTTGGTTTTCCAAGTAATGTTCGTAGAACATCCTCGCCAAAATCAAAGGGTAATTTTGCTCCCATCTCAAGGAGACGAAGAAAAAATTAGTCTTTATTCATGCGTAAGATATTTTTGACATGGGATTGTTCTTCAGCAGATATGTCATTATGATCATCCTTTGATTTTTGATCATTGTTACTATCGGAATTTCCAAAAGGATTTCAAAGTCATTTGTTTCTTCCAAAAGGACTATAATCTCTTTTTCATGTTCCAACCATTTTTAACAAAGGGGGAGTGAAAAAAGAGATGCAAAAGATAACTCAACCCGTAGAAACGTGAATACTACAATGCAAGAGAGACATGCGATTGAGTTTGGTAATGACTTTTCCCTTAACAAAGTGAATGGATGGGAAATATGTTTGGAAGATTATGAAAGACGTGACCCTTAAAAAAGTGAATTTTAAGATGGAAGCATGCAAGAGTGATTGATAAACTCAACCCTTGACAAAGTGAATGTGAAGAAGGAAGAGGGGTCTTATGTGGCAAAATTTCTTGGCCTCTAGCAAAGTGAATGCTAGATGGGAGGAGGATTGTAGTGAAAAAATCTCAAAATTTCTCAACCTCTAACAATTTGAATGCTAGAATCGCGGAGCGAGGATAGATTGATTTCAAATGTACTCTACCACTAGTAAAGTGAATGCTAGATGGGAAGAGGGTATGAAGAAGGAGTTAAATCATATGTGATGTGCTCAATTCTTAACAAGAAATAGTTAAGAAGGAAGAGACTAATGAAAGGATAAGAGTCAAATATTGGCAACATAAACGTTGGGAAAAGAAGATATGATGAAGTTTCTAAAACTTAACAAGGAGTTTGTCAAATTAGAGACGTGAAGAAAACACACATGTATAGTTTAACAATGATGATGTCAAACTAAAGGACGTAAGAAGAGGATGAAAGTATAATTTTTTTAATGAAAGATAAGATGTGATGGAATTGATTGTGATAAAGTGGAATATAACAATTTCAATATGTGAGTCATAAGATAAAAGTGCTTAAACAAGGACGTGGATATCCATAACTCAAGACTTGATGTCGAAAAGGAGGTAGAAAGTTAAAATTTAGAAAATGTAATCCAAATGTTTAAGTTAAGGAATAAATGAGAGATAAACTCAAAAGGAGGTGAGTACAAAAGAGAGGAAAATTTGATGATCGCAAATTAGCAAGACTCAAATAAGTAAATGGGAACTCCAAATGAATGAAAGGAGATCAAATGGTGAGAGTAATGAGGATGAAAATATTGAAATGGTGAAAAAGAGATGAAAGCTCTAAAAAGGGGAATGTTGAGAGTAAAATGAAAGATAGTGAATGATTGAAGACGAAAAGAAAAGATGACGAGAAAATAAAGTGAATGGCAAGTCCAAATAAGGATAAATTTGGAGATAACGAAAAAAAAAAAAGATGAAACCAAATAAGGAGTATTTGGGATATCAAAAATAAGGTGAAAAATAATCCAAGTAGATGAAAATAAAATGAAAGTATGAATCCAAACAAGAAGCGTTTGGAAACGACAAAAAGGTAAGAACACGAAGGATGAATTCAAACAAAGAGTGTTTTAAAATGATGAGAAGATATGAACGTGAACAATGAATCCAAAAAAAGGAGTTTTTAGGAAAAATCAAGTGTGGAAAACTACTGTTATACTGAAGAAATTGCCTAAGTATTGAGATGGTGTGTAAGTTGGGCACAAAGGCACACATTGCTGTCAGTAAAAAAGGGCACGCCCATGAAGACAGGTTCGGGACTTAGCCAATTTTGCATGGAACGGGCTAAGAATAGGAAAAGTAGATGGAGTGTATGTCACAAAAAGATAATATCAAGAAGACTCCAGGGCTAAGCAAAGTCTATTTTGGGAACAAAGTAGAAGATCTAAGGTCATGCATCGACCATGCTAATAATATGATTAAAGTAGAGTTTACTTATAGATTACTCTATTATTAACCTTCTTGTAAAAGCATGTAGCTGTTAGCGCATGGCTATTTTGAGCATGCAATCTATTTTGAGATGTATGGGAGGTAAAGAGAAAGTCCCCACCCCTATATATACTAGTTAATTTGCATAGTTTTAAACACCGTATTTACTATGGAGTTATGCCACCCTGATATTCTAGTGCGTATGGCTTCCTGGTTACTATAATTATGTATTCAACTTTTGCCACTTGATGAGTTAATGCAATGGACAATTATAGATTGATTATGGTAATTGATGTAATTGAGCATGGTGGTTATATGGTAAATCTGATATTAATTCTTATGTGATCTCTATGTTTCCTTATTACATGTGTTTCAGATTTGAGCTCATAGATCTAATACTCATAATGGGATATATACTTTGATAATGGTAAATTTGGACATTCATGCTAACATTTTGGCAAGCTTTCACAAAGGAAGGACTTGGTAGGCTTCGCACACTTCGAGTGAGCATTCAAATCTATATGAATGAGGTGTTAGCGCACTCAGGTAATTGAGTGGGAAAAAAGACTACATTTTGGTTCCATTATCGGGACCTCTTTTCAAACGGTTTTCCATGATGTTGCAAGATAATGGTGTATTGATTAACTCTTGCGGCTATTAAAATTTGGATAGACGACATAAAAGATCAGTTTGCGTGAAGATATGGTTTTGGACCCGATTTCAATACGTGTAAGTGGGTGGAAGATAATCTATATCACAATCTCTATGAAATGTTCTTTTTTTGCTTTCCAATAGAGTTGTATGAGTGGTTGTCAGCATATGCATCAAAGAAAAGCTGGAGTCACGAACCAAGGGTTTGGACACAGGAATATTACCAGAATTTGTTTGATGTAGATGAACCTTGGAAGCGTGTTGTAGATCATTGGTGGGTTGGTGTTGTGCACAGTTATACTTTGGAATACATTGTTTCTACGTATTATTGTTTGGAGGTTGTTAAGTTTGAGTTCTTGTGCAAGCCCTAAAGATCGTACATATGTGTTATTCCTTTAGCAATTAAGATCTTGATGGTGGTGTTGAGTTTGGAGTAGTTACCTATGGCTAGCTAAACCTACCACCATGCACAGGGGCAAGAGCACATGTGGTGAAAGATGGCAAGTGTAACGGCAGAAAGATAGAGAGAGGAAAGGTAGATCAAGTATAATGAAGTGTAGGAGAGGGAATTAGTGAAGCAATGCAATGTTGAGGACTGTATGGAGTTACTGAAGCAACTGTCTCATAAAGGATTCAAAGCTCACGTGGAAGGCGTGGATCCGGAGCATCTAGTTCTCCCAACCTTATGTAAACACATAAGAAAATACCCTTCGGCTTTAGATGAGAGCATGTCAAAGGAGAAAAGATTGAGGATTGCAGGCGAGCATTTGATCTTACCTAGAGACCTAGCCCTTGCGCTTGGTGTTCCAATTCCAGAAGTAATCATTGATCAATATATGAGTATAGGTAATCTATTGAATACAAGTAGGTATCATTTTCATTTGAATACAAAAGTACATAAAAAACACACATACTTATGGCAGCACAGACCTCGTCTTTGTCTGGGGGTCCAATTGGAGGAATGTTTTATGGCGCGTCATCAGGACAGAGTGTGGGTGTGTAAAAAATTAGGAATAAGTTTGGAAGTACTAAAACTTTGTAGACTGTGGGAGTTCAGTTTAGCACTACTGTTGGGACTCAAGAAAGTACATCCACTGGTCTGTTGCCAACTATAGGAGGAGAATAAGGTGGTTCTGGTGGTGGAGGAAATACTGGTGGGGGTTCTGGCTCTGTATTTGGTGGACAAGGTTTGCACCATCATAACCCATATCAGGTTTACTATGAGATGTCCCTTCACTTTCCAGAATATAGGGGTATCGAATATGCTACAGAGCATGTGCACAAGTGTGAGCTTTTATGACACACTAAAGGAATCACAACATTAGATAGAAAAAAAAATTAGTTTGTTACTACACTTCAAGGGCACGTGTATAGTTGGTACAAGAAGTTTGACCCACATCAGACTGTGGTGGATTATAATGCTTTGTATTCTACATTTCTAGCTAAGTTCCATATCCTAGAATTTGAGCACAAAAGCATCAGCACGCTTAAGGACATTGAAAAGGGCTTATCTGAAAGCGTTCAGGAACATGACGTGTGTTTCAAAAAAAAATCTATCAAATTTGTCTTATGACATACATCCTAGTCAGCATGCACAATGTTTTGTTAGGGAGATGTTAACTCCTTTCTAAATGGCGTTATCTCATAATACCTTTGTAGACCCGTGCATTGCTTTGGAAGCATATCTATGTGCTGAGGAAATTGGAAGTGTGGATACTGGAGTGATTCCATTCATGGAGGCACATGTTGCAGCTATGGAAAAAACAGTTAGAGAAGCTCTCTGGTAATTCATCTCATGAGACACGTAGTGGGGTATGGTGTACAAATTGTGAGGTTAAAGGACACACTAAGGATAGCTTCCCTCATAAGTCAGTGCATGCCATGTTGTTTGATTGTGAGATCTATCATTTGGACCATGATGTAAGTAAATGTCCCCTTTTATAGTGTGTGATCTGGAAGAACGTGTCTATGTATTGTAATATTTGCAAAACACATACCCATGATACCTCTGACTGCAAATTGATTGATCATATTCAGGAGGCTTTTGACATTGTTGTGTGTCAGACTAGTGTGACAAGTACATCTAAGTAACATGAAGGACATCATAATGAAGGGCGTAATAATGGGGACAACAGAAAATAGAGGATTTCGTGGAGGAAATAGAAGTTGAGGTCAAGGTGGTGGTAGAGGAGGATTTCTTAGAGGAGCTTGTTATACTTATGGATCTCCTTATCATTATCAACACAAGCGCCCTTAGAATGTGGTTTTCTCATGATGTGGGAAACATCACAAGTTTGAAGAATGACCTGATTTATATGAGCACATGAGAAAAAAAAAAAAACAAGATAAGGGCATGGGAATTATTAAGGTACAACATGCAATTGAATATCAATGGATGCCTAAGGTAGCACCTACCCTTGAGTTACCTATTTTAGTGAATACACATGCTAAGGCTACATGCGCACGTGAACCTCTGAAGTATAAGCTGACTATAACAAATCAAGAAGTGATAAATGTAAATTATTTTAATGCTACACATCATAAGGATGTTTACCAGGAGACTATGGACGTTATCATGGATCTGTAAGGAGAGATTCAAAGCTTGAAGGAGTAGGCATGTGTGATGGAATGAGAAAACAAAGTTGAACTCCCACAGAAGGACGTAGATGACTTGAAGGAGGTTTGTAGAATGTTGCATTAGGAGAATATAATCCCTCTATTAGGAGATTGGTTAAGAGAAAAGATACCACACACAGGTAATGAGCACAAGAGGTAGATACTTCATGTAAATCTACCCCCACATAATCATGACTATGATAAGAAGATTACACTAAATACAGTCATAGATGGGTGGCTTCTGAGAAACATTATGATAGATACATGTGCAAAAGTTAATGTACTCACGTTGGATGCTTGGAATCAGATGGGAAGACCACCATTGCATCCTTCTTTAAATGTGTTGTATATAGCAAACATGTAACTAGGGCTAATCCTATTGAAGTGCTAAAGGATGCAACTATTACAATTCAAGGGGGAAAGTTTACTAGGGACTTTGAGGTATTAGAGCTTGTTGAGGTGGATAACTTCTTACTTGGGCGACCCTGGTGCTATAATAATAATGCATATTTGCACTTCAACAAGGGGTACATTAGCTTTGAGAACAAGGAATATCATGTCATTATACCTTTGACAAATGCAAAGGTTGCTCCATATGTTGAGCCTTTGAGTGATAAGGGCTTAAACATGATATATGCATGCATAATTAGAAACCTTGAGGTAACTGAGCCATCTAAGGAAGGAGTGATATAGTAGTATGATGCTCAGTTAGTTAGTGATACCAAAAATATTGCTTGTGACAACTGGGCACATGGAACATATGAAGTAGTAAGGTGAGAGATTAAGAACATAGTTACTCACATGATCAGGCCACACATAGTTAGGTACTTGAGTTATAACCAGGTACTTAGGTACACTGGTGAAGGGAACCTTGATTTATTTCTACATGTCATGGAATCCCAGTGGAAGAATGAAGGAGACAGAAGAAATATGCTAGTATATACTCTACACTGGATAACATTGCGCTAGTGGGAAACACATAGAGAAAACTCATTGCAATGGCAAGAAGTGAGAATCTCCTTTTTGACTGGGTTCCTAAGAAGCAATGTACCCTCTTAGATATGTAAATTTCAGGAGAAGTCCCCTACTTTTCATCACATCCAAGATTGTGAGATACTATGGATAGAGGGGTAAGAGGCCTTGCCACCATCACTCTGGGTTCATAAGTTCTATTCCAATTTAAGCGGATGCATGTGCACATGGTATGTTCATCCAGAGTTGACAAGAAAAATAACTAATTGGCAGGATATGACCTCAGGTATGATTCATACTTCTGATTGTTTTTCTACTAAACCTTTGGTTAATGAAGCACTACGGATTATGAAGTGCCTTACTTTGGGAGACAGTACGAAGGTTGAGGAATTTCTGATAGATATGTTTGATGAGAAGGATTTAGAGGCATGCCTTGACCTTGAAGAGATTGAGGAAGAAGAAATGGTCCTCACCTGGAAAGAAAAGGAAAAGCGTAAATTGATGTGCATGATAAGTGATGAGGACAACAACCTTGATTTGAACCATGTTGAAGGTACACGCGAGGTGAAGGACATAGCAGATGAAAAGGCACACACGTATCATGAGCCCATGAAAACAAAGAAGGTTAAAATTGGAATCGATGCATAGCCTAAGGAGCCCTTTATTGGTGACTATTGGTCGGAGCATGAAGTTTTTAATATCATTGAACTCCTGTGCTACTTTAGAGACTTGTTTCCACCGGGCTATCCTGAGTTAAAGGGAGTACACCCTTGTTTAGGTGAGATGAGGATAAAGATTAAAGAAGGCGTACGCATGATTAGGAAGATGCATTATAGGATGAATCCTAATTTGTGGGTCAAGGTAAAGGAGGAAATTAATTACATGCTCAATTCTATTATAATTGAGCCCATCGAGGAGTCATAATGGGTTAGTCCCATGGTTATTAGTTTTAAAAAGGATGGGAGGATAAGGATCCATGTCGACTTTAGAGAGTTAAATGCTTCATGTCTTATTGATATTTTTCCCACCCCATTTACAAAGGAGATCCTTGAGCGAGTTGCAGGGTACGAGATCTACACTTTTACAGATGGGTTTTTAGGTTATCATCAAGTGCGCATAGAGAAGGAAGATAAAAAAAGAAAAATTTCACCACGGAGTGGGGAATTTTTTCATACAAAGTGATGTCATTTGGAATAAAGAATGCGCCAGCAGTGTTCTCATGCATAGTTGTACAAGCTTTTCAGGATTTCATTCATAATTTTTTATAGGTGTACCTAGCTGATTGGACAGTTTATGGCTTAGTCAAGGATCAATGTGAAAATTTAAGACTTATGTTTGAGAGGTGCATTCAGTTGAGCATATCTCTTAATATTAAGAAGTTCATCTTTGCAAGACCTTTTGACACTTTACTGGGACATATTATTGGTAAAGAAGGTTTGTTGGTAGATCCAGTCAAGGTAGCTATCATCTTGGGTTTGGAAGAACCTAATAATCAAAGTGAAGTGTGAGGATTTCTGGGACATATATGGTATTACAAGAAATTCATTAAAAGCTATGCAAATATTGTTGCGCCCTTGGAGGAAATGTTGAAATCTAAAGGAAAATTCTATTGGGATGACACACAACATAAGGCGTTTGAAACATTGAAGGAAAGGCTTACTACTGCACCTATTTTGCATTTTCCTTCATGGGATAAGCCCTTTCACGTTCACCTTGATGCTTCCAAAATGGAAATTGGCGTAGTGTTGGCACAACCTAGAGAAGGAATAATAGAGCACACTATTTATTTTGCAAGCAAGAAGTTGACACATGCAGAACTAAATTATACAATTACTGAGTGCAAGGCTTTGTCCATGATCTATGCGCTACACAAATTCAGGCAATACTTATTGGTAACACGATTTATCTTCTTCATAGATCATATGGCACTTAAGTATTTGGTCAACAGGCCTATTTTGCAAGGGCAAATTTGCAAGTGGATATTACTATTTTAGGATTTTCATTTTACAATGGTTGTCAAACTAGGGAAAAGTAATTCAAGGCCTAACCATTTGTCGAGAATCAATTCTAGCGAGGACACCAAGAGAATTGAGGACACAATCCCTAATGTGCATATTTTCAAATTAAATCACACACCCACAAATTTTGAGGATATTGTAGTCTTTTTACGCACTAGATAGGCGCTTGAGGGAATGAAAACATTAGAGAAGAAGTAACTTGCCTTACGCACGACACCCTATCAGTTGATAGGCGGATATTTATATAAATTATGTCATGATGATTTTTTGTGCCGATATGTTTTGGAGTATGAGCGTGAAGCCATTATGAAAGAAGCTCATGATGGAATTACATGAGGTCATTATGTTGGAGATACAACTGCACGCAAGATTCAGATGGCTGGCTTATGGTGAGAAACTTTGTATAAGGATATCAAAGAGTATACCAAGGCGTGTGACCATTGTCAACACCTTTGGAAGCCTAAAACAAGAGATGAGATGCCTTTAAGGCCTATTGCAAGTGATAAATCTTTTGAGAACTGGGTTATTGACTTTGTAGGTCCCATTTCCCTATCAGCGCGTAGGAATGGTGTGCGCTATATTATAACTTGTATAGATTATCTGTCAAGGTGGGCAGAAGCAACACCTACCAAATATTGCACATCAAAAACATCAGCGAGATTTTTATGGGAGAACATTATCAACAGGTATGGATGTCCATTGACTTTAACAAGTGATAGCGGCGCGACATTCATTTCTTAAATGAGACAATTAGGATTCTATTAGCAGAGTTTATGGTTGCACACCATAAGACAACACCCTATAAGCCATAGGCCAATGGTTCTACTGAAGCCTTCAAAATGATTCTAGGATGAACACTAACAGAAATTTGTGATGTTGGAAGGAAAGACTGGGATGATAAAGTCTCTGTTCTACTTTGGTCATATAGGAAAACTTATAAAAGGTTGAATAAGGCCAGACCCTTTCAGTTGGTGTTTGATGCAAATGCTATATTACCTGTTGAGTTTATGTTTGCATCCATGTGTATTGCGTGTGCAATAGGATTAGATGATGAACAAGTTTTTGAAGAGCACATAGACAAATTGATACAGTTGGATGAGTGGCGTGTTATTTCCTGATAGAGCCAAAAGACAGAAAAAGTGAGACAGATTGTCTGACATGATAGGCATATCAGGAACAAGAAATATGAAGTGGGCAATATGGTTCTTATGTATGAGTCAAATTTTACATGCCACCCATAGAAATTAAAAGTTCATTGGTTGGGACTTTATTGCTCGGTTACTTCAATGGGAGTAGGTTGAAGCCCTACTATAAATAAGTCTTCTTGGTGTTTGTAATAAGACAATATTTCCAATTAGATTAGCTTTCCCTTTAATGCATTTCCTTTACTATGTTTTCTTTCATCGTTGTTATGCTTTGGCAATTTAGTTTAGTGTTTTATTTTAATAAGTGCGCTTACGCACCAAAAGCTCAATACTATATTTTGAGTTCATGTGCAAAGGACCGAGCATACTTTTAGTGTGGGATGAAGCAGATACAAGTGGTGTACATGTACATATATGGGTTAAAACTCGAACCACCTTTAAAAGATTGGTACACATAGAAGAAATATGTTACATATGCTCGGATTAAAGGTATTTTTATATAAATTTTCTTAGATTGTAGACCACACGTAGAATGATGATTGCATAATGTAATGAGATGTAGGTAGTATCATGGGAAACTACTTGGGTTGAGGCATAGAGGTTTATGTACTTCAGTGCATGGAGGTGCACATAAGGAGGTCTATGGCCGAGAAGTAGTAGGCGCGCCAGAAGGTTATGACTGGGGCACGGAAAAATCACCAAAAATCACAGAAAAAGTAAGAAAACATTATTAATGTTGAGTACGGTGGTAGGTGAAAAGCAATTCATGTGGAAAATTTTGTAAACTTTATAAAATGGGTGCTTGCGAGTTCATTTCTACCTTGCATACTTTGAGTTTTTCGAGCTACGAAGTGCGATTCAAAGAGCAATTTGAGTGCTAAGTGCAAGAATGATTGAAATAGAGTAGTGAACTAGTTGGAATTTGAAAACAACCATCATGGAGCTCCATTGGAAGGGTGTTTGAGCAAGTAGAAGGCATACAAAAGGAAAGTTCACGCAGATAGGGTTTACGAAGAACAAAATTGTAGCTAGGGCACACTAGGGCACATGAATTCAGAGTTATAGAGGTCAAATGACTATAAGAAACTAATGTAAAAATCAAAATGGCACCCAAAAGAGCATTTGAAGTATCTACCTAGGGCAAGAGGCAAAAGGAAGTAGAAGTAGAGGTTTAAAAGGTGCTTGAGAGTAAATTTTTAGAGATGCGAGACCCTGAAGACGTGATTAGGGGTTAGACTGGGAGTCACACATCAAAAGAAGTAAGGTGAGTGACTACAATCACCGCACAAATAAAACCAAAGATGAAATGGACAAGGCATTGGTGACAAAGACTGATTTATGAACAATGGATGATAAGTCCATCTATGATGATGCAGGGCAAAAAATGTTGGAACAAGTTGGATTTTTGTAGGTATATGAGTTGCCATAATTTAGAAAGTTAGAAAAACTATGCTAGTGGCTAATGTCTAGAGTCCACGAGGAGTTTTTCTATTTTGTAGGAAGGCAGGTGTGCCTTAGCGTGCCCTTGATTGGAAAATTGATAGGTTTGAGGAGTTTGGGCATTGAGATTAGCAGTGACCTCAATGATGGCAAGGTCATGGAAGCCACTTCTACTAAGTTGGTATATGAAAAAGGAGGGTGTACTATGGACATTGATAAGTTGAAAGACCACCCTATGATCAGAATTATTACACACCTCCTCGCCAAGTTAAATAACCAGGAGTGTTGGAGACAGGTAAATCAAAGGTGGTTCCATATCACCAAGAAAATATTTGAGGGAGTCATATAAATTTTTTCTGCTTTCAATGTAGAAACCATAATTGAAGAAGCGCACCAAAGAGACAAGATACATTTTGGCACTATTTTGTTATCTATTGTGTTTGTGGAGATTGGGGTGCCTGATCGGCCAAAAGAGAAGATATGGGAATTCCCTGAGGAGAAGAAATATCTTGTAGAGAGATTTGAAATATATACCTGTGATGGGGCTATGAGTGGTCCATATAAACAAAGGCTGGATCCTTGGTATAGGCGCATGTGCAAGGATTTTGAGCATGAATGGAGATTACCAAAGGATCTACTTTCTGTTTAGGACAAGTAGGAGTAATTTGCAGTATTTCAGCACTATTGCATTGGTAGATTCAGAATGAAGGATGGTACTTGGAACCCTTGGTGCAAGCTCCCTTATGCCTTCACCGTATGGTACTTTCAAGCCTCTGTAAATAGGTTTTTGAATGTGTGTTGACTAAGATTTGATGTAGACAAGGTTGATTGTGACTATCATACTCTACGGAAAACATATGTGTATTCGGGTAAGTTTGCGTATATTGAGAAGTTAATATCTGATGACATTAATATCAGTTCCATGAGTTTGGCGGTTGGGAAGCTTGACATGGTTAAGATATATATTTACCTTAAGCCAAAATTAGTAGATGGAAGATACATTGAGAATGAGTTTTAGGTCCCTGAGTTGCCCAAAGATAATCTCACAGTTGGCACCTTGCAGGATGATGAGCCCAACCCTCCTTTCATAGATGAGGAAGAACTAAAGGAAGAGGAGGAGTTGAAGGAAGATAGTGGTGGATTAGACCATGGTGCACAGAGGCAACCGACTGCAAGTTAAAAGAGGCAATGTAAGAGATCTCCTCCCAAGGAAAAAGAAGGAGGGATGAGACTGGTACCAAGAAGGTAGAGAAAGATGAGGGCGGCGTAGAAGACCAAAGTTTTAGGAGAGTGCCGAGGAGAACTAGAACACAGGGTATAGGCGCAGGGCCTTGACAACCCTTGAGAAGATAATCCACACCATCTCTAGTGAAGCCCAATCCAACCAAGAATATGAAGAAGAGGTGTAAATATGTTCCCACCAAGGATAGCGAGGAGGAAATATTATATGAGACCATGCACATTGTTCAAGATGCACCCATTTTTGATGTAGAAGGAGAAGAGGAGCCTTGGGACGAAGAAACTCAACATGAGACAGAGGCGTATGGCAAGCACGAGGAAGAAATATTCCCCATAGGTGGAGAAGAGGAGTAAGGCATGGTGATCATCTTTCAATTCTTTCATTATTCATTTTTTAA
The DNA here is from genome assembly GCA_019776745.2 of Taxus chinensis. NCBI lineage: Eukaryota > Viridiplantae > Streptophyta > Pinopsida > Cupressales > Taxaceae > Taxus > Taxus chinensis. The sequence continues at coordinate 56,386,725 of CM034154.1, read as the reverse complement.
TTCTTTCTTATCATTATTTATTCTTCTAATTCTTTGGAGAGATAGTGGAGAAACCCTATTACCAAGGGCGGTAATATCATTCATGTGGGGTAATGTTGGACTAAATAAATTGCCTAAGTATTGAGAGGGTGTGCAAGTTGGGTGCCTAGGTGCATACAGGAATCAGTAAAGAAGGGTGCGCCCAGGAAGACAGGTTCGGGACTTAGCCAATTATGCATAAAATGAGCTAAGAATAGGAAAATCAGATGGAGTGCAGGTCACACAAAGATAAGAGAAAGAATACTTCACAGTTAAGAAAAGTGTATTTTGGGAACAAAGTAGAATATCTAAGGTCATTCATCAACCATGCTAATAATAGAATTAAAGTAGAGTTTAATTATATATTAATTTATTATTAGCCTTCTTGTAAAAGCATGCAGTTGTTAGCGCATGACTATTTTAACCATGCAATCTATTTCCATATGCATGGGTGGTGAAGGGAAAGTCCCCGCCCTTATATATACTAGTTCATTTACATAGTTTTAAACACTGTATGTACTATGGAGTTATGCTGTTGTGATATTCTAGTACGCGTGACTTCCTAGTTATTATGATTATGTATTCAACTTTTGTTACTTGATGAGTTAATGAAATGGACAATTGTGGGTGCATTATGGTAATTGATGTAATTGAGAATGGTGGTTATATGGTAAATTTGATAGTAATTCATATGTGATCTCTATGTTTCCTTATTACATGTGTTTCCAATTTGAGCTCATAGATCAGATACTTATGATGGGATATATGCTTTGACAATGGTTGATTTGGACATTCATGCTAACATCTTGGCAATAGTTCACAAAGGAGAGATCTGGTAGGTTTCAAGTGCTTTGTTTGAGTGTTCAGATCTGTCTAAATGAGGTACCAACATGCCTAGGCAATTGAGTGGGAAAACAAGACTAGAACTACTACAAAAAAAAGAAAACAAAAAGAGAGTTTTTGTTTTGGTGTTTGTTTGTGGCCTCTACCTTAGCTTGGCTTGGACAATTTTTAGCTCTCTCAACTAGGTTTCAAAAGTATACCTGAGCGATTGTAGTGCTATTGCTAGCTTCCAGCTTTACTTTACCCCCTTTGAAACCCTGAGAAAAGATTTTTCTTAGAATTAATCACTTTGGGTCACCACTACTGGATATTTGTGACTCTAACTCACAAGGCTTTACTAGTCAATTGGGATGGGGGTACCCATTTCATCGACTAGTTCCCTCAAGGTGTTGAGTACTTTGGGGTTCTTGTGGTAATCCTCAAAAGAGTTTTATGGCTTATGCCAAGGCACTTCCCACAGTTATGCGGATGGGTTTCTACCCTTATCCGAACCTACAATCCAGTGTGTAGAAAAATGTTCATTGTATCTTGTTTATCTGTAATTCCCTACACACAAAGTATTACTAGTTGGAAGTACACGAGCAAATGCAACCTGCAGTTAGTAGTTTTTAAGTGTTTTTTCAATCGTTGTGAGAGCAGGTCCTGCAAGTAAGGATTAGAATGTTTTCCAGAAGGAGGTAAAAGAAAAGACACAAGAAGCAATTTTACCCTTTTGATTTCCAAGATTACTTTAAAAAAAGCTTAAGGAAAGCGCATACACATAGAAAAAACTTTGATTAAAAAAAAGAAAATAAGGTTGATTCCCAAAACAAAAAAAATGACAATAAACGTAAGTGAAAGTAATTGCAAAACGTTAGTAGCGATATAAAAAAATGAGACCATTAGGAAAAATGTCGAAAATACAACGAAAAATTGGACCAAAACGTCCAATAACCTTGCATAAATGAGTTCGACAATTAGTCCAGTGGAGCAAAAGTAGCAAAAAATAAATAAGAAAAGTGCCTAATTTCGTAGTTAAAGGTCCTCAATTAGTTAATTAAATCCATGATGAACTAATGAAAACAAACTACTGAAAGTAATGAAAAACTAATTAACGATTAAGTAATTAATGATTAATGATTGATAAAGAAATAACATAGCCTAAACTAAAGTTTAAAACTATAAAAGAAAAATAAAATAATTAAAAAAAAAAAAACCCTAAGTGTTTAAACTTATAGTAAAGACTGAATAACAATAACCCTAACCTAAAAGCATAGACTATAAACCCGAAAGTTAAGTTATGTGGGATTTGTTTGTTAACGCAGGACAGGGGGAAGTGGAAGGGAGCATAGTGCTCCGAGTAGGAATTAGGTGTAGGGCGAGTGAGTCAGGGCGAGCCCAGGATGGGGGCTCAACTCAGTCCGAGCGGGAGGGGGTCAGGATCTAATGTGTGTGGGATTCAGGTTGGGGTGAGTTTTAGCTCGTCGGGGGGGAGTTAGCGGGTCTACGGGGGGAGTGTCAACATGGGGGAGGGTAGAATAGGGGGCAAGGATAGAGGTAGGGGGCTCAATGGTAGGATTCAGGTAGTATGGGGGGTGTAGGGATTAGGGGCAGCTCGGCTAAGTTGGTCGAGCTGGAGGGGGAAAGGGGGGCTAGTGAGAAACTAAGGTTTTAATCTTTTTTTAATCCAAATCCTTTTTTTGATAAAATAAAATCATATTTGTAGTTTTTTATTTCTAATTTTTTTAATATATTTTTTGCAAAATCTGACAATGGTTTCTTTTTGTGTGTAGTTTTTTTTGCAAGAAATGTAGCAAGATTAACAAGTCAAAAACCAGAACAACAAGAAAAAAATTTAGAACAACAAATCAAAAAATAAAAGTAACCCCTTATGCAAAAATGTAAAAGCAATCCATGGTGCAAATCGTGTAACAACAATTTGCATAATATTTAAAACACTTGCAAATTTAAAAATCCTGTAAACAATGATAAAATCCCAATGAACTTCGAAAATATGCACACAAACAAGAGATGTATTATGAAATAAATGAAACATAGGAATAAAAAATGAAACCAAAAACAAATTAAGATGGGGTGCGAGTCCCACTGGGCGTGCCAAATTGTGAACTATGGAAAACACAGTAAATGGAAAGTAAACTAAACAAAACAAACCTTCATGTATCTTCCAAACCAAACCTCAAGTGGGTTGTAAAAAATTAGTTTGTGTAACCTTGTGGATGGATGTGGGTGCTCTTAAATGGTCTCCGAAATGGGGATGCAGCTTGCTACGAGTAGTTGGCTTAAAGATCTTATGTATGTAAATTGACAGAGTATACTTGCAAATAATTCAAGAAGGTTTATAATAGGATAAGTTTGCACTTTATAGAGGAAAAAGTAGTTGGAAGTTGGTTGAACACATTTGAATGCACATGCTAAAAATAACATTGGAGGAGGTTGCAGCAGTTGTGGGATTTTAAATGCCATTTAGGGGCAGTAATGGGAATTTGTCAGCAGAAGTTGCATTCGAAAATTTGGTTGTACATGCAATTAAAATGTCTCAATTTTTCTAGGATTCTAGAAGTGTAGTTGACTAGGACGAGGATGTGGAATCCAAGTGGTTGTTGACTAAGAACCTGAGTGGCAATTGACTAGGATGTGCATACTTGATTAATTTAATTTAATTAATCCAAAGGGGTACAAAGCACATGACTAATCAATTTAATTATTCAACCACAAATGGGTGAATAATTGGATGTACTGGGATATAGTTGGGGACAAACATGCAATTTAGGGGTGTCTACAATATTTGAGTATAAGGAATCATATTTTTAGTTAAAAGATTCTGAGAAAGCATTAGAAACCTTGAGTCAAAGGGAAGAGCAAGAGGTTCAAGAGTGTAAATTCTTGTCTTGATGAAAACATTGACCTACTAGAAAGAAAGTGTTGTTTGAGAGAGGATATATCAGCCCTGCAAATGACTCTGATATATCAAGATGAATAGGTAAGTCTCATGGTTGAAATTCCTAATGTCCTCTTAAAGGAAATTGACACTTAGCAACAACTTAGCTAGATTTGAAAAGGTAAAATTGGGAGCAAATTCGCAAGATTGTATCAAGTCTCATGAATTGTAGATGATGATTGCATGTGATTAAGTTAGTTAATCCATGTAAAGGACTGAAAGATTCAATAAGACCCTTGGATGATGAAGAATTACAAGATTGGGTTTAATAAAAGTTAGTCAAGCCTAAAATATCGGTACTTTGTCTTCTCAAGACAGTTTAATCAGAGATATCTTGAGATTCAAGAATGGATGAAGTATGAAGTCTCACTGTCAAGTTTCTATGCTAAAAAATGATGGTACAAGCCTCATTATTAGACTCTAAACCTTGAAAATTTCCTCAGCTGGGTTTATAGCAAAAATCACCCCTCTTAGATTCTGAGTGAAACCCTCCTAGGGTTTGGTGTAAGAAAAGAGGTTGAAGGACTTAAACTAAATTTTAGAGGCTAAAAATTTAAATATTTCACCATAATAAGACCTTAAATAGGAATCAAGAGGAATTTGGTGTGAAGAAACTCTTAGCTACCTAAAAATGTTGATAGTCATCTCAAAACCCTATAGCTTACCCTGAAAGACCTAGTTTGGAGCATGGAACTGTTAAATTGAAGAATTTATTCCAAAGGTTTTCATGGTGAAGTATTGCACATAGAAAGAGGACCCAAATGGGTTCTAGAAAAATTGTTGAGTTGGTTGAATGAGGGAGTAAAAAAAAGTTATGAGGTGAAAACAACCCATACATGGCTAAAATTGAATTGAACTAGTCAAGGAGAGATTCTGGTGGAAGGAATAGTTCATGAAGGAGTTAAAAAACAAAATTTATCACACTTAATCTAGAATAAAAAGGGTGTTAGGAACATGTAAGGAGGACTTATATAACATTCTAATCATGGAATGGCCAAGAGTCATTGTTTATGTGCCTTATAAAGGTAGTTTAGGGAGAGAAAGGTGAGTCTGAGACTCTTGAATGATTTTTGGTCAATTTGATGATTGAGATAATGTATTTTAAGGTCTAAGGACATGAGGAATCAATTAGATGAGATCAAAATTCCAAGGTGCCACCTGAGTTTGAATATTTCCACATTGAAAGAAGAACTAGATTGCAAGCCATAAAGGTTAAGTTGAGCTAAAAATTGAGTTGTGATTGTTGGCTAGAGAGTGAACAAGGAACAGATGGATAAGGTTTAGAGGAAGTGTAATTCTGCAAGGTCTAAGATGAATAGTCAATAAATAATACAAAACTTAGCTAATTTATCAATTGAATGGATGTTAAAGGTTGTTAAAGCCCTAAATTAGTCACCTACAAGTCAGATATATACATGTAGAGTAGGGGACAACTTTGAAGGAGGACACATGGAGTATGGAAGAAATAAAGCTCATATAAATGTTGGTATAAGCATATAAATGGTATTTTGATAGAGTAATTCACAATCCAAGGATGGTGATGGTGTTTGGAACTGTAAGCAAATAAATCATGTATGCCATGAAAAGTGAATATACAGGGGCGGAGAAGATAAACTTGGAGTAAGGGAAATTTGTTTGGAACCTTCTAAACAAGTGTATTAGGTGCTTATAATACTATCAGGGAAAAATTAGATGAATGATTTAATGTTCAATGCTTATTCAAATGAGGGATCAAATGGTAACACCATGAAGATCATTAAACCGAGAAAATAAGGACTACAAACATTGAAGGAATAAGTTCAGGGAAGAGATATAAAGGTTTGATCTTACGTATATGATAGAAGAACAAGATATGAAACCCCTTTCTTGGCATAAGAAGGTATAATTGGATGGCATAACCTTAGGGGGAGCTAGAAACCAAAGCTTCATGAAGTATATGATCTTCGACAACATAACAAGAATTGTCATGAATGCACTGAAAAGTTGTTTTAGGGAACTCATTTCTAAAACTTGCCTACAAGTAGCTTATGGAAAAATTGAGCTTAGAATTGAATTATCTCAACTGAAGATTGACATATTAATGTGCTTAGGAGGACTATTTTCACCAAGGTATCAGGTATTGGTGGCATGTGTATGTGATATGAATGCATCTTCTTAGGGGGGAGTCAATAGTGAATTTGATGCATATTGAAGACAAAAGCGGGGCTAAGGAAGAGAAAGATCAAGAGGAAGAGCTATAAATCATGAATTTGGTTGAATTTTTACAACCAATATGGGGTCCTAGAAAATATGATGCAGGATGATAGACCATGAGCTAAAACTGTGGTACTTTGTCATTAATGTAATAAGAGGGAGAAGAATCAGGAGGGTTTTACCATCAATGACAAATAGAGAGATTGTTGGGCATATGTGGATGTTGTGTTGTTCATTGATTTCAAATGTATATTAATGAAAAATCAAGATGCAGGAGAACTAGAGGAATATTGGAGTGAGTTAGACAAGGGTAGAACAGGTCAAAGGCTTGAGAACACCTAAGTAAGCATTGATTTATTGAGGAGCAAGTGACTATGTATAGGCAAAAAGTGATGATGTGAGAACACTCCATGATGATTTCAAGAATTTTATAACATGTATATGATGTGGAAACATGATCAAGAATGATGAATACAGGGACACATGAGTTGAAATTTCTGAGACTATCTTAGTTCAAAGATGCTTAACCCCTAAGGCCTTGGTAGCAAATGTGACTTAGAAAAGTGAAATGAAGGGCTTTAGGTTTATGGTGAAGCATGTTATGGAGGCATGAAACACATAATTATGATATGGATAAAGAGTCTATAATGGTGAAGAACAAGACATACATGATGAAACATGCAGTGCAAACTAGCTCAAATTGGTCTAGTTTAAGGGCTTAGAGTGATGATATGAAGAAAAATAAGCCACGTCGGGATAATGGAGGCATGGGAAGTGTGTAGAGACAGTAACAAGAGTATTGAGATGAAGTATCAGGTCATAATTCAATAGTTAGAGGCATATTCAAGGTCACTTGTAGGAATTGCCTTCAAGAAAAACAAGTTTAACATGAACAAATTGAGATTTTCCAAGACGTTACATGCATGCATTTATGAAAAGGTATTAGCCATTATGAGAGATCATGGATGAAGGGATTCATGAAGGTGTGGACAAAATTTCTAGATATGAGGAGTTTTGTGCAAGATATTACACATTGTACCAAAACCAGGTTAAGTAAGGTATGGTAAAATAGCACTTTTAACTTATTAGGCATTCAATGAAAAATTATGGATCCTTCTTCAGATAAATCATAAGAGACAAATTTAAATATCATGGGGATAAAAATATGTTGCAAAAATTTGAGATAAAATGGATGAGAAATAAGAATGCTCTATCCATTTTTGTGGACCTATCTTAAGCCTTCCTCAAACCCAATTTAATTGGTATGGATAAATTTGTTTGTTTGATCTCCAAATGAACTTGTTTTACTAGTTCATGAACTTGAGCATGTAGATAATTCATCACAACATATTTCCATAGTGTTTTTGAGCTCTTGACTCATGGTATACCCAAAAAAAAACAACAATTTTTTGAGAATTTCAGTGTACAAATAAATTTTGCAAAGTAACCCATGTTAAAAAAAATTATGAAGAGATGTTGGAGATGTTGTACTTAGTGTTCATGAAGTCATCTGGGATACTTATTACAAAATTTTGGAGAACCGTGTCAATCTAGCTAGCCTACCGCTAAGATCCAAAAAAGAATAAACCAATCTTTTGTTCATGAGTGAACTTTGATGAAACAACATGTTACTGAGTGAAAAATGAGCATATACAGATGGTATAAGTCCAATACATCCTATTCACGCTCATGACTTAGTCTGATGAAGTGTTTTTGACTTCTAGTTCTAAGGTTCCAAATCTGGTTTCTGGAGATAGTCAAGTAGGTCTATTGTACAGTCTTGAAGGCTTGATATTTCTTCATAGATCCTATACAAAGATTGGTGTATCATGAAGTAGAGGCTATCTTTGACTTTTCCATGTAGAGGTTGATCATGAAAAAGTGTTTCTTCGTGCTAGAATCAAAGTGAGACAGGACTGGTTTTTGTTTCTCAAAACCTTACCTGAGTGTGCCTTGAAGATCATGCAAAGTTGATCTATTTTCTATGGAATGAAGAAAGATGTGGACATGTAGACTTACTTAATATCCATATCCTCCTTGAAAGGTGTGTTTAAAGTCATGACTAGCTAGGAAAGTATGTGATCTTACTCAATATTTAAAGAGGAAAATATGTGCATCTAAAAGTGTGATTCAATGGTTGAAAAGGAGTCTTCAAATTTTGATATGATAATCTCCCAGGCTCTTTTTGATGTTGGAAACCCCCTGAAGATCTGATGCTCCTAAATTCATGGGTTAGTATGAGCTCACAAGTATTTTTATTGCTCAAATTTAAAACTGTACTAACTGTTTTAGAACCTAGTGCTCTCATATGTGCTCAAATGAAGTGTGTGAGCTAAATGGTGTAGAATGAGGAATGTAAAGAGGTTTAAGGAGTTATTTAAAGGTTCTTATAACATCCTAGTATGTTGGAAAAACTTGGAGGAGCATGCATTAAGCTACAAGAAAAAGTGTACTCATTGGAGAATAAGACAAAGTCTGATTTAACAGTTACAAATCAGTTGGAAGAGGTTTGGTTTGGAATATTTTAATATGTAAATGAATGTCAATGAGCTGAGGAGTAGTTGTTTATCCCATGTGAACTTTAAAAGATGCATGACATTCACATAAAAATCTTCTCTTGTAACTGACACATTTGTAGATGTAATGATGTCATATTGAAAATTCTATGTAATGTAATTTTAGATCTTCTTGTACGCATTAGAGCAGGTGAAAATAGGTCATGTGTTGTTAGATGAAGTGAAATAGTCTTTGAAGAGAACTAACTTTATGTTTTAAATATCTGATTTTGTGTGGAGTTGATGTTGTGGATGGATATTCCATTGAAGACATCGTATAAGCTAATGTAAAATCATAGAATGATCTAGTGCATGAAAGACTAAAATTTTGCAACATGTGTGAGCATGGAAGAACTGATGTTTAGGAGATATATCTGATATGATAACCATGGAAAAAGGGTGTGCGTGTTAGAGGGATTTATCTATATTTCTTGTAGCAGATGAAAGAGAGTATCATGAAGAGAATGAGAGTGTGAATGCAGCCTGGTATAATAGGGCTTTGTAACAAAGGAATCAAGATGAGAATGAGAGTGAAAAGTGAAGAAGAATGAGATGATTTAGTGGTCAAAATATGTTGTGTGAGACAACCTATGTAGAGTGATCAAAATATTTTAAAAGTATAATTTATTGCTTAGCAAATAGGGAGTTGAAGCTTCCTTGTAAGTTTCATCCTACAGAAGGTTAGTGGGTGCTTGACTGAATTTGGGAGTTGGAGCTTCCGTGCAAGTAGAATCTTGTTAAAGATCAAGTTGATGCTTAATTAAATTTTTGGAGTTGTTGCTCCATGTTGATTTGATGATTAATTGTGAAACCAATTGTAACATTTATAGGACATTCTTATCCAAGTTAGTTCTTTGGTTTCAGTGGGTTTTTCTCCCTTAAAAGGTTTCCCACTTTACATAGTGTGTTCATGTGTGTGTGCTTCTCTCTCTCTCTCATGTTTGAATGTCCATGCTTTATCATGGTTAAGATTGTTTAATCCTGGATGGTTGAAGAATTGTAAATTGTTTCAAAATTTTGAACAAACACTGATTCACCCCCCCTCTCAGTGTCTAAAATTTTAAACAAGATGTCGATATTGGTTTCTTTGAAGTGTCCATTAGGCATGAAGCTCTATCAAACTGCTGCGATTTCTTGAAACTATGTGAACACTAAAATTTCCTTCTCCATACAACAACAAATTGTATTATAGCACTTATTAGAAGACAAACACACTAGAAAAGTGCACAAGGCACACAAAGAAATTAAATTAAGACAATAATGTGCAAGAAGCACTTGGAGAAAAATAAAAACAACAATATACTATATACAAGGGTGAAACATGACCTTAATAATAGAGTTTGAGGCTATCCCATTAAATGATACTGGTAGCTCTTCTCCGTCCAGCTTGGAGAGCTAAAAAGCATTTTTTTGTTTGCAACCTGTAATCAAATATGGTCCACTATGAAAGGAATCAAACTTAGTGTGTCTTTCAGGCTGGGTTCTTTCTTCATCTTACTTGAGCACTATGTCTACTTCTTTGAAGTTCTTACAATTGATTTTTTGTTAAGTTATCTCTTCACTTGACCTTGATGAAGCTCCATGGTAGCATTTGCATTGTTTTTAACATCTTCTTATTCCATTGACTCTACAAGTATAATTAACATTAAATCATCCTCCATCATTTCCATCTGTTTTATGAGATCTAGAGATGGTAATTCATAAGAAATAGGTAACCTTTCTTCTTTACCATAAACAAGCATGAAAAGAGAGTTTCCAATTGATCCCTTAGGAGTAATTTTATCAGACCATAAGGATAATTTCAGTTTTGTGTGCCATGATCTATGATTCTCCTCCATAGTTCTTTGGATAATTCTGAGAAGATTTTTGTTAGTTAATTCTACTAAGCCATTCCCTTGAGGATAATAATTAGAATATGTTGATAGATGAATTATGAGCTTGATTACCCATGGATTGATTCTCATGTTGAGGAAATATAATACATTGTTTGAGATAATTATAGCAGGGACACTAAACCTTGTAACAAGACTTTCATAAAATTTCAACACTGGAGTTTCATTTGCTTCTTTCAAAGCCACTATTTATGTCCACCTTGTGAAATAATCCATAGTTGTGAGAATCCATTTATGGCATGCACTATGAGGTGGGTTAATCATGCCAACAAAATTCAAACCCCATTCTATGAAAGGTTGATCTACTTGAATAGGTTGAAGAGGAAGAGTTTCCAACTTCAGTTTTCTTGAAAAAATAACACACTTTGAACACTTCCTTACCTATGCATGAGCATCTCTAAATAAATATGGCCAATAGTAGCCTTCTCTCATGTTCTTTAAGGTTGTATCTCTTGGTGTAAAATGAACTCCAGATAATCCTCGTTGAAACTCTTCTAAAACATGCTCAATTTGATATAAATCAACACATATCAAAAGAATAGTATTTATATCCTTTCTAAACAAAATAATATCAATAAGAACGTAAGTAATGAATTTTAATCTGAAATACCTCTATTTTATCTTATCCAAACCTTTTGGGAACTATCCAGTATGAAGAAAATTGACCATGCCATAAGCCCAACTCTGAGCTAATGAAGGAACAACTATTCATTGACCATTTTGGAGCACTAAAACCTAATTTTTGTCATTATACAAATATAAAGCTAGTTGTTCACACAACCCTCTTCCTCTTACTAATTTAGTAACCTTAATGTCAACATCATACTCCATAAATTTTGTAATACAGCCTACCCTTTTATCATTTAAATCCTTGCTTAAAAGAAACTCATTAACACTTGGATGAGAAACCATTAAATGAACCTTGTTTTTTTTGGATAATGGTAAAGTGGGGGTTATGGGAGGACCCACATCCTTTTACAAGGGCCCCAATGGCCAGATATAACAATGAATCAGTGAAGTGAAGAATCCTAGAGGCAAAGCGAGCAAAGGACCAAGAACGCCCGAAACAAAGAAGAAAAGAAACAAGGTAAAATCATAAAAGATCAAACGGAGCAGTTGTTTTCCACATGTAGCTGCAGAGAAGTAGAAGAAACACCAGCAAAACAATTACAATTAGTAGTAGTAGTGGGAAGAAAAAGGAGAAAGGGGGGATGCATCCTGAAAAGGATACAAGACCAAAAAAGAAGAGGAGAAGCATGAAAAAAATGAGAAAAGGAAATAAAGAGTGGTTAATGTCTTCCCTTCTTTCCCTTCTTTGACTGCACTAATTACCATCTATCCCGCGGAAGCATCTCTGAGATAAGAGAATTTTACTCTGTAAAATCCAAGGGAGAGGATCCTTCAAGAGGATTGGCACTCTCCTTATCCGAATCAGAGTGATCAGACTCATGGGGTTGTTTAAGTGCCGGAGAAGGTCCTTCCTAAGAGGGAGTAATAACCAATAACTACTCACCCTCTTTGGGAGGAGTTGAATCAGGAGGAGCTATAGCTGAAGGGACAATAGTTGTAGCATTTGGAACAGTGGCTGCAACTGAAGGAGATGTTTCAACAATTGTTTTACTTTAAGTGCCAACAAGGTCTTCTTCTTCAAGATCTGGTGGACTCCAATGTTTGAGAATGGATCCTTTTTCTAAGGAGCCTGGGTTTTCTGGGTTTTCTTCTGAGGGCAAGTAACATGGAGGTGACCTAGTGTCCTATAATTTCGACACCTGAAATTTTTATTTTCATAGTCAATAATATGAGAATAGCTTGTCTCTCCCATCTTGAGGGTCATCCAATCAGGAAAACCCTTGTTGAGATCAACTTCAACTCAAATCCTAACATAAGTTAGCAAACTGCTCCACAGCCGATGTCTATCTACTTTAATGCATCATCCTAGGAGGTTTCCGATTTCCTCCATTGCGAAGGCAAAGTGAAGGGGAATATTGGGTAGTCACACCCAAATTGAGACCCTCGTGATGGAGAAGGTATTTGGGTCAAAATTTGGAAACCATGGGGTAGTGAAAAGTCCCACAGAACCCCAGAACTAAGGTCCCTCTTTAATATCTCTCTGGTAATCCTTGAGTTCATTGAAAAGGACTATGAAGAAACCTCGTGCACAAAGGAAAATTTTAAAATTTTCTATCCATGAGGTATGAATCCAATGTATTACTACGTTAGACGATGGCCAAGTGCCATTAAATCTGCACATCAAGGTATGTGATTTTAGTTCTTACAGTAGATCTAAATATTCTTCATCATGTATTTCCAGGGTCAGAACTTCAGAGGCTTGCTTAATAATGTAGGCAAGGGTAGGAGGAGTTGCTGGAGATTTCGATGAAGAGGAGTTTTTAAAGATTTCCTTCGTGAAAGGGGCAGAGCTTTGATGCTTAGCTCCTCCCAAAAGAATGTCAGTCATATTAATCATGAAATCGTGTACTATCCCATAGGAGAGGAGCATAGAGGCATCCCCAAGGGGTTTTCTGACAAACACCAGCCAAAAATTCCCAATCCTAACACACAATATATGAGCAAGAATAAATTTCAAGTTCATACCTTGAGCTAGTTGATGGATCCGTATGCACAAGGTGTTAGCACTCAAGGTGTGAATGAGGACTTGAAACATATTAGAATGGCCACTGAGGGGTTCTGATAGATCTGCATAAGTGTTCTGAAGATCTAGACCATTTTTTTGAGTAAAACCGCTAACCGTTTTATTAGCATGCTGGGCCAGAAAGCCATGGCCATCACCGCCTTTCTATTCAGCAAAAATCTTGCCTCTACCATACCCAATGCCAGATGAGCCGTCACTACAGAGGATTTAGGAACTAGGGTTCGCAAGGGAAGTTATAGCAGGAGCTATTGCTTTGAGTCAATCTTCCCGTATTAAATGAACCTTGTTATTAGAAATCAAATATCTAAATTCTTTGAGACTTCTAATGACTGAAAGGACCTATTTTTCAACAAAATAATACCTTACCTCATAATCTTATAATCCTTGAATGAAAAAAGTAATTGAATGCTCCAACTTTTCATCATTTTGATGTACCAACATGGCTAAGATTGTGTCAATTTCTCAAAAAGCATACAAAATGAAATCTTTGCTAAAATTAGGATTAGTAAGTGTTGGAGCTTGTGAAATAGCATGTTTGATTGCTTCAAAAGTATTCTTCCCCTCAGTTTTCTAACTAAAAACCATGTTTTTCTTTAGCATTAAAGTTAGTGACTTCACTAAATTTACAAAATCTAGAATGAATATTTTGACAAAATTAATTCTACCAAGAAAACTATGTAAGGCCTTCTTATGATTTTGCAAATATAATGAAAAAATTGCACTTACCCTTTCTGGATCAATGGTAAGACCTTTCTTAGACATAACATGACCCAACAATTTACCTTCATGGACTGAAAAAATACACTTTTTTGTATTTAGAGATATGCCATACAACCTACACCTTGTAAAAATGTGTTTGAGATGAACTAGATGATATATAACATGCTTGGAAAAAATAGTTATGCTAACCAAATAGACAAGAACACAATTATTAATTAATCCCTGAAATGTCAAGTCCATTGCACGTTGAAATGTGGCCCCTACATCTGACAGTCCAAATGACATTTTTTTTGTATTTATATGTGCCCCATTTTATGGTAAATTCAATTTTAAATTGGTCTAATTCTTGTACCATAATCTTATTATACCTAGAATAACCATCCAAGAGTGAAAAACATTCTGAGACACTATTTGTAAAAATTTGTCCATTGATGGTAACGAATAATGATATTTTAAAGATGCCCTATTCAAATCTCTAAAATCCACACACAGGCATATTTCTCCATTTTTATTTCTCGTGAAAACCAAATTGGATACACATGATGAATGCTTCATAGAGAAAATGATGTTAGCTTTGACTAATTTATCAAATTCTTATTTCATGAGAGGTTTAACCTTAGGATTGATGGGTCTTTGATTTTTTCTGACTGGTTTTGCATTTAAATCCAACTCTATTGTGTTTTTCGATAAATATGCATTGAAAACCTTAATTTCACCAAAGCTCCATGCAAAAACATCAACAAATTCCTGAGTAAGTAGAACAAAATCAAGTTTTTCATCATGATTACATACATTTTCCCAACTTAAGTGTTTTTTCATTACCAATGTTAATTTTCTCATAATCTTCTTGCTTGATTAGCATGTTAGATTTCTCACCTATGACCTGATCATTTGTATTAAATATAGACTCAAGAGTGAATAATCCCTGAGGTATTTTGTTAGATCTCAAATGAATAATATAATTTTCATATTGTTGTAATTTTTCTTGATTTTTTATTGAAAACTCGGCTTCCTCTTACTAAAAATTAACTATTTGTTGATCTGATTCAAATAATTTCCAGTTATCATGGATAAAATTCTGAATAACTATCTTGATATGATACTGATTTTTGTCCTTATTGATCTTATTTGGAATGTCAACTTGAGCAACAATTATAGCTAGCCTATCTGCATATTTATTATTTTCTCTAGGAATAGATTGTACATTGAAAGCATCAAAATCCTATATTAAATCCCACACTCTATTTTTATAAGATCTCAACAAACTATTATTGGTTGCATTATGTCCTTTGATTTGATTGACAAGTAACTCACTATCACCATATACCTGAAATTGTTTATCCCTTCTCCTTGCCCACTGAATACCATGCACAAGAGCTTCATTCTCAGCTATATTGTTAGTGCAACTATATTGAAACCTTAAAGTTGAAATATACTTCTCTTTTGTTGGAAAAATCAAAATTATTCCCCCACCTACTCCATTCCTGCTTCTTGACCCATCAAGATATAGTTGTTATAAACCTTCATCTTCCTGATCTAATATGATAAGGTTAGAAATAATAGAATTTTATTCATGTAGAGTATATGTTCCAAGACCTGCCTCTTCGATATGACTATATAGATCAAAAGTATGACCTTGCATCACCCATTCATCAAGTAATAATTTTGTAATCCCCTCAAGAAGTGTGCTTGGTTCTTGATCAACTAGCTATTATTCTTCATATATGATCATACAATTAGAATTGATAACACTATAAATATAAGGCTCTATATGACTTATTGAGATGGAATCAGAACTTATTGTAACTTATGTGCCATACATTATTCTAAGCAAAATGTAATACCAGTCTAATGATACGTATCCTTCAATTTTAGCAATGAAATATCTAGTAAGACACAAGGAAAAATAGAGAGGAAGATCAACAATGAAGACACCTTAAGGGATGGAGAAATTGGGGCATACATGAGAGGTTAGGGTCATTTCTTTAATGAATCCAAGGGTTTATACAAGTGTTTCTTCCAGCTTAACTACTCCTTTAGAAAGAGGTTAGTATTTCAAACCAAGTTTATCAATAATTTGTTTGGGCATAACTGAATTGGAAGCTCCTGAATATATCATGCAATTATGGACTAGATTTTAGCCTATGATCAAGGAAATATAAAAAGGATGTGGTTTCACAATTTTTCTTTCTTGTGCTTATTTTGGATTAGGTGTGTTATTAAGTACAAATTTAGATGGTTCTTTGGATGGTTGACTAGAGAGACTGAGATTAAACAAAGCTTCTTGCAAAAGATATTCTAGCTGACTTACTCACCTTCATGACATGTTTTGGCCCCTTATTCATGATGCCTCCACCCTATGAGAATTTGTACAACCATGATGTACATTTTTCCATAACTAAATTTGGTAAGGGACATGAGGAGTTCTGAGACCATTTATAAAGTCTTAACCCCATGTTTGAGTCTCCATCTAACCTGGGTTAAGCAAGGTGAGTCAAACATGAATTAGCTCAATTTATGAAAGGAGGAAAGTATTAAACTCATCCTTAGCTATTTTTTATCATTTTAAATTCCACATTGTGTGATATCTTGTTGTTATGCTGCCAAAACTCCCCCCAAAACCCTCATGCTACAAAACACAAATTTGCTCATTGCTCCCAAACCCCAACTCTGATTGCCATGAAATTTGGACTGTAGAATCTTTGCAAAAACACCTTTAAGGGGATTATTTACATGCCTACATTAATTAACCATTCAAATTTCTACAGCCATATGAAATTTTGAGCTAAAAATATCCATTTTTTATATGTACACAAAGTTGGCGATTAGAATCCTCTGAAAACTGGAGCAAATGCCCAAAATGCAAAATAGAAACTTCTACAAGTGGTTTCGTTCGAATCCGACACTAGGAAGACAAATTTCTATTTTTTAGTAACTCTCTACCATATGTATTACTAAAAAATAGTAAGTAAGAGAAAAATTTGAATCCAGATACCTCGTTCCATTCCCGATGTTCGATACATTCAAAATTGGCAAGATTGGCAAATTTTGCTAAAATGGGAAAATCATGATGAACATGCTAAAATAGTAAATAGATGAAACAAACTCAAAATGATCACATATCATTCCTTCATGCATTTTGTAATGATCTTGTCACTCACATAATTATTTCTCTAAATTGTAAAGTAAATTCCCACATTCATCGATGTGGTGAGCATAAAGTGCCTAAATGAGAAACTCCTCGAGAACCATTTCAATTAATCTCACATGGAGTGCATGATCATAATATTGATGAAATTTATATTGGTTACTTTCTCCTCCCCTTTCTTCAGTATTGGAAGGATTTGGATTCATTCTTCATTCACCATCAGTGCCCTCTCAGTGACAAAATCATGATCATTATTGTGTGAGCAAAATGCGCCAAATTATCCCCATGAGAATGATTTTTCATAAAGTTATGACAATGTCTCAACAATCAAAAGGATTATCTCAATGAAGGAAGTCATCTCTTGGTAATCTCGGTGGTCTACCTATCAATTTTCCATCATCCCTCTTCTTGGTGTGCCCAAACAGTGTTACAAAGGTTCATCATTTTGAGAGTTTTCAAAAGGGGAAAATTTTTCAAAGGATCTTCATCGGAACATATCTCCATCAAGGGTGGAGGCACCTTTATCCATGCTTGGAAGAATATTCTCTCTCCCCTCTTCATTATTTATCCTCTTCTCCCACTTGTATAATTCTATATTGTATGTAATCATGGTATTTTGTCTTATTCACTTAAGTGAATCTCTAATGTTGCATTGTAAAATTCCCTTTTGATTTCTAAAAAGGGGACTTATTTAATCACTTCATAGGAAGATGAAAATTCACAAGTGAAATAAGAACTTGAAGGGTCATGTGGGGGGTAGATGAGAAGATAATTTCTTATGTTATAAATTGGAATGTCCTCTCCATTCCAAAGGAGTTGATGTTTAGTTTTAGAAGTTTTAGTTTTTGGATAGCACTTGTGGATTATTGTATGTTGACGAGATTTATATCACCATTACAAAATAAATAATAACTTCATTTATTCCATTTCTTTGCTCATGCTTTCCTCTATTCTCCCTCTATCTCCTAGCTTTACAAGTATAATGATCTTGAACAACCAAGGAAATGATTTATACTTTTGAGGACATTAATGGAACTTTATGTCTATAATTTGTTGATATCATTATTGTTTTCCTAAGTTATATTATTCTAATTGAATGTAGACCTACTATATTTATTGTATGTGAACTTTGCTAGTGCATATTCACAACATTAACCCCTCTCCTTATTTCTCCTATCTCCCTTTGCTGCAATTTTCCTCCCTTGTACTCTATACAAGAAATTTGCCACAAGTTCAATGGAGTGTTCTTGTGTGATCCTTGGCCTATTGACCACCCCACATAATTAGGATAGTTTACATTAAATAATGGGAACCTCCCCATACCCAAGAAAGATGGGCTTAGCCCCGTGACCATCAGTGGAAACCCATAATTTACCCCATGAAAAATTATTTCACCAATAAGGCCTTACCAATTGAGGGATCCTATCCCACGTTATTTGAAATCTGTAGTTGAAGTTAGAGATGAAATCTTGTGGTGCTCTCTTGATGGTAATCAATTTTTCCACTAGTGAAATATGATCTAATTTGTCTTCAAATTACTTGCAAAAAACTTCTCCCAGCTGATCCCGTGTACTGATGGAATTTATTGTCAATCCCTTGTACCACTGCAATGCCTTACCTTTGAAAGATGCTACTAATAACCTGACTGCAACATTATCTTGAGTAATATGATAAACAAAGCATATATTGGCCACATCTTTAATGTGTTATATGGGTGCAACTTGATTTTCCCCAGTGAAAGATGCAATGCTCTTAAGGGAAAACACTAGGATATCAACATTTTGTGCAATTAATAATGGGTTAATACCATTGAAGGGGATTAAAAATAGATTTCTTAGGATGGCCATATTGAGATTCAGATTGTATACGGGGAAATTGGGAAGTAAAATCTATTTTTGGGGGATGGAGGGAGATTTAGTATATGGTTTGGAACTCCGAAACCTATTTCTTTTTTTTGAATTTGAAGGTAACTCAATTAAATCAAATGGAATAGCTTTTGTAGATGATTTAGTTGTAGCTTTTGTCATGAAAATTCATTGATATGCTACCATGATGTTATTTGAACTTATGGAGCTATCAGATGTTAGATGAATGTGTCTGAAACAATGAAACTTACCAAGAACAACATCAAATCTTTAACAAAATATTTTTATTGTCCTACTAAGCGTGTGAAAAAAAATTGTCATAGAGGAATACACCCTTTGGGGAGTGGTGTGATGAATCCCCTTCTAAATGAAAAAATTTAAATACTCCTAAGTTGTGGGTGACCTTAAGCTGGAGTGAGTCTCGAGAGAAGGATGGTTCCCCTAGTGTAGCACCTAAAACTAGCTTCTACTCTATTGTATAAGATGGGAAAAGGGAGAAGGAAAGACTAGAAAATGAAAAGGGTGGGTGATACACTAGAAAGTTTGAGGATCTCATATTTTTTTAAAGCAACACAGAAGAACCATAAAAACCATGCACACTATAAACAACTTACAAATGGATATGTCAATGTAAAAGTGTTTCAGAGAAAGGTTTGAAGTTGCAACATAACAAAGAAGGGAAACAAATGGCTCTGAGAGGGAAATTTGGTAAGCTCCATAACAAGATCCTACACAAACTTGTTAAACACAATATTTGACCTATAAATTAACATATAACTGCATAAAGGCATGGAAATTAAACTGAAAATTAGGGATAAAACAATATCACAAGATAAAATCAGCTTAAAAACACAATATTACACAATAAACATGTTATAAGAAGGTAGAAATAGGTCCGTTATTGATCCAAGCGGTGAAACCAGTACAAAAGATCACTCATGACCCTTGTTCTTCCACTCAGAACACTAAATTAATCCAAGATAATGAATAGAAAGTGCAAGGATATATTTTACAATGAATTCCATAGATTTTTATAGAGAACTGAGAGAGAAAAGAAAAGGAAAAGTGTAGGTATGTAAGTCTGATTAGTTAAAAATAGAAAAACATGAGAGTAATGGGTGCTCACTCCACCCTTCTACTCCAAAAATAGATACTCTTTTCTGAAAACAAGCATATTTGTGTATGGGAAAGAGTAATTCATGCTCAAAAATAGAAAATCCCACACTTATGGATGAAGTTGCATGCTCAAAAATAGAATTTTTTGTCCTTTTGCATGATTATGTTAATCTTATCCTTTTGTGCATGATCAAAATAACAAGCTTATTTGCATGAACCTATCAATTTTAACATCTACATGATCTAAATATAAATATTTTTTGAAGAGAGCAACTCAAAAATATAAAACTAGAACATTTCTTGACTGTTTACACTTTTTTTCACGCCTATCAACGTTGTTGAGAACTCGTGGAACAAGGGAACAGTTACTCGTGTGCTTGGATAGTCCGACATAACCAATTTATTTCAGGATTTGGGCATGGCAGGGGTTCAAAGAACTTGTGGAATAGAGGAACAATTCCTCATGGGCCTTCAAACAGTAATTTTTCTACCTTTTTCTCTATTTCCTTTAGTTAGTTGCATCGATTATCCAGAGAACCATCAAAACTTGGGAACTGTTCCCATAGTTCCACTATCGGCCAACTTTACCGACCAATCAATATTTTCTTAGCTATTGAGCATGGAAAAGTTTCCAAAAAATCAAGGAACACCAAAACTATTCCCTTTGTTCCAACCTACACCGAATTTATCGATTAATGCATATTTTCTTGGCTATTGGGCATGTCAGAGTTTCACTGAACTTAGGAAACACCAAAACTATTCCAACTGTGCCATTTTGACCCAAATTAATCAATTGCTATGGAGGAGAAGAGGATCGAAGGAACTGGATAATTGTTCCACATGTGAAAAGAATGTTTGACTTGAACGATAAAAGGAACTATTTAGTAGTGAAGCAGGGAACCATGGTAACTAAGGAATTGTTCCATATGTTCCTAGGAGAACTGATTTTTCCGATTAAAAGGAAAGTTTGAGCATGAAATTAGTTAAGTCATTTTCCCTTCCTATTTGACACTAACACTATTTTCCCATGACTTGTAACAACATCAAAATGGCATGGGGGTTGATTTTGATAACTCTAACTAAAGGGGCACAATTCCAATCACACATACACATGAACTGCATTGATTCTAAAATGTAGTGGAGAACTCGGTGAAAATCACATTCGGGTGACCACCAAGGTCATTTTAAATCAAGCATATGCATATTTTTATTCATCTAATGTGTGTTTGAGTATTGTGTAGGTGGCTAGGGTTTTTTTGTAGGTACATGTACGAATGAGTATACTTCTAGAGAACTTGACGTAACCTATAATGAACAAGAAGTAACACAGAAAGAACTAGAATTTAATCTATCCTGCAGACATTAGCACCCAAAATAGATGCTAGTGCCCAATTGGCCTTGTCCCATTATAGGAACTCTTGTCCCAAAGATCGTCACATTCTAGAATCAGATATAGAACTTACACAGTCCAAAATCTACCTTTCTAGCTTGTTCATTAGTACAGAATCCATCCATACCTATAGTTACAAGTTGAGTCATCTTTATCTTATATCTTTCACTCTTGCTTGAACTTCTATAGCTAGATATTTCTTAAATACTATTATATTTATATGATCAGTAGTATCCTTACCTTAGATTACAATTTCATTAAATCACATTCATGAAGAAGAATTCACAGCCCCCCTTTCACATAAAGAAGAAGATAACACTTTTGGTTTATGGAAGATGTTTTTTAATGGCTCTCAAATCATAAATGGGGCCAGGGTGAGTGTAGTTATAGTTTCTATAGTGGGAAAGAATTTTTTCTTTTCCCATACGTTGTAGTTTGTGTACTCTAACAATGTAGCAGAATATGAAGCCTTGATTCATGGATTGTTATTGGATGAGAAAAAAAAGGCCTTACAGGTATTTGGAGACACCAAGCTATTTATTCATTAGGTTAGAGGAAGGTGCACTACCAACAATAAGCTTCTTAAAGCTTGTACACACAGAGTCTAGGATTGCATGGAAAATTTTGATGTCATCAACTTATATGTGGTACCAAGAAAGTTAAATGCAAATGCGGATCAGATGGTGGCTATTGGCTAACAATTTTATCCATCTAAAGACCTCATTGATGGTAATGAGAAACATGATAAGATGATAATAATGTTATCCATTCCAAAAAAATGATTTCAACTGACATAATTTTGATAGTGAGAAACATATTGTCTAAATCATTCAAAACAAGGCATAATTTTCATCACACATGCAACCTGAATTATATGAAAGATAATGCGATCAAATCATTCAATTGAAGACAAATAAATTACCTAAAATATTGGTCACACTTTAATATATCTCCAGCCTTGATGATGAATTCAAAGGGGAAAATAACAACATAGAGGTAAATGAAGAAGACTACCAAACAATCACTGTTTCACAAGGTAGAGAATTATTGCTTGGGAAGGTATGTGATGAAATTAAAAACTAGGATTTTATTTTCTTTTGTTAGAAGAATAATGATGTTTTTTCATGGAGCTATGAATATCTTATAGGATTTGATCCAAATATTTATCAATATGTTATAGATCTTGATCATAATGGCAAACCAATTAGACAAAAGTAGAGGCATGTTAATCCTAAAATAAAGCCCCTCATGAGAAAATAATTATCAAAAATCATTGAATCCAAAATCATATTTTCCATCAGGTATACCTCTCGAGTGACCAACTTGGCCCTTGTTAGAAATAAGAATGGAGAAATAAGACTATGTGTGGATTTTAGAGATTTGAATAGAGCTTCCCTCAAGGATCACTATCCTTTTCCTTCTATGGAATAAGTTTTATAAACAGTGGCGGGGCTGAGAGATTCACCTTTCTAGATTGGTTATTTTGGCTTTAATTAGATCAGATCAAGGAAGAAAATCAACATAAGACAACATTCACAACCAAATGGGGAAAATATGGCTATTGAAAGATGTTGTTTGGTCTAACTAATTTATGTGTTGCTTTCCAAAGAGCCATAGATATTACATTCAAATGTTATATAAACAAGTTTATCCTTATTTACTTAGATGATATCATAGTTTTCTCAAGATCGGGTGAAGATCATATGAAACATCTTGAGAAAGTGTTTGAAAGGTATAAAGATTTTACATGATAACTCAATCTAAAGAAGTGAATATTTTTAGTTTCTGTAGACACAAAATTATGCACTTTACACATTATTTAGCTCGGTCTTATTCTACTATTTAGAAGGTTCTCAAGTGAATAAAATACTAATTAATCCCACCTTTTGGACATCTTTATTTTATATTTTATTTTGTCATTCCCACATATTTTCTTGCACTTATCTGTCTATTCTGCAACTACCCCATTATTCTAGCCCAAAATTAGGGTGCCCCAACCTATACTGGGGCGCCCGGGGTGCCTTGGTCCCGCTCTAGGTGCCCTGATCTATGTGCACCCTTTCCTGCTTCTTTTTGGGGCCTTTCTAGCCATTTTTCATCCTTATACTTTTCCTAGTTGGCCTTATCGGGATTAATTATGAAACTAAGCTTGAGATCCCTATAAATATAAAGTTATAAGAGCATAATGAGGGTCCTAACATCACATAATACTATCACTCCATCTAGAGTTAGATCCATTGCATCACTTGTATCCACATAGTGCCATGCATCAAGGCTAGGAGATCTGCATGACACATACGGCATAGGGGGAGGTATTCTATTCTATTCCATGCACACATGCTATTTACATTTTCTATAGTTACTATTGCTCTTTACTTCACAAAGTGTGACTAACACAAGAGCACCTAGGGCATGACATGCACACACCCATTAGAACTACATCTGGGTCCAAAATGTAGTGCAACACTCAATGATAAGACCACTAGTTTGGCGGCTGAGGTCAGTCTGACCCATTCATTTACATCTTTTATTTTCCTAAGGTTTGATACTTCCTCTTGTATTGCACGTCATTATTCAACTCACCCAGCGAATCCAGTGTAACAGACAGGCAGAGTTTCAGATCAACTTGTGACCATACAAAACTCAGATCTGGAGCTTTTATAGATATCAGGGTGCCTAATTTGCAAACTAGGGCACCCCAATACCTTCCTAGGTGCCCCAATAAGTTCAGACATTCTAGATCTGGTTTTCGTAGGGTTTCTGAGTGATCATCTGCACTTCCAGATTTTATTTTCAGACCTGTGATAGTCTCTTTGAATCAGCTAAGCCATTTCCTTTCCTTCTCTTGCATATTTGGGGTTTTATTTCATTTAGAATAATTAATTAAATTTATGCCATATTATTCTAGCTTCATTTATACAGCGTTTTAGTCCTCCTAATTAGATTGACTAGGGTTATTATTTCCTAGCACATAGATCTATTTTAGTTAATCATTTTGGTGAACCTAACTTCCATTCTTCGTTTATGCCCATTACTCATAGCGGTCTCTTTGGACCTCTTTATTATTGTGAGTTTCATTCTCCTCTTCATCGTACATCTAGATCCATGGCTGACATACCTACCTCTGCAGCTGAAAACCCCTTAGACAACTCTACCCAGGTTCCCCTTCACGAAATCATAACCGTAGCTAGTAAAAAATCTTATGACGAGGATACTAATGTTGACTAGGAACAACTTGATGCTATCACGTATTTTTGCCAAGCTTTATGTGAGAATCCCAATCATCTCCCTCATATTTTGCATACCCTACTTGTTGTTAAGTGAGCTCGTGAGGCATCCCTACTCATTTCTTCCACCCCTATGGTATCTACACCAACCATTTATGTTTCCACTCCTCCTATCGCAACTATCGTCCCTTTAACCCACCAGGGTGCTTCTAATATCCCATTTGGTTCCTCCTCTAATACTCCTAATTTTGCATCATTATACCAATATCTCCAAAACCAAATCCACCAATTACAAGTCACCACTTCTAAAGGTCCTCTATCACTTGACTCCACCCCCTTATTGCATTCTTCCTTTGCGTCATCCATCTCTTCTTACCCATTCCCACCTAACTTCATCTCTCCCAAACTACCCATTTTTAAAGGTCACGGTGATCCACAAGAGCATCTATGTGCTTTGCATGTCACATGTCTCGACTATATTGATGATCATATTATCATCGCCAAGTTATTTCCGCTAGTCTATAGGACTATGTGATGGGGTGGTTCTATGATTTACCATTACATTCAGTGGTTTCGTTTATGTATCTGGCTAACGCTTTTCTCACACACTTTTCCATCAATATCAGTTCCACACTCTCCTATGCTCAATTAGCTCAGCTTAAACAAGGATCCACTGAGCACTTCCCTAATTACATCTTACGATATAAGAATAGTGTCGCCAAGATG
Organism: Taxus chinensis; assembly: GCA_019776745.2. Lineage (NCBI taxonomy): Eukaryota > Viridiplantae > Streptophyta > Pinopsida > Cupressales > Taxaceae > Taxus > Taxus chinensis. The sequence continues at coordinate 56,361,441 of CM034154.1, read as the reverse complement.
ACCAATGTCCTTGTAGACTCAGAACTTCATGATTTATTTTTTCATACTCTCTTGCCACCTCTACAAGATAGTGTGCTTTTTGAAAATTTTCCATCATTTGACCAACTTTGTCACGCTCTAAAACTACATGAGACTAAAATTTTCTCTATAGGTAAGCTCAAATATCAAGATGCGCCTTCTTCCTCAGCCCGCATGCCAAGTAAGACACTATTCAAGGCACTCGTACATAAATCTAGCAATCCACAAACTGTTGTTAATGTGGTCTCCACTACTACGGAATTACACCCTTAGCCATACATGTGTCCTTTTACTAAAATTAGTACCCCGCTAAGCATCGTATTGCCCTAACTTATTGATAATAATCTCATTACTCTACCACCACCTTTACAACCCCATCCCAACCCAAAGGGCATAACTTTGATGACCATTCTTACTGTAATTATCATCAATGTATCAGGCATTCCATTGATTGTTGTTTAAAGCTCCGACATCTCATTCAAAAATTACTTGATAGTGACCATATTGAACTTCCGGAATCTCCCACATTTGTCCCTACCAATGATAACCACAAACTCCAAATATTTAACAACCTGCTACCCAAACATGATACTAAGCAAGTTGATTCATCTTCTAGTTATGTTTTCCATACATTGTCTTCTCCCCCAGACATCTCAACTTTCTTATTGCTCACACTGCCACTTCAGCACTGATTATCTCCTTCTCCAATGTTGACTACCACGCTACGTTCGTATCTGACCATTTACATATACAGGCATCTATTGGCTCAACCTTTATCAACAACACTAAGGTTGATCCCTCTTCTCTCATTAGTGCATGTTCTTTGTCCTTCTTACGATCTATCGCTTACCCTCCATCACGTATCAACTACCCATTCAACAGACCATATGGTGTTGTTAAGTTACATATCACCATTGGTCCTCTAACTCTTCTCATCCCTTACCTTTTCGATCAAACACTCAAAGGATGTGACTTACTTCTTGGCCTCAATTGGATTCTTCAATCCCAAGATATTATTTCTATGAACCATTTACACCTAAAATTTATTTACGACAACCAAGATATTTTCATTAATGATGTTCCTCCTTCACCTCCATTATCGCCACCTTCTCGTTCTGATACTCGTGTGTCTCTACTTCTTACTCACACAACTCCTCTGTTGTCACCACCTATGCATCCTATTCCTACTTCACCGCCTCAATTGGCCCCTACGCGACCACTCCATTCCATTAGTCCTACACATTGGCATAGGCCTATTCCTAAGACTACTACCACATCTCATCGTCGATCACCACCTCATTTTATTCCACATGGCTCGTCTTTTCCCATATGCACGACACCTCCTCGATCTCTATCACACACACACTTTACTATGCCACGACATTCGTCTTATGTACACCCATCGCATACATATTGACTTCATTCCCTCGTGCAACATTTGTCTACCATACCACCATTACTCAAGCATCTCCCTCCCCTTTCATCATCCCAGGCACTGGTCAATGTACCTTCGTCCTTCGACCTCATCGGGTGATTTCTCTTTCAGGACTACTTGGGGGGCATCGCCATTACCCAATCCCCCCTTCTTCATATTAGCATAGATGCACCTCTACTCTTTAAATTCTTCTTCACATATACATATACTTCTTACACATTCTAATACCTTTGTTACTAGATGATGCACTATTGTGCTTCGGTTCACACTGGATTGTTGAGGGATTATCATTACACTAAACCCCACACACTAAAATCTAGGGTTTACACATTTATTCCATCACATACACCATACATCCTACATTATCTTATACATCTCTCATCTATTAGTCATTTATACATCATCTATTTCATACACGCTACACTAGTCGTCATATTATATGCATCTAGTTTTGCATTTCTTTCATACATTCCACATTTACGCTAGGTTACATTATATATATGGGTCTAGCTTTATATTCTATCACTACACATTTTATTTACCCTTATCACCACATCTTCCATAATCTCTATGCCCTACCTTTCATACATGGTATAGTTCACATCGTGCATTTATCCATCATATACATTGTACATACTACACTAGATTCCTTTACATGCGGGTCTAGTTTTCATTCTCATCATTTACATATTCCATTTCTATATACACTTGTTATTACATTACACACTTTATACATCCTCTACATACTACACATCCTATATTGAATTTCCCTATTCATCACTTGGTCGTTTATTCCTCTACATACTACACATCCTATATTGATTTCCCTATTCATCACTTGGTCGTTTATACTACATTGTCTTCTACGCATTGCACTCACTACCCTATGATGCACTCTATTTCCTGGGTCCATAATCGATTGTTGAGGGTTTACCAATCAAATGGACCTTACTTTCATCATGCGACATCTTTTTCAACATTCCCCGCATTAGTGACATACATCTTAGGTTAAATTATCACCCGTTCTATTATCTTATAGTGGTACACACTTTAGGCTAAATTACCACCCTTATTATCATCTTGTAGTGGTGTACGCTTTAGGCTAAATCACCACCACCCCCCATTTTCTCAATTTGTAATGACACATGCCTTAGGGTACATCACCACTCCCTTCTTATTCATTTCATAGTGACATGCACTTTAGGGCTACATCATCAGCCATCTTCATCTTTTTCATTCTATAGTGATATACATTTAAGGCTAAATCGTCACTCTTCCATTCAACAAGTCGTGGTATACGCTTAGGCTATAGGGTCCACGCACATCTTTCCATATGTTGCATCCCCATCCACTCATTATATAGTGATATATGCTTAGGGATAAATCATCACTCGTCCATTCAACAAGTCATGGTATACGCTTAGGCTATAGGGTTCATGCACATCTCTCCACATGTTGCATTTCATCACCATTACACATACACACTCATCACAACGTGTTAGATACAACCAACACTACTCGACCATTTTTCGATGACACACTCTTATTTACAGTTCATTCTTGACTGCTAAAGGGGAAAAAAATTATGAACCTCACTGCATACACTTCCATCCACTCGAGGGGGCACATTGCTCCTATCATTCCATCTTGCATTCCATTCCATCCATCCACAACATACTGCATTGTCTTGGTGGCATTTACTCTTTCTTACTAGTGTTTTGCATGTTCACTTTATTACACATGTTATATTGATTTCTTATATGTCATTATCATACACACATGCGTGTTCATGTCTTTTCTTTAGTGTGATCACAAATACAGGTCTCTACACGTGGCATGGATGCTCACCTTCTACCCTTCCTATACTGGTCGCTGGGGGCATCCACATTCATCTTATCCAATTGTTATTGTTTCATTTTGTACTTAGCATCTTATACTACTTGTTCATACATGCTTTGACATATTGGTTATCACTCTAACATGCTAACGAGTGTTCCATGTGCAACACTTATTTTGCAAGATTACATGTTTCCATGACTAATTTGTTTGTTTCTACTTGTCTTATTTTTTTTCCATTGTATGCTGGCTTTACACTTTGCTTGTGTGCACACTTGTCTATTGTTTATGTGGCCATGATGGCCTTGCATGTCTTGCGACATCGTGAGTGATGTCCCATGTTTGAAACTTGCTTTGTGTGGTCTACTTGTTTTCTTGCATGTTTACACTACTTTGTTTGGTAGTTTCTACATTGTCTACATATTTTACATTTTTCTTATTACATGCATGTGTTTTCAAACTAACACTTGTATTGGATAGCCATCCCCTTTTGTGTGCACCTAGGGATCTACCAAACGTTCCCCTTTCCTTTCAGCAACGTCGCATGTGCCCCCAAAGAGGGGGGCATCATTGAGGGTTTTCTACTAACATAGTGTATTTACGACGGTTTACACATAGCGAGTGAGTTTAGACCAGTCTACAAACTCCATACACAAAGACCTTAACAGGACATGGTGTCCTTCGGCAATTCTGTGGAGTAGTTAAAGGCTTGGGGGTTACAGTGGGTGTGCCTCTCTACAATTCTCTATCCAGTGGTATCAGATCACCCAAAAAACTAGGACAGTACATAGATCTCTTCACACATTTCAACAAAAGTGATTAAAGTTAGAGGATACAACACATTTCCTCCCTATACTTCTTCAATCAAGGTGGCATGAGATTGCCCAAAAAACTCGCGACAATATAGGATATTCTTCTACACCTTTCTCTCGACATGGATCAGGTGCACATGTTTCATTTACACTTTTATTATAGCATATTTTACACATTTTTATATACATGTGTATTTTACACAGTGTTTTTACATACATACATATTTGACTACTTGATCATTTTCTCCTTGTAGGTCCGGCCATATGAGAAACAAGTAGTCAAATTGGGGGCAACAACAACAACAATAACAACAACAACAATAACAACACATCGCTATAGGAATTTTCCTTTACTAACCATGCATGTACACTACACACAACAACAACTACACATGCATTCCACCCTAGGTTCACTCTCATCACTTTTTATGTGCATTTTTCATCTTTAGAATCCACTCTCCTCCACATTTTTTCTTTTTGTCATTCCACACTTGAGTCTAGTCCATCGACACGTCTTCTTCTACACTCTACATGGATATCAGGTACGCATCTCTATCTACTTTATGTTACCAAGCTTTTCGCTCACCAACATAAAGTGGGGGAAAATGTAGACACAAAATTATGCACTTTAGACATTATTTAGCCTGGTCTTATACTACTATTTAGAAGGTTCTCAAGTGAATAAAGTACTAATTAATCCCACCTTTTGGCCATCTTTATTTTATATTTTATTTTGTCATTCCCACATATTTTATTGCACTTATCCGTCCATTTCGCAACTGCCCCATCATTCTAGCCCAAAATCAAGGTGCCCCAACCTATACTAGGGCGCCCCGGGGCACCCTAGTCCCACTCTGGGTGCCCCGATCTATGCACATCCTTTCCCACTTCTTTTTGGGGCCTTTCTAGCCATTTTTCATCCTTATCCTTTTCCCAGTCGGCCTTATCAAGATTAATTACGAAATTAAGCTTGAGAGCCTTATAAATAAAAATTTATAAGACCATAATGAGGGTCCTAACGTTACATACTACTATCACTCCATCTACAGTTTCATCACTTACATCCACATAGTGGCATGCATCAAGGCTTGGAGATCTGCATCACACACACTACATAGGGGGAGGGATTCTATTATATTCCATGCACACATGCTATTTACATTTTCTATAGTTACTATTGCTCATTACTTCACAAAGTGTGACTGGCACAAGAGTACCTAGGGCACGACATGCACACACCCACTAGAACTACATTCGGGTCCAAAATGTAGTGCAATGCTCAATGATAAGACCACTAGTTTTACAGTTGAGGTCAGAGTCCAACCCATTCATTTGCATCTTTTATTTTTCCTAGGGTTTGATACTTCCTCTTGTACTACAGGTCATTATTCAACTCACCTGGTGAATCCAATGTGACAAACAGATAGAGTTTTAGATCAACTTGCGACCATACAAAACTCAGATCTGGAGCTTTTACAGAGATCGGGGTTCCTAATCTGCAGACCAAGGTACCCTGGGGCACCCTAGTCAGTTCAAATATTCCAAATTTGGTTCTCGCAAATTTCTAATTGATCATCTGCTCTTCCAAATTTTATTTTCAAACCTACGATAACCTGCAACAATCTCTTTGAATCAACTAATCCATTTCCTTTTCTTCTCTCACATATTTAGAGTTTTATTTCATTTAGTATAATTAATTACATTTATGCCATATTATTATAGCTTCATTTATACAATGTTTTAGTCCTAACTAGATTAACTAGGGTTACTATTTCCTAGCACATAGATCTATTTTAGTTAATCAATTTCATAGGGAAAACTTTTGGGTTGTGTTGTCTTAAAAGAAGGTATTGGAATCGACCTAGAAAGGATCTTAGCCTAATACAATCTTTCCTGGGAAAGATTAATTTTGTTAGGAAGATCATTCCTAGATTCCCAGGACTTGTCAATCTTATCACCTTAATGCTGAAGAAGGATGCAACTTTGAAGTGGACTAAGGAAGGAAAGGAAATCTTTACCAAGAACAAACAAGCAATTGCTTAAGAACCCACTCTCATCAACGTAGAATATTCATGGGACTTCATTCTCTACACCTAACGGTGTTAACACAACAAAATGATGAAGGTTTTGAATAGCTTATGGATTTCTTTAGTCAAATGTTGAAATAATATGAGTTAAGATACATTTAAGTGAAGAAAGAAGTTTTCACCATCATGAAACCTCTAAAAAAAATCAAATCTATGCTCGCAACTAAACGCATCAAGGTATTAGTCTCACATTCTAGTGTGAGAGAATTCATTACTAAGAAAAGTGAAAAGAGAGTTGGATGGGTGACAAGAATAATGGATTATGATGTCACTATAAAGGCCAAAAAGTTGGTTAGAGGTAGAGGATTGTGTGAAAAAATAACTTTTGATGCTAAAAACAATCAAGAAATCTCCAATCTCTTAGAGGAAGAGCAGGAACACCCTGTAAAATTTTTCCTAATGATACAACTGGATACGCGACATGGCCAAATTTTTGTCTATTAAAGAATATCCTCCTATTTTGAGGAAAGCTAAAAGATGAAATTTGAGGTTGTTGTAGACAAAATCATGCACTTTGGGTATTTATCTAGTCCTGATTGCATACTAATATTTATATGATTCCTAAGTAATAAAAGTACTAATTAACCCATGTCTTTGGCCACCTTTCTTTTCTTTCTATTGCCACTTTTGGTCTTACACCCTTACTTGCTCAATCTACCTTTTTATACTTCAACATTTATCACGCTAGACATCAGTGCCCAGTTGGGACACAGCGTCAGGTGCCCTCATCCCCTTTGGGCGCCCCTAACTCCTATGTACTTTGTTCAAATCTTTTGGGTCCTTTCTAGTTGTTTGAGCATCTCATATTTTTGGTAGTCGGCCTTTTCAAGGTTGATTATGAAATTCAAGAAAAGGAATCATATAAATATAAAGTTATGTGATCATAATAAAAGACCAAATAGTAAGTATTAGCTATCACTACCTAAGGTTGCATCTATTAAGCATCTAAGATCTTCATTGCATCCAACTAACACCATCAAATGGACACAAGGGTTTGTTATTTTACATACACTTCATAGGATGGAAGTCTATTCTAGTCCATAAACACATCTATTACATGTCTTTACATCTAGCTTACTTTCTTACTATCAAGTGTGACACGCACAAGCGCCACCTAGGGCATGATTTCCGCACACACACACACACACACACACACACACAAAACTACATTGGGTATGAAATTTATTGGAGTGCTTAGTTGTAAGATAACCATTATGACATGTAGGGACAATCTAACAAAAGGATAACAATAATGAACAACTAGAAACCACTCATAGGAGGTTTTCTGAGCATTTCGACAGACACAGGCACCTAGAAACAGGCCTAGGGCACCCACAAGCAGCCCTGTCCCTCTCGAGGTGCCCCAGTCCAGGAAGATCTTCAGCTCACATGATTTTTTGAGGTTCTTTGGAACACTCATCCCTCTCTATTTATCTGGTCAGCACTTTGGCACAATCTAGAAAAAATTGTGAATCAGCTAAGGCTTTCTACCCTCTCTTTTCACTTAGGGTTTCATACTTTCTTGCTTAGCTTTCTTGGCTTACTTTCTATACTTAATTTTATATTTATTTATTGTTGTAATAGCAATAAGATTAGGCGTATAAATTCACATTTAGCTTATTCATTTTTGTGAACCCGTAGCTTATAATTCCTTGCCCTAGGATCCACAAAAACCCTAATGGATAAGAATAGTTCTTCTCCTCCTAGGCTAGTCATGCCTCATGTGAGAATTAATCCTCTCTATGATGAAGCAACCATATCTAAACTTAGCGCTCTTTATCGCAACACTATTCTCCCAGATGATACTCAAAGGTAACTGTTAACTAATGAATGCAATATTCCTACTACTACCATTCTACCATTAGCGTTGTTTTTGATCCAAAAAAAATTTTGGTTGTACTCCTTGTCATCCTGTCAGCAATAGGCCTCCTCCACCTTCTTCTATTTCTGTTGAAACTCTAGATGAGGTTATTATCGATTATTTGTTTGGTCTTGATTGTGATAGTACAAATAAAACACATGATGAGAGCGTAAATGTGTATGATGTTGTTTCTCATCATAATCGGGATGATTCCATAGTTGTATCTCATACTCCTTGCATTTCTGAAAATGTTTCTAATGTTGCATCACATACTAGTTTTCCTCCTCCTTCATATATGTTGATGATATGCTTAGTGAAATACTTGCATCTAAATCTTTTTCTAATATTGATGAGGCACATGATAGTAATGATTCTTCTTCTTGGCATACTGTTGAATGTGATCTACTTTACTTTCAGCTTCTTTTGAGATTGTCTCTAGTAACATGCATTATTCATTTCCTTCTATTACATCATCTCCTAATAATGTTTCCGATGCTATTCCTATTAATTCACCACTTATTACTTCTTCAACACCTATATAGAGTGTGCCCTTAGCATCAATATCTTCTTTTGACATCCCTATGGTCACTCATAATGGCAAGATACAACCACTCAATGCACCATTTACATCTCTTATTATTCCATCATAGGATATCTTATCGCTTATGCATGTTGTTGGTCAATTACAACATAAGTTCCAATCTCTCATGCTTGAAAGCAAAGCCTATTATGCTTCTATCAGTAACAATTTTGTACATGACAACCCTATAATGAAAAATATTCACAATTTAGCATTCCCTAAGGATTTCATTATGCCTACATTTTCATTCTTTGATGGTACTGGAAATCCATATTTTCATCTTAAAGATTATCATCTAGTTACGGCTCTCTACTGTAATGAATTTTTTTTTCTCAAAGATGTTTTTCATAGTCTTATTGACGATGATCTTCAACGGTAAAAACAAATCTACCCTTTGGATCTATTAGTACTTATTGTGAGATGGAAGAGAGCTTCCTTCAATGCTTTATACTTAAGAATGGCTCTAGAGTCACATATGATCATTTACATGGCTTGCAGCAATGCAAGACAAAGCACATTGTTGATTAAATTTTACGCTTTAATGCTTACATGCATCAGTTAGTTTTTTAGCCCATTGAATTAGAAAATAAATTCATCTTTTTTCATGGCTTGATTCCTCCTTTAAAAAAATGCTTACAATATGATACATGTGAATCATTCACACTCTTATGCTATAAGGTCATCAATTTAGAACAAGATCTCATTTCTACACATGTCATAGATCCTCTTCCCCATTCTCTTGTTGTTGTGTCATGTAGCTCTTCACCTCTTTTATCTATTGAGTGCCCTCTTAGGTCTCTATCTCCTCCACCTCGTAAGAAAAATCAATCTGTTTCATCACATAAGTGTCATCCATCTCCTCCATCATGTCAATCTCCATCTAGGGCATCTCCATCCCCTCCACGAGAAATGTTACACTTTTCTCATAAATCTAGACCTCATGATGTGCTACGTGCTTTGCTTGATAAGTGCATGATTTAATTTCCCTCTAACCAACACCATCCACCACATCACTTGTAATGGAAATGTGAGAGACCATATTACAACTATCATCGCATCAATGGCCATCGTGACAATGACTGTAATGGCCTTCATGATCAATTACAACAATTAGAAGACAGGGGGTGTCATTTCTTTTGACCCTCGCTCTCAGGAGAGTTTTATATCTCTAGTTCCACACCATCATGCTTCTAGTTCAGTTCACTTATCTTCTACACCTTCTCCTCCTATCAATATTCATCCATCCCCTGCTACACCATCTCGTTCATTGCGTCATGTTCTTACTACACATTGGTTGTTTAAGTCGTTGACCTTTGCACTTCCACCATTGTATCACCTATCATTGACACCATCACATTTGTAATTCAGCTCAATTCATACAATGCTTCCCTCACTCCATGCTCGCTTGGTCTTTGGTAGGTTATTTCCTCGCCTTACCTCCCGATGATGCACTCTTGTGCTACGATTCACACTTGATTGTTGAGGGAATCCTATATACATGAACCTCACACATTACACATCATATTACAACTACACATTGGACACACTTCCATCATGAACTTCTTACACATATTCATCACTACATAATCAAAATACTTGCGACTTATTCTTTTTATCACATGTAATCAACATCTAAACAATGCATGGTTCTCGTAACTACTCATCAATACTAACTCCACATGTATGCAATGGAAAGTTGCAAAAGCTATGGAATGAGGCTAGTTAACTAGGGTTTAGGCTTGTTAAACTTGATTAGCAAGTGATTAGAGACTCATTGAGAGTTGGGAGGGGTTTGGATAACCAATTGTGACTGATAGATAGCCTACAAAGCCAATAGAAGTGGTATAGATAGAAGTAGGGGGGTTCTGAATGGTTGAAAGGAGGAATGTTTAGCTAATAAGAGAGTTATTAGCCAAATAAGCTGATTATAGGAGGAATACGACTGAGAAGGTGTCGTGAATGGGCATCCGAGAGTGGAGCAAAGAAGGGTTGATCAACGAAGTGTCATTAATTGAATGGATTGGATGAAATGCTAAGTGTAAGCATATTTTAGCTGTCTACATTTGCCCCTCTTTGAGGTGGTGTAAGTGACATCACTTCAAAGAAAGTATACAAGCATAAACAAGTAGAAAATTTTGAAGGGATAGAAGAAAAATGAGTAGAATAAAGGATGCCCCCTCGATTGTCGATGGGGTGATAAAAGAACTCGATTGACGATCGAAAAGATGGCAGAAAGAGAACAGAAGAAAGAATAGTGTGGAGAAGAAGAAAGGAGATATAGAAGAAAGAAGTACGAGGAAGGGGGAATGAGCTAATATCCATCCAATGCCTTTTAAACAACTTTATTTTTCATCATATTGCTAGTGATCTTCATCATCGATCCTTATTAAAAATAATGAACAAAAGTGTAGTATGACATGAAAAGCCATATACGAAAAAATGTCCATTGCTAAAAAAAACACAAACCCCATGCAACATACAAAATGCAATGCAATACGAGAAAGTAAAATATTCCTAACTCCATGTAACATAAAAAATGTAATGCAATACGAGAAAGTAAACAAGCTAACCTAATAAAGAAACACAACGTAATGTTTTTGTTATCGAGATTCAATTCTGACCTATGCGAGTTAACGAAAAGGGTTGATGATGGTGCCCCAAGCAAGGAAACATGCAAGGGGAATAATGGAGGACACTTCCGTCCTATGAAAAAACAATGTGCACTACAAAATAGTACCAGACAACTCGTTGTGCCCCAAAGTACAGACATAGTAAGTAGCTTAGCTTTTGTTGATGGAGGTAGATCAAGATGATCCATGAGTTGCGCACATGAATAGGTGAGAACCAAAGAGCGACGTGTTGTAGGATGATTTTAAATTTTTAGAAGTTTTCTTAAACATATTTGAATGTTTTGATTTTACTAATATATTTGAATGTTTTGATTTTTCTAGCATATTTGAATGTTTTGATTTTTCTAACATATTTGAATGTTTTTTTTTCTAAAACTATGTACAGGAAGAAGAGGAAGCATGGATGCCCCCAACGATAGATGGGATGTATAAGGGCATAAGGCCACGTGCGTACAAGAAAGGTGAAGATGCAAAAATTTCCCAGCGATTAGGTGGGAGTATTCAAAGGCAAACTCTTCATGGGTAGAAGCGGTACCCAAGGCCATTATGGATAGGTTCAACATGATGATGAATGTAAACCAATGAAGTGCTAAGAAGAATCAAGGATGCCCCCAACGTAAGTTGGCCTAAAAGCACATGATAGAAAGGAAGGAGAAGATTATTATTTTTTAAAGGAACAAAGGTTTCTTAAAACATGGTAAAAAAATAATCTTATACACATGGATGCTCTGAATGAAGTAGAAGAATAATGTGAATGAAATGAATGTATCTTAGAATCCTCACGATGAAGAAATGATTATCCAAAGGCACAAATCGTGAGACAAGATATGGACTAGAGTAAGAGTCAGAACAAGGTCCAAAAAAAAAGACAATTGGTAACATACTAATCCTACTTACTCATAGAGATCTAGTGTGTGTACATGGAATTTAATTACCTCTTGAAGTAAATATTTAATAGAAAACAAGTGAAGACACCCTAGCCAATGTGTAGGAATGATTTATTTTGAAAGGCGATTTTGTGAATGGATGGTGGAAGGATAGTCGTACATTGCTCTGCTGCCAGCCAGGCATCCATAGCCCCGACAGAGATGCATTTGATTCTAAACACAACATTTCTCTACTTCCAGTCAGGCATCCATAGCCCTGATAGAGATTATTGGAAATACCCCAAGAGAGAGTAATATATCAATTTTCTTTTGCTTTGCAGCTTTTAGCTTTTGATTGATTGATCTTGTTTCTTTTGCTTTCTGAAAACTTATTTCAGCTCTCTTGTTTGATAAGGGGTTAAGAACCACTGATGGCTTGATGAAAGGAGGTGGAATTGATTGTGATGAAAGCATTGGCTAGTGTCAACAAATATGTCCAAAATTTATTCGCAATAAGTTTATTAGATGTTGAATGTGATAGGATCTCTAAGAGGTTAGTCGTTCTTTAATTTACCAAGGAGATAAAAGACCAAGGTCAAACAAATATCATAGAGATAAATGTCACAAAATTCATGCGAATAGGCTAACCAAATTATCACCGAAGGGATGAAAATGGAAGGAATACTTTCAGAATAATAACAAGGAAGGGAAGAAAGAAACATCCATGTGTACATAAGACCTGATTTACAATGTTTGATCTTTGTACCTTTGATTTTTGATGTTTTTTCATGTTTTTTGTATTTTGAATTATTTTGATTTTTATATTTTTGATAGTTTTTGGAAAGTTGGGACCAAAAACGTCACTCCATGTGATAGGATCCAACAACGATGTTTGCGACTTCCTTGATAAGGGAGACTAGGTGCATTTGTTTATCAAGAGTTATGTTATACTTGATCTCGATGATTTTGGTGAGCTCATACTCAAAAAAAGACTGTGATTTATCCTTAAACAAGGATTGTTCATGCGAGAGCTTGAGTTCCCTATCCATAGGTTTCTACACTTTATGCCAAACTTGATGGTTGTGTTGATGTACATTTTTGAATCGCGCTTGATTTACAATTTTGAGATTATTCGATTTGTTAGGAGCTTTAGGGCTCTCAGAAGTTTTGACCTGAGCTTGATTAAGAAACTGTTTGGGTTTCTTATAAGCTAACGCATGACTTGTCTAATCTCGAGAAGGAGAAGAAAGAGAACGTTGACATTTAGAACTGATGTGAGAAATGACCACGAGCTTTTCACAACCATTGATAGAAGAATTATGTGATGGATGAAAAAGATGCGGTCCAAGAATTGAAGAGGATGGGCTACAAGGAGGTGAGCCACTAATAGAAGATGATGAAGGGCTGTTAGAATATGGCCCTAAGATGGAAGACGTTGGGCAATGAGGACATGGCCCAAGATTAGAAGAATATGACGAAGGGTTGCTAGGGTGTAGCCCAAGTATAGATGAGGAGGGACTACTTGGAGGTATCCCATAGATAGAAGAGAAGGGCTACTAGGATGTGGCCCAAGAATAAAATGGAATGGGCTACCAGGAGGTGACCCACGAGTAGAAAATGGAGGGCTACCTAGGTGTGGCTCCAAGATAGAAGAAGATGATGGGTTACTCAGTGGTGACCCAAGACAAGATTTTAATTAAGGAATGGTAATAGATAATGAATGATTTAGTAACAAGAAGATAGGCTATGGCTCAATATTCGACCCTGACATCACATTATGCTTAGAAGAAGGTGAAGATGGAATAGAAGAAGAATCAAGTTCCATGACCATAGGATTTTCCTCTATGTTCTGTCAAAAAGGATCAATTTCTTTTCCCCAATATGCGAGTGTATCAAGTTCTAGAAAGAATACTTATTTACAATCCTCTAGAGGGATATCTACATCTACTCTAATTGTTTCTTCATTCTGAGATAAATCAATCAGCAGAGGTTGTTTTTCTTTGGCCATAAAAGGTTGAATAGAAGAAATAGGTCCGATAAGCAAGGAATATTGATTGACATAAGAAGATGACTCAAGAGAGGAAGTAGGATTGGTGGTAGGCATCTCATGAATGAACGATTTGGATTTGGACCTATGTCATTTTTCTAGAAGACGACGTAATGTAGGTTGGAAAGTAGGATCATGTAGCCATCCATTAAGTTTTGACATAGGATTTGAATTAGATTATTAACTAGAGGGAATCCGAGTTGTGGAACTCTTCGACGAAGGAAGAGGTTGTCGAGACGATTGATGAAGGAGGTTTTACGAAGAAAGAGAGGACCATGACTCAAGAACTGAATTAGATGTTTGATCGATGGAACTTGGAGTTGTACGAGTCTTCAAAGGAGGAAGACATTGTTGAGGTGAGTTAGAATAAAGGTCCTGTGAAGAAAGGGAGGATCATGACTCAAGATTTGATCTAGGGGTATCCGAAACAATAATTGGGATCCGAATCTTCAGAAGAAGCATGGGAATTCAAATGGTAGTTTGGATCTAAATCAGAAGAAGAAGAGTGGGGGGAACCTAAATAATAATTTGGATCAAAAGCATCCAAACCATACCACCGACTATGAGCTGAAGGTGGGGAACAGGGTACCTGAATGGGCTCTCTAGCACGAAGAACCAAACGAGGTTTAGTTATAATGGGAATCTTTTGATTTGAATTGCTAAACCTAGGTTTCATATTATAGTAAGTGTGAGAAACCGTGTGATAGTCAATCATTGTTGGCATTGTTTTAAGCACAAATGTCTAGACCTAGATAGTGGGACATAACTCCTTCAAAGGGAAGGAAGTGACATGTCGATTTGAGTAGCATAATGACATCCAACTAGAGATTTTGTAAGTATGGATATGCGTGCGTGATTTTCTGAAGAAGGTTTAAGGAAAATAGACATTGTGATGATGTAATCTCGACAAGATCAAAAGGGATTGTCCTAGAAAATAAGTTTTCTGGATGAATAATCACAAGGAATAATCATGCAAGTGTGAAACACACAGCCAATCAACACGGAAATACACCATATGAAAATGTGTGTGAAAAGTGATAGTTCGATGCAAAGATGATCAACACGATGTCAATATTTACGTCAAGCTCGAAATGAACAAGGCATAAATATTAACAAAGGGTAGATGTGACTCCCAATAAAAGGATACAATGACGTGATCAACAACCAACAAGGCCAAAATGTTAAAGGGAAAGCTTTACAAATGTAAGCCAAGTAACCACACTAATTGGACATGTTAATCAAGCTTCACGAAGAAAAGAGATATTAGTGCCAAAGTGTTGTTGAAACGACACAAACAAAGTAAGCGACACTCTTCAAGATTTTGGACAATGTTTAAAGTCAAACCAAGTCAAGGTATACTAAGGATGTGTTAAACTGTGCATAGCGTAACGCCACAATGCAGATACTTAGATCATGTTTACGAAAAAACACAACATAAGTATCTTAATTGTGTCGAGACAATGCGAACAAGGTAAAGGGAGATCAAATGATGAATTAATCCAAACTATGATGATGATCTTGAAATCAAGATCAAGTGGCCATCAAAGATATAAGAATGCATCCATACACTTTAGACATTTAAAAACTCAGCTGCAAACATGGATGAGCGTAAACAGATAAAAATTGGTGAACACTATCTATGACAACACTCCCAAAAGATGCCTTCTGTTGTCCCAAATGGGCAACAAGAACGCAAAGGTATAGATCAAAAAATAAACTAAGCGCCACTTGGGCAGAGCTTTGCCTCGTTCGAAGGTGAGAAAGAAGCTAAGCTAAGTGAAACGTCATCTAATTTTTGTTACCTTAAGTGGATTCCACTCAGTCACACTTAGATCCAACTTAAGTGGATTCTTTACCTTGTTCGAAAAACAAGGTTCTGAATCCAAACAAGTTATCACTTCGTGATGGCCAAGATGCGATAAAGGACTAGTAAGGTGGGCCTCAAGACAAAATGGCCTCCTTAATAAGTCGTCTAAGAGTGGGCACGATTTACCCAAAAAGTCACACTAACTAATTTGGGAGTATCTCGGCTTTTCCCCCTTCAATTACAGTGGGCACTAATTACATCCATCGTGTACTCTTGCCAGGGTCGCAATATAGACAACTTTGTAACACTAACTCACAAGGAAAACTAGTCAAGTGGGTAAGCGAGGCACTTCCTGTTTCATCCACGAGGTTACACAGCGGTGGACTACTTTAGGGTTCCTGGTACCACCCCCATTGTTATAACTTAAGGCGTTATGCCAAAGGGGTTACGTTCCAGTTAAGTGGAGAGGGACGTACCCTTTTTCAAAACTCTTAATACAGTGTTTTGAATATGATGTGTTTTTTATCTTTTTAACTTTAAATGTGGTTTTAAGTAGCACACCATTTGGTAACCTGTATGAAAACACATGTTAATGGGTCCTTTGTTTTGTCATAGCTCCTCCTTTCTTTGACAAGCGATTTTGGTCCTACATACCAAGATTAGTAGTTTCCCACAAAAGATCGTGATATCAAAAGAGAGTTTGCGTGTTTCTTTTGATTCCTAAGATCACCAAAAAGGCGCGAAGGAAGAGCATATGGAACGCAAAAACTCAACTAAAACAAGTTTATGGAAAAATACTTTTTTTTTTTCAAAAGTTCAATTTTACTTTGACCAATTTTGAAATGTTCATCCATTAGGAAGCGTAAAGTAAGTGTTTTTAAAAGCAATAAGAGGGTTTTGAAAAGTGTTTTTGGTTCCCAAGATCACCTAGAAGGTGCAAGGGAAGAGCATACGCACTTCAAAAAAACCTCTATCAACTACAAAATGAAACACTTAACTAAGTTAGTAAAAAAAAGACCAAAATAACCATGTAAACAACTTATTAGTGTCACAAAACCTTTCAAAGTGTTAGAATGGCCAAGAAAACAATTTTTTAGACTTTAAGATACGTTAAAAAATGACTATTTACCTAATAATGTAAATCATAAATTTTCTATAATTCAAAATCCTAATTTTATGATTCCATTGTGTATTTCTCTTCAATACCTTTCCAATGCAAAAAAAAGGAGTCGTTTCGAACTTGGGAGAAAAATTTATGGCCTCCGGAAGATTGGTGGTGAATGTAGTTTGACGCAAACGCGCCCCTGTTTCAATGTAGACGCGCCTAGAATGACACCTATGCGCACCCCCTGTAAAATCTACAAAAATCATGGAATTTGAAATTTTTCAAAAGAAAACAGGTTAAAGGTTAGCCAAAGAATCCTATTTTTAGTTCAAACACACAAAATATACATGATCAATGATGATTTAGCCTACTTAAAAACTGAAATCAGGTAAATAACAAGCTATTTATCCAAAAAATCATGAAAGTGGTTAGAAAACTGAAAAAAAAAAGCTTGAAAAGACTCCATTAATGGAGGATGGACTTCATGTCCCACCGGGTGTGCCAAATGTATGCAATGGAAAGTTGCAAAAGCTATGGAATGAGGCTAAAGAACCTCAAAGATTTGCTAACTCATCCATACATCATGAGGATTAGAGCTAAACAAGAGAAATTAGCATGCAAGAATTATAACTTTGACAAAAACATCAAAAAAATAACATGTATACTACTCTCTACTCCATAGATTAGCTTAATTTAAGAAATTGAACCTAGTATAGATCAACTAAGCAATTAAAGGTGTGATGTTTGTTACGAAACTCCATGAGGGTTCAAGAATCGAGTCTCACTATTAATGGCTACATGGCCAATGTTTAGCTATCCATATTACTCAAAACTTGGATTATGGGTGCAAGATGGAAGTGTTATTTTAACAATGGTAGGAAAGAAAACTTTATATCAAATGCCTTATTAGCTTGAAGCTAATGCAAATGAGCTCTTAAGCTTTCTTAGGCTTGTTTTAGCTTTGTGCTTATGTAAAGTTATAAGTTTTAATGGGTAGGCTCAGCCTTGTATTTATGGTTTTCCAATTAGGAGAGATCTAGAATTTGGGTGCATGTGGGACTAAAACTCAAAAAGAAATTTTATATTAGATTAGGATAAACATGCTTTAGGATTAGATAAGCTTGGTTTAGGCTAGTTAAATAGGGTTTAGGTTGGTTAAAATTTTATTAGCAAGTGGTTAGAGACTCACTGAGAGTTGGGAGGGATCTGGATAACCAATTGTGACTGATAGATAGCCTACAAAGTCAATAGAAGTGGTCTAGAGATAAATAGGGAGGTTCTGAATGGTCGAAAGGAGGAATGTTTAGATAATAAGAGGAGATATTAGCCAAATAAAACTGATTATATGAGTAATACGACTGAGAAGAGTGTCGTGAATGGGCATTCGAGAGTGGAGTGGAGAAGGGTTGGGGATTTAACGAAGTGTTATTAATTGATTAGATTGGATGAAATGCTAAGTGTAAGGATATTTTAGGTGTCTATACCACATATTATAGACAAGCAACAGATTACTGGCTTTTATATCTGTGCCACACAAGCATACTGAACCCTGAGTACTATCATAAACACTACATATGTCTTATGTTGTATAAATTTTCATCTGATCATATGCCACAAGTTGACACAAGTACATCCTTACACATATCTCCAAAGTAACACATATCTTGTGTAAACATTTGGAGATTCATCTCACATCATATTTGTCACCAGATGAATTTTGAATCATGGAGAAGGTGAATAACTAGTTGGTCAACTTGATGTTACTCTCGTATGGGTATATCCCAACAGAACACTATTACAGATCTTGAAGGATCCATGACTCAGCTCACAAAACCATTTTTACAATAAATCCTTCTATAGGTAGGTGTATGAACATCGACAGGAGCTCCACATGATAACATATGTCAGTCCCTTGGATTTGTGACACAAGGCTCTAAAACTCTGACTCTACTCTGGTTCCATGGTGGCTATACTCTACTGCTAAGTGGTAAATACACTGCAATAATCTATGAATGGATAAGGTGTTGTGAATTTAACCTCTCCATTTGTGTTGATGGGATACGAGATCTCCCATATCACTGTAGATCATACTGATGTGGTGTGGAACAACAATCCTCCTCTAAGGCCTCCTCCTTGGATTTTAGAACCTCTTTTACTAGATCTCGTTGAATTAGAAGGCGATCTTATAATAATCCCATAACCTACTGTAATTCCTCTAATATATTTAGTCCCAAATATGCTACCTATGGTTCAAGAGTAGGTGAGACATGACCTTTGGTCCTCATCACTTGATGCCCAGTTAATTTCCTTCACATCCTACGTGCTTCGAAAAGTGGCATATTAGGTTTAGCAGATATTATTTTTGAAAGGGAATTTAAATAATCAAGTTTAATAGTTTAGTTCCAAATTTATTCCCATATTTCCTAGTGTTGAACCTGAGCTCTAATACAGATGTCATGCCCATGAATTTATGACCCAAAATATCCAATTAATCATCCCATAAACCACATAAAATTTGGGAATTTTTTTTTGTTATGTTAAGGGAATTGATTAAGCACCAGTTGGTTATGGACTTAATAAAAAATTAGTAATGGTTACATAATAAGAAAGGTTACTAGAAATATTTAAGTTTATACCCATTAAGTATGGTTTTCCCAATTCATTCAGTTTACACCTAGTAATCAATTATGGCTCTGATCCAAGTTAGCTACAAACAATATAAGACTATAACTAGTTTTATAGGATGTTTATTAGCTCTTGGAACCTTAATCTACCTATCATGGTAATGTTTAATTTCTAATATGAATCATATAATTACCATAATCTTGTTTCCAAAAGAGATTCAACGTTTCCCCCACCAAGGGTTTGAATTCCACAAACCATTTGGGGGATTATTTAATATAACAAATTAATTTCTCTTAGGATTACATTAATCCCACTAGGTTAACATTGCACTTAAAGAGGCCATGAATCATCTAACTAGGCACTTGTTAGATTTAGTGGGTTCTAACACCAAAGGCATTCCTTTAATTCATATGTAATTAGATAAATTCCTCCAATATAAAAAAGAAGGGGAAAAGTGTTAATCCCACTTGTATTCAAATTAGAAAAGTCAACATGAGGACTACCTTACAAGTGGAGGTATATGTTTAATTAGGGACTTAAGATCAAATGATCATATACCAATGATCTTTAGATGGAGTAAACAACCCTAGATATGTTATTATATTTTTATTTTCCTTTCTCTCATTCATTTATTTTATATATTTTTCTTGTTGGGGTAATAATGTCAAGTGGGGATACCTCTTTGGGTGGACCACCACTTTACACCGCATATTATTTTTAAATTTTATTTATTAAACTTGATTATGTTGGTCATCTACATTTAAGAGTGAAAATAACATGCTTGATTTCTAACACTGTGATCCCTATCAGTATTGGTAATGAGCCAACATATACATTGGTACCATATTGATACATGAGAGATCATATATTATTGATCATTGTATTTTACATTAGGGGAAAAATTGTTTTGCAACCATTATGTGAGACCAAGGAACGAAGTGGAAGTTCTGGGTAAAATTTGTATATGAAATTCTTAATACAGGTAATGCTTTATTCTGAGTAGGGTTTTTTCCTTTGGGTTTTTTCCTTTAGGTTTTCCCACTATAAATCTAATTTTCCATGTCTTTTATATTTTAAGTTATTTACTTTCTATTTATGTTCTGTAATATGCAAATATAAACACCTTAATATATGTTTAATCATTGCACTTCATAATCTATAATCTTTAGAAATCATATTGTGGATTCATAATTATTTTATTATACATTCCTTATAAATCATAACATGGTATCAGAACGGTTGGTTATGCTTGTGTAGGATAGATCTTGATGTTTTTTGATTTCCAAGAGTAAAGAAACTTGAAGTTTTTTCTTACCTGTGAAACCCCTAGTTGTTATGTCATGAACCTCAAGTTAATCAAGTTTAAAATTCCAAATCCCATCAAGATATTATAAGAATATTGGTCGATCTGTTAAATAGATCTTGCTTATGCATTTGTGTGCATAAAATATGTGTTTATGCGACCTTGTCTTTGATCTTGGTTCTTCGTAGTCGTTTACAAATTTTTTTTAAATATTTCATGATTTTTATATAGACATTATATAGTTGTGTGACTTATTTAAAAATAAATTATTTTATATTGGGGTAGACTTCAAATTTATGTTCCTTTCTGGCTTATTCCACCGGTTTTAGGTTTGTAATTTTCTTTTCCTCAGAAAATTGATAGAATTGTGACATCGGTACTTGGCTGATTCATGGAATTTTGCACCACATGCTTTCATTTTAGTTGATTGTAAAAGGGAGGAGTGGACCTAAAAAAATTCTTTGGATTGGATACGATTAAATCTATAGTCATATGTCAGCCCCTACATTAAAAAGCAATATATAAAATTGTGAAGTTCTAACTAATCAAAAATATTCTTGTAGCTTTGTCATTTCATAATTTTATAGATCCTTTTGTCAGTTGCGAAGTTGAACCAATAAATTTGTTCCACACTCTTTGTAAATTCAGGTTTTTGTTAACTTGTTTCTAACCCATGCAAAATCTGATCCAATAGAAAAGCTCCAAGTCTTTTCACATTTCAAATTTTTAGTTTATTGTTAAATGTGAAAATGGTTAACCAATAAGATTAAGGGTACAATTTTTATTTTTTTTAAGACTTTTTTAGAGTTAGTTAGTTTTGAACCAATAGAACATGTCCACGTTATTTCACATTTTTCTTGTTCTTTGTCATAACCATGTCAGAGTGTGAAAAAGTGATCCATTAAATTATAAACATCTACGCATGGTTTAACAACCTATTTTTACCAGGTTTTTGGTCTTCAGACATTCATAATATTGGCTAAGTACAAGAAGGCAGGTGGGCGGACAATACCTATATAAAGAAGGGTGCATGGGGTGAAGGCACACAGGACAAGGGTTTTAGGAGGGTTTAGTAAAACCCATGGTGCATGCGCTAGGTAAAGCAAAGGGTTTTGGGACTTATCCATATTCAACATCCCTAGCAACACATGAGAAAAGCGTGACCTGATTGAGCATGTGGAGTGGATAAGGTGTCAGTCTTGCAACTCGGTGGTCAAGGAAGGAATATTCCATGTGATGGAAGGATCTAGAAAGACATCATTGTAGAAAGTGGAGAGCTCAGATGGGAAGAAACATGCTCCATTAAAGGACCACATGGACACTTGGCAACTGATCTGTTACTTCAGGAAGGCATGGCGGTGGATGCTAAAGCTATATATAGAGATGCTTGGGTAGAAGGAAGGGACGACTCTTTGAGGAAAGTGTGTGGTCACTGGCATCACCTAGTGATTGAAGAGGTGAAGCTCTGCAGAAATAGTAATGGGTTCTATGGACTCTCATTAGGAGGGCTATAAGAGAGATGACATATCTAGAGGGATGGGTCTGTGATCATTTTTGTAATATGGGAAGCATAGTTAGGATTTCTGATGCATGAGTCTTATCTGCATTGATACATTGGTCTGTTATGGCCTTAAGGAATGTAATGTGGTTACTGAACTAAGATTAATGAGGAATATATGGTTCTGTTCTAAATATACATTGTTCATGGGTGTAAACCCTAGTGCATCTTCTTTATATTATGAATCAAAATTTGTTATCTATTTGATATTTCTCTTGTTGTCTAAATGGATGCATTAATATAATGCCTCATCTTAAGTTCTCAGAATGAATGCATGGTTCTTTACCCTTTTTCTAAGTTTTTGTCATTGATCAATGTATTCTCACAAGACTCACATAAAGGAGGGGCTCGACACCCACGCGTGCCTCAGGTGAGCACCCAGCACCCACTGGGTGATAGGCCGACGTGCATGGGATTAGACTGTTGTTCTAAGGGCATAAAAATGACTACATCTTGGTTCCATTTCTGGGACCTCTTTTCAAAGTTGTTGTGAGAAATGGATACATCCACATCTTGGTTCCATTGATGTGTGATGACTGAGTGCCTGACCTTGGAGAGTGTTGAAGCATGGTTTAGGAGCATGGAGGATGAGTTTTCTCAAAGATTCAGTGTGGGACCTGAGTTTGATGCACGTAGATGGGTAGAAGAGCACCTATACCATGAGTTGTATGAAACTTTCTTCTGTTGCTTTCCAGTAGAATTATATGAATGGCTTTCAGCATATGCATCCAGATCAAGCTGGTACTATAGATCATGTGTATGGACCCAAGATGATTACCAGAAGCTACAGGATGCAGATCTGACTTGGATGCATGTTGTCGATCACTGGTGGAAAGGAGTGCTGACTAGTTATACTTTAGAATACACCATTTCTACGTATTCTTGTCCAGAGGTTGCTGAATTTGAATTCCTAAGGGAACCTAGAGGATCATTTTTACGTGTTGTCCCTTTGGCTATGAAGATCTTGATCATTACCCTAAGTTTAGAGGCATTTCCTATGGCCGGCTAAGCTTCTCTGAGCGTTGGGTGAGGAAGCTAGGGTGGAGGAAGATGGCAGACATTGCGGTTGAAAAGGAGAGGGAAGAGAGATGACTCAAGTATAGTGAAGCTCATGAAAGGGAGATGGCTAGACAACGTGAGGTTACAGGTGTGATGGATCTATGGAGGTAGACATTGCGGGAAGGAGTTGAGGTTCACGTAGAGGATGTGGAACCTGAGCAGTCTGTGCTACCCCATCTTGGAAAGCACGGGAGAGAAGCCCCTTCATCTTCTAATGAGAGTTCATCACATGGAGAAAGGAGAGCCATTTGCACACATCTAAACCCACCTGGTGACCAACCCCTGGCACTTGGTTTTCTAGATCAAGGGAGAAGTATTGTTAATCCAGTTGGTATCGGTGGAAGTAACCGATCTACACCTAGGAGATATAATTTCTCGTTTGGGACATCCATGGCTATGCAAACCATTCCCATATTTGGAGGAATTTTTGGACAAGGTGCAAATACACAAGGTTTGGGTATCATGTCTGGAAGTGGCATGGGACACACAACTGGTAGTGGGACAATATCACAAACCATCAGCGCGTAGTTCAGTGGGACATTGGGGACACTAGGCACAACCACTTCAGGCCATTTTCTAGCTACAGGAGGTGGATCTGGTGGTGTAGGGGCCGGAGGACCTGGTGGACCTAGCGGATCTGGAGGATCTGGTGGGTCAAGAGGGACAGGACCTGGTGGGTCTAGTGGATCTGGTGGTGGAGGAAACACAGGAGGAAACCAAGGTTCTGGGTCAGGTGGACAAGGACCTCAGCCACCCCCGCAAGTATTTTTTGAGATGTCTTTACACCTACCAGACTACAGAGGTATTGAAGATGTTGCAGAGCATGTGCACAAGTGTGAATTACTATGGCATGCAAAGGGGATCACTACCCCAGAGCAAAAGGCAAGTTAGTTTGCAAAAACATTACAGGGGTGCGTGCATAGCTGGTACCATAAGTATGACCCCCACCATATGGTCATGGATTACACTGTATTGAAGAATGCCTTTCTAGCAGAATTCCATATCCTTGAGTTTGAGAAAAAAGCATCAATGCCCTGAAGGAGATTCAACAAGGAATGACATAGAGTGTGTGAGAGTATGACACAGTTCAAAACTCTCTTATCAAAACTATCCTATGACATACACCCCTCTCAACATGCTCAATGGTTTGTTGGGGGATTGATAACACCATTTAGAAGGGCACTGTCACACAAGACTTTCATAGACCCACGCGAGGCCTTGGAAGCTACCCTACGCTGCACTGAGGTTGTTAGGAGCATTGATACTGGTGTGAGCCCTTTTCTGGAGGCTCAAATTGCTACAATGGCCAAGCAGTTGGAGAAGCTATCTACAAATTCAGCGCATGAGGTTCATAGTGGTCTTTGGTGCACAGACTATGAAGTGGAGGGGCATACAAAGGATAGTTTCCCTCAGAAGTCGGTACGTGCCATGGTTGTAGACTGTGAGATTTTCCATGGGGATCATGATGTAAATAGATGTCCTCTACTACAACACACAATCCACAAGAATGTTTCTTGCTATTACAAGATCTGTACCTCTATGACCCATGATACCAAGGATTGCAGGCTGATTGACTAGATTCATGATGCTATTGATCTTGGTGTGTGCCAGACTAGCCTTGCAAGCAGTTCCAAGGATGATGATCACCGCTATGAAGGGTGCACAGATGGAGGAGCACGCGGAAGAGGTTTTCATGGAGGATTTCATGGTCGCAGTAACCATGGTGGAGGAAGAAGTGAGTTCCCATGTGGAACCTGTTATAATTACAGATCAACGGAGAATTATAAACATGAGTGTCCTGGCTATTGCAATGCTCGTGGTGCAAAAAAACATAAGTACAAGGAGTGTCCTGAGCTGTTTGAACATATGAGCCAACAACACCGAAAGGATAAAGGCACTGGGATGGTAAGTATAAAGAAGGCCAACCCATAGTGGATGCCAAGAGTGGCGCGTGAGTCAGGATTAGAACCTGTACTAGTGACAACGCGAGTAGAGGTTGCGCGTGCAAGGGAGATGCCAAGATAAAAACTAGTTGTTAGGGAAGAAGTGGTACATGGGAAGTATCTGGACCCTGCTCATCAGAAATAAGTGTATCAAGAGACTATGGATGTGATTCGGGGATTACAAGGAGAGATCTAGTGTCTAAAGGAGTAGTCAAGACAGTTGGAGCAAAGGAAGAATGTTGAGGCTCCGCAGAAGGATTTAGATGAGGTCAAGGAAGTGTGCAAAATGTTAAGGCAAGAGAATATCATTCCCTTGCTAGGAGAATGGTTATGGGAGAAGGTACCACACACTGAGAGAGAGCACGAAAGGTAGGTTCTACATGCCAACCTTCCTCCTCATAGCCTTGACTATGATAAAGAGATCACATTGAATGCAGTTGTTGATGGGTGGCTTCTAAGCAATATCCTCATTGACACAATAGTGAAGGTCAATGTTCTCACGTTAGATGTATGACATCAAATGGGAAGGCATGCATTACAACCATCTTCAAATGTGTTGTATATGGTGAACAAGACAAAGGAAATGCCCATTGGAGTCTTGAAAGATGTGGTTATCACTATTCAAGGGGCCAAGTTCACTGGGGACTTTGAAGTCTTGGCACTTGCCGAGGTGGATAATTTTCCAGCATTACTTGGGTGCCCTTGGTGTTATAAAAACAATGCTGACCTACATGTTTAACAAGGGGTATATCAGTTTCAAGAACAAGGAAGAAAGGGTGATCATCCCTTTAACAAATGGGAAGTCAGCACCCTATACTGAGCCCTTAGGAGAGGAATTCCTCGACAGAATCTATGTGTGCTCCATCAGAGACCCTGAAATAATTCATCCTACAGAAGGAGTTATCCAATTTGAAGATGCTCAGTCAATAAGTGATACAACTAGCATAACATGTGACAATTGGGCGCACATGGGACTTATGAGTTAATTGGGTGACAATTGAGAGGATCTGTAACAAGGGTGATGAAGGCACACTCAGTCAAGTGCCTGGGAAGGAAGAAGCTACCAAGTTACTCTGGAGGAGCAAGCCCTGATGATTTCTTATGAGAAATGGAGGCTCAATGGAAAAATGAGGACGAAAGGAGAAGTATGCTCAGTTATAACTTGCTCAGGACTGCAGTGCATTGGTGGGAAACACATCGCGAGAGTCTCCTAGAATGGCATGAGGTAAGAGTCACATTTTCTGTAAGGTTCTGTAGAAGCAATGCGCCCACTGTTATCCAAGACTACCATGGCAAAGAACCCACCTCTTCCCATATCCAAGCATGTGAGAAGGCCTGGATGGAGGGCACATAAGCTTTACCACCTTCATTATGGGTGCATAAGTTATATTCCACCTTACAGGGTTGTGCACATGCATGGTATATTCACTTAGAGACACGCCATCAGACAGGGAATTGGCAGGAGTTAATGGATGATCTCATTCAAGCATTTGAGTATCGAAGTACCAAGCCATCAGTGGATAAGGTGTTGCAAGTTGTCAAGCACCTTACAATGGGAGATAGTGCCATGGTAGAAGATAGGTTACTAGAATTGTTGGGTGAACCTAGTTTGGAGACACGTTTCAATGAAGAAGAATCAGAAGAGATACAACTTGAGCGTAAGATGGTCTATGTAGTAGATGGTGAAGAAATGGAAATTTTGGATGTTAACCATTCTTGAAGGTACGCGAAGTGATAGATAGCGTCAATGAGCGAGAGCGCGCCTACCATGAGCCCTTGAAAACAAAGAAGGTTAACATTGGGACAGAGACAGAACCTAAGGAAGCTATCATTGGGGATTATTGGTCGGAGAAAGAGGTTTCAAAAATCATTGATCTGTTACATGAGTTTCAGGATCTATTCCCACATGGGTACCATGAGCTCAAAGGCGTTCACCATTCCTTGGGGGAGATGAGGATCAAGTTGAAGGAAGGTGTGTGCCCAATTCGGAAGAGACCCTATTCGATGAATCTGAACTTGCATGTAAGATTCAAGGAGGAGATAGACAAGATGATAACATCTGGTATCATTGAGGTTGTGGAAGAATCAGAATGGGTAAGCCCAATGGTCATAAGCATTAAGAAGGATGGAAGGATAAGGATCTGTGTTGATTACAGGGACTTGAATGTAGTATGTGTCATTGACCCTTTTCCAACCCCCTTCACTGAAGAAATTCTGGAAGGAGTAGCTGGGCGCGAGGTCTATTCCTTCACGGATGGATTCTCTGGGTATCACCAAGTCAGGATTGCAAAGGAAGACCGAATAAAGAAAAATTTCACCACTGAGTGGGGAAGTTTTTCATACATGGTTATGCCTTTTGGATTGAAGAATGCACCTATTGTGTTCTCGTGCATCGTGGTACAAGCATTTCAGGACTTCATCCATAAGTTTCTTCAAGTCTACCTGGATGACTGGATGGTGTATGGGCTAGTGAAAGACCATTGTGACAATTTGAGACTGATGTTTGAGAGATTTCAGCAGTTGAGGATATCCCTCAACATTAAGAAATGTGTCTTTGCTACTCCATTTGGAACCTTGTTAGGACATATTATATGTAAGGAAGGCTTGCTAGTGGATCCCACCGAAGTTTTGTTATTGTGGGATTGGGAGAGCCTACTAGTTAGAGCGCAGTGCATGGATTTCTTGGGCATACGAGGTACTACAAGAAGTTCATCAAAGGATATGCCAAGATCACCATGCCCTTGGAAGAATTGCTAAAGCACAAGAGTACCTTTCATTGGGGAGAGGCGCAATAGAAGGCATTTGACACTTTGAAGGATAGACTTGTCACTGCACCCATACTACATTTCCCTTCTTGGGATAAGCCTTTCCATGTGCATGTTGATGCCTCAGGAACAACCATTGGAGAAGTACTAGCACAACCTAGTGAGGGGATTGTTGATCATCCCTTGTGTTTTGCAAGTAGGAAGTTGACACCAACAGAACAAAATTACACAACTACTGAGCACGAGGCACTGTCAATGATCTACACGCTGCATAAGTTCAGGTAGTATCTGCTAGCAACACCATTTATATTCTACACAGATCACATGACACTGAAGTACTTGGTAAACAAGCTAGTTTTGCAAGGGCACATATGTCGTTGGGTCCTATTATTTCAAGAGTTTGAGTTCACGGTGGTTGTAAAACCAGGAAAAAGTAATTCAGGACCTGACCACTTATCAAGGATTGACTCAGGAGAGGATGCACATAGAGTATTGAGGATACCATGCCAGACGTGCAACTATTTAGATTGTGGCACACCCTCAGACTTAGAAGATATTGCAGTATTCCTTAAAATAGGTGTGGCACCAACGGATGAAGGCTTTGGAGAGAAAATAGTTAGCAATACATGTGTCGCACCCTACATGTTGATTAGTGGAGATCTGTACAAGTTAGGTCATGATGAGGTTCTGCACCGATGCATATTAGAACATGAGCGTGAGGTGATTATGGAGGAAGCACATGGTGGGATTGTAGGAGGGCACTATGTAGGAAATGCAACCGCGTGTGAAAGATTCTACTCATAGGGCTCTGGTGGGAAACCATCTACCAGGATTGTATTGAATTTTGCAAGGCCTGCAACCATTGTCAGCACCTGGGAAAACTTGGAAAGAGGGATGAGATGTCATTAAGGCTGATAGCCAGTGCAGAGCCATTTGAAAAGTGGGCAATCAACTTTGTAGGACCAATTTCACCAGCCACGTGAAGGACTGGTTCACGGTATATCATTACTTGCACTGATTACTTGACAAGATGGGCAGAGGCAGTGCCTACAAAGGATTGCACTGCAGTGACAACTACTAGATTCTTATGGGAAAACATAATCAGTAGGTATGGATGTCCTTTGAGCTTGACAAGTGATAGGGGTACACATTTCCTGAATGAAATGGTCAGGATTCTGTTAGCAGAATTTATGGTGGCCCATCACAAGACTACCCCTTATCACCCTCAAGTGAATGGAACTGCTAAAGCATTTAACAAGATATTGAGTCACACGTTGACCAAGATTTGTGATGTTGGAAGACAAGACTGGGATGAAAAAGTATCAGCTCGTTTCTATGGGCGTACAGGACAACCTACAAGAGGTTGAATAAGGCCACACCATTTCAATTGGTGTTTGGCGTGGAGGCTATTTTTCCAGTTGAATTCATGTTACCATCGCTGCATATAACATGCGCAGGAGGATTGGCTGATGAACAAGCACTCGAGGAAAGGATCAATAAGTTGATGTAGTTAGATGAGAGACAATCACTTGCTAGATGGAGTCAGAAGACTGAAAAGGCCAGACAAAAGGCATGACATGATCGTCATATCAAGAACAAGTAGTTTGAGGTTGGGCAGATGGTTTTGTTGTATGATTCCAAGTTTTTGTGCCATCCTGGGAAGTTGAAAGTCCATTGGTTGGGCCCTTACATCATCTCGTACATCCTTGATTCAGGCACATGTCAGTTACAAGCACTGGATGGGACGAAGTTACCTGGCCATTTCAATGGGAGTAGGTTGAAGCCCTACTATAAATAAGCCTTCCTTGTGTTTGTAAATAAGGCAGTATTGCCAGTTAGCTTAGGATTTCCCTTTATGCATTTTCTTTTCTTGTGTTTCCCTTTCTCATTGCTTGTTCCTTTCTTTTTGTTCTGTTTTGTGCCTTGTGTGCCGGTAACCACTTATTACTTCCAAAATATTGTGTATGCGCAGAGGACCACACATTTGATTTAGTGTGGGTTGGAGTAATGCAGAGTAGTGTTAAGTGCAAAACAAGTTGGTAGTGAAGGTTATAAGGCCTAGATGAAAGGATTAAAGGCTCAAAAAATAGAAGAGTGCATGGAAATGGTGGATAAGAATTTTGGTGTCAGATAAGGCTTAACAAAAACCACGTACAAAGAAGGAAAAGTGCAAGAACAACATGAGGTAGGCAAGGGAAAAAATCAAGTCAAGGACAGAAGAAGTTCCTTCGGCATTGCAGGCATGCACGTAAGAGTCTTTAGTCAGTTAGGATTTTTTACATGCTAGAAGGTTGTAAAATATTTTTTCATAGGTTTGGGCGCATGGGTAAGGGCGCTTAAGGTCAGATTTAGTGGAAAAATCCACATTTAATGCTAAGTACATTGGTAGGTGGTGTAGCATTTATTTCTGGAAAGGAGGAAAAAATTATAAGTATGAAGTCAAGCACGTTATTATTTACCTTACGATTATGAAATTGAAGAGCTCTTGTGAACTAGGGCATCCACAAAGAGAGATTTGTGTGAAGAAGGAATCATAGAGATCTGAGTGTGTGACTAGGGTTGATCTGCAAACCAGAGTGGAAGGAGTACATGGGTGTAGGGAGAAAGTTTCAGTGGAATACGTTGTCTTGTGGAAGAGTTTTTCCAAGTTAGGGTTCTGCAGCTAGGGCACAAAGATAAAAGGATTCTTTCACGGAGTTGAGCCACAAGATTGGGTAGAGTTAGGAAGCAAAGAAGGAAGACAAGTTTAGGGTTTGGCCGAAAGTAAAAATGGCACCAAAGAAGGTGAAACCAAAGAAGAAGGGCAAGGGAAAGCAAACTGAGTTTTTAATGAGGAGTGGTATGGATGCAACAAGTAAAAATGGCACCAAATAAGGCGACTGTTTCACCAAAGAAGAAGGGAAAGGGAAAACATACTGCTGTAACAAGTTTTAATGAGGAGTGGTATGCACAGTACCCAGATGGAGTATTGCTGGGGAAAGAATGGGTATCACACATCAGGAAGATGGCCATGAGTGACTACAACCATCGCACGAGTACCACAGAGAAGGAAATGGCATTGGAACTGGTTCATCCAACTGATACAAGGACACCAGAAGGTATGCCGATCTACAATGATGAGGTGAAGGTAAAGTTGGGTAAGGCTGGGTTGCTGAAACTATATGAGTTTCCCTATTTTGGCAAGCCCGAGTGGTTATACCAGTGGTTGATGTCACGCATGTGCATGAAGACCACTTCTATTTTGCAGGCCACAAAATGTGCATAACTCCTCAACTCATATCAAAGTTCACTGGCCTGATTTGTGAAGGAGACTCCATAGATGACGACTTGGAGGATAAGGAGGCCATAAAGGAGATAGTAGAGGCCTATGACTACAAGAAGGGTTCACGCTACTTTGATATCATAGATATCCCTAACCCTGTAATGAGGATGGCCACACGCTTGGTTACAAAGTTGAATGGTCAAGAAAGATGGACCCAAGTGAACAAGGCATGGTTGAACATATGCTGGAAGATCTCAGCAGGAACCATCTACAACTTATCTTCCTTCATTGCAGATGAAATCATTAGCAGTGCGCAGGAGGGAGAAAAGATAATGTTCAGAAACATTCTCCTCACCATCATCTTCTCAGAGATTGGAGTGCCCGATGGGCCAGAGAAGTTTGTATGGGAATACCCAGAAGAGGATCCCTCACCCGTAGAGAGATTTGAGAAATATACCTGTGATACCATGATGACCACTCATAAGGCATGCCTAGAAAAATGGTACAAGAGAATGTGCGACACATTTGGGGCAGAGTGGAGGATACCTGAGAAACTTCCCATGCTTGTAGATAGAAGAGGCTGAGTTTGGTCTATATATCAACACTTCTACATTGGAAGATTCACTTTGACGAATGGGACTGAGATTCCATGGTGCAAGTTTCCATTTTCCTTCACCACACAATACTTCCAAGTGGGGGTCAACCATTTTAAGGAGGCCAAAAGACTAAGGTTCAACCTTAGTGAGGTAGACCAAGACCACCATGAGCTGCGTCGAAAGCTTGTATATCCAAAGAAGCACACATATGTGGAGAAGTATGTCTCCCATGAAGTGCAGATGATGAAGCCATTGACACTGCCAATCATCAGGAGGACTGCAACAAGGGTATACTTGCACATCAGGCCAAAGTTTGAAAAGGGCACCTACCTAGAAAATGATGTCTCCATTCCTGAGGACCCCACAGGAAGGAAGAAGGTTGTGCCAAAGAAAAGGGAGAGAGAAGTGTAGGAGAAGAAGGCACCTAGTGTGCAGACAACACAATCTGTGGGCATGTTGGAAGCAAGTGCTAAGCCAAGCACTTACGCACATAGGAAGAAGTCCCCAGTTAAGGAGAAGACCCCAGAAGAAGAGGCACCAGAGCAAGAGGATCCTCCCACACAAGAAGAGTCACCAAGGAAGGAGTCTCCTGTTAGAGAGAGAGAGAGAGGGAAGAGTCTCCTATACTGGAATCACTAGTTAGGAAGAAACAAAAGGTGGTGGAGAGGGAAGACTCAGAGGAAATGGAGGGCTTGGAGGCCTACAGGGGTGAGAAGGATGATGATGAGGATGAAGAAGTTTAGAATCATCCCGTGTATGATATACACAATTCAGAAGAAGGAAGTGAAGGGAAGGATGGCAAGGAGGAAGCAGATGCTCAAGGAAAAGGGGTGAGTGAAGAAGTGAACACAAGAGATCAGAGGACCCCAAGCCTCACCAAGGAACAAATAGAAGAGGCCGCGGAGAGAGAAGTGGCAGGCATCATCAAAAAGTTTAGTGGAACAGGAGGTAGAGCATAGCGCGGATGAATTACTCAAGGAGATAGAAGAGGAGAGCATTGGAAAAGAGTATGGCAGCATGGGCGGAGACCCCAGCCTAGCAGTAAGCTTTCCAAAGGCTACATGAATAGGTGGGAAGAGCGTAGTGGCAACACAAGGGAAAGGAATGGGTTACATCAATGATCCAAGCAAGGTGTTATGTGCATGCTTCTAGAGCACCATGCCAACAGAACAACTCCTGGCCATGCCCTCATTTGACGTAGAAGGTGCATACCCACGAACTAGGAAAATGCTATCTTGGGCATTTGAATCCCATGTCGATGAACCTGAGTTCGAGGTAAGCCAAGGGGTGCTAATGAAGATGCCAGAGACAAAAGGGATAAACCCCTTGGTTAATGCTCAATAGTTGTCAGATGAAAAAATTTGTAATGCACTCAACAAGGTTTCAATTGAGGTCAAGGCTAGACTTTTTGGAAGGAATGATAGCGTAAGATTCCCAGAGGCAAAATTGGAGAAAAAGGAGGAACTTCTTGAGAAAGGCAAGGATCTAAAACAAAAAGAACTAATCAGCGCACAACTAAGGTTGAAACTAAAAGAGGAGAAGGCAAGGGTGCATGAAGTATATAAGAAAATTGAGATGATTACGGATGCTATTGTCTTAAAGCATCCCAACCTAGCACCACCTGAGAAAAAATATGAATCAACCTTGCAGTTCCTAGAGGATTTGACTCACATCCTCACAATGGAGAGGCAACCACTCACCTTAGAATCTGTAGAAGAGGAATTGACATGCCAAGAAAGAATGGAGAAGCTTAAGGTAGTAGAGATTGTTTCTTGGTATACAAAACTCCTCACCGATATAAAGGCCACCGTGCAAGTTGCTAAGGCCGCTTATGATAATTACGTTGATAGGGATAGGGTAGCAAGCATTTTAGTTGCTACACATGAAGCGGAGCTCAAGGAATTTCAAGAGAAGAATAAGGGAAATAGAATCAGAGAGGGATAAGATCCTGGCCAAAGTGGAAAAGAAATCAGAAGCTATCGAGACCTTGCGGGGCTCGATCAAAAACCGGTTGAAGGAGTTATATCCCTAGATCACCCACATAATGGACGCACTCGATGACCTTGGAAAAAAACTGGAGGGTATTGTCGATACGATGAGTTCCAAGGGGGAGGAGCTAAGTTTTGAGGAGGTGAGCACCCTAGTAGGTGACCTCTGTCAGCAAGCACAGAGTGAGGTAGATGCCTGGGAGAAGCTCGAGGAAGATATTGGAAAGGATTTCCCACTCCTCCTTCAGCAATAAACAAATTCTTCTGCATTCCCCCCATTCTTTAATTCATTCTTTCCTCATTCTTCATTCCTTCATTCTTTATTCCAACTATTCAGAGTCCACCATTCTTTATTCATTGAAGGAAGGTGTTCCCACAGATGGAGAACATGAGCTTAGTGTGGGGTGATGTTGGGCCTCAAAATATTGGCTAAGTACAAGAAGGTGCATGGGACCTATATGAAGAAGGGCACATGGGGTGAAGGCACATAGGACAAGGGTTTTAAGAGGGTTTAGTAAAACCCATGGTGCATGCACTAGGAAAAGCAAAGGGTTTGGGACTTAGCCATATTTGGCATTCCTAGCAGCACACATGAGAAAAGTGTGACCTGACTGAGCATGTGGAGTGGATAAGGTGTCAGCCTGGAAACTCGATGGTCAAGGAAGGAATATTCCATGTGATGGAAGGATCCAAAAAGACATCATTACAGAAAGTGGAGAGCTCGGATGGGAAGAAGCATGCTCCATTGAAGGACCACATGGACACTTGGAAACTGATCTATTACTTCAGGAAGGCATGGCGGTGGATGCTAAAGCTATATATAGAGATGCTCAGGTAGAAGGAAGGGACAATATTTTGAGAAAAGTGTGTGGTCACTGGCATCACCTAGTGATTGAAGAGGTGAAGCTCTACAAAAATAGTAATGGGTTCTATGGACTCTCATTAGGAGGGCTATAAGAGAGATGACATATCTAGAGGGATGGGTCTGTGATCATTTTTGTAATATGGGAAGCATGGTTAGGATTTTTGATGCATGAGTCTTATCTGCATTGATACATTGGTTTGTTATGGCCTTAAGGAATGTAATGTGGTTACTGAACTAAGATTAATGAGGAATATATGGTTTTGTTTCTAAATATACATTGTTCATGGGTGTAAACCCTAGTGCATCTTCTTTATATTATGAATCAGATCTGTTATCTGTTTGATATTTCTCTTGTTGTCTGAATGGATGCATTAATATAATGCCTCATCTTAAGTTCTCAGAATGAATGCATGTTTCTTTACCCTTTTTCTAAGTTTCTGTCATTAATCAATGTATTCTCACAAGACTCACATAAAGGAGGGGCTCGGCACCCACACGTGCCTTGGGTGAGTGCCCAGCACCCGCTGGGTGATAGGCCAATGCGCATGGGATTAGACTGTTGTTCTAAGGGCATAAAAATTACTACTAAGATGCATTGAAGGAGATAAAATGAACAAGGTTTTGATGAAATTCCATAATGGCTTTTGTAGCAGACATTTCTTAGCAAAGGCCACAACAATCAAAATATTGAAAGCATGATACTTTTGGCCCATGTTGTTCGTATATTTGCATCAATGGGTTAGAAAATGCAAGGACTGTTCTATTTTTAGTGACAAGAAGAAGTTAGCAACCCTCCCACTTCATCAAATCTAGGTGGATGAACCATTTTCTCAATGGGGACTTGATTTTTTTGGTATGATCAACCCAATATCAAGCACGAGCCACAAATGGGTTTTGAGAGTAACTGATTACTTTACCATGTGGATAAAAGATGTAGCACTCAAGGAAGCAAATGAAGCAACTATCCTTGATTTTTTGGAGGATATCCTAACAAAGTTTCAGATTTCCTTAACTATCATTTTTGATAATGATAGGGCATTTTTGGGCTATTAAATTTCAGATTCGGTCCTAAAGGATGATATTTACCTAAAAACAAAGTCTAATTATTACCCTCAAGGCAATGGCTTAACCGAATATACTAATAAGAACATGATTATAATCATGAAGTGGACGATGGAGATTAACTAGAGACGGTGGAATACCAATATCATAAATGATCTTTGGGTTGATAGAATCACATATAAAAGAGAACTAGGAAACTCTCCCTTCATAGTTATATATGGCAGAGATGTCAGGCTTTTGTTATCACTTGAGTTACGTTCTTTGGTGTTGGTGCATCAGTTGGAATTAGAGGGTGAAGATGAATGGACAATATGAATGGGAAAGTTGGTTAGACTTACAGAATTGAGGAAATATTCAATGATCAAATTAGAGGAACATCAAAGGTCAACCAAGCGGTAGTTTGATAAGAAATCTAAATAAGAGGTTTTTAAAATAGGAGATCTGGTTCTAAAATGGGACGCATATAGAGCTAAACTAGGGCGACACTCTAAGTTTGATGCACTTTGGAGTCAGTCATATATCATCACTTCCTAAAATAGAGATAAATCTTTTGATTTATCTAAACTTGATGGGGAGACACTTCAAATCCATGTAAATGGGATTTATCTCAAACTTTCTCATTGAGTATGTTTGTTGCATCTTGTAAATAGTCGTTGTTTCTTTTGTTTTGCTTTCCTTCTTGTTAGCGGGCACCTCCTTTTGTTATATATTGATCACTAATTGAGTGTATTTTAATTGATCCTTGTGGTGATCTTCTGAATAAGTGCTTGTTGCAAAAATTTGGTTACATTTACATTCCATAGTTTAAGGTTGTGAAGCAAAGTTTGAAGTTACGCCAGGAAATAGTGTTCCGCGGAATGAAGTAACAAGCAATTTTGAAATTCCACAGGTAAAGGAATAGCTTAATCTCACAATAAAACTTCTAAACTATATATTAACTCCATGCCTAGTGGATATGCCAGGCTACTAATTGACCCATCTACCAGGCAGATGTTTCTTGAAAGTTGTCAAAATAACACCCATGTTATTTTAACAACTTCATTCGAGTCATTGACTCACGTGCCTTCAAGAAAGACATCTGCAGAATGAAGGAACTTAGTGTTCCACATAGTTGCAAAACCCACGTAACAAAAGAACTTCACCATAGGGAAGGAAACCACATAACAAAGGCTAAGTATCATGTGACACTACAAAGGAAAAAAAAGTGAAGTGTGGAAATATTAGAAAAGTTTATGAGTGAATGTTATGCAAGTTGATGGATTCCGTGAAACAAAGAAAATATGCATATCTAAGGAACCCGCAAAACAACAGAGTGGTGGTGTGCGGAACAAGGAAAATTAGAAATCCATGACACAAAGGAAATTCCATGAAATATAGAAGACTCTGCGGAATGCAACATACTCCATGCGAAGAGAAAGATTAGGCCATGGGTGGTGAAGGTAATTGTTGGGATAAGGGTTGTTTATGGATCAAGGCAGAGATCAAAATGAAACCACAGGTTATATAAGGTTCACCAAACTAAACAAAAATATGTGGAAGACATGATCGAGGTGACGGAACATCAAAATTTCATGCAACAAATCAAAACAGTGTCTAATTCAAACTAGGTGCTCAACCACTCCAACAGCCAAAATTTAATTTTGAATGACATCATCCTCTTGCACTAGTGATCTGATGATGTGCGATTGGAGAAATGTCAGGTGACCATACTTGGCCTACAAAATCAATGACGATTAGTCCTCAATGTTAGCAGGGCGGTTGAATCCATTCATCACTGGATGTTATCTTTTCCCTCTTCCTCTCTCTCAAAAATTCCATATATGTAAGTGTGAAATCACATGCTAAGGGTTCACTTTTATACTAAATTTTGAGAGGTATTCCTTTTTGAGCTTGAAGCTTTTGCTTGAAAACCTATACAACACATTCGTAAAGCTTCACACACCTTAACTTTGTTAAAGTGTGAATGGATAAGTGTTAGGAAAATATTATAGTGTTCACATTATTTATTAATATATTTACTGTAGGGTAAATATAATTCATTGTCTGTAATTAGTAAAATTGTTAGTCGTATATATTGTTATAACAAACAATGTATACACATGTTATTTGTGAAAGAGCACGTCTAGATCTTAACACGAAAATAATTTATTTTAATACAACAATCTCTATTATTTTATATCATTCAAATTATAAAATTATATAGGGAGATGATTCCCAGATAAAATACGAAACCATTTACTAACTATATACGGGTTGTTTTAACAACTCGTAACCTATTCTAAATAGAAGAATTGTTATAACTTATTAACCCATACAAATGTAAGACTCACTAATGTGATCGCTAACAAATATATTTCCTAACATTCCCCCCTTAGTGCGAACATGGGGAAAACTTGCCTTATACTTGCAAATGCTCATGATCTGGTAATTTTCACAGGATAATCACAAACCCTATGGATGGTTTTACATACGGTTGACCATGAATCGAGAATGGTGGTTTTACAAAGTGGAGTACCCTAAACCAAAAAGTGATGGTTTTGCAAATGGTTTACCAACAACCAAGAATGGTGGTTTTGCGAGTGGTTTACCACAAACCAGAAATGAAGCTTTTACAAGTGGTTTACCTAGGACCACATCATGATGTGCCAAACATTATCATAAGCTCTCATCACATTTCACTATAGGGAATAACATAAGAATTTTTCTCACACATTACAAACTGAAAACTAGAAATGGAACATTGGATCATGTTCCCCCCGTTACTGTGAAATTTCCACCCCTTGCTGCAAACGTAACCACCTAAAAACTGGTACACACCATCCACAACTGGAAACAATATCTCTACCCTCTGAAAGCCATCATGATGCCTCTAAAGGCAGCATGACTGATGACCCAGTCATTGGCGACTGACGATAGTTCCTTGATTGACCTAAAGGACCTGCATTGGAAACCTTCTTGACAACAATATTATGTTATTGTAGTCAATTGGATTTGAATTAGACGTCCAATAATTTGCACAAATATAGAGATTCCCAATCAGAGGGACAGGATTCCTTCCTATTTTATAGGAATGTAGTATTTACTATTGTTCTGATTACATAATAGTGTGTGTCATGGGTGGTTTCTCTGAGGAAAGTTGCATAGCTGAAGAGATCTCTCAAGGGGACTTGTACTTGGGAGACAAACTCATAGGTGAATGTACATTAGCACCTACCTAGTACTATGATTCTCCCATCAAAGCGAGACGAGCTATGTGACCATGTAAAATAATTCGCCAGTAGGCATCCACCTTTGAAGATGCCTTGGCTGGAAAGTATGGGATTCTGGTGCCAGTCCACAAAGATACATCTAAACCATGATCCCCACCAAGGTTGCTGAAGTATCTTATATATTGTTCTCACCATCATGGTACCCTCCTGTTTGGACCAGGGTCCCATTACCTGCAAATGCTCCAGATGAACACCAAGTATCAGTCATCACCATTAATGGCCTAATCTCATTTGTGACAATATTGTACTCTATGGAATGAGCCCAACAGTCATGTCTGAGCGCAAGCTCCCGTGGATTGTCTCTGCACCTGCAGTCTTTTAGAGATGCATAATGCATTTTTCTTTTTACAACAAAAAATAGAGTGCAGACCAAACAAATTTACCTGAAGCAGACAATGCATTGATTCCTTGGACTGCAAATGGTAGGAAAGTTATTCACAGTTAAAGTTTTTGTTTGTTGTCCCTTTTTTTAGT
The DNA here is from genome assembly GCA_019776745.2 of Taxus chinensis. Taxonomy (NCBI): domain Eukaryota; kingdom Viridiplantae; phylum Streptophyta; class Pinopsida; order Cupressales; family Taxaceae; genus Taxus; species Taxus chinensis. Next base: position 56,321,588 of record CM034154.1, on the reverse strand, counting down.
TACAAAAGGACCATATGTTAACTATTTTTATTCATATACTGATTTTCTTAACTTTTTTGTTTACAGATGGCCTTTGTATGATGGAAGTGGACCAATGTTTAAGACTTGGAGGTTATTGGATTCTCTTTGGAGCCCCCGTCAATTAGGAACAAAATTACCAGAGCTGGTAAAAATCAAAGAAGGATCTTATGATGGAGCAAGAAAAAATAAAAGAAATAGCAGAACTTTTATGTTGGGAAAAGAGATACCAAAAATGTGATATTTCTATTTGGCAAAAGAGAATTAATACTCAGCCATGTCCTAGAAGCCAAAATAATATTGAGCCACCTCCTACCTGTGAATCAGTCAATCCTGATGATGTTTGGTGAGTTGTTGAACTTTATGGCTCAAAAGTTGAAAAATTTAATTGTTAAACCGTCACCCATGATTGGCAATTTCCAATGCTTCCCTACTTCAAATCATCCATGAGTTGTAAAAGTTAGTGGTAGACTCCTCGCCTGCAATTGTTGAGGGGGATAACAAATACTTTTTTTAAAATGCAAAAATAATTAACAATCTAACATGGATTTGTTCCCATTTGAGGAAGATCTAGTTGTTCCTTTTTGAAATTGGCAGTAGGTTTTCTTTATATCTTTAATATGTTTTGATAACTCAACTTTTTAGGTGTTCATTGTAAACCATTAAGGGTAATTAAAGAGGAGAAGCATTTCCTACTTGGATGTTGTCTAGGCTGGAGAAGGGTCAGAACATTCTTATGTCTAATTTTAATGTTGGATATATTGATGGCTCTCAAAAAGTTAATAGCACTGTACAATAAGTTTGGCAAACATGTATGTTTGCAGGGTTTGTTGTATTTGGGATTCAGGGAGCAAGACAAACATTATGCTTAGTTGGGAAGCAGTAAACTCTTATATTTCCAAGGAATCTTCTTAAAGACTTTTTGCATTTAGATGTCTAATATCATGGCAAGTCTAAATTAAATGTCAATCCTAATCTCCAATTTTTTTTTTATTGTAAGCTACACAAAATGAGTTTATTGAATATGCCTTGCGAACATTTAAATGTTAAAAAGGTAGTTTTAGTAGATAAACGTCTGGTGTTTGAGCAAACGACGAAACATGATTTCTTTTGGCGACTATCATAATTGTGTCTTACAAAAATGTGGGCAATAGCAAAATACGAGCTTTGCAATAGCGTACGGATATCCGAAGAATAACAAAAGAAATAAAACTCCAATAAACTAAATATCATTATTCTTTCCGGCGGAATTTGCAACTCATTTGCAATTGCTAGTCTAGATTTCTTTACCAAAGCGAGAATGTTAGAATGCGAGTCTTTTTGGAGGTTTTCCGGCATGAGTAGATGTGTGAAATCTTATGTAGGTGTGGAGCAGGGCCAAATTAAGCCTTAAGGGTTATGAGTGCCCTACGCAATACTAGAGTTGATGCCTTCTATAAATAAATAAAATTTATTGTATAAAAAATAATTAATCGTGACCAAATATCGTATTACTTGATATGTTATGTCTCTACCATCTGAGAAAAACTTTGTAATAATGTTTTTGTAGCTACTACTACTACGACCTAAAATCCCCTGTTAATTCTCTAACATATAGTCTATTATAATCCTCCTTTTATCATATATTTACCAACTATTTTTTCTCCCGTTCTTTACATATTCATCTTTCTTGACCTCTCTTCCAAAAAAATCATAGTAAAATAAAATAAATTAATCTACTCTTCATAAAAACCATAGTAAAATAAATGAAATTAGCACCCCACTAAATGTTGACGCCCTAAGGAGTTGCCTAATTTACTTAGACCTTAATCCCCCTATGGTGTGGAGGATTAATATTGTGATGATGTGCTTTAACCATATATGCCGCGGGGAAGAGAATTTCTTCTAATAGTACATCTGGAGTAATTTATAGCATTTCGCGCACGGTGCATATATTTCTTCTGAAATCTAAAGTAATGTCCCCACATTTGCAGTAGTGCCAAACTGCAATAGTACACAGTTAGACTATTCTCCTATCCAATTCTTATCTACTATCATTTTATGGTATCTTGATTGTTCGGTTATATAGTTTTCTAGGGTCAAAGATAGGCCATTGTATTGGTGTCTCCATGCAATCACTTTGATATGAATTTGACCTCGACCTCGTCCACGCGTGGCTGTCTAATCTTTCTATTTGCGTCTTGTTCATATCTTCAAGTGACATATGTTGATTACATTCCACGTTCAAAGTTATTGGTTTATATTCCATACTGCTATGGAGTAGGATACAATAGAGTGATTTATATTAAATACATGTCATTCAAAGAGTGGGGTAATTTACACGACCTTTCAATACATGCATGCATTTATATCCGCTGAGGTGCCTTCCGAGAGACATCTAAAGGTGAAAAACATATTTGGCGTTGTCTATTAGAAAGAATATGATACTTCTTGCTACGTTTGCTTTTAACTACTCCACATAATCATTTTCAAAGTGACGATGGAAATCCACTTTGGCTTGATGAGGCAGATGACAAGTTTTGGGAAAGAATATCCCAAGATGGGAATGGAGGGGTGACGCTCTTCGGGGTTGAGCTCCTAGGTCTATGTAGCCTACACGATATGGTTATTTGTAATGGCATGAAGACTTGGCCTAGATCCGGAAATATCACTTGCAAAACGTACAATGGTCAAAGTGTTGTGGACTATGTTATCTGCACTCAGAGTTCTATTTGTAGACTACTCGAGTTCGAAATTGGAGATTCTCCTATTGAGCTCAAATCTGATCATAAACCTCTCTTAATCAAACTTGCCACCAATACAAATTAGCAACAAGGAGATCAGGCTCATCACATGCAAAAGGCATCTCAAAAACAGGGAAAAATCATTCTCAATAAAGAAAATCAGGGGGAATATTTGTTGGCAGCCCTTAAGCAGCAATTGCAGATAATGAGGAAAGATATAGAGAACACGCGTCCAAGGGATCGAGTGGTTATATACGTAGTAATCTACTGATATCTTTAATCCAAAAGGCTCTAACTGTCTGTGAGAGATCTAAGCCTAGAAAGAGAGCGGCAAATACTTTTCTGACAAACCCATGGTATGATGAAGAGTGTAAAGCTGCCAAGAGAGCTTTGAAAGAAAATGGGATGAACAAAGAAAATAAAAAGATTTATGAGAGATTGGTACAACACAAAAAATAAAGTTATGTGTGCAAGAGAAGGACAAAATTAATTTCTCTTAGAAAACACAATCCCAAAGGTTTTTGGAAGGAGCTACAACAAAAGAAAAAATACATAGAAAAATAATATCATAGAAGTTCACATTGGTTAGAATATGCGAAGGACCCTTTATACGAGCGGTCTCTTCAACAAAAAGATAGTTCCTCCCATAATCGAGACTTCAGATTGAGCTTTTCTCGGCAGACAGATATCAAGCAGGGCATTCAAGAATCTGGCAAGTGGTTAAAGCTCAAGACATCGATGGGTCTGCAAGCTGAATTTTTAAAATGGGAGGTTGAGGTCCTCACGCCACACATCAGAAAAATATTCAATGATATCAATCAAGAATGGCTTTCCAACATAGTGGACGACTAACAGTGTGGTTATTCCTCTATTTAAAAGTGGTGACGTTAATAACCCGTCCAATTATCGCACCATTATGATCAACCCGCTGTCTTGGTAAACTATTTAGAGGCATGATAGAACGAGTCGAATCAGCAGCTGGGCTGAAAGAGAGGGTAAAAGAGCAAAAGGGCAAGCGGGTTTTCGAACCTAAGTACATTCAACAATTGATCATTGTAATCACTCTTAGCCATTTGATTGAGAAGGTTTTGGATTCACCCAAGGTGAAGAAGCTTTTTGTTGTTTTGTTGACTTTCAAGAAGGCTTTTGACACAGCTGTCCCTCGAAAGAAACTTTGGGATAGGATGGAGGAGCTTGGGATTCCAGATGAGTTTAGAGCAGCAGTTCATAGGCTTGTATGAGCAGGTCAGAGCTAAAATTAGAACCAGAGAAGGTATGTCTGAATGTTTCGGCAGCAACATCGGTGTCAAGCAAGGATGCCCTCTTTCTCCCACGTTATTTGGGTTATACATTGACAAGCTTGAAGAATGGTTACACAATTCCGAGGGAGGGGGTGTTCAGTTGGCGGAATATGTGGTGAAGTTGCTCTTATATGCTGATGACCTTATCTTAATATCAACAACAGCTCAAGGTTTGAGAGAGCATCTAAAAGCTTTATAAACTCTTTTGTCAGGAAAGTCGAGATGCAAGTGAACATCGACAAAACAAAAATCATGATTTTTTCTCTAAAAAGGAAAGGGACGCACACTAACTTTCTTTTTGAAGGGAGGCCATTGGAAATTGTTACAGAATATAAATATCTGGGGATTGATTTTCACCACAAAATGAGTTGGGAAACATGCAGAGCAAAAAGAATTCAAGGAGGTTGGAAAGCATCATACTTGCTCCAAAATAGATGTAGGAAAGTTGAGCTTTGGGACTGGAATACTAAGAAAACCCTCTTTGGTCTGTTGGTCACTCCGGTGGCCCTTTATGGGTGTGAAGTCTGGGGAAGTAATATGTCAAAGCATGGATGGAGACAAGTAGAAAGAATCCAAAAGCATTTAAACACAAGCACTCTCAAAGTTAAATCAATGGTTCCTTATGAGATTTTACTGGCTGAAGCGGGTATCTTACCAATGGAAGCTTCGGCAATCACTTGGCTGATAAGCTATTTGAAAAAAGTGGAAAGCATGGACAATCATCGTTGGCCTAAAATGGTTATAGAGGATAACCTAGAGCGCCGAAAGAAAACTTGGATGAAGCAGAACACCAAATGGATGGAGAAGTGGGGCATCCACTTCCAGGAGTGCCCTAACAACAATAGGGAAATAAAAAATTATGTGGCAGAGAAGTTTAGGAAAATCATGTGGACAAAAAATATTGGTCGTAAGAAAACGCACTATATCAAATATTTCAACCCCACTTGGGCTCACGATAACAAAGCTTACTTAAGGGTGGATATCAGAGGCAAGGCTAGGATTATTTTGGCTCAGTTGAGGACCGGGTCACATCATCTTCGCTGTGAAATGGGCAGATGGACTATTCCCAAAGAAGAGTGGGAAAGGAGAACTTGTCTTTTCTGCAGTACAGGGGTTGTTGAAATAGAATGGCACTTCATCATGTAATGCTCGGTGTATGATGACATCCGCTTCCGGTACGAAATTGACTTACAAGTGGACAAACTAGATGAGTTATTTGAGGAAGCAAAGCTTTAAAGGATTGTTGGTTTTGTGCTCAAGATTCAAGTAGGCGAGAGGATTTGGAAAAGAACTTGGTTTCAACTTAATGTTTCTGCTTTTTTTTTGGGTCCCTTTGACTCTTCAGTCACGTGGATGTCATTAAAATATTTCATTTCATTCATTTCAAAGCCCTGATATGTGGTACAAATAGTCTTTCCTTGTCTGTCTACGTGTTTCTACCAGTTAAGATCTATTCCACATAAGTTATACTTCTCTCTGGTCAAAGTGATTAGTGGTTTGCTTATTTCTTGTTTAAGTGGTTTGTTTAAACTTTACTTAAAATCTTTACATATTTCTCTTGTGATAGTCTTTTATGTTGGTGTTATTGTGTAATATTAGTCATTGTCTATTATATATATATATATATATATATATATATATATATATATATATATATATATATATATTTTTTTTTTTTTTTTTTTTTATTTTTTTTATTTTTTTTTTAATTTTTTTTGAGTCATGTGTAGATTATAAAATTTTGTTAGTCAAACCATAAAAGATGGACCTTTTAATGTATGGGTCAAAAAGTCATTTGTGTATATTGCCATAAATTATTGGTCATGGTAAAATTATTATTAAGTATTGTAGTTGTGTCATTGAGTGAGTGTTAAAAATGTCGAAGTAGTTTCTATCATCAAAATATTCATCAATTTGAGTCAAATTCATAGAGGTGGTTTTAGAATTTTTGATATTATCTCATTAATAGTTATTTTGTAAGTTATCATCACGAGTCAAAATCAAAATATTGTCAAAATAAAAAAAATGCCTCACGGACGCATTATCGTTGGAACATGATGTCCATTATGTAATGTGTCAAGACAAAAGAATTCACGAAAATCTCAAAGCAGGATATGGAAGAGATACTGAACCTAAAAAAGGTTTACCACAAAAACATTGACACTTGACAACACATGAATATATAAAGAGCCTCAAATCAAAATCTATCTGAGATAGCAAAATTGACTTGAGGATGGAGGCACGGGAGGATGGAGGACAAGCAACATCCTCTCGCTAGTTGTAAGCGATGGGGCTGCAAAATAAGGTTGCAACATATTTTTTTAGTTCAACATTTTGTTTCAATGTGCTTCTTTTAGTTGCAATATACCTATCATTGTTCATATTCAGTTTACAATATGTTCATGTTGTAATAAAGTGAGTAGATTCCTATATACTTTCTTGATGTGAAAATATAGTGGAAAGATGAAAGCACAAGAAAAAGTAACATCATGATGCTTGAAGAGGATGAACAGGGGTTCATAATTTAGATAGGGAGCCAATATCACGAGCACACATGGGCAGTAAGCTGCAGAAGAAAGTGCGATTGTTTTCTCCCATCTTCACACTAAGAGGGGAATGTTAGAAAAATATTATGGATCTTACATTATTTATTAATATATTTACCACAATGTAAATATAATTCGTTGTTTGTAATTAGTAAAATTGTTAGTTGTATATATTGTTATAACAAACAATATATATGCATGTTATTCATTGGTATTCCTTCCTATTTTATAGGAAGTAGTTTTACTATTATTATGGCTATAATATCCTATGTATTGATTTCATGAGATGTTGAATAGAGAAGAGAATTATCATTCTTTGTAAACAAAGCACTTCTTTCTATAGTTGCTCTACCAAAACTTCAATAAGTTCATGATATTATGTGAAAGTGTGATATATTTCCTTTGAATACAATACTATTTAATGTGAATAATTCAATCCTCTTACTCGCCTTCAGTCTTATTCTATTCATTTCTTTCAAAGTTTTGTGTGCATTCCTTGGATCTTTATATGTATTGTTATATCTGTGTCCTTGGAGCTAGAATCGAACCATATTCTAGTTTGGTGCATCACCTCTCTTTATTTAAGCATTTCTTTCTCAACCTTGGTCCCTTGGAATAATTAGGGTAGGATTAGATAACAATAGTTTAGTTCTGGTTAGTTAGTTGCAATGAGTTAGGATAGGAGGAGCCAACCTTATCTGGAGATTGACCTCAAAAGGTTCTATTGTCCCACACTTGGAGGTCTCTCCATGTTTCATTGAGGTGTTGAATCTAGAAAATTCAATGAGGGCACAATCTCAGGTGACAACAACATGCAAGATGCACGCCCAAATAGAGTTGATAGGATCTTAATGTCCTCCTCTTTTTAGAGTCATAAAATGACTCAATGAATGAAAAACTGGTATGTCATCTTATAAATGACTAATGAGGGTGTTTGTTGGACAATGCTATTATTAGGAAATATAATGTTTACATTATAGTGGGATATTTACCAAAAGGTAAATAATAATTAGTTATATTATTGTTAGATAAACAATAATATATTAGTTGGAGTTGTTTTAACAACTGGTATGATTTGAGTTGTGTATTGTTACGTGAGTAACAATCACAACTAAATAGGATTATTGTTAGAGCAACCTCCTAATTTATAGGAGTTGCATATTCCTATATATTTGTAATCTATTCGTATGAAGTCATACATAGATATAATATATTATTCTTTGTGTTATTCCTGTGCAAGTCTGATCCAAATTTTATATTTGGTATCAGAGCAATCAAAGGTATGCAATTCTGCCTAAATGAGAGTCATTTCTCATTAAAAAATGCAGTCCATCAATTGGTCGTAGACTTGGTGATTAGCAACATGCATTGATTATCAAATCTATTGTAGTCTAATTCACACAACGTTTGTTGGAGACTGTGTATAGCCAAATCTAAAAAGAGAAATTGTGCTCTTGCTGATATTCTATGCGTGTACTTTTGATCTAAGCTCATGTTTGAAAGAAGACATTGGCTTCTGGATTTCTATGTGATTCGTTCTCCTAAAAGAAGATTAGATTGACATTGTGATGAAAGTTGTTTTTGTTTGGCTTCCAGTTATGTGGAAATAAGGCGAATCTTTGACGTCCTAGAGGATAAAACATGGTGAGTAATTTTCTTGGAACCGTGTTTTACACCCATTCTACTAAGTGCAAATTTGATATTATGTGGACATGTCGTATTTGTAAATATGTATCATTCCTCCAAGTTTTTCAACCTTGGACTATAGCAGATTTACTGATCAATTACAGAAAAATCAAGAAAGATAGTGTCTTATTGTTTGTGAGCTAGCAATCTAAACAAATCGGCCCATGGTGTAGCGTATAAATCTCACAAGAATCAGCTGAAATTATTTTATCCCTATGAAGATATTTTGAAATACTGATCTAATTTCCATCCACATGGATGAAAAATACATTGCCTATTCTTCCCAACAAGATACCTCTCAGCCACAGGTGGAGTTTCACCTATCTACGCATTTTGGTTTAAAGATTGGTAAACTGCATGCAGATTGGTCCATCCTTTTAAGTTTTTTAGGTGATTTGATCTATCTTAATTATTTTAGTGGTCCACATAATAGTTGAGTCTTATGGTTATGTAATTATTTCTCTACAATTAGTGAGCCAAGTCTATTTTGTTAGAAATCATTTGTCCGTGAAAAGTCAATAGTTTGTATTTGTTGTAATTGTATAAAAAAGTAATCATTAATTACTTTTTATCGTTCATGTATATTAGAATTAATGGATTTGTAATTGTCCATTACAAATTAAGTTTATAGTCATTAGTGTTTATTTGTTTGTAAAAAGGTGCATTTTTTGGTTTTAGTTGACACCTTTTTTTAATTTATTTTTAAATTGTGAAGAGTCATAATGGATAAGTTGAGTCACATTGAAAATTTTGAAGGTAAAGATTTTCATACCTGGCAAGTATGAACCCATTCGTTCCTAATCAACAAATATTTGTGGGATATGGTTGATGGAAAAGAGAAGAAACTGACAAATGTAGATGAAGCAACAAAATGGGCAAGCAGAGATCGAAAGGCTACAACGATTATCGGATTGGGTCTATCAAATTCTTATTTGAATTATATAGACTTTAAAAAGTCCTCTCACACAATTTGGGAGACATTGAACAAATTGTTTGGATCACAAACTGGAAGCGCAACAATATCTTTAAAGCAAATATTATTCGGCCTCAAGATGGAAGAAGGCGACAACATGGTGGAACATATTAGTAAGTTTTGTTCTATTTGCAATCAACTAGCTAGAATAAATATAGATGTGCCTGATGATGATGTTAAAGCAATATTATTCAATAGCATGCCTCCATGCTATTCTAACATGGTCTTTACATTGAGTAAAATAAATCCAAGTTTAGAAGAACTTATTTCTTCTTTACTAGATGAAGAAAAAAAATCATGATTGCAAAACCAGAGGAAAAAGCAATGTATGGTAAGAAACAAGATAAAAGAAGATCTAAATCTTCTTTCAGACCTGGATCATCCTATAAAGATTCAAAGAAGCGGGTCACCTGTTATTACTGCAGAAAATCTGGTCACTTGTCCTCAAATTACAAGAAAAGAGCACAAGACTTGCTTGATGGAAAACTAGAAGATAATGCCATGGTTGCTGATGAAGAAGGATAAAATAAAGAGGAAGGAAATATTGTTCATACATAAAATCAAAGTGATGAAGATTTTCTCTATTAGATATTTTTCTATAGGACTGAGGCAACGGAGGCTGGAGGTCAGACAACGATCTCTCGTCAGTCACCAACAACAGGGCCGCATAGAGTTGTGGTGGCATATATATAGTGTGAGTATATGCTTTTTAGTGTGGTTTCATGCACTTCAATTTTTACAGTTTGCAGTTTTCAATAAGTGGAAATTTCACATTGAGGGGGGAACATGATTCAATATTCCATTTCCATTTTTTCAGTTTTGTTTGTGATTATTCCTACATAAATTCCCCAATGCAAAAAAAACATAGTGAAGAATAGATAGCACAATGAAATGCAACATCATGAGTTTTGATGAGGTAGAACAGTCAAATGTGTTCCTATTCATACCTAGGTTTGTGGTTAGCCTCCTGAAAACCATTGAAGGTTGCTCATATGTGTTCCTGCTTGAGTTCCGACATTGCTAGGTCAGATGTGTTCCCTAGAGTGACTGGTTGATAAGTAGATGATTCCTTAGTGTGTTCTCATCCTTGTCGATCAGATGTGTTCCTGACAATGCATGGTCAATAAGAAGTTGATGTGTTCTTTCTTTTACCTTCAATTCGAGTGTGTGCCAAGATCACGAGCAAACACGGGCGGCAAGCTGTAGAGGAAGTGTGAAAATTCTTTTAGTACCATGTAAAAATTACAGGGGAGGGGGGAATGTTAGGAAATATAATGTTTACATTATAGTAGGATATTTACCGAAAGGTAAATAATAATTAGTTAGTTATATTATTATTATATAAACAATAATATATTGGTTGGAGTTGTTTAAACAACTCATATGCTTTGAGTTGTGTATTGTTACGTGAGTAACAATCACAACTAAATAGGATTATTGTTAGACCAACCTCCTAATTTATAGGAGCTACATATTCCTATATAGTTATAATCTATTCGTATGAAGCCATATAGAGAGATAATATATTATTCTTTGTGTTATTCTTGTTCAAGTCTGATCCAAATTTTATAGTTATAGTCCCTCTAATGCCACTCTCTGCACCAATTCCCTTATTTCACAACTAATTTACCTAAAGCTAATTGAAATCCTAACTAATGGGTATTTCTTCAAAGAAAAATGAAAAGGAGGATAGGGCATAGAGAAAGGAAGATTCTACAAAGACTAAATTTCATGAAGCTGAAATATACAAATTAAACATGCACACCCAAAATAACCAGATGCGTTCAATTTAGTTTACACACAAACTGACATGCCCATGATGTAAAGATTCAAAGGAAATTGGAATTGTGACAATAATTGACCATTCATAAATTTAACAAACCATTTAGATTTCTAGATGCACATCGATTATAGTGTGCTAAATTATAAATCCTATTAAACATCCATTAAATTTGCAAAACACAATTTAAATATCACAATTGAAGGCATAGAAATGATTATAATTTGATTTCACTTTTTTAGGGTGAATATTTCATTTCTTTTTAGTGGTTTAAGAATGCTTAATTAACATACACAAAAAGTATGAAATAATGTTACAAGTGGATATTATAATTTAATTAACTTCCAAAATTAATTGAAAAAATAAGAATAACACTTGTCAAATCGACTATTGATCTAACAACTATCACAACAAAAGGGAAAGAATGTACTTAGATAATTTTGTGTGGATCTGGAGGATTCTAGGTAGTTTGAATGCAAGAAAGGAAGATCTAGAATTGGAAATGCTTCATCAATGAAATTGTGACCTAAAACTAGGCCTATTTAAAACTTTACACTTCAATCTATAGAGTATGTATGGTATTAAATCTTTTGTACGGTCTTGGACATGCTTGGAAGTTAGATCTACAACTTCTTGGTTAAGGTGACTTCCTAGAAATGTGTGTCATTGTGCGTCGGTATTCTTTGTCCACCTTTAGAATGGCTCTATTAATTCTTCTCCAATCCTAAAACCCTTGTGATCTAAGAAGGAGTTCTTTTAAAACAAATTTAAGTGGGTTATGGGGACGACAATGAATTGCCGACATTGCCATTACTACGAAGAGGGCTCAAACCACACGTCGTTCTCCTAGCATGTGATATCTACATAACATAATCAGAACTAGACAATCTTGTTTCGACAATGATTCACTTGAGTTTCACACTTTCTCATATACTTGGGAAGGGTCACTTTGTTTGCTTGTAGGACGACGATGGAGAATCCTAGACCTAGGAGAAGACTTCAGACCAATAGATGGTGTTGCCCTAATGGATGTGCATGAGTTATTTTGTAGTTTAGGGATCTTTGAGTGCCTTTAGTGTTATCTTTTACATAAGGAGTTCATAAAGTGACAGGTCTCTCAAACGAGGTACGATTTACTTGCTTATATATGCTTCCAAAGGTTGTTATGTCATAAAAGGCCAACCCAAAGGGATGTATTTGTTCATATGAAGGTGATGGAAAAGAAATAATTAATGCACAACATGTCGGTCCAAAATTGTACAATAGGGTCAGTATTATAATTTTACAAACTAATTGAAAGCAGATCTTTTGGACCAAAGGGAGAAAAACATATTTTGAATTTATGGGGATTACTTCTAGGTGTATTTTTAAGTAATTAAATTCTAGAAATTGACGATAGAGAGGTGTGCAAAGACAATCAAGTATATGAAGTTTTATTAGGGTGTGCTAAATAAGAGTGAGGAGAGTGCATTTTTCCGTGCAAGTGTACAATGTCAAGATCAATAGTGCCAAAGGATAGATTTCCGAATTTAAGTATTTACATAATTCAACAACAATTCATAAATGAAATATTTAGAAAAGGGAAATGAAAACAACTCAATTCAACTCATAGAAATGCTAAAATCAACTTGCATTATCAATCTTGAATTCATCTCCTCTTAGAATGGAGGGGTAAATTTCCATTTATACAAAATATGTGCCCTTAGGCCATTGCCTAAAACTGCCCAGGATTACAAAATATTACAAAGAATTGGCCTTTTATAAAATATCCTAACTAATTCAATTAGGATGTTATAATTGAATACATGACACAATGTTCCTTTGGAATATTCCTAGCAATCATGTATTTTTCTTGTTCAACAACTGACCTCTTTTGATTACTCGGAGCTTGTTGTGTGAGCTCTACTTTAGAGGTTGTCAAGGCATCTCTAATTTTTTTTAATCCCCGTCAAGCTTGTCAAGATCAATGAAAGAGCCTAAGAGTTTTATCTAGTAGGACATTTTGGGAAGTCATTATTGCCTTTGATATTTCATTGAGGGTCTAAATTTTTTGAATATTTTCTTTAGCTTGAGACAATAATTCAATAACCTTTGAAGCCCATGTCTCAATTTTCTTAGAAAACATTCTAATGAAAGTGAACTATGAATTGTTTAATCTATCCCAAGAATTCATGCATGGTCACCATCTCTTGATTCTCTGCATAGATCTTAGGAATGGCTGCCTCTACAAATATTTATTTACCCCTAGAGATGATATAATCCAATATGGGGGTATCTTGCCCATTTGATTTTCACAATATTCTAGAATTTTTTTTGTATATGTGATATACCTTTGGTAAAGGACAACATCCTCTGTTGACAGGACTATTGGATCCTAGCATACCCTTTCATCAGTGCCCTTTACTGTGACTTGTAGCATCTTCTGAAACACCAACACTTTGTTTGATGATACATGCGCCAATAGTGCAATGTCGGATGAATGGATGTACAATGGATGTTGGAATTCTTCCAGTGAATGAGAGAACCTGCATGTAAAGACATATAAACATGATAGATATTAGACAAGGAGATAACAAGTTTCTCTACAAAGGCTGATCTCAGGAACCAATGGGATTCCTCAAAGGGTGTCAATTTGTTTTACAATTAAGTGATAATGATAATAAGATAATTGATAATGAAGGAGTGACTATAATTCTAGAAGGATAAAGAGATCTTGTTCTATGTGATAAGCATCCCAAGCAAGGGCTACAATAATCTCAAACTCCTCAAAGTAATCAAACTAGAATTTTTCAGTTGTATCATGTTCTTCTTATATGACTTCAATTTGATCTTTGATGTCCTCAATGTCTGGTGTCAAGGCGATGGCACAAAGGTTGAGTTCATGTGTGATGTCAAATTGCTCATAAACAAAGGGTTGTTGGATGATGGGAAGGCTGTATATGCTTGTAATTAGATGTGCCTTACATGGTACAATTATCTACACAGAGACATAGCTTGGAAACAAGCAGATTCTAGACAACAAATATATTTATAATGACAACAGATATGATAAATATGAGTAAAATGCTAAAATGAGAACAATCGTTGGTGATTTTGATAAATCACTGACGATTACTATGTAAAAAATGATTCTTTGATAAAATGCAAACTAAATGTAAAATGAATGATCTACGGACTGATATGGTGTTTTGTATGGTGTAATAATAAACTGAAAGTGGAGACAAAAGTTAAAAACTTACCTTCACCGATGAATACTTGAAAATGATGTCGTAGAAACCTTACAGTGTTTACAGAGCTTCCATAGACGTGACAGGGGTGTTAAAGATCTCAAGGTGATCATGATGATGTAGTCTAAGTCTCTAATGAAACAAAGCTTCACTACAGTGCCTGAGGATCTATTCTATGTTGGGGTAAGCACACCGATTATACAAATAATACATCATATCTAAACATACATGCAAATAAAAATGAATATTTTACGAGAAGAAATATACATAACAAGAAATATAAATCAACACTAGATTTAATGTGGTTCAGCTAATGTGGGCCACGTCCATCAAGAAACAAGCCAATCTATTATCTAAAGTTTTCACAAGATATACAATGAAGATTTACAATCTTCCACACCTCTCAGATGTACAATACTGTCTTACTCTCAAGTTTTTACTTCTTCACCAATAACTCTCTCTCTCTCTCTCTCACAATTATTCTCACAATAATCATCAAATTTTTGCAATTTCTTCTTAATTCTTACTTCTAAACCCTAGTTTTCATGTTTATATAGGTGTATACAAACTTAGGGCAATTTGTTATGCAATTACAATCAATAGATCTGCTTTAATACTAAAAACAAATCTAATTCCCACGAGTTAATTAAAACACCCACACACAGGTAACCAACGTCGGTTAGCCCTAACCGATGTTGGTTCCTCCTTGCTTGACCGATGCCGGTCATAGGTAACCAATGTTGGTCCCTCTATAACCGATGTCGGTTACTGTGTTTTCTAGCAAGTTTCATATTGCATGCTAATCCAAAGTAATTGAGCTCCACAACTCAACAATCTCCCACTTGGAGATTAATTACTGCACTATACCTATACAACGTCATTCTTGGATCCTTCCTTAGCTTTGTTTCTTCCTCTTCAAGTCACAAATTCGAAGACCAACAGAAGTGGAGTGTAGCTCTGACTTCTCCTTTGTTAATGGCTTTGTTAGCATATCTGTATGGTTTTCACTCATATGAATCTTTTCCAGATTCAACTGCCCATCCTCTAATACCTGTCATATGAAGTGATACCTTAACTGAATGTGTTTCATTCTTGAATGAAACGCTGAGTTATTTTCCAAATGAATTGCACTCTAATTGTCACTGAACAATTTGCAATCATCTTGCTCCTTTCCCAACTCTTTCATGAACCTACTCATCCATATCATCTCCTTCCTAGCCACAGTAGCTGCAACATACTCTGCCTCTGTAGTAGACAAAGCCATAACCTTCTACAATCTTGAAATCTAGCTAACTGTCATCCCACCTACTATGAAAATATATCTAGTAGTGTTCATCTTACCATCCAGATCTCCAGCTATATCTAAATCAACATAGCCACATAATGAAATATCTGAACCTCCATAGCATAACTGCATGTTAGATGTCCCTTTCAAATACCTGAGTATCCATTGGACTGCTTTCCAATGCTCTTTACTTGGATTGGCCATATATCTATTCATAACTCCCACTGCCCGTGCAATGTCTAGTCTTGTATAAACCATAACATACATGAGACTCCCAATTACTGAAGCATATGCCACTTGTGTCATGTATTTGACCTCCTCATTTGATGATGGACACTGATCTTTGCTCAATTTAAAGTGTCCAACCATAGGTGTACTAACAGGTTTTACATTCTGCATCTTGAACCTTTCTAACACCCTATAGATATAATCCTCCTGAGACAAATACAATTTCTTGTTCTTCATATCTCAGTGTATTTGCATACCAAGGATTATTTTTGTAGCTTCTAAATCTTTCATAACAAATGTGTGAGCTAGCTTTCCCTTAAGCTCACCAATGTCATGCATACTAGATCCTGCAATAAGCATATCATCCACATACAATAACAAAATAATATAGCTCCCATTTTCAAGCTTCTTGAAATATACATAATGGTCAAATTCACATCTCAAGTAACCATGCTCATGCATAAAACTATCAAACCTTATGTACCATTTCCTTGGAGCTTGTTTGAGCCCATATAGGCTCTTTTTCAACCTGCACACTAATTTCTCCTTACCCTTGACTTCATACCCAAGCGGTTATTACATATAAATATCTTCATCCAAATCACCATGACGAAAATTCATCTTCACATCTAGTTTCTCTAAATGTAAATCATGTACTGCAACTAAACTCAATACAATACGAATATAAGTCATCTTAACAACACGAGAAAATATTTCACCAAAGTCAATACCTCTTTCTGTGTAAATCCCTTTTCTAAAAGCCTTGCCTTGTACCTTTTCTGTCCGCCCTCTTCTTCCTTAATCATGTACACCCACTTGTTCTGCAATGTCCTCTTACCTGCTGCCAACTTAACCAAATCCCAAGTCTAGTTTTGTTCCAAGGAGTTCATCTCCTCATCCATACCATGCTCCCACTAGACATGGGTCTCGTCTTGCATTGCTTCTTCAAAACTCTCTGGTTCACCGTTATCAGTCAATACTAAATAAAATAAAGAAGGTGTGAATCTTTATATAGGTTTATTTACCCTTTGTGACCTTCTCACAGGAGTCTAGGGCATCGAAGGCTCATTCTGGACCTCCTAGACATTTGTATCGAAATTTGTCAGTGATCGACGACAGCCACCTATAACCGACATCGGTTCTGCTCTTATGTAACCGATACCGGTTCTGCTGACCAATGTCGGTCATGGGTCAACTGACACCGTTTCTATGTAACCCTGTCAATATTACTTTTAAATCCAAGAGTTCATTTTTATTCACAAACTTCTCAACCAGTTCGTCCTTGGGTACCAAAATTTGATCCTTGTACATTCTCTTTTCATTCCATTCAATGTCACGACTGCTAATAATTTTAGAATTATCTAAATCCCAAAAACAGAATCTGAAATCACTAGTACCATAACTAACAGAAGTGCATCTCTTGGTTTTTGCATCCAACTTTTTCCAATTTTCCTTATCAATATACACAAAAGCTTTTGAACCAAAAACTTTAAGAAAAGAAAGATCTATCTCTTTTCTGGCCCAAGCTTCCTTTGGTATTCCTCCATTTAGTGAACTTGAAGGCCCACAGTTAATAAAATAAACTGATGTATCAACTGCTTCTACCCAAAACTGCAAGGGCAATCCAAAATGTATCCTCATACTTCTAGCACATTCCATGATTGTTTTGTTCATTCTTTCAGCAACACCATTATCCTGCGGTGTTCTTGGAATTGTTCTTTCTCTACGTATCTCATTCACTGAATAATAATCATTAAAAATCTTGCTACAATATTCACCACTATTGTCAGATCTAAGGAAATTTAACTTTGAATTTGATTCATTCTCAACAAGGGATTTCCATCTTTTAAAAGTTTCAAAAACATCATATTTATGTTTAATACAATAAACCCATACCTTTCTTGTAGCATCATCAATGAAAGTAACATAATACTGAGATCCTACATGAGAAGCTACCTGAGCTGGTCCCCACACATCTGAGTGTACAAGCTCCAATTTTTGCTCCTTCTTAGTTGCTCCAACTTTGAGAAATCTCACTCTTGTTTGCTTTCTAAAAACACAATGCTCATAGAAATCAAGATCTAAATCTTCCAAATATGATAAATTACCCTTAGCCTTTAAGATCTGCATTCCTTTTTTACTCATATGGCCCAACCGATTATGGCACATACATGCATTTGAATCTAAAGTAGATAATGCAGAAAATGAATCAATAACACAAGTAGATAAATATAACATTCCTACCATCTTACCTCTTGCCACAACAAAAGCACCATTGGTGACTTTCCAAGAGTCTCATGTAAATGTAACCAACGTCACCTAGTTGCCCTACAGAAATAAAATTCCTCCTGAGGCTTAGCACATGCCTCACATCTTTCAATACCCATGTGTTTCCATTCTGGAACTTTAGATGAACTTCCCCTTTACCAATAATACTGCAAGGTTCATCATCACCCAAATAAATATGCCCAAAATTGCCCTGGACATAATTTCTAAAATAACCCTTATTACGGGTTGCATGGAAAGAAGCTCGTGAATCTAAAACCCATGATTCAATTCCATTATCTAAAGAAAGAATAAGAGCATCTTGCATTACCTCTGTCGTAACAAATTTGCTTCTTTACCTTTGTTTGGTTGTTGGTTCTCTTTATCCTTTGACTAACAATCTTTCTTTGCATGTCGTTTCTTTCCACATTTCCAACAAAATAATTCCCTTACCTCTAGATTTAGATCTGCTATCTATTGACTTTGATTTCCCATTACTCTCACTCTTGGATCTCTCCTTATTCCTGCCCCTGCTTTCTACATTCAAAGCATTCCCATGTGACGATTACTCTGTACTCTTCCTACGAATTTTTTCATTCAAGATTATACTAACCACATCATCAAACTTCAAAATATTATTAGCAGATGTTGTATTACTAACAACCATTGCCAAGTTATCCCAACTATCCGGCAAAGAACATAAGAATAAAAGTGCTTTCACTTCATCATCAAACGGTATATCAACTGATTTTAACTGATTTACAATAGATCTGAAATCATTCAAATGACTAGATGCAGATCCACCTTCATGCATCTTAGAACTAAATAGTTTCTTCATCAAATAAAATTTATTTGAAGCACTAAGTTTTTCATATAAATTATCAAAATATTTCATTAACCCTACCGTAGAAGTCGCTTCTGTAATATATGAAGCCACAGTTGTTGTCAGGCTCAATCTTATAGATCCCAAAGCCTTTCTGTCAAGAATCTTCCATTCTTCATCAATCATCTTTGTAGGTCTAGACTTCTCATCCAATGATAAATACAAATCTCTTTGATACAGATAATCCTCAATCTGCATCTTCAATAATTGATAATTTCGGCCGTCAAACTTCTCTACCTTGTATTTGCTTTCTTCTGTCATTGCTGTAGTTCCCGCTCAATCAGAAAACCCTCTGTGAGTAAATCCGTCAACACACAAAACCATCAAACAAAGTTCTAATACAATTTTTTCATCAGAGGGGGCTAAATAATGAGAAAAACTCAATCTTCCATATCTAAAAAAATTAGCAACTTCATTGAGCAAAAAAGTGGTTCAAATAGAACTAGAATTTTCAGGGATCATTTTTTCCAATTTTCAGGTGATTCCATTTGTTAGATCCTCGCAAAGTGAAGAGGGGCCTCACCATCCTTTCACTACTACATCACGGTAGCCATTAATGGATGATTAAAACTTCAGTGATCACAGGGATCTTTGAGAGGAGAAAAATCAGTGATAATTTTAGTGCAATCAACTTTTGAGACGAGGAGTCATGAAAGAAGCTTTGTTTTTGCAGTCATGGTTGATTTGAAACTTGTTGGGTAGCATTGTTACTGTGATCTGATGTTTTTATAGGTTTAATGTTTGCAGTAATGGAAAAAAGGTTGAACTAGAGGAAGAAATGGAGTTGGAAGCAATCATTTTATGTTTTATAGCTTCTTGGTTGTTAGTTTTTTGCATGGATGAGGAAACAACTTCACAACTTGAAATTAGGGTTTTGATGGCTGTGACAGGGGCACATTTTTGTGTCCCATATGTCCTCTTGGGAATGGGGACAAAAAATATGCCCTCACTAGATGAGGACAAGTGGCGCTTTCAGATGCTAGGACGGGGAGATGGAGGAAAACGTACCCTAACTCCTGGGAGTTATCATCTGGTCATGTGAAGAACCTTAAGAGGGGATAAAGAGGGGCCCATTTTTATTTCCCCTATATCCCCTTGGGAATGGGGGAAAGAGGGATATAAAAATGTTCCCTCACCAAATGCTGTCATGTGTCAGTCATAGGATGCAAGATGGGGAAGGTGAGATAAGCCTGATAAGCCCTTAAGAGTGCTAAACTCGTTCATACGAAGAACCAGATGCAAGGGATGAGGAGGGACACATTTTTGTGTCCACTATGTACCCTTGGGAATGGGGAAAAGAGGGACACAAAAGCGCACCCTCACCAGGAGGTGACATGTGTCACTAAGAAAAATGACTAAGTACGAGAAACGTACCTTGCACGAGAGTGAGCTTGACGAAGCAATTCCTGAAGCTCTAGGTGGTCTTTTCTGATGAAGTTTTATATGATTTTGACTCCCAAGACCATTTAAAGAACAATGCGATGTGTTTTAGACCTCAATTATGCTTGACTATTAAAAAATTGGCCCCTTTTTCTTCGGGACAACAAGGCATGTATGCCAAAATTGAGCTGTCACGAGAAGCCATCAAGTCTTGTGAAAGATGTTATGATTCCACTATGTAGAGGATTTTTTAAGATTTCCAATGATTATTTCATTGCCTCATAAATCCTTTGTAGAAGTTCAAGTACTAATTTTGACTGCATGTTCCTCACCCTTGAAGAACCCGCTTTCACACCAACTGTTCCCAAACCTCCAAAACTTCCTTAAATATTAACAAATCACTTCCAACACCATAATAAATCTCCAATACCACCTCTTGATGATTATGGGCTTTCATATCCTTCTCGAAGGATGCACACCGGTCCTAAAAAGGTTAGAATTAGCCTTTCCAAGTCTATTGAAGAACTAGCCCTTGGAAGCACTTCACCGTATGCAATGAATGACCTTGTTACCTCATTTAAAACACTAGGGAAATATTTTTCAAACATTGAGAGGACCTACAAGGTTAGGATGAGCATGATACATAAGACAAATTGATCCGGAGAGGGGTTCGAGAAGACTCAAGAGCAAAATTTCAAATTTGGCTTAGTTGTCATGCTTGAAAGTTTGAATTTTTCATGCTACACATTTGCATGACAATAAGAGGATTAAGCCCTAGGCATACTAGGAAGTTGCCTAGGGTGCCAACAACTTAGGGGCGGAAAATTCACTGAATTTCCACAAGGTCTACAATTAGGAAATGTTGTTGATCCAATGTTTTATTGTTTGTAACGAATGCTATGGTCATTCTATATCAATCTTTAAATTTGAGTTATAGTAATATTTTATGTACATGTTAAGAATTTTTAAACAATTTGATTTTTTTATACTGTTAATGCCGGAAAATAAAAATCCCTTGGTAAAAATGATGAAACTCCTAGCCCTAATGAATACAATTACAAAATAGAGCATATATATTTTAGGAGATACAAAAAAGCCAATTTGACTATGGTATGGGTGGGATAAGTAAAACTCCTTTACCTTTGCATTCAATTAGGCTTTCTATGTCTCACAAAATTTCTCTAAGAGAATAAAAATGTGAAATTCGTGGAGAAAGTCTAGATAAGAATGAGAGAAACAAGAGGGAAATTTCTTCACGTAAATTTCAAAACATTGCATTATGTCTTCCATAGTCTAAGAGAGTTTATAAAATAGATTCGAGCCATTTAATGATAAAAAATGCACAAAACAATCAATGGGTTCTTGGGAAAATTTAAGATGAGTTTTATTGTTTTGGACGATATTTGAATGACTATTTTTTCTTCTTCTAGAATGCATTGGTTTCTATGTCAGTAGGGACGTCAATTGCAAAATAGTTATCACCATAAAAAATAAAGAAGTTTCCACAAATATGGAAGCTGGCCACGTGTACGAGATGATGGACATGAAGATTTTATTTTCAACTTCGTAGGGCGCTAAGATCTATTAATTCGATTTCGCTGTTGATAGAGACCGTCTTCTTTCTCCTCTCTTCCAAGATGTTGCTTAACTACCCATTTCTTTTTGTTTATTTGTTGAATTTGTGACCAATTCCTATATCTTTGAGCTACCGTAATTTTGTGTAGAGTTTCCATGCCTTTAAACTAATTTAGATTCGCATGATATGCTATCATATTACCTACTTATTTTGTACATAATTATACCATTTTCTTTTTTAATATATCCTCTATTTTTTCAAAAACATACAATATTAATTTTTATGTAAAAAACCTTACAACCCTTCCAAAAACAAACTCGTGGAATAGACCAAGACCAAAGCCCTGTACCTAAAGTAGAGCAAATCGATCAATTAAAACGCTCAAACCAAGCTAACATTGACCAACCCCTTTCAACTAGTCCACGAGTGGCCCATGACGAGAATAAGGTAACATGTTAAAAGTATGCAAGCTGGGTCATGTGCTTATTTTGAACGGTTCTTCCACACTCGAAGATTTGGATTATTCTCTCTAAAGAAGAGTCTTTTTTTCCTTTCTTGGCTTTCTATTTTTATGTCTCCATCCTTCGCTCAAGTTGGGGATAGTTTCCCTTCGAACCTTTACTAGCTGTTGGGCACATGAAGCGCGCCATGGGACCTTCTGGGCTGCAATTTGGGAAGTTTATTATCCATATATTTAGTTAAACAAAAGTTAAGAAATAAATGTATTCCTTTGTTTCTCCGTTCCTCTTGTGAAATCTTCTCGTATTTCTGGTGGTGCGGGACAAAAGAAGATGATTGAATTCATGATTAGGTTGGCAGATCTTCCCATCTAGGAAATTGGACGGCCACAGTAATTAAAATCGCAGGATCTTTAACATAACTATTTCACTCCCTGCTCGTGGCCGGAAGAAAAGAAATCAAAGCCAGCCTTATATCTCTGCATCTTCCAGCACAACGTGAGGCTAGGATTTAACGACCCAGGTAAACGGATCCAATGCTCGCTCACAAAACATTAACAGCAGCAATTCGCAATTTTTCTAATAAAAAATATATGGGTTGTTTAAATTATTAAATTTTATTTTGCGGAGGTCAGGAGTTCGAATCCCATTGTGTCTGGCCGGATAATACCCGCGTTTTATCGCTGTTTCTTACAGTCATCATATGCACAGTTGCTATTGTTGTAATTATGATTGTTGTCTTTTTCCTTTGACGGCTAGGATAAGTTTTTCTGCGTGTCCAGGGTTTTGGAAATTTTAAGATCGGGGATGGATGGCATTGTGCCTTGCATTACCTGCCGGCCGCTGTTTTATTGTAATAACATTTCGATGTAATTTTTGTCTCCTCTTTATTTGAATAGCAATATTGATGTCCATTACCAATAATTAAGTTTTAAAAATGTAAATCGCATCTTTGCGGCTAATCTTTTTTAGACTAAAAGATGAGTGAGGCAATAAAGTTTGATACTG
The DNA here is from genome assembly GCA_019776745.2 of Taxus chinensis. NCBI lineage: Eukaryota > Viridiplantae > Streptophyta > Pinopsida > Cupressales > Taxaceae > Taxus > Taxus chinensis. The sequence continues at coordinate 56,298,251 of CM034154.1, read as the reverse complement.
GATATTCTATCTATGCTAGGGTTAACAGCTGAGAAATGGTAGACGCTTTTCTATTCGGAGGAGATAGCGCCATGTATGACGGCATTTAAAGGAAAATTTGGAAAGGGCCTGAGGCCTGGGGTTTTGCTATAGAGGTCTTAATTTAAGTGCATGGAAGATAAAAACTAGGTCTTGCAGTGATTGTCTGAAACGGTGGAAGGGTCATTTGTAGTGCTATTTGGTGTCTGCTGCAGTAAATTTATTAGTTCCGTGCAAAAGGATTTAAGAGTGACTTAATTGGCGTTATGTGAGGAAGATGTCCGATACGGACCATCTCGATGCTGAATCTCAGGGAATTCACAACCATCATGGTTACTATGTGCACAGACAACCACATATGCCTGCTGCTCCTCAGGGGCATGTAGGTGGGCACCATGTGCATATACATGATATGCATATGCAAGGCCAGATTGAAGGGGCTGTACATGGACACCCTGAGGCCCAAGCTCAGGGAGCAGATCCAGGGCAACTTCACATGCATTATATGCACGAGCACGCCCATTCACTTCACCATAGTGATGACAATGGTATTGGGGACGAGCAGGATGAAGGCGGTGGTGACAATGATGGCATGGAGGCTGATATTCCCTCGTCCGGAGGTAATCTTGGAGATTCCCAGGTGATTGTACCTGTTCGGCCACAGGCAACTAATCAACTCACTCTTTCATACCAGGGAGAAGTATATGTCTTTGATAGTGTGCCTCCAGAGAAGGTAACTCTGTTTATCTAGCTTGATTGTTGTGTTCTATGTCCATATAAGAGAGGAAAAGAATGATTTGGATTGCTTCTATGTTTAGAGATTGTTATAAGCAGTGCATTTTCTTGGAAAAGTTTAGCTATGTTCCTTGAATATTGAAATCATTTAGATAGTTTGCTCCTGCACTACTTATTTTAAAGTACAGGATGACCTGTTGCAAATCACTTCAAAGCTTTTGGATAGTTTTCTGTGGATAAATGCTTTACTTTGTTTGCATATTCAATATGCTCTAATCTAATAACCACGATTATTAGTTTTTATCTCAGGTTTTTGTTTTAAATTTAAAGTGTGTTCTGTCTCCTCAATTAGCAGTTCATCTGTTTTCTGTTTTGCATATAGCTGTATTGAATCATGTCTTCAATAGTGAGTCTGGCGAAGGTTATATTCCATATATGTGCAGCTTGTTGTTTGGGAACTTCAGTGAGTATATGGTATTGAACGTGAATCAAACGAAGGACAAATTTAAAACCAGAACTTTGAGATACCGGCTTTCAATAATTGGCAACAAAGGTGATTAAGATCACAACAGTTTTGACACCTGGATCTTTTCAAGGAATAGTCATCTTTTTCAATATTTTCTTTATCGATGTGGTTGTTCACCTTTCCATGGAAATGGAACTTCTTGTACAATGCAAGTCATGGAAGAGAGAAACAAAGTTTTTTGCTTTAATCTATTTGAATTTTTGATCGTTAATGCTATTGGCATCTTGTTGAGTCTGATCGTTTGATGTTTGTTAAACAGGATAAAATTCAAGACAAATTAAAATTTTTCTAGTTCTTTGCTTAAACACACGCCATGGGTTGACTTTAGCAGATCTTTTTGGTGTTAAAAAGGTCTAATTATGTAGATTGCAAGCACAAAGGAGGTTATGTGGAAAAGTGATATTAGTAATTGTGTTACGAGAATTGACGAGAGTTTGATGTGATTCCTCACCATTCCTGATAAAACATACATCAAACACTCGAATATAGTTAATCCTTGAACAATTGAGCAGAAAAGTAGCTAGTAGTCATCCTTTTTGTGATGCAAAGAAGATTCGGCTGAGAAAGGGTGGGGCCTTTATTAGAATCTCATGAATATTTACCCTGTGTGCATGAAACAATTATGTTGATTTTCATTTCCAGCGAGTTAATGTCTGATAGAAACTCATAAAGCATATCGAGGAATTTCCTAAGAGACTAGTTGCAAGGAGTTACAAAGAAGTATAATAACCTGACATAAAGCAATGCATAACTCAAAATTGAAAGAATGGATAACTCAAAATTTAAAGAATGGAAGGCTTTCAGATCCTCAAAAGATACACATGGAATTTTAATTATATCAGCATTACATCAAAAGGAAGAAACAAGGGTGAAAGTTGCTGCTACTGTATATAACTAATCTATTTTGCAGTGAAAATAATTGGTTTTATCATTGATATTGATCGTAATTCTTACAATCCTGAATCTTTTGATACCACTGTTTTGAAATTTGCAATGAACAAGAACCTGTTGTTAGGGAGGGAAAATCCCTTCACCCAAAATCTGAAATTTGAAAATTTGGTTGAAAAAGTCTTAAAATAGTGTTGAATTCTGCTAGTAACAACAAATCTATGGTTGTTATAAATATGAATTCTAAGATGCCTTTTAACTTGTCATTATTTTTGTAAGTCCTTATGACATCTGAGATTCTTTGTAACTCCCTCATCTATTCTCTGTAACTGTTATGTCATGATTCATTGTAACTTCTTCTTATTGCCTTCTTTGAATTTATGTAACTCATATGACATTGTCGTCAGAAATAGCTGTCTTTCTCATATGGCCCATATATTTGAACACACTTTCCAATAAAACTAAACAAAAGGTTTTCTTTTCACCCTAAATACAAATGAGGATCAATAAAAAAATACCCTCCTTGAATTGCTTTGTCCTTGAAGAAGTTTGTAGAGCTGGATGCTGAAGAATTATCCAAGTCTTTTCAACAACTTTTGAGCTTCTCCTTCTTGTGGAGAACATCGTGTCCTGACCAAATGCCCAAAGACTATAATCGAGAAGGTTCTTCAGAAATAAGTTATTCTAGGAACATATCTTGTAATAGGTCCATGAGAAGTTTTATTATTTTGTGTATGTTTCTTCGCCACATATAAGAAAAGAACAATTTCTCCAATTTTTACCTCCCAAGGAATAAGTACCACACCATAACCCACTCCAACAATAGATCCAAATGCTTCTCCAATTGTACCTGCATTAAATACTTGTAAGTTTGTAACTGGCAAGATCTAGAAGAGTCTTCATTTGTCCTTGTTTAATAGTTGGAAGGACAAATCCCTAATATGCAACCAATATTTTTAAGCAGCATGCTTTAACAAAGTACTGCCCATGGAGGTTGATTTATAGCTCCACTGCATTTTTCTTTGGACAATAAAGAAAGTGCTCGAGTTGCCTTTGCTTTAATCTTAGCTTCTCAATTTGTTGTAGAAAGAAAAGAGATCCGATGAATAATATTTCCACGTAGTGAATTGTCTCAATGAATGCATGATCAACTGGCACACAGCATACTAATATTTCTGGTGCATTTTCTGCATGTTGCTTTTCCTTGATGGTCCGTTTCCTCAGCATTCTGGTTAATGTTGGAAATTTGGAATAGTATTATATAGGAGAGCTTCGTAAACAGTGTCCATCTAAATGATTAGCTGGAGTATTTATTCCCATCTTTTTAGCACATGGAGACTTTGCTAGATAAATCAAGGGTATAATTGCATCTCTAGCAACCACTTCAAGAGAATATTGACTGCACCGATTCAGTAAACTTTCAGCTACATCTTTGTTATCATCCTCATTTTTACAAGGAGTAACATTAAGGGCTGGATCTTCACAAACGAATTCATTGACTGGACTAATTCCACCCTTGCTTGTAACTTACATTGTAGACCCTTCAAGTTCCACAAGTTACCCTTTTTATATCTTCTTTGTAAAGATCACATATGTGGTAACGCGAGAATTGCCTCCAAAATCCTAAAAATGATATTTGCATGGAAATTAGCATGGTAAAGGGAACGGGTTTAGCAATGAGTGGCCAGGGATGGGGACAGGTCCCTGCAGAATATTCAAAAAAATCTGCCATTGTTAGGGCTTCTCTCGTCATGACAAGAGAGTAGATCACCGTTTTTCTGAACCAACATAACCTTTTTCTTATGTCTGTAAAAATTCGACCATTCTAGGCATGAAGCTGTGCAACTTTGTGGAATGTATCGTCACCGACTCACCAGTGATGCTTAAAGTGTTGCAAAATTACCTTTCGAAATATTTGTTAGATTGCATGGATTCCCAAGGAGTGCTACTTAAAATCAGGACCACTAGATTCTTGGGTCACGTTTGGAGAATATGGTGGAAGAATTTAGGCAGCATGTTGCAGTATAGTTTGAATATTCAAAAAAATCTGCCATTCTTAGGGATTCTCCCATGATGACAAGAAAGTAGATCTGATACCACTATTTCGAACCAATAAAACCTGTTCTTATGTCTGTAAAAATTATACCAGTCTTGGCATGAAGCTATACAACTTTTTGGAATGAATTGTCAATGCCTTATTAGTTTTGTACAGAATACCACTGTTTCTGCATTAATTAATATGGTGTCCAAAATCCAGAGTGTGTGTGGAATTTTGGTCATTAGAGAATTGTAAAGAAATGTCTACAAAGATAGATTATAGAGGTCATTGCAGCAGAAATTGTTGCACACGAAAAGTTAATGTGATATATCACCATACATTTCCAAAGGCATCTAATGGCCTTGTCATGTTCAAGTCAGAATTACAGGAAGATTCACAAGTAAGATGCATATACACACTGGTTCTTGTTTCTTTTAAATCTCCACATCCACCCATTTTCGTCTAAGCATGCAAGTTGCTATTTAATTATGTGTACGCACAAAATTATGTGGGTTGGGCTCTAGAGTTATTGGCAATTCAAATTTGTTTTGAAGGCGAGTTTTGTATGAGTGAAAATAAAGTTATAGGGATGTTGCCCTTGATCGATTGATATTTCGAGTGGATGAGGCATTGAGGAATCTCTTCTAGAGGTATATGGGTTGTGTGGCAATGGTTAAGGTTGAACTTGCTTTGTCACAAACAAATTAGTCTAATGATCTATAAACATAACTTTACATGTTGAAATCACACATAAGGATTCAAATACTCTTTTTTTTTAATTTGAGAGAGGCAACTAATCTTCCAATGATTCAGTCTAATGCTGTTAAAAGCAAATTATTGGTTAGCCTTATATTCAGGTCTCTTAATTTAAACTTGGCCAACAACTTTATTTGTATCGACAAAATATTCACCAAGTGTTTTTTCAGAATCTTCACGATGACAATAAATACACCTGAACTTTTCAACACAATGTAAAAAGACTAGGTGGTTCCCAAATCGCTCAATCCTATCAACATGAAAGATTCTCATATTGTTCATCTGAGGGCCTCATCACTTCTTGGAATATTGTCTTGATTTTGGTTTGAGAATTCTTCCATTATATGAGCATCTATATAATTTTGCCCATTATAAAATTTGATGGCTCTTGGAAAGGCATTTTTATTTCGATATGAATGTATTTCCTTGTGTATCTTAGTAAAGATGTGTTATTGGTACTTTGGTCTTGCTATGTATGTTGTGGCAATGATTAATGCATATGGATATGAGCCGTATGAAATGTAGCTGCAAATGTACAACACAATTTTCTTGAGTATAGTTCAAGAGTTCTTCCATTATATGAAGAAGAAAGAAGAACGAAAAATATTATTGTAATCATATCTGCGAGACCTAATGGTCTATGGGACCAAGAGTATTACAACTTTCGCCTCAAAAGAAGGGGCTAAAAATTAGGTCAATATTGTTTCCTTATGCAGTCTTGTTCTTTCCCTGTTGATTTGGAGCATGATTTCGCCTAGCTTTTTAAATATCTGCTCTTTGAAATGCTCTTGTAGAGTCCACCTTGAAGGTCTCTATACGACTGATCCAAATGTTATTATAGTTAGGCCATTCCATGATGAAATGTTTCTTTGTCTCTAGCATAGTTACCAGGTTCGGCCGGATTTGTATGAAATCCGGTTCGAACCGTATTTTTTGAAGCAACCGAATAAATCCGGTTCGGTTCGGTCTTTTTTTTGCAAGAAATTTTTTTTTTCCTTATTTGCCATTTTTGGAAAGGGTCCGGGAAGATGTAGCAGCAAAAACTTGCATGTGCCATAACTTTCATTCTGTGGCTCTGTTTTAGGTGTCGTCTCCTCTAAAAGTATATATTTTCTCGAGCTCTACGCATTGATGGCAATATTTTTCTTATTTTCATAAAATCCATTTTTGTACCTTTTTGGACCAAGCAACTTCTTGCAATCTTTTGAAAGAATCATTATGATGATGATGATTATGGTAGATGGATGCTTTTTTGTATGATTTGTCTATATATAATGATATAAGTATACAATAATATAAATTTATAATAATACAAGTATATATATTCCGAACTGGATTTTTCCGAATTTTTTCGGATTTTTTTGAGAACTCCGAATTTTCGGATTTTTTTGCCCTTCCGAATTTAATCGGATTTCTGAACCTGGTAACTATGGTCTCTAGTGCTCCTGTGCTACATATTACGCATATCCTCTGTTCCCAATCTTAAATTCATGTGAAACCAATCCTTATTTTGGCTTATGAGAATCTTCAGGTTCCAATTGATTTCTGCCCCCGTATACTCCTCATAATGGTCATTAGCAGGGTTAAATTCATTGAGGTAGCACTGACATTTACTACTTAAATTTGTTCGCCACATGGCTTCTCTATATTTTTTGTTCACATAAATTTTGAGCTACGAGCATCTATAGAATTTTGTCCATCTTAAAATTTGAAGCCTCGTGGAAAGGTATTTTTATTTTGATACTATTGCATTTACCTTGTGTATCTTGTGAAAGATGTGTGAATTGTATTTTGGCCTTTCTATGCGTGTTGTATCAATGATTAACACATATTGGATGTGAGCCAACTGAGATGTAGCTGCAAATGCATAACACATCATATGTTCAGTCAATTTGGAAATATGACACCTTGTGCATGAGAGTAAGTAGCTCAGTGAGAAACCAGTTGAGGATGATTCACCAAGTTAAACATTTTGGGCTATTTTTTGTCATTCAGTTTTTAACCATTTTGTCAAGTTAAATTCATTGGGTGGCATTATTTATTAAAAACATTAGTTTATTTTATATAATTTATGCTTAACTTGAACGCTTTTTCTAGGTTTTATAAGTGTTAATTATGAATTGTATTTGTTTTCTAGAATATTTGTGTATCGGATATGTATGTTGTCTATTTTTTAATATCCAAATACTTTCCAAATGCATTATATTAATATAATATAGCTCATTCTTAAATATTTCCTCATAATTTGACCTTGGTTTTGTTCAATTGAGTGTATATTTTAAGAAAAGTCTTTTTTTTTGGATAGTCTGGATGAATTTCAAGTCAACACGCATAGATTTTTTGGCAAATATTTGTTAAACTTGACATCGTTTTGTAAAATGTTGGTGTTTTTTTTTACAATAACAAGAACTATTTATAAATATTTGGCGAATAGAAGTGATATGAGAATTCTACACTTACGATGACACTGTGCAAGCCTATTCTTTGATGTCTGTGATAGTCACTATTGTTTTTAATCTATAGGAAAGGGTTAGAAATGAAATTACTGTGGCTGATGACCAAATTGGTTTGTAATGAATATATTGATTTCATCATCCATATAACTAAAAATAGCATACAAAAGTTATATTCGTAAATGTATTTATTTACATCCATAGTAAACAAATCTAATAAAACCATTTATTTACATCCATAGGAGACAAATCTAATAAAACTATGTATAGAATATGGGCAAATTAGGCCAAATAGCGTAAAAAAACAATGCAATGTGTTGCCAACATTAATATGATACAAATTTATGGCAAATATGCCCCCATAGAAAGTATCAAAATTAGATAACCCTAAGTTTTGAAAATGTATGCAACAAATATTAATTGCTAAAAAATCCTTGGTCCAATCCTGTTGGCATATAATTTTGCACATATGCAAAATATGTCAACAGTGTGAAGGGGACAAAGTCCCTCCACAATGATGGGTGAGGTTGCCCTTATTGAAAACCAAAATTTTCTTTACAACTATACATTCAAAATAGTGTTTTTTGGGGGTTTTATGGAAGAAAAGAAGTAGATGAGAAGAAGGAAAGAAAAGGAGTTAAATAGAATGTAGGAAAGAATGAACGAAAGTGAGAAACCGTCCCTGCAAGATTAAGCAAATGCATATCATAAACTCATATACACCTTAGAAGACATCATATCCATATAGGGTAAGAGTTTTCACATTCATTAGACATAAGAATAACAAATGCTGAAGAAAAGGAAACACATATAAGATACAAAGCTCTCCATAAATGCTCCTTTATTCCTCTTCAAATAAGAACACAGTTTCTTACTATCTCTCTACAAACATTATTTCTCCTTGCTCTCAAAAGTCCCTTTACAAATGAACTCTAACTTGTTTTTATAACTTAAAAGCTGGTTACAAAGTAGTTAGGGTTTTTATGACATCACTTTTAGGGCACAATTAGGTCACATTATAATGTATATCGTTATTTCAATAAAGTAAAGTCACTTTATTAAAATAACAAAACTTTATCACATAACTGACCTAATTATAATTATTTATTACAATAATAAAGTGGCCACATGTGGACCCCACTTTGATAATGACATGGCAAAACAAGACACTGACACATGGATTCAATCTGACACTTAGGATTAGTGCCTTCTCCATTGGGCCAAGAGTCCGCCTATCACACTTGTAGGAGAAATGAACCCATTGTTTACCAAGGGCAACCAGAACAAAACATTGAAAATATTATTTTGAGAAGCTTGGATCCAAACATCTAGCCATTTTGAACTTTTTGTACTTTTTAAGTGATTCCAACAGCTTTGATTCTTCAGGAAAGTTGTGAGGCGTGAGACAAGTTTCACAGATGACTTGTACTTCCAAAAATTTATTAGGAAATGCATGAAATTGCACCATTCTCTCTTCTATTTTGACAAATAAGTTTTGGAGTTTGATGAGTTTATCAAGCGAATCAAGGCCAAAGCTTACCAAAAAAACATATTGATTTTTGATCAGATTGGAAAATTCCTCCTTCAGAAGTTGTGTTGAGCTCCTCCGATTGTGCTCATTGACAAAACTGCAAGGGATCTTTTAATGAATTCTCGAACGACACACATGATTGTTTCTCCTTTGCTTTTACATCATCGAATTGAGCTTGAACATCAATCATCACCATCTTTTTGTATTTGGAAAAGTTCAGCCACTCGATATGAAGACCACTTTGATTGAATGGCATAATTCCCTCATTGACAAGGGATGAGAAACCCATTTGCGCGAGTTATTGAATATCTTTTAAATTTTATTGAGAGTGCTTGTATTAACTTTGAGAGGCTCGTCAAAATATATGATAGAATCCAGATAAGCATGGATCGTATCATATATTTTCATTGCTTCATCAATCACTCAAAAATCCTATATCATCACATTATCGATCCATGCCTTAGTTGCACGACCCATATTATTAATCTCTTTTGAAAGTACAAGGGCCTCTTGATCAAACACTGCTAGTACAATAGGGATGTGAACAATGGAAGAGATTGAATTGATTAGATGATGGACATATGCAACTAATTGTTGATTTTCTTCTTTAAGTTGATAGTCTGAAGCTTATATTTCTCCATCCATTGTAGAACCATATCAACTGATTCACGAGCATGAGGCACATCATTTTCCATGGTTGATTTGCCAAACATCACTCTAGAGACTTAATGGTCCTCGACAGTCATTTCTCTTTTGTCTTTATCAACATTCGACGTTGCTATGTCAGTGTATTGAGCTCCATAGTCATTGATCGCGACCTTGGCAATGACTTTAGACCTTTTGGGAGTGCTGGAATTAGTCAATGATGCAATGGCCCTCAAGATCAATTGTAATTGGTTTGACTATCCTCTTCCTCTTTTTGATTTCTCCATGAAGCCAAGAAGGAAATTCTTCAAGTAGTTCGCCACCTAGGATCCTTACATTTGGTGGGAATTGTTCGAGCATTGGGTGCATGTATTCAGATTTAGGAGGTGCCCTTATAAAATCTTCATATTGAAGATGAGGAAATGTGACAATGTCTTCATGGTGAGTTGGAGAAGGTTGCAAAGTATCTTTATGAAGAGATTTAGGCGAATTAGAGATCTGAATTACTAGGACTTGCACTTGATCCGATACCACAAATTGGAGGGTGGTAATTTCAATCAACCCTTGAGAATCATTGTGAGTTGACGAATGATAACTTGATTGTGATATTCCAGAAACACGTTCTTTTCCTTCCTCTATCTCCTTTGGTTGCTCAAGTTTATTTGTTGTTGAAGCTTGGTCCTGTGATAACTTGGATCTCCATTGTTTCTTACTTGTTTGGGTGTATGATGAGGCCTGTATTGTGAGGTGGGAGGATGAATGAGTAGATTGCACAATTCTCTTCTCGCTTTGATTACTGATTGGCCTTTGGTCCTCTTGTGTATATTTTTTTAACAATGAATTGAGCCAAAGCTAAATCATACCAAGCAAGACTTCTCTTGATCACTTGTTGGATTCTATCATCAAGTGATGTGTCATCCCGCTTGGACCAATTGATATTAGCAAGAGGAGATGATGCAATGGAATCATATTTAGGATCAATCATATTAAGACCATTATCATTGAATCCTTGAGGGACTTACTTTAATCTGAATGCAGTTATCTGATCTAAAGTCATCCTGGAGTAATAACAACGCCGAACTTCAAATTCATCTTCACAACCGGTCAAAAAGTCTTCCACTTCTGGGCGATGTCTATATTTAGGCCCTAGAACCCTTCCTGTAAACCCACATATAACAAATTCCCATCTCCTTACAAATGGGTGCAAAGTCATGATGGTCATCTCCTTATCCATTGATTCAACCATGTGGAAGGATGGACATTCGTACACACAAATTGAAATTGGGAAATAGGTACCGGGACAATGTTTTTTCCCAAGAAGCAGTTCACTGATGCCAGTTGTTGTGAAAGTTCCATGAGAACCCATTTGTCACTCATGTACTTGTGTAGCTTATAAGAAAGTGGGAAATTGAATGAACCACAAGCGCCATCGTGAGATCACTTCTTTAGCCTGCTGCAAGAGTCTCTCTTGTGGTCTATTTGTGAGCATCCTGATAACATAGAAGAGAAAGGCGTTGTTAACACGACGAAAATGATGCGAACTTGCTTTAAACTCCATTTGTAGATAATGGTTTCAAGACCAGTAAAAATTCTTCTTCGTGCTACTGCATAAACTAGCTAGGAGGTCATATAAAAACGACCAATCATCTTTACCTCAACCAATTGCTTGTGCAAAGTATCATTAATGATTGTGGTCCAATCTCTGTAAAGCCTTTGATCCAGAATTACACAGATAAATTTATACATCCACGGTGGAAAGTAACGTGCAGAGGGGATGTCAAAAACTCTGCTCAGCAAAGTGATCATGTCTCCAATCTCGTCCTAGAACTCAATGCAAGGCAATTCCTTAGGAAATAGGTTAGCATGTGATCACCTGTTGACTAACCAGTTTTATTTATCACTTTAGAGCATTTTGCTGGGTCTTCATCCCAATACTGTTGTGCAGACTCTTTAGTGATTTCAGCATTCTCTTCATATTCCAGAATTCTAAGCAATTCTTCAATATGCTCAGGTGTAACCAATAGGGTGGGCTCGTTATTGCAGTTGAAATTCCTCTTTTCTCAGGATCATAGTGCTCAACACAAGTGATGACGAGCTCTGGACATTGACTGAAGACTGGAAGGGCTACTGCTTGCGGCAAACCGTTGCGGTATAGGCGTTGTGAGAACAATATATGGCCTTTAGATTTTGTCCTATCACAAAATTCACTCATATTAACATGACTCAAATTGGTGTCAATTATATGGTCATAATCAGAAACCAGTGCAAATAAGGGTATGCTGCCTTGAAATTCGTACTTTAGCGTTGATTTGTTTGATGTTGACATTATTAGGCAATAGTAAGAGAAAAGCAAATAAAAACACAATTTTTACTGTATCGGGTCTCCGTCTCCAAACTCTCCGCAAAAGACAAGAAAACAAGATTTTATTCAATTTATGTCTTTTACAAACCCTATCTTGTTTTAAATCAAGCAAAAACGAAAAATATTTTACAATTTCAATTTTCCGCAATTTTGCTTAATTGCTTTCTCTTGGTGAGCTCTCATTAAATCATTCTGCCTCATGAATTTATAGGATGATGTGTACAACTTTTTTGTTGCTGGATTCCTCCATTTATTTTCTATCCACAAATGAATTCTGGTGCATCCTTCGCCATTTTTTCATTTTCTGCAATTCGTCTGAGCTTCTTCTTTTCACTGGCCGTGTGAGTATTTGAAGCTAAGTAATTCTTTGCCAAGAAAACATATTGCAACATAGGTTCTGTTATCGCCAAATCACTGCACCCCCCGAATGGCCTGAAGGTGAACACGACATTCGGTTTGATTGAGCAACATGGGATCACCTATAAAGTTGTGGAACTTGCGACCTGAGGTGAACCTTCGGAGAAGGCCGGTTTCCTCTTCCTAAACTAAGCACCACACTACTCCTAATGCAAGAAAAATGGCTACCTAGACCTATACTAACATTTCAAGGGGATTAGGGAGAGAGATTTGCAAGAAATAAAATCTAAACTTAGAAGTGGTGATGCACCAAGAAAGAGTTTTTGCTTGCCAGACAAAATTTTGGCTTGCCAATGAAGAAAAATGAACATGTGAAGAATGAACACGCATTACAAACCAAACCGCATACAATACTTCATTCCTTGAACAAGCATAGTAACTTCTGAAACTTGCAATGGAAATCAAAGTTGCACAGTGTACTTGCAGACACGAAAGAGGCATAATAGATCAGCAAAACGATGCAAGGACAAAAATTAGCCACAAAACATAATTTATTGCTCTAAGCACTTGCACAGTGCATCATTATAGCAGGATGAGGCAAAAGTTGCCATTACAATTCTTGGAAGAAAGGCTTGTGAGCCTATAAATTCACAACTCAGCTTGTGAAGAGAGGGGAAGCTTGGAAAATGTCTAACCTCCTTTGGAAATGAGCACCCCTTTACATTTTATAAAATTGCTTGAGCTGAGGAGAGAAAGAAGGAGAAACCCTAGAATCTAGGAAAGAATGTAGCAAATAATTAACCACTGTTGTCGGCCATGCTTGCTGCATTAATTGCAACTCCACCTTCCCGGCACCATTCATGGAATGAAGAAAATCTTGCAATTCTAGAACACCAAAACTGTTGAAAATCGATTTTTTGATAATTCCATTGTGTAGCTCACACTCTCCCGATTCCAACGACTACAATTTTGTAAAAAACGGGTAACCGAGGAGGAAGTTGTGGTCTCTTGAGTGAAAGTCACTTTTTAGGGCCTCCTGGGAATTGTGCTTAACCAACCTGCTTATATATGCTTTCGTAAATTCAAATTTTGAATTTACCTCCATTTAATTAAAATATAATATTTTAATAATTTTCCATAAACACCTTACATCCCTGAAACTTACTTTTGGAGGGATCTTAACGTTGAATGGTTTAATGACTCGCCAGCCAGCTCACTGAGCTGGCTGGCAAGCTATCTTTATGCATTGTATGACGGCTTACACTTTCCATTATGACAGAGTTCTTCGGTCTACGTATTGACTTCCTCGAGCACAAAAATAGCTCATCTTGCATTTATCTCAGTGTTTCGTATTCATCTACCGAGCTAAATGCCATGTTGCATTGATAACATCGCCGACTCTATTTGGTTGACCACCTTTAACGTTTTTCATTAAATGGCCTTATGTCAGTTCAAACACCCCACGATGATTTGAACCCATGTTGAATTTGCATTGGTGAACGAAAATGGCTCATTCAGGCCTTTGCAACTCAATTGAGCGCTTGACTCAACATTACTCCTAACTCGACGGTGACTCGGGATTGACCAATGTAATGAACTCAAAGTCAAGTTTGAACTAATTGCCATGAAGAACGAGTCTGTTGGGGTTTGTTTCGCCCTTAACTCGACGTGACTCAACATTTCTGAACCCGAAGTTTGAAATTCAGATTTCGGAGTTTCAGACATTTCTTCGCATTTCATCAACTTGTTTGGGCAGTTTTCGAATTGATCACCCCCGAAAGTCCGAACCCTACTTGGCTCCCCAAATCACGACTCGCCATGATATCCCCGAAATGGGTGAGTTCCACTGAGCTTAGGAAATGACTTGGCTACTCATTATTTGAGCTTCATCCTCACCAACTCGTAGCTACAAATTCCCCGAACTTCGAAGCAATATTTTCCTTAACTCCGAAGTGTGTTCCTTTGATCGAGCTATATCCTTCGAGCTTCCAAGTTGAGTTCAACGATATCTTGCTCCAGAACGCTCATGATGATCACCGTTCCTGAGTGACAAGGGCCCTCCATGCGGCGTTGGACATGTAATCTCAAAATTTGATTGCCAAGCTCTTACTCAAGGCTCTGAAACCTCGACATTTCACTCGCCACGACTTACCTGATCCAATGGACTCGATTTCAACTCTGAAGACTTCGTTGCTCGTATAGCTCGGCCCATTTCACAAATAACCAGCTAACCCTTAAGAGCTCTCAACTTGACCGATCAAGCACCTATGATCCGTCAAGACTTGGGTCTGCCGTTCTTCCGCAATGTATCCATGTAAGACGTCACCTGTAGACTACGTCTTGCTATCCTGGGCTCGTGATCCCCAAACTCACCTGAGCACTCCTCGGCATACCTGTGAGCTCGTCTCAAAACAATGACTCACTGCATCGTGGTCCGATCCCATGGGCTTTTCTGTTGATGACTTGATTCCATCAATGCTGAGTTCGAACCAACGCACCTACTTGTAGCTTATTCCACGAGCTCCTCCATGTACTCGGTTAGTTTGCCAAAATTCTCATGAATCTGTATTTCAGCCTTGATGGAGTTCGTCGAACATGCACTTCAAGCCCCTTGAGCTATCTCATCTGAGGTGTAGGATCTCTACAATGAGATTTTCCACAAATTCGAACCCGATTCCAATGGATCTGACGGCTCTGTGACCTGGGTGGAGCTACCTATTGCAGTACACTCTGCGAACACCTTTCACGGGCTCATAATTCAATCCTCCGAATTCCGTTCCAACGGTCGCTTTCAACTCGCTTCATCGAGTCTACTTCCAAGCTCTCATCCATCCCTCTCCATGAGCACGTGAGCTACTTCCATGACGAGCCATCCCTTTCGCTATATGCAACGAGTTTGATATCCCGAGTATCCCATATGCCAAGTTCATTCCTGTAGCGTCGAGATCGATCTCCCAACTCCGAAACAATGACTCGCCTTTCTAAGATAGGTTCGCTTTTGACCCACTCGACTTTGAGCTCACCTCACTAGCTTTGCCCCGATTTGTTTCTTACGATGACCGAGCTAAGACCATAACTCGGCTTATCCAACATGTCGGCTCGAGCCTTTCTTCATGCGTGCAAAACTCATTGCTGAGCTCTCCATACGCTCTATGAAATATCCCTTGTGGGATACCACTTAAAAATGCACAAAATATTGAAAATTTGCAGCCTAATAAAATACTCATTTTTGCAGATTTTTACAATAAAGACAGCGAACTAAAGAAAATTAAAATCTCCCAAAATATCCACTCGAATTACTTGAAAATTTAAAGAGAGCTTGATATTATTATAAAGGACATTAGAAAACTGTTTTTGGAATTTTACAGAAATTAAAATGCTGCCAGGAAATTATAGTGTGCCTAGACAGCTAGAAAACTTCTAAAATTCGTAGTGCTCCAAATACATGAGCAAAATTTATGAGACTTTGGAAATAATGTTAACAAATACCCGAAATGATATTTCAACCTTCAGATCTGAAAATGGCTGACTGGAAAACCCTCCAAATAAAGGCTGCAAGTCGACTAGCTTGGAAAAGGGTTGGAAACTGATGGAGACGCCTTCACAGTGATGCTAAGCCCTGCCCAAATGGCTGCCATAAATCTGATCTGAAAGCCCTTTGGTTATCTTCCCCAAATGCCCCCAAAACCCTCAAATCCGTCCTCTGAAACCTCTGACAAGATCTCTGTAACACAACCTAGAAAGCGGCTCCAAAATGACAAACTAGGGTAGATCTCTTACTACTGAAGAATGCCCTACTAGCTAGGGACGGGTCTCTCACCACCGAAGCTAGGGTCCCTGTGGGATTTCACTCCACAAGCTGAAGATGCGCAAACATCAGTTGCACGTGAAGGAGAATAAAATGTATGCAAAAAGTCCCTTTTCCTTTCTCCCCCAGCTCCTTATATACTTCCCCAAGGCAAAAGAGCCCCAATAAACCCTAGACACATTTCTTTCCATGGAGGGGCCAATAAAATAAAAGTAACTTAAGGTACTTTTTCCTGTTTAAGTCGCCATGGTCCAAAGTGACCCCCAAACGCAAAACTTGAATATTAGGACCATACGGTCCCTTCCCAATAGGTCCTAGTGCCCACAACCCCTTGGGTATGACCACGGCTTGGACTTGACTTGACCCTTAGGCCTTTGGCGTAGGAAAGGGGACCTTACACTCTAAGTCCATGTTATGAGTATGAATCCAACACCGAGCCATTATCCACTTTGCATCTACGAGCTCAAAACTAAGCCAACCTGTGATTAGCTCGTCCTCAGTTGACATACAAGCAATATGCTAATTCGGCTTTGCCTTCATGACTCGCTATGGCTACTACTCAAAGTTCCTCACCATCCTTTGCACTACGATCCACTTACTCTGCATAGTTTGACTTCGTGCATGGTTGTGAGCTCGCCCTTGCCTCACACGAGCTTGACGAGTTGTCGATTAGTTTGCCAATATCTACACCACGGCCGAGTTGGCCTTACTACAAAGTCCACACCACCACGCCACTGTCGAGTCGCCACATGTAGATTCAACAACCGAAGTGAGCTCGTTCTAGAGCTCGCTCCTCGCAACTCACACTAGTACATGTCAGCCGGCTTAGCTCGTGCCCCTTTGTGACTTGTGCTGACAAATTTTCAAGTCTTGCATTGACCTTTCTTAAACTTTTTGAACCTTTCTGTGAAAAAGTGGGTCATAGAAGTGTGATATGATGCCTGAAAATTTGTATGCCAATTTCAACCGTGTTTTACTTGAGTTGGGTAAGTGTGGGCCCTTCCAAAGGCAATTTCCTTGTTCCGAGCGAAACTCGAGCTTCTAGGACCTGGGAAAGAGAAGAACAGTCCAAGATGATTATAAACACTTATCAAAGCTTGAAATTGTCCCGATAACCCTGAAATCTTCACGGAAGAATTTTCACTATCAGGGTATTATCTATTGTCCATTTTTGCCCGAGGGAGCAAAAATGGATAACAGGTTCTCTCTATTTCCTTGATTAAATCTAAGTTTGTTGCCTATCTCTCTTCGTGACGTCTGACACATTTAAAAAAAAAATATGCTGGCACTCCAATGCAAATAATGGGCCTTTGTCTTCAAACAAGTCATGCCTTTGCCTTCTATCTTTGTGTGGTCTCAATTTCTGATATGCGGGCCTATTATCAAATATCCAAAGCTTTCTTGGAACATGCAGTGTTCAAAATACATGATATTTAGCAGATCTTGCAATCATTTATTCTTTATCACCCGTAACTTGACTCCTCCAATGTGCGTGGTCTGGCAACATATTGTGTGAGCTTCTCCTTCAATACACAGACCTGTTATTTATCCTTGCCAGCCGGATTTCTTTGTAAACCTTTGCAATAGCTCACTGTAGGCGCCTCCAAGCAAGCCCATTTATTCAGCAAAAGTTATATTTGTTTGGCTGCAAAAATTATGCACGGTGCATGGTGTTAAAAATTCAGCAGTGAGAATAATGAGTTTTGTCTTCATGCAGGTCATGTTTTCTTCTTTTTCCACCTCCGTGTGGTCTTCAAAAGCTTGGTGCCACCATAAACTGAGCTTTCAAACTATATGCAGGTCGCTTTTTTCTTCTAAAGCCAACATGGACTCCTTTTTGTATGCAGATCTGCTCTCCACCTAAACCACCCACGTGAGCTCCTCAAAACACACACAGACCTGTTTGTCCTTAGGTGCCAACGTGCTGGTTCTTTCTTCTTCTTCATGGATGGGCCTGCTATCCTCCTCCAACTTGCTCAGTCTTCCTTTCATTGACTGACCTGCTTCTATTTTAATGCGGAAGCGTGCACAATCTCCAAAGCGTGAGCTCCTCCACTCATGCGCAGACCTGTTGAACATATAGACTTCTAATAATTTCTATTTATTATAACCGCAACAACAATGTTTTAGATACAAATTGTTTTGCTTCTTTAATGCGGAAAGGTTCTTGGCCAGGTGTTTAACACAAAACCGTATCAATTTAATAGTCTTTCGCCATATTGCTTCGCTGCCAACCTTGGATATCTTTTCCTAAATGTGTTGATTGCTGCGCTTATTCTTGCTGGGACTGGCCGCCTCTTCCTCACAGGATCTTATTTGGATAGTGCAAGTCTTCTATTTCTTCACGAGAAGTTTGAGTTGTGCACTCTGGGAATGATAAAAGAGGTTGAAACTAAGTAGAAATTAATGATCAATCAATTTCCCGTAATAACTACCTCCAGAATTTTGGGAAGTGGGAATTAAATGCGGGAATGGAGGAATGAAGAAGTTGAGAAATTTAAACATTTGCCAGTGCGGAACGTGGATGCATGGGAAAACGGGAAAGTGGAGAAGTTTGTCCATTTTGCCAATTTGGCTTTACCGTGGACATATTTTTAAAAAATATTTCTAACATGGGTGAATATGGGCAACTCTTCATCTTTGACCATCACCAAAATGTTTCGAGTGGTGAAATGGGAGTGAATGCCCACTTGACTGCACTTCGATATAAAATTTAATAAGTAATTAACTTTAGTTAATTAAAGTTTGGATAATTAATAATAATAATATCAATTCAATTATTTAACACTAAATTATTAATAATATTAATTAAATTAATGTTATTAATAATTAAGTTTAAATAATTAAATTAAAATTATCAATTAATTATTTTGTGGTGGCCAAAAGGTGGTAAAGTTGTGTGGTAACGATGGCGACGTGATTACGAAGACGCAATAATATGACCATGGATGATGGAGGAGATAAAATACGGGCAAATGTGCGACATGGTGATCCAAGGAGATATCTTCATGTGAAAATTTCGAAAATTTTAAAAATTCAAGCGATTAAAATTTTCGGAACAACAAACCCATAGTATCAAAAAACCTCAAAATTGAAAGAAAAAACCACCATGTCATGACCCTCTCTCTAACTTGAATTTATCCTAATTAATTTTTTTTTATATAAAGGATGTTCTATATGCTTTGAGATCTTTGCTTGAAAAGTATAGATTCTCCTTTCCCCAAATTCTCTTTAAAATGTATTTTACCTTTTTCTAAACCTCTTCATTGTTTGTTTTATATGAACATGGCTAATATGGTTCAAACTATGAAAAAATGGGGTTAGTTCTTGATCTACAATGCATCATCCATTGTATGATTATGAAATTGTAATGAGAGGGGTTAGTTTCACCTATCTTGTTTGATTTGCTATTGAATATTTTGAGTTTTTCCTAATGTGGATTACTTCACTTTGGTATTTGCATTTTGTGTTTAAAAGCTATATAAGGGCAATATTATCATTTTGCAATGTTAAATCTTAGATGATGTTATTAAAGGTATATATTGATGTGAACATGCTTACGTTAAGACACTTATCATATGGGATGCAGGCAATAACTGGTTGGGTCACTATACAAGCAAGTGTTGGAGGTTTTGTGGTTATATATATGTACTTGAACTTTGTTGTCATTATATCACAATACTTTGACAGATTTAAATTTATTTCTCACTATGTTTGCTTCAGGTTTTGATTATTGTCTACTTTCGTTATATATCCCATCTCTCCAAAGTCTAGGTCTTGTCTACTTTGTAATTTGTACTTGCTTCTTCTAGTTATTTTGGTCCCTTTAATGTCCTAGCAGACGGACATAATATCCTGATAGCATAATTTGTTCACCACCTTAGTATAGTTTTCCCTTTGATTTGTTTTATTTAAATATGTTTTGTCATAGTTGTGTAGCTTGTTTCAAGTTTTTCAAAAAAAGTGTACTCGGAGCAATTTAATCATTGAATACAGCTGATTTGTTGCCCCTTCAGTGTTTGGACTTTGCACTAGAGGTGTTTATTGCTTTGAATTGTTGGATTTTCACATTTATCTTTTTAATACTATAGCCTTGTGTGTAATATTATAGTTTTAGATTGTCAGGAAATAAAATTTTGGTGGAAAATCTCACAATAGTCGTTTCAGGCATTGGTCTTTTTTCCTAATCTGAAAAATATGAGTAACTTTATTTCTTTATTATTTGTCAGGTCATCTGTTTCTGTTGTTTTTAGGGTGCCTATCAATATTACATTGACTTCTTTTTTTATTTGGTTATAGGTTCAATCGGTGCTTTTGCTCTTGGGAGGACGAGAAATACCTCCCGGCATATCAAACATGCCTATTCATACTCATCAGCATCAAAAGGTTCAAATTTACTAGCTGTTTTGTGGGTCATCTTTCATGGGTCTTTTTTTCTTGGTTGTTTGAGATGAGTATTGCACCATGTGCTGTATTGGATGACTCTCTTGCTTCTATCAGATTTTGGCAGATATTCCACAGCGTTTGAACCAACCACAAAGAATTGCTTCACTTACTAGATTTAGAGAAAAGCGTAAGGAGCGTTGTTTTGATAAGAAGATCCGTTACTCTGTACGAAAAGAGGTTGCTCTTAGGTATTGGCTATTTTCATATTCATATCTTCAGAAACATATTTCAATGAATTTATGAGGCAAGCTATTTGAGATACAGCATTAGAGGAACTTATTGCCTTGCTTATTATGCTAAGTTTCATGAATGTGCACTAATCTGCAAGAGTAAAAGATGTTCTTTTGGCTGGAAAAGTATCTATAGCGTAGAACTGATCAGGGGTATTTTCCCCCAAAAGTTGTCCATTACTTGCACCTGGCCCCGGTCATTAAATTGATCAATAGGAGTTGGAACCAACAGGTGGCATTCTCTCTGGCATTCAACCTTTCTTTTGAATTTTAAAAGGACACATATTCTGAAAACCGTCTCTGTACATCTCTTTTGTCTCCCTGGTTATTTTGTAAATCTTCCATCTATTAGTTGAGTCCAATGTGTTTCTTTTCTCACTGAATTTTTTTCTTAATGCTATCTAGCCTTTATTTGTCCGACAACCGTCTTCTGAATAATAGCATCCTGATGTACAAACTATCCTTCTTTGTCTATACTCCAGTTAATAAGTTGCCACATTTTTCATTACTTGCACTTGGCCCCAATCTTTAAATTGATCCACAGGAGTTGGAACCGACAGGCGACATTTCTCTCTGGCATTCAACCTTTCTTTTGAATTTGAAAAGGACAAATGTTCTGAAAATGGTCCCTGTACATCTCTCTCGTCCCCCTGATTATTTTGTAAATCTTTCATCTATTAGTTGAGTCCAATGTGTTTTCTTTCTCACTGAATTTTGTTCTTAGTGTTATCTAGCCTTTATTTGTCCAGCAACTGTCTTCTGAATAATAGCATCCTGATGTAGAAACTATCCTTATCCATAGATCTGGGAACAAGTTGCCACATTGTAAGTATGGCTTTTCTGCACTCAAATGAATAAAGTGACATTGAAATAAGCTTAAATGCAGTTATAACCTTCTACAGTTAAGTTACATTGAAGCAAGTGATAATAGGAAGGCGGTTAGAGCCTGTAGGTGATTTTTGGTACCTTGGAGCTTGTAAAATATGTCCAATCTGACTAAAATCTTGTGGTTTTCCCTTTTCTTATTAGTTTATGTATACCTTAAATGCAATAATTGGCAGCATCTGTGCCATGCTTGCATCCAAGTGCCAGAAATCATCATTCAGTTGCCTCCATACCTGTTGGCTTCTGCCTAACCATGTTGAGATTACAAAAAATTCTTGGGTGAATATTTCAAATCGCTGAATTCTGCCCCATGACAATTTAGGAGTGTACACTAAGTACAAGCTTAGGATATGTATAGTAATAAGAACAATACACCAAAAAGATCAGCACCGAGGATCCTAACCTTTATCTGAAACACTTGCTGCTAACCACAGGTCTATTCCACTTAAAAGATGCTCTTTTCCTTGAGAGTAGTTTGTGGACCAGCTTATACAAATATGAGGCTTCCAATTTTTTCGTAAAGAGAATCTAGGTCTGTTGTTGAACCCACACTAGCAACATTGCATTTTTAAGTTGTTTGAAATTTATGTTTTTGCCCACGAAGCTCATTCTCTTTTTCCTTTCACAATTGAAACATCTATCACTAAACTCATTCTCTTTTTCCTTTCACAATTTAAACATCTATATTCAATGATGTTACTGTGAACAGAAATATATTTCATTAAAGTTGGTCTATCTAATTTGTTTATTATACCACATATTCTGCAGGATGCAGCGCAACAAAGGTCAATTCACATCAACAAGGTCTATTTCTGATGACATGGGATCATCTGCTGGAAAGTGGGATCCCTCCCAAGGTTGGGCGCCAGACAGTAATGGAACACAACAAGAAGTTGTGTGAGTTCAAATGTTACTTTTGCATGATGCTTTCTTTCTTGTTTGTTTTAGGAAAATACTGTTTTGATTTTACCTTGCCAGATAGATGATTTTATGACATTTTAATTGCCATCCAAATTTTTCTTTGATGAGATTCTACGATCTCTAAAGAGATGCATAAGATTTTAGTACTTGAAGAATGCATTTTTTTTTTGTTATTGGTCTCTTTCTTCAAGAGAAAATAAAAAACTTGTATGTTTTTGTTTAGCTAATCAAATAAGATTTGCAAATTGTGAGATAAGGAATTGAAAGTTTGCTTATTGATGATTATATATTGAAAGTAGAAAATACAAAGAACTGTCAATTGTGTCCAAATATTAATGTTGTATGTACTTTTTGAGAAAAAGGCTGTTAATGGAAACAATTTTTTGTAATGGAGCTTAAATTCCGATCATATGAAGACAGTGTGGCTAGGAGTTTTAGGATAAGCTTTTCTTGTCATTTTAATAAGGAAAATTAGTATTTTCAGCCAATTTTTTGTCATTTTCTTGTAATTAGTATAAATAGTACAAGGGCCTTAGATTTGCTTTAGAGTTATTTCTGGAGGATCATCCCCATCTCCAGGACACGAGTTATTGACAGGGAGAACATTACATCACACCCCCAAAATTTAAAGATACCCTCAAAAAGTGTAGACTACAAGGATTATCATTAAGTCTGCAATTGTTATGTGTGTGCGAGCGTGTTTGTGTTTGTACATATATACATCTATATGTTATCTGATGCCTTTAGATTTCCATTGCCTGCATTATTGCTACAATGTGCGTGCTGGAACTAGGAGTAATTTAAAATTTAAAGGGGAAAATTCACAGTATGAGCTGTGTTTGGTTCTGCTGTTTGAGTTCCGTCTGGTAGCATGTCTGGAGGTGGTAGCTTGGCCCATCCTTCTACTTGCCCATTTATGGCAGTGTTTTATAAGAGGATATATTATTCCAATCTGCACCTTCTAACACCCAAGCAAGATGGGTAAAACCAAGGAGATACAATGTGTTGGGATGTAGACCTAGAGACCAAACTTGGAAGCATCCATTGGCCACCTTTTATCGGTAGACCCGTAGCTGGTGGGTACTTTGCACGATCTAGTTAGTGGGAGCGTTACTGCTATTCCTTGTGGTTCTAATGAACCACATGACGGTTCTCCTTCTAATGAACCACATGCTTGTTCTAATAATTCTCTTGCGGAATACACTGGAGAGCATTATGATAATGGATATAATGAATATGCTGATTTGTCTTTATTTTGTGTATACACTGTAACATTTGCACAATGTACTTGTTCCAAGTTTGACCAATGAATATCGTGACATTTGGCATTGAATTATCAGTATGTTTTGTGGTTATTTAGCTTACATTTTGTTTACTCTATGTTTATTATATGGTTTATTTTGCTTATTTAGCAATATTTTTTAATATTTTAATATTTATATATATTTTGTACAGCCATACCCAAGCCACTGGATTGTTATCTGCAAAACAGTAACATGCTATGGATTGTCATCAGAGATACTTTCTCGGTTGTAGTTTACAAGACACTAACAATGACCATTAGATCATCACAGTTACTTAGACAAAAGGTCCACCGTTGGCTTTTCCAATCATCATAATGGCAGAAGCCATGAGTAAGGCTTTGCAGCATGTGAGAGAGATAAAATCTAAAAGGGATGCAGGTAACTAGGTCACTTTTCATATCAATCAGCAAAATCTTAATGTGGCTAGCAATGATGCAAAGTTAAATCCTAACTAACGTTGTAATGCAGAAGGGATTTACAGGGCTATTAAAGTATGCACTGTGCAAGGTAGATGCAGAAATGATTGATTACCTCCTAATCCGCCACACCTGTTATTCAATTGAGATCTGGTGGGTTATGTATTCTGGGTTCGGCGATGATTAGAGGAACTGTCAAGACATTAGAGGCAAACGTCCAAGAAAAGACTGTCAAATCTTGGAGCAAAACATTGAATCACCTATGTTTATATCCCCAGTTACTTGAATCTGGTCTATCTGGTTAGAATTAAAGCAGCAAATATTCAAAGGAAAAGTGTGATATGCAGAATATTGTTTGAATCATATATGGGCCAGTATAAATCAGATACTTATAGCTCAGCAATTGGTTGATATGGAACCAATGTCATGCCACTGAAGGCCACACTATTGCAAAAATAGTTTATCCCTTATATTTTTTATGTTGCTAACACATCAACTGGCATGGTAATTGGTTGAAGTGGAACAAATGCCATGCCACTGAAGGCCATGCTATTTCAAACATATCTGAACCTTTTAGTTTTAGGTTGCTAACACATCAACTGTAGAGCTTGGTTGCAACCGCTCCAATAAGGCACACAAATGAAAACTTAGATGAATCCACAAAAATAATTCTGGTAAATCAGGAACAGAAGGTTATTTATGAGAATGTAATGGCAATGAAGTAATTATGTATGCATTGAGAGTTAATGAAACATGACATGGCAGAGTTTGTGGGATTTTTGTGGGGGTGAACCATCTCATTTCATGCCAGATTGACAACGGTAGAAATACATATGGTAAAATAACGTGATATTACAATAAGAGGGCCTGTAACAATAGTTTAGCTATCTCGAAGCACCGGTTAGTTGATTTTATGGGACACTATTGAGTTATTCTCAACAGCCATGGAATACCAAGGGTAATATTAAAATTCACTTATGTTTCATGCCAGGTAGATAATAGTAGAAATATATATGGTAAAACTAAAACCACACGATATATGTTTTTTTGATGGTTAAAAAGAACTGTTATTCAAGGATGGCTAATTACATAAATACTTAATGATAAACAGCATCAATTGCAATGCCCATAGAGGCACTTAAACTAAAACATTCAGAAATCAAAAGTCTGAAAAGGACACATATCAACCCATGGCTGAAATTTTTTGCGACTGAACAGAACAAAAGAGAGCCTTCACTCATTATCAGGGACCAAACAGGAATCAGTTGGCATCTGTTTGGTCATTTGTTCTTTCCATACTTTCTTTCCCCTTATTTTCCTGGTTTGCATGGCAAAGCCGTGGTGCAGACATTGTTTAATGTCTTCAATATCTGTGGCCACGCTCTGCATCTCTTTGTTGATGCTCTCCAAATCACAGGTGTTTATTTTGATTGTCTCCTGAGTTTCTGTAGCAGTTTCTAATGCTCTCTTACCACAAACAGCATTAAAGTGAATCCTCCCTGTGTCCTTGCTAATGCTTTCTAAAAGCTGCTATTGGGTCACAATTAGTTCTCTTCCGTCCTGCTCAAAATTGTGGAGGTTGGGTCTAATGGCCAGGAGCTCTTGGTGTACATGTTGTGGCCCTTCGTTCATCCTGTATGGAAAGTCATTCTTAACCCTATGGATGTTTCTGCTTTTGGCTGTTTCATTGCAAATCTGTCTCATTCCATTTCTTGTCTCCACAACCAAATTGTGATTGTTGAGATCTTGAATGTTTGGGGCCTGATTAGTTTACTGGACAAGAGGCAGCTCCTGCACTCCTGAAGTTTCACCTCTTTCTGCCTGAGTAGATGGGATCTTCTGTTGAAGGTTTTTGTAAACCATCTCCTCCCTATCCCCCATCTCTTCATTTTTTCTTTTTTAGGGATCATTCTTTGGCTCTTGTGCTGTGTGTTTGAATATCCTATCCGCTGCTATCATCACGAATGTTGATGATTTCCTTCGCCAGTGACGTGCCTTCATTTGGCACATATTCATTGCCCTGATCGTGTGTGTAGATTTTCCTGCCAGTAGAGTGGAGCTCTATGAACCTCAGTTTTGTATTGCTCCCATTTGCAGTATCATTACCAAGAGCTTTCTTGCTTCATTGTGATTGGTTGCATCCATCCCCCTCCTCCCAGGAGGGCACTTAGCCTGATTACATTCTCTTCTTCACCACCCTTGCCCTCTTCTTCTGCCACCTGCCCTCCTGCCTCTTGGACGTCCAAGATTTTAATTGATCCCATTAATTCTGAGGCAGAGTGAGCAGACAAATCAAAAAAACATATTGAGAACGATAATGCCATTCTGATAGCAGAGAGTGAGCTTCTTACAAGAATAAATTGAACTTAGACAATGGGCCCACGGCTCACAGCTCTGGTCTAAGATAATGCTATCTACCAAGATAGTTTGGTGAGTTGGCTTTTTAGTGTTCATCTCTTTCTTGATATGGCGCTTCAAACTATCTAGGCATGCAACATTCTGAACATTATCATACACCGGCGTCTTTGGTAATTCTGTCAAGGAAGTGACAATTATCTGACACCTTCCTCCATTTGAACAACTTGCCGTCACAAATTGCTAAGTGTGCTTTAAATTTCCCTTTATCTTATTGACACCTTCCATAGTCTCTTTTTATGCTGACTTAGGCTCACTATTAAAGAATGTCAGTAATTAGTACTTGTCTAATTCTATCCTAGTAGTGATTAGATTTAATCATTCCTATGTTAATGATTTTTCTAATCCTGCCACCTCTATCACACTTGCTAAACATTCCATTTTTATTGTTGTGTTTGCTTTTTCTATCCATATGCCTTTTATTTTTTGATACATAAACGCTTTTGACCGGAGCTATGAACCGGATAACAAACACCAAGATAAGGACAAACAAACCGACCCCAACACAACAACAAATCCAAACTAATTGGAGTGAGACAAAACAAACCCCCAACTAACACTGCTCCTCATTCGAAGGATAGTAATCAAGCAAATTCACAAAACACCCCTTTTTTGCCTTTTTTCTTTCTGACCTCATGCCACTTACCCTGATCAGAGGCTACCACCATCATAAGATTATTTGAATTCGAAGGGGACTTGAGATTACCAGATACTTGCTTCTGTTATGAGTCCGATTTGTTAGATTTATCGGATTCATCACCCCTCTTCACTCCACTTGCTGTTTCCTTATTTCCCCCTGACCTGTTCATGTAAACCTATCTCTAAATATGCTTGATGAGCCACTCTGGAATCTTCCATACAATTTGCCGCGCGAGCCAGATCTGGTGAGGGATTGTCCCAACCGCCTATGTATGATGAAACTCTTTCTCCTTTGGGCGCTCTTCTTTTTGCCTTGCGGGCAAGCCACTTGCAAGTGACCTGGAGCCTGACAGATACGACAACAGAATGTTGTATTCTGATAGTCTAGGGATTGGACATGTTGGAAGTTCCCCAATTTCAGTAAAATATTGTCGGGCAATCCTTTGCTTAAATCGATCTCTATGCAAAATATGGCATATGTACGGAGTCTTGCCGCTGCCCTGATATGATCCACCTTCAAGAATTTACCTAGAGCATTACCGATATCCTTGAGAGCATACCAAAAATGCAGCGGAAGGTTCGAGAGCTGAACCCACACAAACATTTTTGTAACAGATAAAGTATTTGGGTCGAACTCTGGAAACCAAGGCGTGAGAAACAATCCCGCATTGCCCCAAAACCACAAACCATCTCATAAGCATTTTTGATAATCCTCTGCCTCCTTAAATTGCACCACAAAGAAACCCTTGGAGCAAAAGGAGATTTCATAGCTTTTAGACCAATTTTCGGAGACCCAAAGAGAAAGGGCGGAGGAAGCTGACCACATTCCTTTGAATCTTCCAATGACCGCAAGTCGAGACAAGGATTGGAGATGGGCGTTCACCTCAGGGTTATCCAAACTTAACAGCGACGACTCTTCAACCAGATCGATGGTATACGCTTGAGATCCAGCTTGCTTGAGCTCTTTTTGTTGCACGGCTTTCTGAAATGAAGCAAATTTGGGATCGATTGCTTTAGTGGGCTCCACTCCACCACCCTGC
The DNA here is from genome assembly GCA_019776745.2 of Taxus chinensis. NCBI lineage: Eukaryota > Viridiplantae > Streptophyta > Pinopsida > Cupressales > Taxaceae > Taxus > Taxus chinensis. The sequence goes on along the minus strand of CM034154.1, from coordinate 56,269,838 downwards.
TTGCCGTGGATAACACCTCCCCTTGTAATGAACGCCGCTCTCTTACTGCCATTCGAATCCGAGCAGACCTCCTTGCTTTCGTTGGCAAATTGACGACTAGGGTTAGGGTTTCTTGGCTCCTGTCTAAGATTCAACAGCCCTTTAGCCTCCAGTTGTTTTATATACTCCAACCGATCCTCCCTGCTCATGGAGGAAAAAGCTTGAATGTCATCCCATTCCTCCCTGCCGCCTGGGGCAAATGCTTCTCTCCTTGCTTCGGGTTTGTCCCTACCCTGTTTGCATGCTTTGGTTGTAGAGGACATTTTTTCTCCACTCCTCAAATCATCTCAAAACTTTGGATGGTAAATGCTTTTATTATACCTGAGCTATGAACTAGAGTTGTGGAGGAGCACTCTCTCTAAGTGGGACATGGAGGTGGGCTTGGGTCCTTAATGTCCGTCGAGTGATATGCATTCGGAGGACCCCACTGTGTTCCGCTTGGTCCACATGGATTAGTTCGACCCCTGCCTCAAGGTGTCTCCATGGCTAATTATTGAAAGTGTCCAATGGACTCAATGGGAATGGAACTTGGGTTGATGATTACAAACCACTTGTAGCTCACCAATAGACCAAGACCTTGAGTCCAAAACTTTGGATGGTAAACACTTTTTTGCACAAATTTTAATGCTAAATGCTTGCAAATGGTGGAAATGAGGGTCCTGTCTGTGAAAGATGCTACTTTGATGCTTGCACTGATGAAAAAATGAGAGAAATGGAATAATATCTTTTTTTGGGCAACAAACATTTTGTCTCTTTTGCAAACGTCATTATCATCCCTTTGCGCCATGGAAATGGTTGATAGGCACCCCTAGATCATTCAGATCCTTGTAGAAGAGGAAAATGCTAAACACAAAACGAGAAATGCAAGAAATCCGTCCACAAATTTGCAAATTCATGCTTTGCATTTTTTTTTGTGCCCTCAAATTTTATGGCGTGGATTTGTTCTTTGTAGTTGACACATGGCCTATTGCCATTGGATTTGGGCTTAAAAGGGCGATTTACAAATTGCAATCCGAAGGTGTCATGTGTCTTCACTGTATTGGTTGCGGGCGCGATCGTGTTTTCTTTGTTCCACGGGCTAGGATTTCACTTTCTTTGTTATGCGGATTATAGTGTTGTGCGACTTTTCTTTGTATTGCTTTCTGCAGAACACTGTAATTTGTTCCATCTCTGCCAAACACTGTTTTTCCACTTTGTTGGTTTTTAGTGTTGCACGACTTTCCTTTGTATTGCTTTCTGTGGAACATTGCAATTTGTTCCATCTTTGCCAAACACTTTTTTTCGACTTCCGTGGCTTTTAATCTTGCACACACTTAGCCTTTTGATGCTGCTGCACTTAGTCATTGCTTCCTTTGTTCCGCGGGCTAGGTGAACCCGCAGAACACTATGTCTATGAAAACCTGCGGAACACTGGGTCTTTGTTTCGCGGCTTCCAGACTTAGTTCCACCAAAACTTCTTTTCCTTTACTTCGTGGCTCAACACGGCTTTTGCATCTTGTTTCGTGGCTTCCAACCCACATAGGATACTAAATTTTTCACACCCGTGGCATACTGTATTTGCTTCAATCCGCCAAAGACACCATTTTTGACCTCTGCGGCTTCCCGCAGTTTCTGAATTTGCTCAACATGCCAAGGACTGAGTTTTGGACTTTTGCGGTTGACCGCGGCTATCTAATTTGGCTTCAATCCGCATAACTTTGCATTTCCTACGTCCGCCAAAGGCTAAGTCCATTAATGTAACCCTGCAAAATGACAGAACAAGGAAAGTTAGCAAACTCGAAAATATAATTTTGAAGCATTACAAGATGAAAAAGGCATGAAACGAGCATGGAAAATTAGCAAAGAATTTGCAAAACAAGTTAGCATTGAAAACAAGCCTTCAACAAAGCAAATTGCCCCTCAACATGCAATTTGTTAATGAAACCTGCAAATGTTAATGAAAGCCGCAAATTATCATTGAAATATATAAATTGCCTTTGTCTCGTTCAGTTCCACTATATTGCAAATTGATCAACAGGGTCCCCATGAAGTTTTAACAATTAAAACAAGGTGGGGTCAGTGATGCAATAACATGTTGGCCTTCATATTCTTTTGTAGTTTGAGGTGCCTATGGTGGTATTCAACTTTCTTTCAATTTCTTCCCAAATTCTATTTACACCCTTTCCGCTCTTATTACTCTAAAAGCTCCACTCATTTGTTTCCAACAAATTCTTCTAGGGAGTCAATTTGGGGCTCATTTTCCAAAGAGTATTAAGAATCTCCATCATAATTGGACCGATCCACATGGTTATATGATCCTTCAAGTTTTGTTTAACTATCCACGACCTTAGCTGTTAGGAAAAGGAAATGGGGTTGAAATGTGAAAACACAGATAAAACACTTTATTTTTATAAATAAAAAATAGGAAATATATTAAAAAATACATCATACTCATTTTTAGTCCAAAACAAATAGAACACTTAAAAAATTAGTATTCATGGAAGTTCAAAACATTCACGCTTAAAGTTCTATATGTTCATGAATCATGTGACATGCAAGATTTATATAAAAGTACAAAGAATGGCCAAAGAATATTGTTGTTTATATAGAAGCACAAAACAATATAACCAAAAGTCTGTTTTTTACTACATAGATAAAACAAAATGTTGTGATATACATTCTTGCTATAAGGTTTGGTTTTCATATCCATTGAATTCTATGTTCTTCCTCACTCCAAGTGATTTTGAACCTCATAATGAGTTTGTTCAATTTCTTATGTCTTCCTTCTTCCTCACCATTGTGATTTTTGAAAATTTTCCAGGTTCTGTTCATGCCCCATGGTTCCTTTTTTCCTTATTATCTTTAGTGCCTCTTCTTTCTTTCTCAATTGATTTCAACTCACCATCTGTGATTAGAGATTGATTAGATAAGCATATATCCTTCTCGATATATGTTTGTTCTCCATTCTGAATGTCCCAAAATATCCTGTCCTTGTGAAACCCTTTATATATTATTATACTATTCCAAATGGTAGAGCTAGTTGGAAGATTATTGGCAGTGGAGACACGTTCTGGATCAAGGCCACCCAAGTACTTGCTTTTGAGTAAAAGGCTCCATTATTTGTTTTCATAGACTTTGATCCTCCATATTAGTTTTCTTGTTAGGGCCAAGATCGAACTTATTGATATCTTTGATTCCCACACCTCCTTTGTAAATCGGTCTACATACCTTCTCGCATGCCACAAGAGGAAACTTGAAATTTACTCCTACGCCTTGCCAGAAGAACCGTCACATCATTTTCTTGATTTGCTTCATAATTCCTTTAGGTGGGACCAATAGGGAGAATAGATACACTGACATGGCTTGTAGGTAGGAATGGATGATAGTAATTCTGCCTATAAGGAAGACAACTATTTCCCTTTCTAGTTGGCAAGTTTTTTCTTGAATTTCTCAATCATCACTTTCCCTATTTACTTATTCCCATTACCTAATGGTGGATTTCCAAATTATGTAGTGGGAAGCTGCCCCCTTTCAAGGGCTAGGAATTTGCACACAGTTTTGTTCCTGGATATTGCAATTGATGAAGAAGACTTTTAACTTCCTTTTCTTAATTTCTTGCCTGAAAGCAATCTCACAGTTTCTCAAAAGGTCTCGAATCTCTCTAACTGCTTGAGCCTTGTGTAAAGCAAATTAGAGGGTGTTATTCACAAATTGGAGATTCTATCAGAGAAGTGAATTCATCATCCATAGGATTTATTCTGCATATCGTAACCAAAGTGAAACATTAGACATTGTACACAACAAGATAACTCTGAGGAATGTCTGCATATATGTCTCTTCTCTCTTTGATATCGCACATCTGGATCCTTGGAATACAAAGCCAAGATATGTTTGTTACACAAGTGGTTGGAGTAAATGTCTAATAATGCATAGGAGAGAGAAAAGAGAAAAACAAAGAGGCAGATCTTCAGATATGGATCTTGACTAGTGTGCAACTTAAGAAGCTAAATAGTGGAAGTACTACTTTGGTACAGCCCACACAAAGAACGTTCATGATGCTGCCAAAATTGATCTAAAATCCATCCCAAATAAATATAAATGGTAGAAAAAGATGCCTGCATGTGATTAGGTGCTAAGTGTACAAACGATGCATGCAAGGAAATATTTGAAAGTGTGTCAGGAGTATCATGCCCAATAGAAGCAATCTCAAGGCTCTCATACCTAAGTGGAGGTGCAATAGAGCTCATGTGTTGGTCAATATCCTCATGAAGAATGGAGTGAACAAAAATTGGAGTTGAACTTGCATTAAGTGATCCCAAAGAAGATGAAACACTTTCTTGATAACCAATGTCGAGGTGAGCAATTCGTTTAATAGGTTTGATAGGAGAAATAATGCCTTGTGAATATTTACCAATACCTCTATCAAGGTGACCCATAGAATGGAGTATGCGGGAACCAAAGGTAGTTGTATGCTTCTCAAAAGAACCAAACACATATGTAGCTGAATTTGAAGTTAGATGTGCTGAAAGTGCAACAATAAGAACACCAAATATAGTAGGCGGCTTAGATATTGAAGAATATGGGTTAGTAGGTGCAAGAGCAGTGACTGTAGATGGATTAGGCACAAGGTAAAATATGTCCAACAGTTGCTAATCTGTTGTTGCAAATTAGCGACTGTGTTATGCAATGAGAGTATGCATGCATCTTTGTTGGAAATGAGGGAGAGGAGAAGATAATTTTGCTTCTTGAGTTTTCTATTCTCTTATACTGAATAGATTTGAGAGAAGAGAATTTCATTTTTTGATTGCAAAGTGTGGAGGTTTGGGCAAGAAGCCATTTAAGGAAAAAATAGAGGCCTTAAGAAACACTCAAGAAACCCCTCCCAAGCAAGAATAAAGTTTATTTGTGAGGGGGTTTGACCACATGTCAAATGGGGTCTCACACTTTGGTCTTTAACAACATGTGATTGTAATGTTGAGAAGTGTGCCACCAAAAATGGGGCATGTGTATCTTGTGGAGTTGGAAAAAAGACCTCAACAGGACCAAAAAAATCCCTCTTGTGAAAAGAAGTGCCCCATGTAACAATACATCCACTTTTACAAGATGCCTCCTAACATTACAAAAAATTGCCTCCCTCAAAAATATTTATATACCTCAAAAATAATTCTATGCCTCCTTTAAAAAATCTCATACCCTTATAGTTTTGCCTCTTTAAAAAAATATTTCCTTGCCCCCCCGACAAAATTACTTTAGCAAAGAAAGGTGAGGGGTTTTAAACCCTTGGCTTGTTGATGTTGAGGGTCTTAGTAAAAAAATTAGTAACCAATTGGCCACACAATAGCTCTTATAATATATTGGACTTGAGTCGCAAGGTTTGAGATGGAGTTCATGTTCAACTAGGATAAAGTTCGGTTTAAGTTTGCCAATGGATAAAGTTTAAAATCATCTTGAACTTTGAAGTTTGAACAATTTTTTTTATCGTTTAAAATTTCTAAAAAAATGATGTCAGAGAAACGTAGTGGGGAGAGTTTTCCATCCCATCCTTTGAATCGGTATTATATTTTATACATCTATAAAATAATGCAAAATCATGTCAAAAACTTCCTTCATGAAAATAATGGATAAAGTTCAAGTTCATATTCGACAAATATAAGGTTTGAATAAGATCCATTTTTTCCCTAGAATTCAGTGTACCTTGTGACATAGTATATGACTAAATTACCATTTGAATTTTAAAACAATGTTAAAATTCAGAATAATGAATCCCTTTTAAAATATTGGAGATTAGACCTCTAGAAACATGCAAGTGGCCGTGTGTTAGATTAGTGTAGAGGGTTAGTGTATAGGTGTGAAACCTGATCACTTTGGGAGGAGAGTCTGGCATGGACCGGAAGGAGCCAAGTGTGGTGAAGATGCCAGATGGGTACGTGTGATTTGGTTGGGTGATAGGGATCCAAGCTATTTGAGAATTCTGCAAGCCACTGTCCAAAGTAGAAAAATGAACACCTGCCACATGAAGCGCCGCGTGGAGTCCGCTCCCGTTGGCCTATATCTATAAGGGCCCTTAAATGCCCTACATACCTCTCCCTCCATTGTCGCATAAATGCCTCTTGGGGGCCAACCCTTATGCCTCGTAATCCGTAAAGGCTCGACCTCTCACCATATATTTCTATAGGGTGCTCTCTCGATGGTTTATATATCTAGGGGCCCGTGCCTTGACCTGGGTCATGGAATGGTTTGGTGGAAACAAATTGGCGTTAGGTGGATGGAGTGACGATCAGAGCTATATTAAATATTTTCCAACACTTCAATTATTATCATATAACATTAATGAAGAATTGTTCCCGTGGGTTATTACTCATTTCCACCGCTTTAATTATAATCATACATTGCCAATGCAATGCTATAGAGAGCACCATGGGGGGAGAGAGGCACATAGTTAGATTGAATAACAATGCACTTTATTGTCAAACAATGCACATTTCTATGGCTTAAATAATAATCATCCAGGGGGAGGCTTGTGTAGAAGCTTGACTTAGACTTTAGTAAATGAGTTTGTGTTTGTCACCAAACTATGTTAGGGAGACAAATCGCTAGTGTGAAGATGGCGCCAAAGAAAATTTGACTTGGCAATAGACCAATGTATAAAATATACCCAGTCTTGACAATCACGTGTCATTGGTAGTAGAGAGGCCAATTAGCTATCAATAGAGTGCTGAGAGTGGAATGTGCTTGAGAGGTGGTAGTGCTTAAATGGTTAACTACTTTGAAAGGTGCTGTAGTCTGCTCTATAGGCCGCTTGCATGGAAAGGTGAACACAAAGTCACTTGGCAATGGCACGTCCATGAAGTATTGAAATTGAATTGGTGGATACCTTTTTTTGGATGGAGTTGCCCGAGTTTGAAGAAATATGAAATGTGATAGCGAACAAACCAAGTGTGAGACGTCCAAAACAAACCTACAATGAGAATATCAAATGTGGTCCAAAACAAACCTACATTGAGGTGTCAAACCTCAATACATTCGCCGACAATGCTAGAAGTTAAGGAGCTGCACTGGAGATATCTTTTGCTTAAAATATCTTATGCACAACTTCCAATACTTTGTATTAAAACTCCAGTGTTTCTAATAACGAATCTTGGTAGCAGGAGATTTGAAATGTCAACGCCAAAGTAGCATAGCAAAGGAGACTAGGAGAGCCAATTTTCGACGTTTGTAACAACATCGTAGGTCGTGCAAGTATATAACTTTTTTGGGGGCGAAACTTGATGTTTGAAGTGCTGTACAGCCTTGGAAAAAAGGAATAATTTTTTTTCGCTCAATAATGGTTGACAGATTTTGCTTTGATACCATATTAGAGAAGTGAACTCTTCATCTATAGGATCTATTCATATACCATAACCACAATGAAACATAACACAACAAGATAACTTTGAGTGATGTCTGTGTATCATTTTCATTTCATTGATATTGTACAACTGGATCCTTGGAATAAATAGCCAATGTGTCTTTGTTACACAACTACAAGTGGTTGGAGGAAATGGCTAATAATGCACTAGAGAACAAACTCTTACGTGCGCTATAAACTTGTCCATAAAATTCCAATTGACCCTGTTGTAGGCTTTAGCAATGTCCAACTTTATCATCATTCCCTTTCTTCTACTAGTCGTTAAGGAGTGAATCACCTCACAGGCAATAACAATGCCATTTGAAATCTGCTTGGCCTTTATGGAGCCTCCTTGCTCTTTCAAGATCAGATTTGGAAGGAAAATTTTCAATTTGTTTGCCATAACTTTAAATATGACTTTGTAAATTGTGTTGCACCAAGCAATAGGGTGGTAACCATCCGGTCTCTGATTTTCAGACTTTTTAGGGATGAGGGTCAGGAAAGTAGCATTGAAAGATTTGAGAGCAGTCTTAAAGTCCTAGGATACTTGCGCCACTCCTTTAATGTCTTTCCCCGCAAGATCCTAAAAATGTTTAAGTAAAAAGAGAGAAGAAGCTCGTTATCCTCTGTGATGATTCTTGGAATGTGTTGAAGGAAGGAGGTTTGCTCCTTTGTCCTGTTACAGTTTTCCTTAGTTAGCATATATACCTTTTCAGTAGTCAATTAGGCATTGCTTGATATCTTGAGGCATCTCCAAGCTTCCCCCCTCAGGCGAGTCTAGTTTTCTGATGTGATTCATTTGTTTTTTTGTGATACAGGAGATTTGGAATTTTTGTGTTCCTGTCCGCTTCCTTAAGCCATCTAACTCTGGACTTCTATTTTGAGTAAATTTCCTCTCTTTTGTAGAGCTCATCTAGCACGTTGCTAATCTCTTGTTTTTCACTTTGAAGAACTCCATTCATATTACCTTCAACATTTGTCTCTTGAATAGTCTTCATTTTCTTCTCAATGGCCTCCTTTTCTTCAAACAAGTTTTGAAAGAGCTTTTGTTCCATTCTTTAAGTCATTGTTTGAGAGCTTTTAATTTCTGGTAGAAGATATACACCTTTCCATAGATTTTGTTGGCAGCTTTCTAGAATTCCATAACCACTTTGTCAAGCTCCTCATTTTCCATCCACATTTTCTCAAACTTGAAGGCTATCCTCCTCTTATTTTGAGTGTCCTCTTCAATCAACAAAGCCATTGGCCAGTGGTTCGAACAGGCCTCAACCATAAATTCTGATCTTATGATGATTTGTCTATCCATCCAGTTGTTGAAAGCAAGAAATTAGTCAAGTCTTTCCATGATGAGCTGCCTTCTTTGTGATTAATCTAGGCGAACCAACCTTTTTGGGGTTTGATGTCCCAGAGGTCCCTGTCCTCGACGAAATTCTCGAACTTCTTGCAATCCTCTATCAAGGTGATACCACCCTTTTTTCTGAGGCATCAAGTCTAGAATTAAAGTCCCCAACCACGATCCATCTATTCTCCTCCTCATCCTCCTTAGTTTGAAAGATTTGGGTCCAACAATCCTCTTTACCACTACCACTAGTAGTTTGCCGGACCATAAACATTACTAAAAAAAAATAGAATTAGTAATGAGACATACTAGTTTGTAGATTGTGGTGCTCTGAATTTCTTGGATCAAAATCTCTTTTGGGTACCAAGGAATCCTCTGACAGCTGATTGTGCCAATAGCATTCGTTCCTGTCACGTTCATCTTGAGGCTGCCTTCCAGATTTTTCATGTGTTCCTCAAGCTTTCCTAATTTCGTTTCTTGAAGGAGAACTATAGCGGGTGAGTTCTTAGCAATTAGTCTTTGAAGTAACCTTCTCTTGAGTGGGGCATTGAGGCCCCTGATATTTCAAGAGATCAATTTCATTGGAATGGTTCGACTCTCTTGGGTTCCTGCCATAATTTTGGTCATCATTTCATTTTTGTCTTTTCTTCTGGGCATTGGGTCTTCCTATGTGTCCTCTTTCTATATTTGATTTTTTTTTTCTGATTCTTAGCTTGGCGAATCACCACCCTATTATTGTTCGGGTCTGTCACCAGAGTGTTGGTTCCTCCTGGGCTGTCTCCCATTTCCTCATTCCTTTCTGCTGTGTTGACTGGGGGGGGGTGATTGCCGCTGCTTTGTGTTTCTTTTACTGTTATCTTTTTTCGCTTTCACTGTGTTCTTCAGTGAGCTTTTCCAGGTCGTGTTTGAAGCCATACTTGGCCATCAAATCTTCTACCTCTCCTACTTTCTGGCTTCCATGTACTTCCACGGTTATGTTCTGTCTCTCTGATCTAATCTCAGTTTTTTGCTCTGCCATTATTGGTCCTGTGGCTTCTCTTCCATCCCCCTCTTAACTCTATATTTTATTGTGTGCTTCCTCTTGGGTTTAATGAACCCGTTGCTGTCCTTCATGTTGTTCAGCTTCAGTATTTGTTGCATGTTACTTGTGTATAGCGCTGGGGATTCTCTGATTAGATGACCATACTTGTGACATAATTAGAATTGGGGAGCATGATATGCTTATCAGAGAGATTTCCCCTTTGATTCTAAAAATATGGATGATGGACCCAAAGGTTTATTACCTCGAAGGTGCACTATATTATCGTATATATCCTATCATCTATTAATCCTTTCGCAACATTCTTATCTTTTTTATTGTTTATAAATGTATATCTGTTTATAAATGTATATCTGAATACTTGATACTTATTTCCTTAAATATTCCTTTTTTGTCTGCTGACGTGATATATCACAGGCAATACCGAAGCATCTTTCTTGCGATATGTGATTTGTGGATTGTTGTTGGGTTGCAGCCATGGTCCACCGTTTTGTGACTGGAGATTGTTTTTAGGCTCGTTGACCATCTCTTGGCCTTTGGTCAAACTTTAAAGAAATCTTTATAATGAAGCCGAAAAACTAAAATCTCAAGAAACTACATTGAAAAGTAGCTCTTTACTTTTAAAACACTTTAGGAGGGCAAGTTTTGGGAAAAAATCTAAAAAATAAAAAAGGAAAAAGAAACCTCAAGGTTTCTATGAAAGAAATATAAAAAATTTAAACTATTAAGTTATAAAAAATAAATAAATTACATCTCAAACCATTGACTTATAGCAAAATACAATCAAACATTTTTTTACCCAAAATATTATTACTAATGCAGTGAAAATAAATACAACCAACACCAAAATTTACTAAAGGTTGGAAAAACACTCCATATGATGGCTCTCAAAGCCAGACCCTCCCCTCGCTTATACGATCTACACCCTACTTGTATACTCTCCACCCCTCCATTGCTATCTGCCTGGTGCGAGCTTCTTATTTGTAGCCACCTTCTGTTGCATCTCCATGTCATTCTGGAACTGCAGAAGCACCTGTTTTGGCTCACTCCTTGTGTCAATCCTGTGCCTTAGCTTTGTCTCCTCCACTTACGTTCTGTTCACACTGTCACTCTTCCAATCTGCCTCAACATCGGACAAGTGTATTTCCACTAACTCATGTTATTACCTTCTGTTCACACTTTCGCTCTTCCTATCTGACTCCACTTCCGACCTGTGTATTTCTACTAACTCACATTATTTCTTTTCCCCTCGTATATTTCTTCCTATATGCTGCTCTGTGTTGTCCTTGTTTTTATTCTCACACGAATTCTCTCCACCTTTCCCTGTGCTGCCATTTCCCCTTCTCTATTTTTGTTGATTATCCATGCAATATTTATCCCTCTTTTCCATGTTCATCTTGAATTGCCCTCCTCACAGCCTCACATTATCGTCTTCCATTTCTCCATTCTCATCTGCATAATCACAACACATCCCTTATCCAAGTTAATAGTCTTGAATCTGCAAAGAAGAGGATGCAGAAACACAACTCAGTTTGTACTGAATCTTCTATTGAGATTAGTCATGTTTTGTTCAATAAAAAATTCAAATTGAGCGATTGTTACCAATTGTTGATGTTTGTGTGTATGTTCAAGCTTCTTTTCAAGAAGAAATTCAAATTGAAGACCATACCTTAGAAACATGCGCTCTGTCTAAGGACCATCTTGTCCATCCCATTTTGGTTCCCACCCCAAGTTCCTTAAATCAGACTAAATTTAGGTGTACCTGATCCTGTCAATTACGGCCTGTTTTGGGTTAAAAATATCACAACCCAAATGATTTTGTGGAAGCCAACTGTGTGTAGAAGGCCCTTGTAAAGTTATGCAATGAGTCCCTAAGGTGGTGGTAGCTACCGCACTTGCAATTACCTCATTCTGGCCTCTGAGTCAATGTCTTAACCAAAGACTGTCCTTGGTCCTCTTTGAACATACACAATTTCCTAGAGATACCTGTGAAATTTCTTGATGAACATGCCATTGTCCCCAAAGTTGTAGACGTTGTTTTGTAATATAACAGATTATAAATCTGATTCACCAAGTCAAAAATGGGACTGTAATACTAATTACTAATCTTTGTCACATGAAAGTAAAATCTTATAGATTGCCTGAAGCAAAGGCGTTATTCATTTAAAGTTTAAACTGGGCATGTACTGTATGTTATCTTCATAGATACTCTTTAATGGTCTCTCTATGAATGGTGCCTGTCCCTCTCCGAGTCGCAACTTCCATTGGGCTTTGCACTGTTGGCTTGGTGAGAAGAGAGGTGCCCCCTTATGAGGGCTCACCTAGTCAGTAGAGACATCCCTCAGCTGTGTGTTAGTCTGCTTTTTGCTGACTACCGCTGGCTCAGATGCATCTGTGAATGCCATTTGATTCTTTTACATCTGCCTTGAGGATCATAGCGCTGTTTCTGAGGTGTTGTAACTTGTAATGAGTCTTCAGAGATTATATATGGAGTTGGTGGTGGACGATGTGTTGCATGTCATGGACCAAATTCTTCACCTTTTCTCAATTAATCATATCAGTAGCCAAATCATAGAGCTTGATGAGTATGTAGCAATCACAATGGTCCTATAATTATTGAGACTAGAACTATCACCCAATTTGTGGACAGTATGAATAGAATGTTGAAGCTGGGAGAAGGGAAGACCACTTTATTAAAATTTTGTTAGCATTGACTCTATGTTTCATAATCCGAAGAGGCTCAAAGATGAGGTTATACACTTATAGGGTGATTCATGTTAACACATCACATTCGTATCATAGCGCAACACAATATTTGCTAAGGACACATCAACACATTAATTGATGCAAAACAGCTAGAGTTCCCGGGTGTATTGACAGGAAGTCCCAGGTTTGGGTCCTACCTTGTCTATGTCTTCGAATGTGTTATCAAAGGGGGGTGCCAGATGTTCAATTCACAGTCAGGCAATGCAAAGCCTGAAACTTGTAAGGGCCATTGGCATGGTGGTAGGTCCGGCAGCAATGCCAACCAAAGGTCCTAGGTTTGAGTCCTTGCTGCTCTACTTGTTAGAACTATAACAAGCAGACAAGTGTAAACAGTTTACTTGCTGCGCTGTTAAATTATATTAGTTTTTGATTACCAACATGTTCTCTCAATGTAAATGATATATATGCAAGATTTTCAAAGACAGGTCTCCCATATAGAACAGATTATGATGATAGAACCCCCACTCCAGAAAAGTCTGAAATTGTGAAAAGGCTGGTGGTTTAGTGATATAGCGACCAACAGTGCCAATCAGATGACCAAAGTTCAAGTCCTGGCTGGTCCATTTCTTAGAAAAATAGCAAATGGGTACAAATGTAAATGAATTGCTTGTTGACATGTCATTAATTGTTTGCTCAACGTTATGATATGTATGGAGGGCTTCAAAGCTTACATTGGATAGGACTACTTTGAAATATCTATTAAGGGTTAAAAGGCAGTGCCACAGTTTATAGGGTTTTTCTAAAAAGGTATTTAAATGTACCTCTTGGACCTTGTTGACTACATTGGAGAGGAGAGTCCAGATTCAGTTGGTTTTGCCAGTGGTCCAAAAGTAGGAGTTTGTACTGTGACCTGCATTCAAGTTCACAGGGTTTACAAGGGCCAAGGGAGTTAAACCTACACCATGAATTCATGGGGCAGGAAACTGATCTTTTGAGCCTTAGCTCTTAGTTAGAAACATTTAATATATATATATATATATATATATATATATATATAAAATCATAAATGGTAAGGATACTTCAGTAGAGTTGGAGCCATCGGATAATCAAAAGCAAAGCCTTTTTTAATATCAAATTGACTAGATTATATTGGCTTGGATACATGCAACTGGTGCTTGTAAACTTCAATAACAGTTAAAAAGGACTTGCTATCTTCATAGCAGGAGTCCCTAGTGAAGGTGAGTTTTCTCTAAATTTGGATAAACTAATTACTGAAGATCCAATCAAGGTAATGTAAGCTATTGGAAAAATAATATTTATATCAGGAAATATTTGCAATTCATTGTCATAATGGATGAAACTACAAAAGATATGAATTAATGTTTGAAGCTCATATTACTTCGAAGCATGTGTTTATTTATCTGAATGGCTTAAGATTTTAAGAAGGAAGTTAATGTTAATTTCAAAATTCTGATCCAATTAACAATAGAGCAAACGAAATAAAACTAATTGTCAAGTTTGTTTTGGATCTTATCTGTCTTGCAGATGCCTTCACTGTGGCATTGGGGAAAGATCTACTCCAATGATGCGCCGTGGACCAGCTGGACCAAGGTCACTTTGCAATGCTTGTGGGTTGATGTGGGCTAACAAGGTAAGCATCTCCGATTACTAATTACGAGTAGGTTCATAATGGAGGTCTAATACCACGTCAGTAAACTTCTAAAACAATTAATTTACTGAGGAAAGAGAGCTCCTGGAAAATTGTTTAAAGAGCTTTTTGATCAACTTTTTGGATCACAGACATGATCCATTATTCTTCCTCATCCCGATGATAGATCATGGAGTGTGATCTGAAACGTTGATCAAGAAACTCTTTACATAATTTTTCCAGAAGCTCTCTTTCCTTGTTATACAGACTGAAAACATTAGATATCTAATTAGTTTACCAATTTATTTTATATTGAAACTCAGAAAGAAATAATTTTGTCTCCTTGAGTGATTAAAAATGGTCAATGGCCCAAAATCTTAAGTTTTTATTGCTTGCAGGGGGTGCTAAGAGATCTTTCCAAAAATCCCTCATCCATTGGAAGCCAACATCAACCTCTGAGCTCAAATGAGCAGGTATTTTGTGTTTGCTTTCAAAAATTCTAAATTGTCTTCGATGCTATCTAAAACTGCTTCTTGTTGCAACTAAATTAATTATTGCATAAAGCAATTAAAACAAAAAGCCTTAACTACCATGCTAGAGAGGCATAAGGGAAATTTAAGTTTCTTTTGATAATTTATGGACCAATGTTTATTCCAAGATTTTTCCAACGTGTAATCCATTGTTCTGTTTAGTGTGTGTATCCAATTTGACGTGTGGCTTAACTGTGTTTTCCATTGGATGAATTGTTGACATGTCATAGAATCAGGACGACGGAAGGGCAGAGAGTCATGAGACTCATATGGGAGACGAAAATCAGGTTGCCTCTCTTGCAGCCAATGGGGACATTTCATCATGATGTCAGATTCAGAAATGCTAGTTTGTGAACACTGGGACGAGTGTTTATTTGTTTATTAACTTGGCAAGGTGCCGACTGTTTGGTGCTGTAGGCTTTAAGAGCTTCTAAATCTCAACAAGGTTTGGAAACATTGTATGAGATTGACGATCTTGTAATTTTCTAGATTAGAATTACTTTTGTATTTATTATCTCATTGTAGGAAGTAACCATAGATAATTGGGACACAGAGGAGAAATAGGAAAAGTTTAATGTTGCTGCTATCTGGCTTTCTTCCTCTGTCGGTAATGGTAAATTAATGTAAGAGCAGTGGCCTGGATTATTTAAATTCAAGATTTGTCAACATACTGTGCTAATTCACACAATATCATTCATTATCTATAAATCACATGAAAAGTTAAAAAGTTAAAGCACAGCCTGCTCTATTTAACTGGCTGCTAGACACAAATACATTCTGATTCTTTTTTAGACCTTCAAAAAGGTTGTGTGCGATAGTGGTCCATCCTTTTAATGAGGTTTGTATATAACTGAATTGCTTTCTTCCATTTAAGAACATGTTTATGCCTTTCTTATCCTCCCACTATGTATTTGTTTTGCAATAAATACTATAATTTTCTGCAGCTAAAGAGTGGAGAGCCCATCTCATTTTTTATATCTACTGACAATGAATTAGATCCATTAGGTCATGTTCACAGGTGAATATAGATTTCCTGAACAACATAAACTTAGCATGGGCAGAGAAATATTGGTCGTTCATGTGCACAGCCAAGTAAGGGTAACCTTGCTTTCAGAAAGGTTCATGGAAAATTTATTGAACCATTGTGATACGCTCTTTCACACTTCTATGAATAATGTTACTTATTTCCTTTTTCTAATTTAATCATTAGTTCTCCTTGCCTCTTATATCATATGCATTTTTTTGCTAATAAGCCCTTTGTTTTTTTTTATCAAATTTGAAGGTTGTGTGTCATTTCACCTTCTAATAAATTGCTATTATTTGCACTGTTACCACATTGAGAGCATTGGAGATTCAATTGCCACAATAATTTCCTAACCACAGTACCCAATCCATTGTTTGAAATCAAGTCATACAATACTCTTGTCGAGCATCAGGCAAGCATACCCTTGCCTTGGGATCAGTCCTAGTGTGAATTTTCATTGCCGTGTAACTTCTAGCCTAGGCTTTCATTCTGCTATGAAGCTTCGTACTAGTCCTTATGCAAGTCCTATCCCATCCATATGAAGCACTCCATGTCACCATCTTCTTATGTTTCTGATTTCCCAGTTACCATGAACTCGATGATGTTCCTCCTTCCATCCATGTTGAAGGACTCCCTCATCAAGTCAATAGAGCCTTAGCTTTTGATACCATAACCTTTTTTGTCCTTTTGTGTTTATGCATCAAGTATCTGAAGTTACTAGCTCTCTTCTTATGGCTACTATCCACTTGGGGCTTATCTTTATTTGTTGTTTATTGTAAAGTGACTTGTTGCAACTGTAGTTTTGATGGATTCCCCCATTTTTTAGGAGATTTATTTCATAGGATCTCTAAACACGTTTTACAGCAAGAAAGGAACAATTTAAGCATTATTATAAACTCTAGTCAAATATTAATGCCAAAATAATTTTCTATACCCCTTCATTTTTTTGTTTTATTTCAAATATTGTTGCTTACATACAAGTTTAAATGTAGGCTGGAATCTAATATTATCATTTTTTCCCGTGTGTTTTCCAAAATTTTGTAGAATTTTGTTAAGAATCTTTAATGCTTTCAGTCTATAGCATGTGAATAGATTTTGGAGTAGCCGCTTAATAGTATTTACAATAGACATTTTGGGTCAAACTTATGATCCATCATCAGAGATAAAATGTAAGAGAACAAGAGGCTTTCTTAAATAGGCGCTGTGAGCCCTTGGTGTTCCAACGGATAAGAGGAAGTATGCATTGCAATGGCTGTTGACACTGGCAATTAAGAAATGTGAAAAAATATTAAAAACTTTTGATGAGCTTGAAGGCCATAAAAGATAGTCTCAATGGCCATTGCAACAACTACTTCCTCTTATCTGCTTAAACGCCAAGGGCTCACAATGCCTATTTAAAGAAGCCTTCTCTTGTTCTCTCACATTTGATTCGTGATGATGGATCGTAGGTTTGATCTGAAACGTCAATTGTAAATACTCTTACATAGTTATCCAAAATCTATTTGCTTCATTAAGTATTATTAAAATCTAAATAGAAAATCAAATTGAGAAAGCAAAATCTTTTAAAGCTAAACCACGCTAAAAGATCATGGAACAATAATATAATATTAAATGAAACAATTCAATTTTATCATATCGAGAGGTGTTCCTACAACGGCAGCCATGGCTGCAAAGGAGTGAGTAGTTCACTTTGTTTTTTAACAGTAAATTTGATGTCCAATTATCTGTCACGTGACAAGTCATCCATATATTTTAGTTAGATTAGATTGTCACTTGTATGTTTTTTTTCTTTTTTTTGGGAGTCAATAAAAATAGTAATAATATGTAGCATAGCTATATAGGTGCCTTGAGATTGATCTCTCTTGACGTAGTTTCGATAGATGCATTAACCACGCTAAAAGATCATGGAACAATAATATAATATTGAATGAAACAATTCAATTTTATCACATCGAGAGTTGTTCCTACAATGGCAGCCATGGCTGTAAGGGAGTGAGTTGTTCACTTTATTTTTTAACATTAAATGTCCAATTATCTGTCACATGACAAGTCATCCATATATTTTAGTTACATTAGATTGTCACTTGTCTGTTATTTTTTTTTTTCCGGAGGAGTCAATAAAAATAGCAATAATATCTAGCATAGCTATATAGGTGCCTTGAGATTGATCTCTCTTGACGTAGTTTAGATAGATCCATTAATATATCTATGCTAGTTGTTAAGCACTTTGGAGTGCGTAGGCGCTAACATTACAAGATGCTTGTATATTTGTAAATGATGAATAATTGTATAGGTGTGAAATTATTTATGCCCTTAAAAGGCACTTTACATCCGATGAAAATGTTGAGAATGTTGATATACCAAATAAGTTGGGATGAGAGTGGAACATTCAATAGTTGGAATACTCCAGATAGATCGCTTTTGAAGGGAATAAATTATAGCTAATTGCTAGATCTTTATTTTCCTAAAATTTTGAGATAATTAATTTAATTTTATTGCTAACAAAGGAATTCTAGATCAACTTGCAAATGCCATCAAGATTAGATAATTTGAAGATTTTGCAACGTTCAAATAGATTGCTGCAAGATGCATAAATTATAGGCACTTTAGATCCCATGAAAATGTTGTGAATGTTAACAAACTCAGATTAGTTGGGGTGGAATTGGAACACTCAATAGATCTCAATTGACGAAAACAAATTATAGTCGCATTTTGGATCTCTATTTTCCCGATAACATTGAGGTTGTAAGTAATTCAATTTTATTGCTAAGCACGAAGGAATACTAGACAACATGCAAATGCCAACAAGCCCAGGTAATTTGATGATTTTTGCAACATTCAAATAGATTGCTTTTAAGAGGCATAACTTAGAGATAAATGTTGAATATTTATTTTCTTATTAATAAATTTGAGATTGTTGATATAATCGTTTTGCAATCAATAGTCGATGTGCAATGTTACTATTTAAGCTTTATTTTACTTGTTTTAACACTTTTTTATTGGTAAAATATAATAGTATATAATTATTTATATTTATTATTATTATTTTTATTTCAGTTTTATAAAAATGATAGGTAAGAGGGTATATCAGGTTTTTCCTTCAGGGTCGAGAAAACTTCATATACGTCTTGTTCCAAGGGGCGCTCCATCAAACTTGACATGTTTACAAATAGAGATGTTTGTATAAACCAATTGTTGAGAAAAGAAATCCTCAATGCCCTCCCTTAACTAGTTTCTTATAAAGCTCGTGCGGATTGCATTGAATGCCATTTGATTTCAAATATATGTTCCTCACAACTAAGATAAATTTGACTCATGTTTGATGAAATGAGTGGAAATATGGGTGCCTTGTGTGGAGCCTTCCTACCACTACCTCTCCCTTGTGTTTTTCATGTGGTGTAAAAGACATTCTTTGCAACCTACGAGAAGTTCAAGTCATTTGATGAAGTGAATGGAAACATGATTGCTTGGGGCAAATGGTTAAATGTTGTGTCTACCTCTATGGCCAATCTCAAGCTCTTGGGGCCTTCCTATTGGTGGCAACGACATCAATTAGACTTAAGTGTATTTAATTGACTACATTTTTTGGCAAGTGCTCTATGATAATCTATTGTCATAATATTGAATGGATGAATGTGTCCATATCAATTTTGTAGCGATCTCTTTGTATCGAGATCCTTTTGGTTTTAGCTCCACAAATATGCTCAACATCTTTGTTACATTCAACTTCTTGTTTGCAACTTCTCCACACGTTACTTGACACATGGAATATGCACCCATTTGTTTGGCATTTGGAGACCTTGTTCTCTCAAGAACATTATGTGGTTTCATTGTGTCCATTAAGGATTATAATATGACAAAATTAAAAAAAAGGAAAGTTAGCAGGGCAGCTTACACTTTGAATATAATAGTATGACAAAAAATAGACTGATAAAGACTTGGTATGAGAACACACAATTATGACAAAAATACAATATGTGATAATAAACATTTACAATAATAACAATGTGCAAATAATATGAACTCCAATTATGATACTTTGAAAATGACATAAATCAACTCAAATTAAGTGAAATGAATTAACATATCGAAGTATTACATGTGATGATTGTACATAAAGTTTATATTAATGCTCCTTGGGCAACCTTTGTGTTTGTTTTTAATTTATAATACTGATTATAGTGGATCATGAAACTGAAACTTGTGGCATGTAAACCTTCATTGTGTATCATAATTAATTGTTTATAGATATTCTGAAAGATTGTATGTTATTTTGGTGAATTCGAGGAGAGTTTTATTTGTGTTGTAGGCACTTACACTCATGGAGGGTGTTGGGATTTTAGTGATGTTTAATTGAATAAATTTTTGAACTATGCAACAATGAATGTATGATATAGGTTCGTAGAAATGTACTTGATGGCCATGTTTGTAGAGTATGTTTTACGTTTCTAGAA
Organism: Taxus chinensis; assembly: GCA_019776745.2. Lineage (NCBI taxonomy): Eukaryota > Viridiplantae > Streptophyta > Pinopsida > Cupressales > Taxaceae > Taxus > Taxus chinensis. Next base: position 56,249,693 of record CM034154.1, on the reverse strand, counting down.
ACATTACCTTGACATGAGGAAGACAACATATGGATTGCTCAAATTTATATTTGTAGAACTTTTGACTTTTTTGTATTTGTTTTATCAGAATGTTTTATGTTTCCCAAAACACAACCTTCACATGAATAAGGCAACATGTGGACCGTTCAAATTTATATTTTTAAAATATTAGTTTTTTTTTGAAAGAAATGAAAGTTATTTGCTTAGGCAAATTTACTTCTTTCCTCCATTTTTCTCTAAACAATCTTCACAAAGTTTTGGAGAGTGATCTTGCCATTTTAATTTGGGCCCTCCTTATATGACATATGTACTCTCAACGAGGCATACACATTTCATTGCAACTTACAATTCTTCACTTATTTTGTCACTTTTATATTCATGTGATGGCTTATTATCCATCAAGGAGTGAGGGCAAGGACAACTATAGGGCCACCTCAATTATTGGTGTGCCTCCTTGTTACCATATTTCATAGCTAAATATATTTGCGCCAAAAGAAGTCTTTGTATGGAGGTGCATGTGATAAATTTAATAAAAATAAGCTGCTGTCTTATAGAAGTCTGCGCAAAGGAGAGATAAGGAGGTGCATGAAATAATAATTAAATAAACTAGCAATCGCATATGTACAATGCAATGTGAACGCTGAACGGTATATGTTATTTGATTTAGAGGGATAGTTATTGCTTGTGTAGTTGATGTTGATAATGGGTGTGATTGAATTTGTTAAGTGTAGGAATATAGATGAACCACTTCATTTAAAGGTTCCATCTCTACATTTCAAACTTGTTACAAATTCATATATATACATTTGCGAATCTCATATCATGAGTGGTAGCACTTTGCTATCAATTTTATTTGTATTAAACATGTTACATGAAGACTTTCGTACATGCGCAGATTGTATATCATGAGTGGTTGTTTTTGCACTAAACATAAATACATTTAATATTTTTTTGGATAGTTAATTACTTATATAGTTGATGTGGTTTGTAATTATTTTAGGGAAATTATGTTAGTGTTGCATCAGTTGTTTGGTTGGTCTTTTGTTCAAAAAAATCTTTTTTGTATAGTCGATAATGGGTGGGATTGATAGTGGCAGTGTAGGAATATGGATGAAACATCACATTTATTTGTTCTATGTGTATATTTAAATTTGTTACAAATCCGTACATGTACAATTGTAAATCTTATATCACGACACTTGAACTAAACATGTATACATGAAGACCTTTATACATTTGCAGATTTTATATCATGAATGGTATCCTTTTGTGGGCAATTTTATTTTCACTAAACATGAATACATTTTATACCCCTTGAACGACACTGCTGCTTTGGATACAAGAAGTGTTGAGTAAAGTAGTAGTGGAGGTGCTATCAAAGTAGAGGGTAGTATTTATGACAGGGTTGAGTGATAGTAGTCTTGAATCATTCTTTCTTCTTACTCCAAGTGTTGATACGCACGCCATTTTTTAGTACCTTTCGAATGAAAAAGGAGGTGAAATCCATAAATTTGCAAGCGATGGAACTCTGGAGAAAGGTGTGAATGTCATACCTTGGCTTTCAGTGGTTCCAATGTCAACAGTTGCTCTATGCAAAATAAGTCCCTAGGACTTATGGATAGTTAATCCCCAGGCCATTTTAATCATAAATTGTCTTCGATTCCCTCTCAAAATAGGGGGTACGGGAATATGTAACGGGTTAGAGGGATCCCAACATGGGTCGTTGTATCGATCAAATTTGAAAACAACAAATAAAGGTAATGTTGGTGGTGGCATTGATGCGTCAGAGACATTGTCAGTGATTTTTCTTGTAGAACCATTTACGAGGCCTATGTCAACCCAAAAAATTACAATGTGGAGGCCTACCTAGATTGTGGATGCAGAGATGTTGAATGTTGAAACACTAGCAGGGGTGAGCAAAAGGAGAGGTGAGGGAGATGTGGTTGATGTTGTTGTGAATGAATTCCGTATTTTATTTATTAGAAATTATTTTCATGTGTCAGTTGTTCCTTGAATTATCAATCTTAGTGGAGGTAGAAGCGATTTGTTTGCTGAATAGTGTAGTATGGTATCAAGAGCTAGTTGTTGTTCTGAAGAAAAAGGTAGTGTGGAAGATGGTGGTGTGGCCTATAGGCTAGTGTTAATTATGTTTGAGTTTTCTCTCTCAATGAATGATGCACTAGTTATCTGCAAATCAGGTGGAATGTAAAATATGTTCCAATTATTGTGTATGTCAAAATCTCGTTTCCCCAACATTTCAAGACTGTCAAGACCCGTGTTGTTTCCCGAAAGAAGTTGTGCGAAGACCTGTCATTCATGCAATTGTTCGTGTTGAAAACTGCATTCGACCTTAGAGTCATAACTAACATTTGTAGCATGTCATGTGTCTGCGATAGTGTGTAAAACATGCCACGGTCTGTAGTTGTGCTTGAATAGGTCCCAAGTGGCATTGATGTCATGTGGGGTTGAGCCAAATTTGGAGGCAATATTTCTAAAAGGTTTGTATAAAAGGATTTATGACCAATAGAAAAGGTCATAGGACATTGAATCTTGAGTTGGGACATCCACAAATCTTGGGTGGACCCAAACAATTGCTGGACTCGATCGCAGTTTCTATTTATCACCTTTACGATTCTTGTTGTAGCTCCAATCTCGAGCAACTTGAGTAAGAGTCAAGTGTTCCATGGTTGCAAGGCGAACTCTATATGCATCCAAGAAAGTGGTTTTTTCTTATACATCGGTGTCACTTTCAATGACACTTTTCAACAACACTTTTTGTGAGCATTTTGCAGATCGTAATATGTGATGGAGAATCCACGTCAGCATCTCTTGAAAATATGGATAGCATTTGGTGATAGGTTTCTGAACGTTGCTCTACTTATGAAGCATATTTTGCAATATACTTAAGAATTGCATGACGGGAAAGTATCGGTTGGGAATCGATATTTTCTCTCCATATGGATATCATAGTTTGATTGTGGATGTTCAATTTGTCATCGTTTCTCGAAGGGAGGTACTTAATTTTCCCATCACTTTCAATGAGAAAGAATGAAGTAGGTTGCGTGGCCTAGGGGGTGTTGTACCTGCACTGCAACTGTGATTGCTTTTTACGCAAGCATGTCTGCTTTGAACATTTAGTGTGGCGTTGAACACAATTAAGTAGTTCTTCAAGGTCCACATGTGGGGAGGATGATAGAATTTGTGTTGTATCTAACAAACAAGGGTCGTCTAGGAGTGACCTGTGAACAAAATCCAAGCGGTTGCAAGCGAGGAGGGGGTTCTAGGTAGTTACAAACTTAATAAAGTATTGTTTTTTTGCCTCAATAACTGGTGTATCCTCCCAATCAATTGCATCAAATTTAGGGGTGTTCTCAAGCCATAATAAACTGTGGACATGTGTGGAGCCTCTGTGTTACCATTCATATGTGTGAGATGAGGGAATATAAATATTAGCTATGTAGTTTGAAACAAATAAAAAAGTAGATTTTATTACTTGTACCAAAAGTCTACTGCTCCAAGTTCCTTCTGCAATATAAACATGTTTGATATTCTTTTTTTCCTATGGGGTGTATTTCCAATGTTTTAACTACTTTTGGTAGGTCATTCTGGCCTCTTCTCGGACCTTTCAGATCCTTTGACCTTTCATTTGACATTTGATATGGTTGATTGAAGTTATTTCTTTTTATTGTTCAAGTACCATCACATGCAAAGTCTAGTGATTACCTCCCTCCTCGTTTTAACATAGATACATCTATCTGCAAAAGAAATTTACTGAACTATTTTTTTTTATTGAACCCTTGTCTCCTTGCATTTGTGCATGGAAACTATTGAGCACTACATGACTAATGCAGATGTAGTAATGATTTTATTTGGTAAATAAAATGATACTTTTTTTCTACTTTTTGGTAAATAAAATGATGCTTTTTTGCTGGTTTTTAAGATGTAGCTTTGCGAGTAAGATGAGCCCATGTTTTGGGATTGATACATCCCAAATTAAAGTAAAAAGCAAAACTCAATATTGGACGGAGTACATGTTACTTGGGAATTTACTTGTCAGTTTTGGGCTCAGAATACCTTATTTTAACAATAATCTTCAATGGCAGTATGTTATGTCGACATGGGATTTGAAAGTTTAATATATAGTCGTGAACTCAAGCACACTAAGCTACAAATTTGAGGTTAGAGCCAACAAAAACCAGTATGACAGTCGAGTTTATTATGGTATGATCAACAAAGTAGCTGATGAACATGCCAAACTGGGAACTCAGTATTCGCTTCCTCAAATTGCTTTTTTCAAGGCTTTGGTAAGAGACCTCAATATATAGCTTTTTTTTAGAAAATTGTGCTGGGTATTGTGGGGGACGATCATTTAATTTTAAGAGCCATTTAAAATCTGTTAAATATGTTCCTGCGCCTTAGATTTGAGGCAATCTACTTGGTTATGTTCATTGATTGAGTTCTTTGGATGCTGAGAAGATGGAAGCAATTCTTCAAGACCAATCTGGCAAGGGGCAAATTTCTAATATTGACGCGTTGAATATTCACCTTGAAACCTAGCTAACCTTAAATTCTGACAAAATATATCAACGGATCAATCAAGAAATTTTAATTGTGTGAGAAAGAGTGCTGATATTTTTCCCATTTGATGAATGTATGGCCAAATTTTCATACAAACCAGATAAAATGTAAGAAATGAGAAATTTTCCAAAATACGAAAATAAATCCTAAACATTTAAGAGTTGATAGTTTATTGTAGAATACGAAAATAAATCCTAAACATATCAGATTTTTTTCATGTGGAAACATGATGCAAAACTTTAAGTGTTAGCGACTATTGTCTTGTTACAGTGAGAAGGAGCATTGAAAAATAATGTAGACCCTAGTGGAGTCCTATCTTCAGCACTCAAGAAGTGGTTTGACAATTTCCCATGTCTTATAGATGCTGTGGGGCTGGAGTTAACTAGTGAAGGTGAAATTAAAAGGTCTTGCAAAGGAGTTCCTTTTGTGATCTTGCATATCTCTAGGACTGGAAGAGCTCTCAATAACATCTCTGAAAGCTCTATGGTTGTTATGAGTGACCCACTTAGGGAGTGGTTGGACAACTTCGCATCTTGAGATGTTGTGGGCTGTAAGTGAACATTGGACTTCAACTAGTGAAGTTGAAGGAAAAAGGATTGTGAAGGTAATGCATTCCTTGCCTTGCTTGTAAGGCAATCCCAACAGTAGTTTCCAAGATTACCCTCAATGTATAAGCTAGGCATTTACTATTTTAACAACCACTCCAGGAAAAGGGCTTTTTGTTGGATGTAAGAAAACCATTTAATTCTGTAGGGCACTTTGAAGCAGACAAGGGAAGGGCATTGACCACCATGCAGAACATTGGGCTAAGCAATGTTATAGTTGTTGAAGATGATGATGATACTATTCATATGTCGTCATGATCATTCTCCATTCATCACGGAGTTCAGTCAACATCTTCCACAATGGTTTTACAAGTATGTCTTAGTCACACCTCTCTCATTATGCATTTTAACATTACTACTAACCGTTGTACTCGAGTATAATCATTTAAAGCCTTATATGTGTTAAAAGTGAGATATTGAAATTGATTTCTCAGGAATAGGTTAGATGGCCACAATGATTAGCTATGTATCATGTTTGTGTTTGTATTTATGATTTGGAGTTCTTTCTAAAAGGTAGTATAGCTTCTATCTATTTGACCAGGTTAGAAATGGAGCTCCTCGGAGGTCTCTTCGGGTGTAATCAAATATAAATGAGGAAGATCTAGAGCTTCGACTTGCAATTGGAGGTGTGTTCATGGACCTTGATATGCTATAGATAAGTTTACAAAGAAATTTGAAAGTCCTTATTGAATTACAAAATGTGATATAAAATTTGTCGGCTAGAGTAAAAATGTTGTAATTGAAGAATAGAAAGACTTTCATAAGGAATATTGAGGTCACAAATTTTTACGGATTGGAATTTTTAATAAAATATAACATTAGAAGATAGAAGCACTCTTGAGGCATAAAATGTTCTACCTTGTTTTACAACTTTGAAAGAAAGGTTTCAGACAAAGAGAAAACAACCGAGAAATCCGAATTGGACCTATATGAGATTATCCCAAACTGAAAGTTATGTAATATTGAGTATTCTGAACCTGGCAATGGATATTATATTATTATGTTTAATTCTAGGTGAATGACACACTCTTGGAGGGATTCAAATAATGTGTATGGGTGAAATATATGCAATTTTGGTGAAAAAGGTGCATATGCTAAAAAACCGTATTGTAGAAGCGATGACAATATAGATAAAGCGGTCGCCGTTCTTCATCAAGCTCATCCTTCAAAATTAGGCATGCGAAAAACTGCCTCCTAAATCCCACAAGCGCCCGGATACAATCCTCATGGTCGTAGCCATGGTAGCCTACAGTTATGTAATCCCCAGGATAAAACATTATCATCGCTTTAATTTTGTGATACGGTAATTCTCCTTAGAATCAGAGTTTCCAGTCAACATAATATGGGTCGCCACTTTCAATAATACCCTCTAAATAAAAAACATACAATGCCTGGAAATGCTCAAATCGAACCATCATGATGTGCCCTGAACACAAAACAATTCTGTGACAAACAGTTTTCTTCCATATTCTGTTATCTGTCGTGTCGTTAAAACTCGAGCCAGAAGGATTCTATGAAAAAAACCCGAAATGCAAATTAAACATGTGTGGCTCGAATTTCTAGTAAGAAATTCTCCCTCCACGAGTCATGAAACTGATTGATTCCTTTTGCAAGTGATAGGTGAACTCATAACAGAGTTATGCTCCGATCTATAGAATTTTCCGTTGGATGAACCACGAGTTTGATCCAAAAAACCCTTAAAAATAGACGAAAAATGCGAAAACGTCCAGACGGCCGTCAAACCGTCAAATTTAACATCATTGCAGAAACGTCCGGAGGTCCTTTACCATAGGGGGAACGCCTTCGTAATAAAAGGAGTTGCTGTTCTATTCTTAGGAGTTTGGCATGATGGAGAGATAAGGGTGGAAATAAAATAATTTATTAATTCCTATTTCAGGGACGCATGGAATTAATAAATAAAAATGGAAGGCCTTGCATGAGTCAAACTGTGGTTGACTGAAGTGATAAGTTTGGAGGAAAAGGCTAAAAATAAAAAGTCAAACCACTGTCCTAACCAAGAATAGAATAGAATTGTTATAAATAAAAGATTGTTGTTCTATCTTTGGAACCAAGGATTACAAGAGATTAACTAAAAATATAACTGTTGTTAGAAGTTGGCACCAAGGAAAAAAATAGAAGGAATTTTTTTATAAATAGAAGTCAATTGTTGTCCCATGCGCCAAGTTTGGATGAGGATAAATAAAATAAACAAAAGCATGCAACAATCTTTTCCTAAGGTTGGCGCCGAAGGGTAAAGGAAATAAAATAAATTAAAAACAATAGTCTATTTATTGCATGCATTAGTCTATTCTTAGGTTGGGAGCAGCCTATATTGGCTGATTTTGATTGTAAAAAAATACATACTCAGAGCAACAGATTTTCTTAGGCATCTTCAACTATTGTACTTGCACCTCTAAATAATAAAGATTCGTTTTGCCCTCTCTTAATACTGATTTCAAATTTTTCATTGTGTTGCATATGATATTGTGCTTGCTTTAGTGTGGAATTCACTCCCTCTACCGCTGTCATTTTTCCTAAACCCTTGAATTTATTATGCAAATAGTCTAGAGATGTGCAGGTGTGTGGATCTTCAAAATTCTTTGTGTGCAAAGTTACATGCAAGTGTCAAACTATTGGTGTATCAAACATTTTTCCCATTTCCCACATTCCTTTTCGCTTTTCCTTGTCAAAATTTTCATTTTTTAGGCGATTCACAAGGGAACCAACCCTCTCTGGAGGTTCACCTCAGACACATGTTACCCACAACGTTGAGGTGTTCCAATTTTGTCAACAGGAGAGAGAGAGAGAGCACACACACCATTCTCTATCAGGGTGTAACTTTTGGGTGACAACACTCCCCTAACCGACCCATGAAAATGCACTCAGATTACGATACATTATGTTTTTTATAATGTTGTTCCATCAAGTAATTTTAAGCATTTATGCTCCGAAGGAGGTTTTGAAGGTTTACTTGGTTTATGCTGCTATAAATTATTTATAGTTTTAAATATTTGATCTTCAAAGTAGAATTAGATCTAGTCTATTTGATGTAGAATGTCTCTTTCTTCAACTAAGATGTAATAATCATCGAGCTATAATTTCCAAAAAAAATTAGAGTATTTGTACTTGACCTTAACTGCTTGACTGACACATATTCCTAATAAAGGATTAAAAAAAATGCTAAAAATCCAATTTTACTAGTAGACCAGAGTGCATCAAAAATAAATTTCCATTGTAAATTGGAGCTTGATTTAATCAAAGAAAAACTTCTGACGCCTTCTCTTGAGAAAGTAGCTAATCCTGTAGACAAGATAGTGTTGAAATTCTTGAAAAAATCATAAGCTTACTTAATTCTTCAATTCAAATCATAGTAAAATATTAACAATATTTTAAATTCAAATATTTATAACAATTATAGGGTAAAATCACATCTCCCTTAAAGAGGGACGATGGCATAAAATTTGAAAGAGAGAAAGCATTGTAGGAAAGAAATTTATGTTGACGATATACTCTAAAATTGAATTTGCAAAGTTCAAAAGAAAAGAAAAACTAAATTTAAGGATGATCAAGAAAAGAGAGAACTAATGATTGTAGATATTGGCATTTACTTTGTTATTCATTAAACTGAATTTTGTTCATATAATTATTGTCTACGAGCGTGTGTGCACATGTGTGCAGAGTGCATGTATAAAACAACACCAAGGGGAGATGATAGATCATCCTTTATAGGAAGGGCACTACATAAGGAAGGCTCTCCCAAGGGAGGAAATGGATAAACCCACCACCTATCTTGACCTTAAGAATTATCCTATAGAGGCATAAGCACCATGATTCCCCATTTGAGTGGAGGAGACACAACCATTGTAGAGTCACCAACTTGTGTCAACGAAGGTTAGATAGTTAACCCAACAATGGATTTGCCACAAGGTGATGGGTTCTAGTCCCTCCACTAAGGAGGAAGGGAGGAGAAGAAACCATAAATAGGTAAGGAAAATTAGTTACGAGAGTGGCTCCACTTACATGTATTTGATGTCCATGTTTATAGAGTATGTTTTACATTTCTAGAAACACTACCTATACATGAGGAGGACAACATATAGATTGTTCAAATTTATATCTGTAGTGACTTTTTCTATTTTTGTTTTACTGGAATGTTTTTCGTTTCCAAAAACACAACCTCGACACGGAGAAGGAAACATGTGGATTGTTCAAATTTATATTTTTAAAAGATTAGTTTTTTTATTTTAAAAGAAATGGAAGTTATTTTCTTAGGAGAATTTACTTATTTCATCCATTTTGCTCTAAACAATCTTCACGAAGTTTTGGAGAGTGATCTTGCCATTTTAATTTGAGCCCTTCTTATATGACATGTGTACCCTTAATGAGGCATACACATTTCATTCCAACCACAATTATTCACTTATTTTGTCACTTTTATATTCATATGATGGCTTATTATTCATCAATGAGTGGGGACAAGGAAAACTATAGGGCCACCTCAATTATTGGTGCGCCTCCCCTAATCGACCCATGGACATGTACTCCAAGATTACGACACATTAAATTTTTTATAATATTGTTCCATCAATTAATTTTAAGCATTTATGCTCCAAAGGAAATTTCGAGGGTTTATCTGGTTTATGCTGTTGTAAAATATTTACAGTTTTAAATATTTGATGTTCAAAGTAGAATTAGATCTAGTCTATTTTATGTAGAGTGAATCTTTCTTCAACTAAGATGTAATAATCCTCAAGTTATATTTTCCAAAATAATTAGAGTATTTGCACCTGACCTTGGCTACTTGACTGACACATATTCCTAATAAAGGATAGAAAAACAATGCTAATACTCCAATTTTAATAGTAGATTAGAGCACAACAATAAATTGCCATTGTAAATTGGAGCTTGATTTAATTAAAGAAAATTTTTATGACGCCTTCTCTTGAGAAAGTAGCTAATACTGTAGACAAGACAATGCTCAAATTCCTAAACAATTCACAAGATTATTTAATTCTTTAATTGAAAACATAGTAAAATATTAAAAATATTTTAAATTGAAAGATTTATAGCAGTTATAAGGTAAAACTACATCTCCCTTAACGAGGGATGATGTCTTATAATTTGAAAGAGTTTGATAAAGTGTTGTAGGAAATAAATTCATGTCGATGTTATACTCTATAAGTAAATTTACAAAGTATCAAAAGAAAAGAAAAATTAAATTTGAGGATGACCAAAGTAAAGAGAGAACTAATTATTGTGGATATAGGCATTTACTTTGTTATTTATTAAACTAAATTTTGTTCATATAATTTGTGTGTGTAGATTTAAGTTGAAAATGATATGTATAATTTTTATTGGAATATATTATATAATAAATAGTTAAATATCAAAAGATAAAATATAAATAGTTATAATAAAGGGGTAGCTAGTTGGTATTTATGATCCAATTTCAACGACATATAAATAACAAGTTAGAAAATAAATATCAGCGTGAAAATTATGCATAAAAAATAACACCAAGGGGAGGCGATAAATCATCCTTTGGAGGAAGGCATTACACAAGGAAGGCTCTCCCAAGGGAGGATCTTGGGAAACCCATCACCTACCTTGAGTTTGAGAATTATCTTATAGAGGCAGAAACACCATGATTCCCCATATGAGTGGAGGAGATACAACCATCATAGAGACACCATCCACATCAATGAGGGTCACATAGACAACCCAATGACGTATTTTCTGTGAGGCGATGGGTTATAATATTTCCACTAAGGAGGAGGGGTGGAAAAACAACTGTAGATAGATGCAAAAAACTAGTTGTGAGAGGGGCTCCACTTACACCTATCGACGGGAGGAGAAGAGCCAAACAACGACATATTTAGTGGAACTCTTCTCTTGGTGAATATGGTAACACCCTAAGGAGTGAGAAATTCGTAAAAGTGCTAGAACTCAAGAGCCACCTTCTCTACATGTGCTTGGATACACAAAGTCAAACAAAAGATATAACAACTTATTTATTAGCCTTAAATTTGTCGACTTAGAATCATTATTGAAGACAACATGATTTGTAGATTTTCAATAGGGGTTTAGTTGTGGAATATTATAGTGATAATGAACCAGATCCCTCATAAAAGAGAGCACACTCTGTGAATGAGGAAGAAGAATAAACACAAGACGAAGGACCAAAAGACAAGATTTTATGTGCAATTGGTAGGATATGGAGTAAGCCTAGATTGAATACCTCAATCATTTTGGTAGTTTGGAACTAGAATAGCTCATTAATTAGATAATGCAGATCTATAAGTATTTCAAGTATGAAGGCATGAAAGATCCCAAAAAATTACAATTTTCTTACAGGAAGTTGAAGGGTCATGCATCTCTTTAATGAGAGCATATATAGATGAAAAGAGTGCAAATAGGAAATCCGAAGATCAAGACACATGGTAATACGTTGGAAAAGATGAAGGAAAAATTCTTGCCCACAAATTACCATCTCTATTTATTTAAGATGACACAAAATCTATGACAGAGAGAGATTAGTATGAAGTATACCAAATAGATTTACTGACTCACCATTATAGTGGAACATGCAAATGACGATTCAGAGAATAACTCTAGGTATATGAATGAGTTGTGAATTATGATCCAAGATGAACTTGGAATGTTCCAAGTGTAGTGACTATAGGAGGCATGATAGTAAGTACAGATGGAGAGAAAAATTTGGCATGCAAGAAATAAAGTGGTACCCGTAGAAAAACAAAGCACACACAAGGCCATGAAAAAGTTTGTGATAGGGAAAACTCTGTGCATCCTATATGTGATGTTAGTTCAATGCCACATAGTGAAGGAAAACCTAAAGTAGGAAATGTATCTAGGGGAAGAGGATCCTTTGGATGTCGAATACATTGTAGATTCAATGAGACATGTTACAGTTGTGGAGAAACAAGGCATAAAGATTTAAAGTTCCTTCACACCAAAAGTGATTATAAGTGTAGCAATTTGAGTGGGTATATTTCATAAGGTGATGAATATGATGTACTAGGTTGTGGAGAAGATCCATATATAGGAGAGGAATTTATATTCAACTGTGTATTGTCGAAATTTGTAAAAGAGGAAGTTGGTCCTGACTAGAGAAAGAATTTGTTCAGAATGACATGTAAGTCAAGAGGAAAATTCTATAAATTAACAGTCAACAATGGAAGCAAAGGTAATTTGGTTGTGTAGGAGATAGTGGAATTTTTTTTGTTGAAGAGGATTAAACATCCTAATTCTTACAAGGTTTCATGGTTATAGAAGGGGAACCGGTTGTTGGTGATTGAGAAATGTTTGGTTAAGTTATAGATAAGGAGATATGAAGATGAAGTGATGTGTGGTATCATACCTATGGACACATGTCATGTGATACTTGGAAGGTTTCAGAAGTTCATATGCAAGGTGCAACATGATGGTCGTGCAAACACCTACAAACTGGTAAGGGATGAGAAATAGTACAATTTGGATCCAATAAAGGACAAAAGTGAGGGAATAGAGTAGGGACTTGAGGTTATAAAACTATAAAATAAGTAATTGAATGAGGTGAACTAAAATAGTATATGTTTTGTGTTGATAGTGAAGCCTATGTAAAGATAGAGCAGAAGGAAAATGGAATAGAAAGATGAATCAATACAATGAGAGGTGAAGGATATGTTAAGAGAGTTTATAGAGATAGTTTGTAGTGAGTTTCCTAAAGGGTTACTTCTTATGAGGAATGTATATTACCACATGGATTTGATTTCAGGATTGAGTTTTTCAAACAAGTAAGCACACAAGATGACATTGTAAGAGAACACAAAGATATAAAAGCAAGTTTGTGAGCTATTGGATAGATGAATGGTCACAATGAGTCTAATCTCATGCCTTGTACAACCAATTCTAGTGCCAAAGAGGGTGACCAGTGGCATGTGTAAAGGTTCTAAAGGTTCCCATAGCTGTGCATGGATGACATCATGTATTGTTTAAGTGGAACAAAGTATTTCAATATGATTGATTTAAAGAGAATATATCATCAAATTCACATAAGAGAATGTGATGAATGGAAGATAGAACTTAAGACACAAAGGGGATTGTATGAGTGGCTCATGATGCCATTTGATTTGAGTAACAAACTAAGTAATTTCACGAGGTTTATGAATGAAGTCTTAAAACCATTTTTTAGAAAGTTTGTGATTGTGGACCTTTTATATTTTAATATTTCATAGGACGTGAGAAGAGTATTTGCTACAAACAATGAAAGTGTTGCAATGGTTATGGCATGCGAAGTTGTTGATTAATTTGAAAAATTCAAGTAAGAATGTAGAAAAGGTCCTCACAATATTATATTTGCCATCATTGTGGAGTGCTTCTGAAGCACACAACTTTCATGGGTTATATTTTTTTGCTACAAGTTCATCAAGGATTTCATTAGAGTGTGTCCACCTGTTATTACGACCATGTGAGGAGATAGGAAGAATTTTGTCTGAAGCCTGGTCATAAAGAGAAATTTTTGAGAGTTGAAGTGGAGGTGACTGAACATATTGTGTTCTCATTTCCTGATTTTATGAAGGTATTCCAGGTGGATTGTGATGCTAGTGGTATATCCATTTGTGTAATGATGAGTTAAGAGGGAATGCCAATAGTGTATTTCAGTGAGAAGTTGAATGATGTAAATAATAAATATAATATGTATGTTCAGGAGTTCTATGTGATTGTACAAGCAATGAAAAAGTGGAGGCATCATTTACTAGTAAAGGAGTTTGTGCTATTTACTGATCATAAAACAGTGTAGTTTATTAATAGCCAAGGGAAATTGAATAAGAGATGTATGAAGTGGGTAAAATACCTACAAGGATAAAATTTTGTGTTGAAACATAAAAGTGGAAAATATAACTAGCATAAATATTTTAAATACACCTATCTAAAATATGCAGAGAGATATCAATCTTGAGGCACCTTTTAGCTATGCTATTGTAGTATAAGTATACCAAAAAAATACAAATTAAAAATAAATATATTATGATAAATGTATTTATATAAAATACATCAATACATATCAATTCAAGGTTCTTATCTTAGATTTTTCACATACCACATTAATCAATAACTTCATTAAATTCTATATCAATTTCCCATTGATTTGTGGAAAATGAAATCAATTTGGCTATGCCATTGTTTTCGTCTTGGAAAAATATCTTCAAGAGAAAAGGGATTAAACAATACTAAATGGCTAAAAAAATACTATTTGTTAATTGACTTCTCAAAATAATTATCTAATATTAAGGCACTTTAGATTAGATAAGATGTTAGCACAATTTTGGTAAGATATTGGCATAAAATAATTCAGAAATATGTATAATATAATCAAGATAAAAACAATGCAAGAGACATTCATGTTAGGAATTCAGTATTTACATGGGTATTTACCATATAGTAAATTACGGTGTAGTAAATGATTAGTATGTTAGTTGATTAAATATATTAGAAACCCTAGATTAAATGGTGGTGGAGGTTTAATTAGAAACCATCTTGCACATCCCATTGCTGCTTATGCAGGTCCCGTGGGTAAACAATCAAATCAATATGATGAGGCCCTCGCTACTCTCTAAGGAATCAAAACTACTAGGGATCTCAAGGTGAGGAATTTAATTATTGAGGGAAAAATTATGAACATTGTAAAAAACCTCATAGGTACCCAACCCCCCAGATGGACCATAAAAGATTTCATCAATGAGGCCAAGACCTTACGTAAAGGGTTTAATAACATTAATATTTGCCACATCTCTAGGGAAGGGAATAGTGCTGCTGACACACCTACAAATGAGGGCATCATCAATAATCAACTTCAAATTTGGAATGATAATGAGGAAATCTCTCATATAATAAGATCCATCATATCCAAGGAAGCCAAGGCCACCAGTCCATTCAATTAAATCCCGCTAGTGGATTTGGCACATGTAGAGGAATGTTGAAGTGTACTTTGAGCATTCGAGATTTATCCCTCCCAAACGGCTCATTTTTTCCTACTTTTTGTATTTAGGATTTGACAGATGAGCTGCTACGAAGCTTGCTAATTACTATCCACAATATCTGGAACCTTTGCGGGTCCTCTTTCTTGGATTTTTGTGTTCGAACTCTGACATTTGTCATGTTGGGGGGTTGATTTCTAGCTGCAACCAGTTTATTGTTGCCCTATCTATGATTATTATTTTCAAAATGGGTGGACCCCCTTGCCATGTGGTGCTAATCTGTGATCCCTCTTGGAAGAAGAATGAAGATTTATGGAAGGCCCTTGACATGGATGGCTTCACAGACTTCATGAAAAGGAGAAAAGGGCACGATAGACACATTTCTCTCACATTTTCCTGCAAATGGAAAGATAGGGTGATTACCTTCAAGGGTAAGGAGTTCACCATCGCCGAGAGTTTGATTTATTTCATTACCAATTTAGGGATGGATGGGATTAAGTTCTATAGAAATAAATTCGATAAGGACACCGAGGAGAAAAGATTTGTGGAGGGAGAGAAAGCCCTAAAGATTGGGAAATATGGTATACTTTTCTCTTCTATCCCCTAGTTTGGATATGTTGTAAAGATGGTTGTAAGGTACATCACCTTAGAAGGGCATTACTCAACTCTGCCGCTCCACCACCCGGTCCTTCTGAATCATTTCAGGCTCTCTACTAAGGTCAGTCTCTCTTATTACATTCTCCATTCTCTTGAGAAATTTGTCCTTGATGTCCAAGCTCATCTACGTGGTCTCCCCCTTCATCAGGGGGTTATATTCCTTCTGCACCAATATTTCCATGATGTTGTGGCCCACAAGCCTCCCCACCCTTTAGCCCCCCCTCCTCAGCAGCCTAGAGTCAGAACTAAAAATCTTTGCTCCCGGGCCTCCTCCTCTGACCCCCCAGCTAAAAGGGTATTGCGTAGTAGCACTAAGGGAAAAGATATTGCTGTGGCTAAAAGTCTTCTTGATATCAGCCAGTTTTCTCTTGACCCTCAAGCAAACATTGACTTAAGAGCCCAATTGAAACATTAGGTTGACACTATTAAGGGCATTGAAAACAATGTTGAATTTATTCTTAATGAAGGCAATAAGGAGGAATTGGACCCTCCTATTCTTTCAAAGCTTGAGGATAAGATGGAAAATATCACTAATCAACACAGTGCCTTAAAGGAGAGAGTGCAACAAGTAGTGAACAAGCAGATCAACTAGCTCTCCATGAACAAAGCACTGTTGGATTTTCTACAAATTAAAGTGAAACAAATTTGTGACATAAACGACATCCCAGAGGATGGATGGAAGGGTGGAAAACTCAAGAAGAAGGCCATAGCAATGAGCACCCATGACTCCTCCCAAAAAACTACCATCAATTTGTACAAGGCCTCGAAGGATACTCAGAAAGTTTTTAACAAGTTCCTCAAATAGGTCTTTGTTGTTTCTTGGTTTTTATCTCGACGATGTTATGATGTGGTTTTGTAGCTGCTATTTTTTAAAATTTTTTTGGTCTGTAATAGGGCTTCTTATAGGCAGTCTACCCTTTGCTTGATCTCTATTGTTATATCTAGTTTTTTTAGGATTTTTCTGTTGGGGTGTGGCCCCCACTTATCAAAAAAACACAATGCTTTCATTGTATATCCTAGATTTTGAGCCTTTTTATACTTTGGGGTATGGTCCCCTTCAAAACCATTTACCAATAATAAAAAAATATATTGTTATAAACAATACATTTTTATAATTTTGTGGTTATATTATTTTTCTATTTGTATGGCTATATATTAGCCTTCATTGCATTATAAAATTATAGCAGCTAATTAATATGAAGATTTACATTTCTGTAAGGCTAATCCAAACCTATGATTTGGTATCACATCGAGTTGTGTCAAGGTATGTGAATGCCATGATCATTTAAAATATGTCAAAGGAGCATCTTGATTGTGTAGTCAGTGGAAATAGAACCCTGAGGAGTTTTATCTCAATGATCAAAAATCAATATTACTGATGTGCAAATCAAGTTCATTAGATCTCCTTGGCGTCGATCTCATCGTTGATTGGTAGTCTTCTCAATCTAGTACATTTATCAAATAAAGGGATATTTAGCACTTCCACCTCCTAAATGTCTTGTCAGAATTATATGTGGTATTTATTTAATTGTTTAGATGGTTGCACATAAACTCCAACAAGGATTCTAAGTATAATTTCAATTGGATGAGTATGTGATCAATCAAGTATCATTTTGAGCATATTGTTTGGCATTTGATTTTTATTTTGTAGTCCATCTTCCAGGCGTGGAGTTTCATATAGTTTGGCGTTATCAACTGTCTCACATGAATGATATGTCCAAAATCTTGATTTAGGCTTACAAACACCTACAATCTTGAATGCGTGAAGGATCTTTTAGATTCATCGATCTGTAGGCGTGTCTTGGTTCCCATTCGCCACATTTCTCTCCACTTGCATTCTTTATGTATGGGACATTCACATGAGAGCAGGGCCGACTTAAAGGTCGGGAGCACCCTAGGCAATAGTTTGAGTGGGCGCCCTCCTAAAAAAAATATTTAATATTTTTTTCCATAAAGTAAATAAATAAAATATGTCTATATTTTTGTATTTTTAAATTTACATCATGGTCATAATAAAATAATAATAATAATATATTATTAAATTATCACGGAAGGATGAAAAATATACTGTGGATGGAAAAATTTAATCGTAGGAGATGCTCAGAATGCAAAAAATACAATATTTTATACAAGGCTTCTTACAAGTCTAATTTAGCCTTATCAAGTAGGTGACATGAACTATATCCTAAAATAAAACACCATTTTTTTTTTCCAAAGAAACAAAAACATTTATGGAGCTCCCATGGTTTTTTAAAGAGTCTTATTTGGACTAGGCCTACAGATTCCTCCAAAAAAAATAATAGAAAATTTCCCCACAAAATTAAGAAAAGAAAATTAAATACTTGTTTCCTTTAATTATACTCACCTCTACTAGATACACCAACAACATTATAAAAATACATTAACCTTTTTTTAAAACAAATTACACACCTATATAATCTGGAGCTATATCAGAGAATGGGTAACAATACCAAAAAAATCGTATGTGCTTATAAATATGTGATATTTTCTTTTACTTGAAAAAATATTACAAAACTTTTTTATATGTATGCGTGAAATTTATGTTGCTATAAAATAATATTTATGAATGTGTTGATCAATATTAAGTCTTCAGATAAATTATTTTTATTTAAGTTCTAAAATTGACGGACAAAAAAGAAAATTTTAGATTCAGACGCCCCTTGACGTCTAGCACCCTAGGCAACTGCCTAGTTTTCCTAAGGCTTAATCCCCCTATGCATAAGAGAACTTGACCTTATTTTACTACCGTGCAATAATTTCCACCATTTTGACTTCTAGAGTTTCGTATAATTAAATATTATAAAATGTCAAGTTAGTCAATAGTATTATATATTGTCAATGGTACAGTATTTATCAATGTCTTCTGTTTTGGTCAAAATTGTTAGGTGTTATAGTTGCGTTAAAAGGTAACCTTTAATTATTATTTTTTAATCATTTTGTAAAGTCTTGTTGTCATGTCCAATTGAAATAGTGATTTTAAATAGTCTTATGAAAATCATATAAATTGTCATTTTGTGTCAAAAGTGGTTATTCTATCCCATCTTTGTTGAAGAGTTAAGTACTTTCAAAAGTCATTTTTATTTCGTGTCATTATAAAAAGTCTGTAAATAAAAAAATATTATGGACACATTTTCGGTGTTACCTGATGTTCGGAAAATAAACTATTTCACATTGCGGGGATGGGGAGTTATACAAATAAAGCCAATGTGAAAATTGTTGAGTTTCATATCCAAATTGGGATAAGCTAGCAACATGACGATGGAGGATGGAGGCATTAGAGGCGAGAGGACAACCAACGACCTCTCGTCAGTTGCCAACGATGGGGGCACACTTTTGGTATGGTGACTTATTTTTCAGCTGTGTGGTGTGGATTTCAGTTTTTCAGCTTGTCAGTGTGGTGTGAAAAATAAGAGCACATGTTCATTCCTGTTCATGTGTATATGTGGCTATTCCTACACAATTCTCTGATGTAATAACATAGTGAAGAACAAATATCACAGTGAAATGTAACATCATGATTCTTAAAGAGGTTGAACAATCAAATGTGTTCCTGTTTATACCTAGGTTTATGGTTAGCCTCTAGAAAATCATTAAAGGCTATTCATATTTGTTCCTGCTTGAGTTCCCACATTACTAGGTTAGATGTGTTCCCTAGAGTGCACATGGGGTTCATTAGCTAGGTAATATCTTAGCACGTGGGTTCATATTGAGGTAATTAAAATTAATAAAATTAAATTCAATATACCGGTAGACATGAGGGGGTGAAAGTGTTTAATTTATTAATGTTTTGAATCAGGTATTGGGGGTAGGCTAGAGTGGTGGGTCAAAGGAAAGGGGGGTTTAATTTTAATATAAAACTAAAACATTTGAATCCTAGTTTTTAAAAGGAAATACCTTAAAATTTCAAAAAGAATGTGGCCATAAATTAAATTATAATCTCTTTTTTAATAAAGAAATATCAATTAAGATATTCTTAACCAAGAAATAATAAGATTGTAGAAAACTAGGATTGAGTATGTTTTTCAACACAAGTGATATTATTTCACCATCTTAATTTTTTGAAGAACTATTGATAAATGATTAAAGCTTGACATTTATAACGTGATTTGCAATAGGTCTTTAATGATTTCAAATTATCTTTCAAGATGAAATGCATATTAAAAAAATTGAGTGAGCAATATAATATATTTTATGTTTAATATATTAGGGTAGAAATAAAAAGGGGTAAATAAAATTGTAATTGAAAAATGGGTAAGTAAGGTACATGGAAAAAAAAGGGAGTATTTTCATTCTAATAATATAAGAGGAGGGGGTATTATTAATTGAATAATTAGAGGTAGAAACTAGAATTAAGGGTATTCTTTAATACCCTTTGAACGAACGTGTTATAGCATACTTTTACTAAATGAACCCCTCATGCTAGAGTGACTGGTTGATAAGGAGATGATTCATGAACATGTTCCCATTATTGTTGGTCATATGTATTCCCAAAAGTGCATGGTTGATAAGAAGTTGATGTGTTCTTTCTTGTATTGTCAGTTTGAGTGTGTACCAAGATCATGAGTGCATAGAGGCGACACGTTGCATGGGAAGTGTGAATGTTTTTCTACCATGTAAACACTGGGGGGGGGTGTTAGGAATTTAGTATTTACATAGGTATTTACCTTATAGTAAATTACGGTGTGGTAAATGATTAGTAGGTTAGTTGATTAAATTTATTGCTATAAATAATATATTTTTATAGTTTCGTGGTTATTGTTACACCCATAAAACATTTAAACGGGTTAGTTGTTTAGATGACTTCCTATTTGTAAGAAGCAATTCTCCTATTTGTATGGCTATATATTAGCCTTCATTGCATTATAAAATTGTAGCAGTGAATTAATACAAAAATTATTACTCTGTTACATTTATGTAAGTTTGATCCAAACTTGTGAATTCATGGGCTGAAATGCCCTAATATTCAAAGTAGGGAAACACCATACAATACTCCTAAAGAAGTAATAACTCCACAAAACCTCCCAATATGGGAATTATACTTCAAGGGGGATACCTCCAAATCCTTCTACCAAATAGAAAACTCTTCACATACATTGTCTACTCATAATGCTTTTCATCTCCTTTATATAGGCATACATTACTATTTTTAGTTGGGTAACTCTTAATCCTAATGTAGGATGACTTATTACCCAATATAACTAATTCCATAACTAACTAAGTGGGATATGTGCCACTTGTTGCCATCTCCATCAACCCATAGACATGACAATATCATCTCCATAGGTACATAACATGCCATACCTCCTTGACATTTTTCATCCCCAAAACATGAAAAGAAACCATGTAATGAGTGTGATTCGAATCATAACACACATTTTGCCATGCTCAATCATCCAACCACCCATATGCGATATTAGTGGGTGATCTAAACCTAGTTCCATAGTAATCTGAATTTTTTTAATTCCATCCATTTCCATATTTGTTCCTCCTTAACTTCCATGCATATCTATAATGTTTATTCTTGTTATTTCACGTTCTATAATTGTTTCTCCATTGATTCCATGTACAATCATACTGATTGTTCCTCTAACGCCTTACATAAATATTTTTTAATTAATTTGATGTAAGGTGACATGCTTACATGACTGTTTCCTTTCACAATGATGTGGGTGTTTATATGTTGCACCCTTAATATCCTCAAAATTTTATTCTATTTTATTTACCTCTTTCACCTTTTCAATTTCTAGTGCCTTCATCTCTTGAGTAGATGGATTGTTCCTTTCATATTTTCCTTTAATTTAATTTTGTTGTTCTTCTAAGTTTTCTTTATTCTCTTCTTCTTCATGTTCAAATTCATCCTCACCCCCAACCTTTGAAGAATTCATTCTAATATAGGTTAGGGCAAGGATTTGAGCCATCATTCTCACAGCTAGACACAAGATCTTCTTCAGTCATGACCATATCTCACTATAGGGGGTTCGGTCCTGGTCCTGTTCTAGATCCTTTATTTGTTCTTCATTAAGTGTGATATCTTGTATGGTGACTTTCTTTATATTGTAGCAAATCTTCATGGAATATTTTGCACATTAATATTGATGGTTCCCATGGTTTCTAACCAAGGATATCCAAGAAAAATACCCAAACCATTCATATCTAAAATATAAAATTATGAATGTAAAACATATTTTCCCATAACAAGCTTCAAATCCTTAAAAACATGAATTTGCTTACCATCCAATTGAGATTCCTTAATATTCCTTAATTTAACATGTATATGTTGAGCCACATCTATGTTGATGAAGTTATACTTGATACTAGAGTTTATGGAAACAATCACCTTCTTTATTTGAATCACATTTACTTAAACATGTAGATGTTGAGCCACATTTATGTCGATGAAGTTATAATTGCTTATAAGGTATATATAAATAATTGATTTATTTATTTGAATTACTACCACAGAGAGTACATTCTACTTTATCTAAAGTTATGCTTGTTATTCTTTGTGTCAAAGACACATGGAAACATAAGGGTTGGATTAGATCTACATTCACAATCACACATACACTAGGAGAATCAGATGGAGTTTTATCTTGCTTGTAAGGGGATGTAGTGGAACACTTGGATTGGTTCAGTAAGGATTGAATGCCAAGGTCAGTCCAACTCCACACATATTAGCCACACTTGTATTAATCAATAAATAACAATTTACACACAAGGTCGAGGTAAGAGAATCCTCCATTCAAAAGTTACAGAGGTTGAAAGCATGAAGTTCACGTTCATGGGCATGAAACTCTAAAATATGCAAATGAAGAAAACATGAGAAGAACCCATACAATGGGTATGAGAAATTACATTTATAAAACTTGTGGAGGAAGAGAGAGAAAAAAAAGAGTTAAGGAAAGACCACCATGTTGGAATACAAATCCCTGAAATATTTCTAAACTAGCATGGATGCCATGGTTTCTTACAACGTTAACTTGTAGTACATGCATGAGTGCCATTTGAAAAGATCCAACTACAATAACACGCTACCTTGATTCAATTGCATGATATCATACTACACATGAAGACATCATACTTCATTAAATTTTGGTGGTTGAGGTGTTTGGTCGCATGGTTTAGAAACATGAGCACCTTTCACTTGTGCATCATGGACTTGGTTTAATTTAGAGTTTTCCACGACCTTCCATATTCCATGATCGATGAGTAGAGATTCCTTTATTTTGCGGTGCTTGAATGTTCCCACACTTCTCTATTTAACATTCCTCCTATGCTGTGGAGGTATTCCCTTTTTTTTGCGTGATTACATTCCCTTGTTCCACGACTCTTGAGGACTCAAATGCTATAACCAGGAGGCTCACAAAACACTTGGATGGTGTTTTGTGAATTATAATCTTAGTCACTTTCCAAATTTATTTCCTTTTCCGTGTGGAACCTTACTATAACTTTTTCTTTTGCATCATGGATTTTCCCAATAGACTATAAGTTCATTCATGCCGAGTTTACAAACTCCGTGGAATTTTATTCCTTCCAAGTTTGTGTAACACAATGTTTTTTCCATTCCTCAAAGCACAATATTCTCACCCTTCGCTATGATGATTCTATCCTTAGCTGATTTTTAACCTTTTTTGTGGGTGTGTATAACCTCATGGTTCTATGAATTTCCTTCAACCCACAAGAGACTGATTCGATGCCACAAAAGGTTGACTTCCTCAATGCCGTGAAGGTATAACAAGCTCCACAAAGAACTATCTTTGTCAAAATATTCCTAAGTCCTGGGTTCTCAATCCTTTTCTCTGCGGGTTATGGGAACTTGTAAAACACTAACTTTACGCACTCTACAAAAGACTGACTTATTGTCCCTTGGATTTTCTTGAGAAAAATTTATCTAAGTCCAAACTTAGACAAGTTGTTCAAAATTACAAAGGGTGAAATTTTGGACAACAATTACTTTTCTTAGTTGGAGGATGAAGTTGGAGACTCCTAGACCTAGGAGGAGACTCTATACTAGAAGAGGGTGCTACGCTAATGGATGTGCATGAGTTATTTTGTAGTTTAAGGAGCTCTGTGTGCCTTTAGTTATTTCTTTTGTATGAGGAGTTTATAAAGTTACATGTCCCTAAATGAGGTATGATTTACTTGCTTATATATGCTTTCAATGGTTATTATGTCATGAAAGGATGATGAAGAGGGGGTATTTGTTCATAAGCATATTATAGAATTTAAAGAATTAGCTCAAAACATGTTGGTATAAAACTATACAATAGGTTCGGTATGTAATTCTACATCTTGATCGAAACCAACATTTTTAAATAGGAGGGAGAAAAGTGTATTTTGACTTCATGGGCCTAAGAATGGACGTTTCTAGATGTATTTTATGTAGTTAAATTTTAGAGACTGAAGAAAAAGAGGTATGAAAAGATAAGTAAGTACATGAAGTTCTATTTGGGTATGCTAAGCAAGAGTGAAGGGAGTGCATTTGTCCATGCAAGTGTGTAATGTCAAGACTAGTAGTGTCAAAGGATAGATTTCTGAATTTGAGTGTCTACACTTTTAAATAAATTTCAACTCCTCCTTATAGCTCTCTATAGCAACGCCCCTTCTTCACTCAATTCTCTATCTAAAAATACATTTATAAAATGACGGTGATAGTTGATCTAAAAACAGATCTAGAAATACCCAATTCTCTGTATTCTCCTTATTGAGAATTGTAAAACCTACCCTCAACATGTTCATTATTATAGGAAAATGGTTAAGTCGTGCTGATGTGACCCTAAATATGCAAGGAATTTGAACAGTTACACTTTTTTGGGATTCTCAAAATGGTTCATTTTCTTTCCTTCCATCCTTGGGTAGAGAAAATATAAATATAAGTGCATTTATTCATTCTAAGAAAATGATTTGAGTGAAGTCAAGTGTGAGTAAAGGAGGACGCTATAATTATTCTTTTTTTGTTCATAAAGAGTTGAGTTCTTTCTTGTTGAGGATTGTAAGCAAGTAATGCAAGTAGAATTAGATTGAATCCTTCTTAAAGGTCATAGTTTGATAGTAATATTGTATTGTATTAGAGATTTACATAGTGAAGGGAAGTAATTGCTTACCTAATTGGAGTTTTTTCCCACATTGGGTTTCTCTTTTCAATATTATGTGAATAGTTATTACATAATAAAATCAATATTAAGAGATTATTAAAATTGTTCATTCATTATCATGACATAGGATATGTTTATTAATTAAAAGAGGTAGTCTATGGATTAGATTATTATAAGAGTAGTTAAGATCAAATTATTTTTGTGTGGTTTAACTTGTGTTGAGATTTTCAGATAGATGCCCTTACCCGAAAGGGAAATGAAAGAGGTGAAGGTATACTCGTTCATTTTGTAGCATATATTTCCACCAAGAAGTGGAAGCAAGGAATCCAAAACATGGCTCGCAATGAAGATGTGTGTGAGAGTGAAGAATAATGTTTCTACAAGTTGGAGGTAGATGTGGCAAGTCTGTCCAAAGATGTGGGCAATATTTCCTTTTCTATGGGAAAGTTGGAGTCCATTATTATATTTCTCATGGAGAAGCTTGGTTTTCCAAAAGAGGCACTAAGAGACCATATAGAAGACCCTCACGAGTATGAGGAAGAACAACCCTATGCCAACCTTAGTCCTCCTCCATTCAACACAAATGCGAAGATAGAGATTCACCCTTATGATGGGGACATGAATGCTAAGAAGCTATACCATTGGATAGCTCAAATTGAGGTACATTTTAGTCTGCATCAAATCAATGAGAGTCAACAAATTTTGTTTGCAAGGTTAAAATTAACCAATTATGCTTTAACTTGGTTTGAAATCTATGTTCATTATTTGGTTGTTAAGAAGCTTCCCCCTACTATTAAGTGGGATGAATTTAAGAGGCTAATTAAAAATTAATTCTATCCTATTTATTATGAGTAAGATAGGTCCATGTATTAGAAATATCTCAGGTAGAAACAAGACGAATATGTGCAAGAATACACCATCGTGTTCTGAAAGAAAGATTTCCAAATGGGTACAAATGTAGCAGACCAAGAAATCTTAATAAATTACATTGGAAAAATCCATATCCACTTGAGGAGACTAGTCCTCTTGGCCAAGCCGGTGAATGTAGATGAGGCATGTTCTCAATCCCACTATTTAGAGATGGACAAGAAAAATATTTCATCTACCTCTCAACATGATTCAAACAAACAAAGTGACACCAAACAAAAGGAGAAATGAAAAGGGAAAGGTAAGAAGATTGCTACTTCCATTTCTAAGAAGGATATTAAAGATCATTTTGGTCCTTCTAATGTTGAAAATCATTCTGAGGAAAAATGTTGGAAGCTCCACCTAGAATTATATGCCTTCAAAAATAAGAACAAAAAGAAGGCCATGGATTCCCTCCAAGGAGAGGGGATATTTTTTAGAGAAGAGGTGGATGATACAATGTGTGGTACCTCCATCCATAGAGAGGTATGTTTTGGTAGTAATAATGTTGTTCAATAAAATGAGCTCACTAATATTTTTCATATAAAAATTCAAGTGAAGAAAACTAAAGTGGATACTATTTTTGATACTTGTTCTCAAGCTAATTTGATAAGTAATGATTTGGTTGATAAGATGAAGCTATAAACTTACAATCATCCAAAAATGTATTCATTGGGTTGGGTGAGGAAAGGCGTAGACATCAAGGTTACCAAGCAATGAAAAATTAAGTTTGGTGTCAATAATAAGTTTATTGATGAAACTAATTTGGATATTGTTCCACTTGATGTGTGTGGTGTAGTGTTTGGTAGCCCATACTCTTATATCAGGGATGCCATCTTCATGAGAAGATCCAATCAATACCACTTGGTGAAGGATGGTAAGAGTAACATCATTTCAGCATTTAGAAGAGACTCAAAGATCTCTTTGGTAAGTGCCTCTAAAGCTAAGAATCTTATTAATGCTAGTGGGAAATTCACATTAATTATTTTGAGAGATATACAGGAAGATTAAGTAGTTGCATCTAAAACCACTTGTAGCATGTTTTATAAAAAAGATAAGAATAGGATGAAAGAGTTGGTTCAAAAATTTAGGGAAGTTTTCCAAGAGAATTTTAGCTACCTTCGGTTAGGTTAATTATGCATGAGATAAAGTTACTACCTGATAGTCTGCTTCCAAACTTGCGATTGTACAGGAAGGCTTTAAAGGATGCTAATGAGGTAAAACAACAGTTCCAGTCTTTGATTAAGAAAGGTATA
Source organism: Taxus chinensis (assembly GCA_019776745.2). Lineage (NCBI taxonomy): Eukaryota > Viridiplantae > Streptophyta > Pinopsida > Cupressales > Taxaceae > Taxus > Taxus chinensis. The sequence goes on along the minus strand of CM034154.1, from coordinate 56,222,598 downwards.
ATATGTCCTTGCATGTCTCTATGTGGTTCTCCTATTGTTTTAGTACTTAAGAAAGATGGTTAATGGATAATGTGTGTTGATTACAAAGCATTAAATAAAATAACCATCAAGTATAGGTACCCTCTTCCTCGCATTGATGATTTGCTGGATAAATTACAACATGATAAATATTTTACTAAGCTTGAGTTGAAATCTTGGTATCACTAAGTGCAGATGAAGGAATAGGAAATCAGGAAAACAATGTTCAAGACTAGGAAAGGGTTGTATGAATGGTTAGTTTTACCATTCAAGTTATATAATGTGCCAACTACCTTCATGAGGTTGATGAATGAGGTAACGAGACTATTTATTGATTTCTTTGTCATTATGTACTTGGATGAAATTCTCATTTTCAACAAAACTTTTGAGGAGCACATTAACCATTTGTGTCAAGTTTTACAAGTTTTGAAGGAAAAACGACTAGTGTTGAATGATAAAAAGTGCAAATCTACTCAATAATAACTTTTATTTTTGGGGCATGTGGTTGGAGATGGAGAGTAGAGGATTGATACGAAAAAGATAGAGGCCATTGTGAATTGGCCTACACCGTCAAGTTTGACCGAGGCCATGAGTTTTATTGGTGTAGTTCAGTGTTTGAGGAAGCTAATCAACAAATTCTCTTTCATATCAATGCCTCTACATTCAGTGACAACAGGGGGTAAGGATTTTGATTGGGGTAAGAAACATCATAAGATTTTTGAGTCATTTAAATACAAGATTAGTCATGCTCCAGTTTTAACATTAACTAACTTACAACTACCTTTTGAAGTGGAAACCGATGTCAGTGACTATGTTATGGGGGTTATCCTACTTCAAGAAGGTAGGCCCATATGTTATCTTTCATAATTGTTTCATGATGCAATTATGAATTATTGTACATATGAAAAGGAATTGTATGCTCTTGTGTAAGCGGTTAATAAATGGAAAAAATACTTGAAGGGTAAGGAAACTATAATACACACAGATCACCAACCTCTGTAACATTTGTAGGCTCAAAATAAAATTCATCATGTTAGACACTATAAGTGGATGAGTTTCTTGCAGTACTTTCACTTGATTATAAAATATAAGAAAGGTGTGATTAACAAGTTAGCTGATATATTATCTAGACCTCCTTTACTTTTAGTTATGGGAACTTTAAATCTTATCAAGCCTATTGTGTGTGAAGCATATAAGGAAGGTTATGATCAAGATATTGATTTTGGAGAGATATTTCAGTAGAAACCTTTAATTGAGGGATTTGTACCTAAGGGAGAAACTGATATGTAAACTACCTCTTTAAGAAATAAACATATCTTATTTTGTGAGAATGAATGAAAATTTGAATAAAAATCTTAATATCTAATTTATTATGCAAGAATTATTCACACAATAATGAAATTGAGAGATACAAAACAAGGAAACAATTTTATCTTGGAGAAATCCAATGTGGGAAAAAACTCCAACTAAGTAGACACTATAAGTGGATGGGTTTCTTGCAGTAATTTCACTTGATTATAAAATATAAGAAAGATATGACTAACAAGTTAGCTAATATTTTATCTAGACCTCCTTTACTTTATACTATGGGCACTTTAACTCTTCTTGATCCTTTTGTGTGTGAATCATATCAGGAAGGTTATGAGTAGGATCCAGATGTTGGAGATATATTTCAACATAAACCTTCAAGTGAGGGTTTTGCACCTAGGGGAGAATACTACTTCGAGGATGGGTTTCTCTACAAGAAGGAGAAGCTTTATGTGCTTAAGGGGGAAAGAGTTCAGTTGATGAGGGAAGCACACACTTATAAGGTGGATGGTCACATTAGTGTGAAAAATACTGTAGTGCACTTAAAAAGGTATGTTTATTGGCCAAACATGCAAGCAAAAGTTGTTAAATTCATCATAGGTTGTGTTTTATGCAGTACAAACAAGCATAGTAACAAAAATTATCGGTTATATATGCCATTACAAGTTCCTTCTCGACCATGGGGAAACATATCCATGGATTTTGTGGGTGGTTTTACTACTTAGGAGAAATTCCATGATTACATCTTTGTGGTAGTGGACCAGTTCAATAAAATGTGTATTGTCATTCCTTACAAGAAGACCATCAAGGCCAATAATGCAGTTGAATTATTTTTTTCTAATGTGTGAGTTATTTTTAGTTTTCATGATTCTATTGTATCAGATAGGGACTCACGGTTTATTAGTAATTTTTTATACATTGTGGAAAAATATGGATACTAATTTGAAGAGGTGTACCACTTTTCATCCACATATAGATGGGCAACTAGAAGTGGTAAACTATACCTTGGTCCAGCTCTTTAGAGGGTACAAAAGGAAACATCCTAGGAATGGGGATGATGATTTGGTAAATATCCAAGATTATTATAATATGTGTTTTCATGCAAAATTTTAGCATGGAAATTTAAAATATTTTGACATGACAACTGAAGCCACTCTTGAAAATCCTTCTCTTGGTTAATGTGTACTTGCCCTCTAGCAAACTCAGTCAATGTGTTACCCTCATTATAACCTAGAGGGATGTGATAATATTATTTTCAAGTGTGTTTCATGTGTAGGGCATGTTATCCAATTTGATTCATGAGGATATTTGGATACATGCAAATACAAGTGCTTCCGGAGTCCCCGAAAGGCCTATTTTTAGGATGTTTTCACCTAATCAACATCCTATGCGAATGAAAAAAGAAGAGATAACACATAAAATAAGTGTGTGGAAGATCTATGCAATCACTTGAGGTATTTTAAGAAATTTTTGAAATGAAAATCAGGTTTAGGAACAAGTTATGCAACATCAGACTACCTATAACAAAGTGCAAGGAAATGAAAGCATTAAAAAAACTAGTTGACTTGTTCCAAAGGTTTCAGGAGCCTCCTGATGAATTGAGAAGTATCTAGATACTCTTAAAAAATACAAGGATTCCTAATTCACATTACAAAAGGTTTCGGGAGATTATATGGTGCAAATTTTAAGATATGGGCTTGATAGGGCAAATGAAGATATCTGATCCTAGTGGAGATTCAACAAAGGGTTTTGGGAGTTATATGATTATTTAGGACCTGATTAAAAATTGAAAGTGACATATGTAATTCCCTATTCACACCCAATGTGTTATTTATTTATGGTTATCATAAAATTTAATGGCAGTATCTTTTACCAGCGCACACGATTGAGTATAATTAAAAATGGGGTAAGTTTAAAATTTCATGCATAATTAGATCCTTAAAATGGTGGGAATTTTCTCAAAATCCCTTTTGGAGTCAAACACATATAAGGGTTTCCTATGAAACCCCTAGGTAAGGTCCCAGGGCAAGAAAATGAGTTCAGATGACTATTTTTAGTAGTGTTTGGTGAAGGAAGGCTTCCAAAAGTGGAAAAACTGCACTTGGATACCATTTAGATACCTTTTTACCTTTTTCTCATTTCCCAAAGGGACATGGTGGACACTATAATGTGCCACTATATGGTTTATAAGCCTATGTCACTTAAGTGACAACTTGATGGGTTAGAAAAGTGTTATAAACTCACTTTGAGTTTGGACCCCTTCCTCATGTTGCTAGGACCCATGGCGCATTTATAGAATGGTCATGTTAATTTTTTACATTTTCTAATGGGAAAAAGGGACAATAAAGTGCGCTACCACATGGAGGAAATGTTTACAACACTTAAACAACTTTTATCACTTGACATGTGTTAGAGGCATGTTGCCCCTTTTCCCCCTTAATAAGGACATGGGGAACATGGCCCCTTCATCATGTTTTCACTTAAGAATTACAAACTCCATGGTTTCTTTCCTAAACTTCATAACTGGTGTGTTTTGGCCTTCTTTGATCATCCCTTTTTTTATAAGTCCCCATTTCCCTTAAAAAAGTGGAAGGCATGGGGACATCTCGAATCCAATTAGAATTTTTTAACACATCCTCACTTACCAGTTAACCCAGGGTAAGCTAAGATGGTCAAGGGTGAGCTAGCTAGGTTAGAGTGTAAAGTTGAGTATGAATAAACAATTATCCATTTTCATCCTCATTTTTCATATTTTCCTTCCCTCAATTACTGATGTACTAGTGTTATTTTTCTGAATTGTTTCAGAAACTCCAGTGCCAAAATTGGTTTTTTGTTCATATCTCCCTCATTCTTGTTCCATTTTCTCTGAAATTTTACCTATAGCTAATATTTTTGAACACCTTTAAAATGATGTAAATATCATTTTCATTGATTATATGCTTTTTTCGCAGCATCCCCTTGAATATTTCTAAGAAAAAATTGCCTTTATAGATCCTGGAAAACTTGAAGATCAAAAACACTTTAAAATTGAACCATGAAATCATAAAACATAAACTAATCCATTGAAATAATTTTCAACTCAAACGGACATCTAGAAGACCCATTTATATTTTTAGTAAGTTACCATTAGATGCATTTATAAAAATATTAAGTTTTGGTAACAAGAAAAAATAAATTTGAAACCATGGCGCAATTCTCAAGTTCAGAATTCGTAAAATTGAAAATTGGGGAAATTGGATATAAATAGAAAGTAAGGGTGAGGTATGAATTACTATAAATAGTAAGTAATATAATTTCATCAAAATTTCACCCACATCTTAATCTTATCATTTCCTCACTATTTCTGGGCACCATGAAGATCAAGTACACCAGATCCAAGCCCATTTCCACTTTAACCACTTAGTACCCAAACGGTGGAGACATTAATGTGGCACACTTGGACTCGAATGATTTTAAGGCCAGAATGATGAAGGAAGCACGTGGAAATGTCAAGGATAATATATTCACTAGAGGAATCTACCAAGCAGAAGGACATCCACTTTCTATGTAGAGTGGTGAGCTAGTCATAACTTGTCAAGGCACTATGATCTTGCAACAAAAACCATATCTGCTGAATAGATATTTCTACTTACAGTTATCACACCGAAGGGAATCTCACATTGCCTGAAAATTCCCACTCGAAGGAATATGGTCATCATTACACGTGAATTTGTATCAAAAGAATGGTCAAAGAAAGACTCCTTCCTTTAAGGTATTGTAATTGGCTCATAGCTCAAGTAGGGGAGAAAACCTTTTCGGATGCCCAAAACATTGTCAATTCATTTGCAATTGTGCTCATGAATACATTAATGGGAAAAGAAAAAACTAGGGACTTTCATGAATGGATGGAATAATTCATAGTGGTGATCACAGAAGAAAATCAAATGTTTGATTGGTGTTAAATCATCAACGACAACATTCACATGCAATTGGAGAAGTTTTTCATCACCAAGAGGTTCACTATGACCTCTTACCTGGTGTATGCCCTCACATACATAAGGCCCTTCCATGGCCTCTCTTGCAAAAAATATCCCTCAGAAGGATCCCAAATTTGAAAAGTATTGAAAAATTACTTTCAAAGAGAGTAACTTACATTTCAAAAGAGTGAATGACGTATCCACTATGTACCTTGTTTAGTTGCTTGAAGGAGATCTTGAATGAAGAATTTCACCTCAAGTAGTGGAGTTGATTACAAGATATGGAGAATTCTTCACACAATTCTCTACATTCACTTATCTTAGGGTGAGTGGATTCAACCTTTCTCATCTCCAGTTTCTGAGGTACCTGAGCCACAAAATCTTCCTGATTGAGTTGTGCTGGAAACTTGTCCAAGTTCATATCAGATGCAAGAATTTGAAGAAGAAGGGTGTTTATTTTCCCATATCCTTGGTAATTTAATCATGTAAGAGTTTTTTTGATGCTTCAAACATTGAGACCTCCATCACTTCCTTCAATATACATCCATATGTGGCAAGAGATAATTTTGATATCAGAACTAATCTTGAGTCCTCCGTTCTTCCCACCTTGCATCATATTCCTCAAATTAAGGAATTTTGGGTCAATTGTGCTGATGATTTAGAGGTCAAAAGGAGGTACTACATGAGAATGAAAATTGAGAAAATGCTCTCCTTCAATTTTTAATGGTTTGATTAAAATGTGCCTCATTATGAATCAAATCTATTTGACCCTAAATTTGAAGAAGTGAAACCTTCACTTACCTATCCCATTCCATGACACATCACTGAATTAGGTGATATAAAGGAGAAGACAATGCATGTGATTTATAGGTCCAAGAAGAGGTATAAGAAGAGAATAACATCCTATATTGAAATAGGAATCATGAGTACATTTCCTAGGAAATATTCTCTCTCCTCATCCCACAAAGTATTTGATGAAGGTTCAAGATCATCTCACCCCAAGAGAGGAAAATTGCAGATATTTGTGAATCATCTCCCTTAAAGGAAGAGCACAAGAGGTCAAAGGTTAGTGAAGATCATGTTGAAGAACTTGAGCCAGGTGAAATATATCCTTCACAGTCTCTAGAGCATCCAATAGATCCACTTCTTTCCATAGAGGAGGTTAAACCAACCATTTCAAGTCATGCTTTGGTTCCTTACCAAGCACCCAAGGTGTCTAATATTCTTTCTACTCCTTCTAAGCCATTTTCATGGGTCAATGACTTACTTGGAGAGGAGTCAAGAAAAATGTAGCAGGATGTGGTACCAAAATTTGAGGCCATATCGAAGTACATTAAGAAGAAGAGAGTTAAGAAAGCACAAAAAACCTCTAAGTTCTTCATTGAGGATTCCAGAGATCAGTTTGTAGAGGTTGGACAACTGAAAGTAATCAATCCTGTGGAAGAAATGATATTAGATGATTATGAAATGACTAGAGTTTCTTTTGGTCAAGCTTTGCATGAAGGTTATACTCATATGTTCAAGGGATATTCAACCTAAATTCTTGTAAGGAATGAAGAGTACATGTAAACAATTTATCAATTGAAGGATCATGTGCAAACCTTGTATTCATATGTGCAATCATTTCTTAAACTAGGTTCATCACCCTTGCCTCCAATTAAAGTAGTCATTCCCATCTGCAACTTTAACCCCAAGTCCATCAAGTAATCTTAGGAATTCACAGTGTAAGGAAGGGCATGTGACCAATGGGTAAGCATGATCATGGAAAAGGGGAATGCTCTTTTCCCTGAGATTATATGTTTGCACAAATTTCTCTTGGTCACAAAGTTGAAAATAAAGAAAACTAGAGTTGAGGTCAAAAAGGAGAAATTCCTTTGGGAAAAAAACTCCCATTGGCAAGAGAAACAAATGATTTTGATCCTAATTCCTTGGTAAGTTCAAATGTGTTCTCATCTGCCTCAAATAATTTGTCATCCAGTTAGAGGTGTGATGATCTGAAAGAGTCTATTGCTGATTTGGATTATTGCGAGGAAAGTAAATCAATCATTTTGGATTTTTAGTCTATTTTCTTACTCAAACCCTAGATGCACTAGTATATTACTCAGATAGATCTGAGCACTCACCCGAAGCACGCAAGGGTACCAGGCCCCTCTTTTATACCAAATTTGTAAAGGTGTTAGCATGATCATAAAAGTATTCTATATTCATAACAAGTAATTAAAGGTAAAACATAAAAAGAATCAACTCACAACCATAATGCATAATGAATCAAACAAGGATCAAGATCAAATTTACCATGCAATAACCAGTAATAGATATATCTATTATCACCAAATCACAACACCCCCTGAATTTCTAGGATGCGAGTGGGGAATTCAGTGTGATTGGGTAATATGGGTATCACCTCTCAAGTTGTGGGACTTGTGGGCTTAAGATGAACCTCTGAAGAAGTCCAGATTCGTATTCCAAAACTAAGCACTACACTACTCCTAATGTAAGAAAAATAGCTAACTAGACCTATACTAACATTTCCAGGGGATTAGGGAGAGAGATTGCATGAAATAAAAGCTTTGATAGAAGTGGTGATGCACCAAGAAATGGATTTGATAGAAACATTTCCAACCTGCCAATGAAGAAGCATGCATATGAGAAGGATGGACATTCATAAAAAACCAAATTTCATATAATACTCCATTCTTGGATAAGCACAACAACTTCCAAAAACTGCAATGGACACCAAAGGTTGCACAATATACTTGGAAACATGAGAGAGGAAAAAAGAATAAAAAAAAATAATGCAAGGATGAGAAATCAATCACAAAACATCATTTTTATTACTCTAAGATTATGCACAATGCATTATTACAACATGAAAAGGAAAGGGCTGCCATTACAAATTTTGGAAGGAAGGTTTGAAAGCCTCTAAATTCACAACAACCTAGCTTGAAAGAAGAGGGGAAGCTTGGAACAAATTATCTAACCCCTTGAATTTTGCATTCCCTTATACATTTATAGAAAGTCTAAAATGGTGAGATAAAGAAGGAGAAATCCCTAAAATCTAGGCATGAATGTAGTGAGAATGGTATCCTTGTAACTACCCATGCTTGACCTGGAGCACTCCATGCTTTCTTGCCTCATTAATTGTACCGAGAAAAATTCTCCCCTCCATCATGCTTCATAAATTCAAAAATTTAAAATATCATCCATTTAATTCAAAAATAATATTTTAATATTTTTTTGGAATTCATCCTGTAATACCTTGGTGGGCCGTGGGTGAAAAATTGCATTCGGGAGTCTTAGTGTTTGACTTGGTAAATGGCTCGCTAACTAGCTAGCTCAGTGAGCTAGTTGGCAAGTTGCTTTCTTTCACTGCGAGCTCCTTGCTATGTTAACATTCTCACCGGCCACTTTACATTTTGGCACCTTGCCTTTGTATTAATTAGGATTCCTTGATTCCCACACATTGTTTTTATCCAATGGCTCATTGAGCCCTTCAAATGTACCACCCCAAATTTCTTGCATTTCCACGGGTGAGCTCTTTCCATTCTTCTAGCTTAGTGGTTGATTTAACACCTTCCCGCTTAAGTGTTATGGCCGATATGGCCAAGTTGTTTTTTGGTTGACTCAGATTATTTTAATTGGAAAAACTTCTTTACACCTGGAGTTTCCCACCTTGCTCGCATTGGGTTTTAAAATTAACTCTACCCCAATGCAATGGTTAGCCACATCACTAGTTTACCTTACTGTTATCACCAATGCATTGGGTTCATGCCACATTTTCACCCATGTCTCATTCGATGAATCTGCATTGGCCAACAACCCCACCTCGACATTTGTTCCTGACCTAAACAATCCCCAGTAAACCCTTCCATTTACCTTGACACTTGACAAGGCCCCACACTACCCCACTCCATGTAGACGTTGGAATTTTCATTAATTGGAGTTCAAAACTCTCCACCCCATCTGCATGGACTATTCATTGGTTTGAGCTGAACCTTCGAATGTTTGAAGTCTAAAATTTAGACTTTGGACTTCGAGCATCTTGTTTCCCTGAGTACCTACTTGCTTACCTTCTTTCCGATACACAATCTTTGACCTCCAATGCAGGCATTGAATTTTGACTTGGGCAAGTTAGATTTCAGGATTGGAACTTGTCTTATGATTTTTACTCAACTCACCCCAATATTCCCCAAAGCTCCGCGTCCCTGACGTTCAAAATTTTAGACTTTGGGATATCCCGACGTCATTACCACAAAACTCAGTCCTCTGAGCTTTGAATCATCCATCCCTGAGTTCATTAGAAACACTTCACTACCCTTTAATTCTACAATCGAGCCATGTTCGACTCTAATCCCGAGCACTTGTGCATCTCTCCATGAGCTGATCCACTTTGCCTTCATGCCATGGTCAATACGAGCTTCCAAAATCTGAGCCCCAGGTGAGTTCACTTCTCCATTTCCTATTGACCTACGTGATCACCTGGTCGTGATTGTTTCCTTGGTTCTTGAATCGATCTAATCACCTTTGGCTTAGCCCATGCTGAGTTCTCCTAGCCACCATGATGAGCTCATGCATTGAGCCACCATCAAAATGCCATCACATCATTGAGAAAACACAAAATTTTCTAATGTAAAATTTTACCAAGTACCAAATTCCTCCTAGAATGCTTCATGAAATACTTTTTCGGTTTCGGCTCCAATTTACTTCCGTTGTCCATTTTTTCCCAAAGGGATGAAAATGGATAACATTTTTGGTGATCTCTCAAGGATGCTTTCATTCTAAATACTATTCGAGTAGCCTTGTGTATCTTTTGGGCATGGAGTCATTATTAATCCTAAAACTGATCCAGAACCATGAGATTCCTATTCCTGAGCTACCTAAACACTGCTGCATCTGGGACTCAGAGTAGACCGCTGCTTGCAACTTTCCAAATTCATAAGAAATTGTTGAAATGCTCATGAGTGGAATTTTTTTGATTTGAAATCCTCACTTGACCTCATTCCTCTATAAACTGACCTATAGGATGAAGGATAATACACAAACTTGTCCCAAAATATGATATTGCTAAGTATGAAGCACATTATAACCTATGATTGCTTGACATGCACGACACATTGCAAGATTTGAGTAAACATTTGCTGAGTCCAGGACATCATGGAACTCTTTTAAAACTTGAAATTTTTCCTTTGTACTGAACACTTCACGTTCAACACACTGTGCAAGAGGAACGACAAAACAAAACACACAAAAAAACTAAAAACCATACATGCTTCAAATGAAACATGCAGAATGTGAAATGCCCTTATTCTTCTGAAAATAAACCTATTCCTACTCTATGCTAACTAGAGGTACATGTGAGCTAAACAAAGCCTGCAACTGGTTGTGCAAAATAACTTCCCTTCCTCACAATGGGAAGCCATGGAGATGATGTGAAAATGAACATGGCTGAGACTGAGAGTGAAAAACTGAGACAAGCCCAATTATCCACTCAATTCACCAAGGCATCAACTAAAAAGAGAATGAATGCATCTTTTAGTTGCTCTGAATTTGCTTTGTAGAGGTAGTACAACTGATTCTTGGGGCTATGAAACTCACCCTCACATTCCTAAGTGAACATGATTGGTTGTGGCTCCTCTTTTGGCTCTAATGAAGACAAATATCTAATGGGACACAGTTTGATCCATTGAATTTTCCCATTGCTCCAAATTCTAACTTTGATAATGAAGTCCTCACGAAAACCTTCCTAGAAAGTGGGGTTTTCTATGCAATGATCTTGGCTTTGTTGCTCATATACAGAAAAACTGACGCTCCACTTGGGGAATTGGTATGGAAGTAGTGTTCTCCTCATTTCCTTCCCCTTTCTTGAGAACAAGAAGTTCATCCACAATATGCAGCTCTCTAAAATTGCTTGCAACTTCTAATGGAATCATTGATGAATCACTGTAAGTGTCTGAAGTTTGTTGCTCATGTAGGAGCTACTCCTCTTCTGAAGGAAGAAAAAATTAACATTCATTTTTAATCTCCTCATGAATCATTAAATTTTAAAGGTTAAACTCTTCCATTTTTTTCTCTTGAGGACTATTAGGGGCAACAAGATTTTCAAGAATATTATCCTCCAAAACCAATTCATTAACCAATTTTTGCTCCATAGTTGAAAGCATGAAAGCTTTCAAGGATATCATCTCTGTTCAAAGCTTCTAAAAATATCTTAGCTTCTCCCATGTGCTCCCTTTTCCATTCATTTAATGAGTCATATGGAAGATTTAATTCCTCAAATCTTGGTTTAAGAGGATTTCTTAGAACTGGAAATTTACTTCCTGAGTACTTTCTTTCCATGGCAATAAGGCACCCTTATGTTAGAAGGAGAGATGATGGAGATAACAAAATTATCAAGTTCCATAGGCTCTTGTCCATCAAAACACTCCTCCAAATCTGATAGATAATTGCCTCTTCATTGCTAGCAACTATGCCAAGGGTTCAACCTCCCCTCATGAAATGTCTTCCAGATTGGAATTACTGGTTCACCATAACTTTCATCATCCTCAAGTAAAAAATTAGAAATCTAAAATTCATCTAAAAATTCAAAATTTTGAAAAGGTGAAGTGAGGAAAGGATTTGAAACCTCTTACATGATATTATATTCACTCAAAACATATGAATTTACCTTGTTATCCTTCTTAACATGCAGGCTCTTTGTGACTGATCTGCAACATTTGATGATGATCTTGGAAAATGGCAACCCTCCTAGAAATGCTGCAAGTTCTTGACATGCAAGGCAATTAGGATCACTACATTCAGCTGAAATACCTTGCACTTTAGAGATATTTTCATTATTCAATTGCAATACCTCTCTTCTAGCGGATTTGAATCCAAATCCTGCTCTTCCTCTACAAATGATCTCATAACTTATGGTAAATCATTAGTTTCCATAGTATCGAAATGCATTCTACATTCTGAGCATGTGGATTGCTGGTCATAATTTACTTGTGCTTGTTCTTATGTACATTCAATATTCACCACCTTTTTTTTAGCTTTAACCTTGGGAGGAGGCTCAATTAGGAGAGGAATTTTCTTTATTTTCAGTCTTGTAGCCCACTCCTTTAGATTCTTTGTGAGCTCTTCTTGACTAGTCTCCTTAACCATATCCTCCTCTTATTTGCTAATATCATACTTTTGGTCCTCCCAAAATGGATTCTGGAATGCAAGAGGAGGGGTGGGTTGGGATTAACTAGTTCCTTCATGGTTTGAGGTGATGGAAGAGGTGCAACTCATGGATTTTCTGGAAGAGAAGGAATTTTAGAAGAAAGAGGGGTAGAAGATTCATGGTGGGATGGGAAGATAAGAGATGAAGAAATGGGGTTCACAATGTGGGTAGTAAGTGAGAAGCTTGGGAATCAAGGTTTAGGATAAAATGATGTTGGTTGGGAATGGAAAGAGGACTTTGAGATGGTAATGCAGAAGTTTCCCATTGACATAGGATTGACTGACATTATATTCATGAGCCTCTATCTCTTCAACTCATCTTTCAAGTTGAGGCAACATTTCAATTATGAAACCAAGCTTTTCCTACAGGTTGTAGTGATTTGGAATAGGGCCAACCCACGGACAAGGTTCCCTGAAGCCAATCCTGAATGCCTTCATTTGAGCTGAAGCTGCTAGACTTCACCATACCTGATTCCAGTTTTTACATCTTCAATTGTAAATTTACATCTTCATATGTAGGGTAACCTCCTTCATCTACATATTCATGCTCTTAGAAAGCTACATAGTTAGTTCAATAACCAAAATGACCATGAATTTTCTCATAGGTATATGCATGTTATTGATTTTCACTATATAACAAATTTAGAGGTAGACTGTAATCATCTAGGAATGAATTTTGCAAGCTAGGAGGTAGAGTGAATTGAAATTGCTATTACAAGTGGGAATTCCACTGTGGGAATGAAGTCATGATTGCACAAATTCATGGATGGAAGATAAAATGGAAATATATATGGAAGAAAAATGGATTGAAATGGGGGGAAAATAAAGTTTGAAACTTAGAGAGTGGGTTACTTAGACCAATGGAGTCACCAGTTGTGCTTTGGTATGCCTCCTAAGGTTGCAATTTCATCAAGAGCATAACTAATTAATGAAATAAAGTTGATAACACAACATACACACATGTTGAAAAATTTGACTCTTATCATGTCCCACTAGGTGGGAAAGAATTTTTATCACCAAATCACAACACCCCCCCAATTGACTTTCATGTGTGTGTTGCATTCAGTGTGATTGGGTAACATGGGTATCACCTCTCAAGCTATGGGACTTGTAGGCTTAAGGTGATACCTCTGAAGAAGGCTGAATTCCTCTTCCTAAACTAAGCACTACACTACTTCTAATGCAAGAAAAATACTTAACTAGACCTATAATAACATTTCTAGGGGATTAGGCAGAGAGATTACATGAAATAAAAGCTCTACTAGAAGTGGTGATGCACCAAGAAAGGGATTTGCTAGAAAAATTTATAGCCTACCAATGAAGAAGGATGAATATGGGAAGGATGGACATTCATAACAGACCCAATTGCATAAAATAATCCATTCCTGGATAAGCACATCAACTTCCAAAAACTGCAATGGACACCAAAGGTTATACAATATACTTGCAAACATGAGAGGCAAAAAGAAGAAGAAAAAACAATGCAAGGATAGAAAATCAATCACAAAAAATCATTTTTATTACTCTAAGCACATGCACACTGCATCATTATAATAGGAAGAGGCAAGGGCTGCCATTACAACTTTTGGAAGGAAGGCTTGAAAGCCTCTAAATTCACAACTCAACTTGAAAGAAAAGGGGAAGCTTGGAAAAAATTGTCTAGCCCCTTGAATTTTTCATTCCATTTTACATTTATAGAAAGTATAAGCTAGTGAGAGAAATCCCTAAAATCTAGGCATGAATGTAGTGAGAATGGTCTCCTTATACCTGCCCATGCTTGACCTGGAGCACTCCATGCTTGCTTGCCTCATTAATTGTACCTGGAAAAATTCTCCCCTTCATCATGCTTCATAAATTCAAAATCTTCTCCATTTATTTCAAAAATAATATGTTAATAATTTTTTGGAGTTCATCCTTTAATCCCATGGTGGGCCTGTGGGTGAAAAATTGCATTCAAGGGTCTTAGTGTTTGACTTAGAAATGGCTCGCCAACCAGCTTGGTGAGTTGCTTTCTTTCATTGGAAGTTCCTTGCTATGTTAACATTCTCACCTACCGCTTTACATTTTAACACCTCACCTTTGTATTAATTGGGCTTCCCTGATTCCCACACATTTGTGTTAATCAATAGCTGATGAAGCCCTTCAAATGTACCACCTCGAATTTCTCACATTTCCACGGGTGAGCTATTTTCATTCCGCCAGCTCAGTGATTGATTCAACACCTACCCGCCTAAGTACAATGGCCGATATGGCTGAGTTATTTTTTGGTTGACTCAACTTCTTTGAATTGGCTAATATTCTTTACACCTAGAATTTCCCTCCTTTCTTGTACCATGTTCTAAAATTAACTCTGCCCCAACGTAATGGTTAGCCACCTCACTAGTCTTCCTCACCATTATCGCTAATGCATTGGGCTCATGCCACATTTTCACCCCTCGAACAACTCATTCGATGACTTTGCATTGTCTAACTACCCTGCCTCAACATTTGTTCCTGACCTAAATACTCCCTGGGACACCATTGCATTTACCTTGGCATTTTACATGGCCCCACTCTACCCTACTCCATGTAGACTTCATAATTTATGTTAATTGGAATTTACAACTCTCTACCCCATCCACGTACACTATTCAATGGGCTGAGTTGAACCTATAAATATCTGAAGTCTGAAATTCAGACTTTAGAATTTGGGCATCTCGTTTCCCCGAGCTCCTACTTGTTAGCCTTCATTTCAATACACGAGCTCCTTTGAACTCTGATGCAGGCATTGACTTTTGAATTGAACGAGTCAGATTTTGGGATCAGAACTTGACTTATGATTTTTACTCAACTCACCCCAATATTCCTTGAAGCTCTGCGTCTGCGAATTCCAAAATTTTGGACTTCGGGATCACCCGACGTCACTCCTGCCAAACTCAACCCTCCAAGATTTGCATCATCTCTCCCTTAGTTCTCCAGAAACACCTCTCTGCCATGTAATTCCATCATTAAGCCATGTTTGATCTCTAAGCATGAGCACCTATGTATCCCTCCATGAGCTGAGCCACTTTTCCTTTTTGCCATGATCGATTTGAGCTTCCAAAATTTGAGCGTCAGGTGAGTTCACTTATCCATTTTTCATTGACCTATGTGATAACCTAGCTGTGATTGTTTCCTTGGTTCGGATCGATCTAATTTCCTTTGGCCCAACCCATGCCAAGTTCTCCTAGCCACCATGATGAGCTCATACATTCAGCCACCATCAAAATGCCATCATGTCATTGAGCCAACACTGTGCTCAAATCTTCCTGTAATGTCATGTTGAGTTTCTTTTCTTGAACGAGTCACCCACATGCTCCATTCATTCTATACTAGTGATCTCAAAACCAGGCCAACCCATGTGCTTTGTGCTGATTCGGCTCTACCGAGATTTGCCTCTTCTCTATTGTTCTGAGGTCTCCCTATAGCTGAGCTCATCTTTTTCAATGCATACATGATGTATTGGACTGAACACTTTACACCAATTCTATATCATGACCTGCTGAAATCTTAAACTCTGCCATGTTGGTTTTCCACTGAGTTCCACCTGTTCAGGTGAGTTTCTCACTTTTTGAGTTGACCTTATGAACTAGTGCCATCCTTTCCATTGCACTCTTACATCTCATGAACCTTGATCCAAGTTAAACCTGATGTCAAATCATCAGAAGCTCATCTAAATCCTGTGATGTTCAGCCGAGTTTTGATCATAGATCAATCCTAGTTCACCCTAGCCTTAGCTTGATCCACCATGTTCGCACTGTGATCCACTCATCACATAAGACGAGTTCCTCATGCCTCCTAGATGCTCGACCCTATGCAATCAAACAACTTGACCAAGCTAATAAAGCTTGACTCACACCTTATGCATGATGTCAACTTGCCGAGCAACTTGGTGAGCCATTTGAGTTCAAAGCCCCTTTTAGGGCATTTTGACATGTTAATGAAGCTTTTGAACTTCCCATATTTTCTTGAACCATGAGGATCATGAAATGTCAGTAATCCCCCTTAAGATCAATTTATTAATTTTGATAATTGTTTTTCCCGTGTTGGCTAGAAGTGGGCCCACCGAGGCAAGTTTCTCACTTCGAACAAAACCCGAGCCTTCAAAACATGGAAAAGAAAAGAATAGTCCAAGCTGATCCTGTAACCTCCCAGAACATCGTAAATGCCCCCTAAACACAAAATGTTACCTGAAGCACCCTGAAATGATTCATGAAAGACTTTTCCGGTCTTGGGTCTAATTTACTTTCGTTGTCCATTTTTGCCCGAAGGGGCAAAAATGGATAACAATATCAATAACCAATATTTATCCATAAAGATCCATTATATTAATCCACCATAGAACATAGTAGTTGAATACACCAAGAGTAATAATACAAAGTCATGCACGTAAAATCTTACCAACAACATAACTCTGTAACAATCCAGTGTGTTTACCATGATAATTCTCTAAAACTATGCAAATCAATACATACATATAAGGGGTGGGGAAATTTCCCTTCACCTCCCATGAATTTCTAAAAATATGCTACATGCCACAAATAGCCATGCATGCTATAAAAACATCTAAGGAAGCATGCAGGCTTCGCCTAATAATAGATTAGCTATAATTAACTCTAGATCTAATCCTATTATTAGCTCAAACTCTGCATGACTCTTCAGATTCCTCTTGTTCCCAAAATAGCTTTGCGTATCCTCCAAGTCTTCTATCTCCATCCATTGTGTGATCATAACTCAATCCATTCTTAGCCCATAACATGTAAAATGACTAAGTCCTGAACTTTGAATTTTCTTGCCGTGCCCCTCTTCTCTTGAACTTACACACGTACCTACATGCCCCTTATCTGCATGCCCCATATTTGTGCACCTTTAACACTTAGGAAACAATTTTTCAAGTCAACATTACCCCAAACTAGCTTCATTTCTGCCCTAAAAAATGGGTAATAATACCTTCTATCTCTAAGGAACAAAGAATAATG
This sequence comes from Taxus chinensis, assembly GCA_019776745.2. Taxonomy (NCBI): domain Eukaryota; kingdom Viridiplantae; phylum Streptophyta; class Pinopsida; order Cupressales; family Taxaceae; genus Taxus; species Taxus chinensis. The sequence goes on along the minus strand of CM034154.1, from coordinate 56,205,116 downwards.
AATAAAAGAATGGCTATACACAAAGAATGAAGATATACCAAAAATAATATGAGCTCTCTATTCCTCCGAAGGCAATGAAATCTACCTCTAAATCATTTCAGTCATTGAGTGCCTTTTTGTCTTTTTTAGGGATGTCTGTAAGTACTCCATCCGTCTCATCTAAGGTCATAGTTTTTACCTCATTCTGTAGCACCCTAAGAACATTTTCCAAACTAGAAACCATCCCTTCCATTACATCCATTTGTTGGGATATCAGTTTACCAAGTTCTTTTATCTTTTCCTTATGAGGATCCCAAGTTGTTGTGAGCACATCTTGCTTCTCTACCAATAATTTCAGCCTCTCCTCATGCCCAAGAGTCTCATTCTTATTTGTAGCAAGGGTCTCATTTTCTTCTACTAGTGTCCTTGTCTTAATGATTGGTTTTGGGTATGCACAAAAATTCAATGCGGAGGCTACCATCTTCATTCCATTATTTAATGTTTGGAGTATAGATTCATAACAAATTACTCGGGGCATTATTGTAGCCTTTTTTTTCTCCTTCCCAGCTTCTTCATCCTACTTAGCCTCTTTTCGCTCCCCTAATTGATTTTTAATTAACAAGTGTACAAAATCATGTAAAAAGTACAAGGATGAATAAGAGGTCTGGTCGATATGGTCATCAATATCTAGATGCACATCAATAATATTCTTTCCCAACTCTGCCACAAAATCTAAAATATTATTCTATTTTTTTTTATCATTCTTTTGTCCCTAAGACAATCGTTCCACTTGTTCTTTCAGGCTCTTATCTCCTCCAACAGATTTCTTAGCACGACCAATTTATCTATATTCTTGTGCGGTACTTCAGCTGTTATTTTATTCAAGGCATTACTTACGTGCTCGTCAATAAAATCTGTGGGCCTCACCATCCAATGTGTGGCTTGGGATTTCTTCTTCATTTTCCTCTTAATGCATGCATCTTCTTTTACATCAAATTCAGGCTCATCAATATGAGTTTGCATACTCCAAGAGAGTTACTTTCTGGTGCGCAAGTTGGCCGCTTCAGGGTCTATTAGCTCCCATCCATAAAGTTCCTCAGGCTCCAAAGTGATTTGGAACCTAGCACAAATGATCTTTGTGGGATCATTAATATACCTAGTTATAGGATTTTTATACATCTCTCATTATCTCTCCTTGAGCGCCTACCTTTAGGAACATGCACCCCTTCATCCAAAGTCAAGCCTTCCCCTGTAGCACCTATTTTTTCATTTGTGGGATCACCAGAATGTCTACCCTTATATTTTTCTATTTCCTTCTCCTCATCTGTACCCTCATCTTCATGCTCCTAAAATATTTCTGTATCATATCTCACCTCTTCCTCCCAAGGATTTTCTACATCCAACTCAATAATAGGTGGTTCTATTTCTATGTGTGTGCTTTCAACTAACTCCTCCTCCTCACCCTGTATTGGTATATACTTTCTTCTTCTCTTACATAGGATTGGTGGGAGAGGTCTTAGGCTTTTCAAGATGTGAAGGTCCTGTGCTCGCACTTGCACATTGGGGTTTTGTTCTTCTTAACAACCTCCTGAATTGTTTCTTCTCAACACCCCCAACATTCATCCCTATCTCCTCAATGCCTGTCTCCTCTCCTACTTCTTCTTCTTTCTACATGAGAGGAGTTCCATAGCATGTTCTCTTTACTCCAACTGTAGGTTCCCTCTATGAGCTAAGGTCCATGCAAGTGCTATATTCCTTTAGTTCTTCCTCCCCATCTTCATTTTTGTGGGAAAGATTGGGCTCCATATCCTATAATGTTCCCACTACATGATTTCCTTTGGGTAGTTCAAGAAGCCTAAAATCATTTTCAACGTATCTTCCTTTTTCCAATTTGGGCTTAAGGTAGATTTATACCTTAGTTGAGCTAAGTTTCGCAACTTCCAAACTCATTGAATTAATACTTATATCATCAGAGATCATCTTTTCTATGTAAGAAAACATACCCAGATATACGTATGTCTTCTGAAGCATATGATAATCATAGTCTACTTTGTCTGCATCAAATCCTCAATCTGCAGCATGTTGAAAACCTGTGTATAGGAGGCCTGGAAGTAATGCGTGGTGAAGGCATATGGGAGCTTGCACCAAGGGATCCACTTTCCATCCTTCATTCCAAATATGCCTATGTAAAAATGTTGATATACATTGAACTGAGTCTACTTATCCAATACTGAAGGAAGGTCCATGGGTATTCTCCATTCATATACAAATGATTCATGTAGACACTTGTACTAGATCTCTAGCCTCTGCTTATAAGGTCCACTGAAAGATCCATCACATGTGTATTTTAAAAATTAGTTTGCAAGGGACCTTTTCTCTTCAGGATATTGCCAAATATTCTCCTTTGGCCCATTAGGCACCCCAATCTCCATGAACACAATAGACAATAAAATAGCACCAAAAATTATCTTGTCTCCATGGTGTGATTCTTCAATAATAGTTTCAACAATGTAAGTAGAAAATTTGTATACCACTCCCTCAGTCATTGTTTTAGCAACATGGAGCCATATTTTGTTTACCTGGCTCTAACGCTCCTAGTTATTCAATTTTTGTGAAGAGGTGCACAAATTCCTAAATCATAGGGTACTTTTCTAGCTTGACAATATCCATCATGTGCCCTCCCTTTGCATAAGCCAATGCAGCCCTTGTTGCCTCTACGCCCTCACCATCAGTAAGGTCACTGCTAATCTTAGTGCCTGAGCTTCTCAACCATGTAAACCTTCTAATCAAGGGCATAGTAAGTCACATCCACCATCATGAAAAGTAGAATAAGTCCTCATGCACATGGGACATCAACCATTGATACAATTTCTCAGGTTTCCCAAAGTATGGAAACTCATACAACTGCATGACTCCAACACTGTACAACAACTTCTAACCTACATCGTCATAGACGACCATATCATTATCTATCTGCAAATCTATTTTTACCACCAATTGTTTGTCTAATTCATCCCTGTTATCCTTTGTATGATGATTATAGTCACTTACTTTTCTCAGTCTTATATGTGAATCCCAATCCATTCCCATTATGACACCTTATGGGTATTGCATTTCTGAAAATTTTCTTTCAGGGGTATCTTCCACCTCTACTTCCACTTATTTTTACTTTCTCCCCTTGTGGTTGCTCTAGGTGCTTGTTTAGGTGCCATTGCAATAATAAAAATTTATTCTTGCATTAGATTCGAGCTCTACAACTTAAAACTCGTGTGCCCTAGCTTCTCCTCAAACCATAACTTTGTAGATTTCTCCCCCGCACGCCTTCTCTTTTCCCAAACACTTTCTCTGATGGAGCTCTAAGCAATTCCATGCACAAATATCTCTATTTTGATTGTCTAAAATATCTCTTTCATGCACTTTCCCACACAACTCGTTCTTCAGCTTGCTCTTCAATTTGTTTGAATACTTCACAATGTAAGGTAAAATTGATATCACAAACCTTCCTTTTATAACTTTTACAAATTCCATGCATTTATTTCTCTCCATTTACCACTGTACTCAGCATTAAATTACGTTTCGTTACTTTTTCCTTACTTCACAAATAGCATTTCCATGCTAAGTTTTTTCGCTCCCCAGTTGTAACCTTCTAGCGCACTCACTACTTCTCGGCCACATACTTTCTCTCGTGCACCTTCCAATGTCGAAGTACAAAAAATTTGTACCTAATAACAAGTAGTTTCCCATGTTGTAGCCTACCTCACATTACACTGTGTCCAACCAATTATGCATGGTCTTCATCCATGAGAAATTTTCTCTTTATTTGCACCTTTACTTCAAACACCTACACTATATTTCTTCTATGCATACCCATCTTCTAGAGGACATTCAATATCTTTCCATCTTGGCCCATTTATCATGTATCTGCTCCACCCCACACTAAAAGTATGCGTGGTCCTCTGCACATGAATTCACTTAGATATGAATAAGCTACTAACATGCAAACCCACTTATTAGAACAAAACACTAAACTAAATTGACAAAGTATAGCAATAATGAAAGGAAACACACATAAAGAAAATGCATTAAAGGAAATCTAATCTAATTGGAACCATTGCCTTATTAAAAACACTAAGAAGACTTATTTATAGTAGGGCTTCAACCAACTCCCATTGAAATAATCGGAAAACCATGTTCCGTCTAATGCTTGCAACTGAAAAGTGCATGAATCAAGTATATATGTCACCAAATACGGTCCTAACCAATGCACCTTCAATTTCCCAGGGTGGTGCACAAACACAGAGTCATATAGAAAAACTATATGTCCAACTTCAAACTGCTTATTCTTAATATGTCTATCATGTCATGCCTTCTGTCTTGCCTTTTATGTCTTCTAGCTCCAACAAGAAATGACACGCCACTCATCCAATTGCATTAGTTTATCTATATGCACTCTTCAAGTGACTTGTTCATCATCTAGTTCCACTTGTACGTGCATAATACAGGGAGGGTATTATAAATTCCACCAGGTAAACAACCTCCACACCAAACACCAATTGAAAGGGTGTGGCCTTATTTCAATATTTTGTAAGTAGTCCTGTATGCCCAAAGTACAACAAATACTTTATCATCCCATTCTTTCCTTCCAACATCATAAATATTTGTCAATGTATGTACCAATATTTTGTTGAAAGCCTCAACCGTCCCATTAGCCTATGTGGGTGATAGGATGTTATCTTATGATGCACCACCATAAACTCAGCCAATAATATTATGATAGTCTCATTAAAAAAGTGTGCCCCTATCACTTATCAAGCTCAATGGAAATCCATCTTGTTGATAATGTTTTCCCATAAAAATATTGCTGTTATAGTTGTCGTGCAATCCTTTGTAGGCATTGTTTCTACCCACCATGTAAGATAATTTGTACAATGTAATAATATAGCACACACTAGTCCTATGCGCGAGTGGGGAAATAGGACCCATAAATTCAATTGCCCATTTCTCAAAAGGTTAAAAACTTGCTATTGGTCTTAAAGGCATTTCATCTCTATGCCTAGGATTTCCAAGGTGCTGAAAATGATCACACACCCTAACATACTCTTTACAATCCTTATATAGTGTTTCCTACCAAAGACGAGATAACAAAATCTTGCATGCGGTAGTATTACCTACATAATGTCCTCCTGCAATTCCACCATGAGCTTCCTCCATTATAGCTTCACACTCATGTTTAAGTACACACTGATGTAAAACTTCATCATGACCTAACTTGTATAAATCCCTACTGATTAACATGTAAGGTGTCGACTCATATGGTAAGTTAATTTCTTCTCTAAAATCTTCATCCCCTCAGGTGCCACACTAGTATGAAAAAACACATCAATATATTTTAAGTTAGAGGGCACATGGTTCAAATCTAAATAGTTGGTACATCCAACATTGTGTCCTCAATGCTCTGTGCATCCCTCACTTGAGTTAATTCCCTTGATAAATTATCAGTCCAGAATTGCTCTTTTCCTTATTTACCACCAATGTAAAGTGAAATTCCTTAAACAAGATAATCCACCTACATATGTGCCCCTATAAAATGGGCTTATTAACCAAGTACTTAAGTGCCATGTGATATGTATAAAATATAAAGGTAGTCACTAGCAAATGTTGTCTAAACTTGTGCAATGTGTAAATCATGGACAATGCTTCGTGCTCTGTAGTTGTATAATTATACTCATTTGGGGTCAAATTCCTGCTCACAAAACAAATAGGATGATCAAAAATCCCATCACTAGGTTGTGCTAACATGGCACCAATGGCCATGCCAGAGGTATCAACATGTACATTAAATGGCTTATCCCAAGCAGGAAAGCACAAAATGGTCACAAAAGTAAGTCTTTCCTTTAATGTCTCAAATGCATAGGTTGTTGCACCTCATCCCAATGGAATTTTCCTTTAGCTTTTCAATAATTCTTCCAAGGGAACGGAAATATTAGCATAACCCTTAATAAATTTCCTGTAATAACCTTGTATGACAAAAAAAATCCACACCTCACTTTGATTGGTAGGATCCTCCAATCCCAAGATAACTGCAACCTTAACAAGGATGATCTATCAACAACCCTACTTTGCATATAATATGTCCAAAAAAAGTTCCAAAGGGTGTTGCAAAGATACACTTCTTAATATTTAAAGAGATGCTTAACTACCTACACCTCTTAAACATAAGTCTCAAATTGTCACAATGATCTTTAACTAGCCCATACATTATCCAATCATCCAAAATAAACTTGTAAAAAACTTGTGTATAAAGTCCTCAAATGCTTGTACAACAATGCACGAAAACATTCATGCAGGCATTCTTCAACCCAAATGGCATAACTGTATATGCAAAACTTCCCCACTCAGTGGTGAAAGTTGTCTTTTCTTGATATTCCTTTAGCAATACACTTGATGATAACCTAGAGAATCCATCAGTAAAAGAGTAAATCTCACGCCCTACAATGCCTTCCAAGATTTCCTAAGTAAAAGGTGTGGGAAAAGGATCTATAACACATGCAACATTCAACTCTATGTAGTCCACACAGATCCTTATCCTACTATCTTTCTTTATGTTTATTACCATCAGGATAACCCACTCTGATTCCTCAATGGGCTCAATGATTCTTAGACTTAAACATCTTATCAATATCTTTCTTTACCTTGATGTGCAGATCAGGATTCATCCTATAAGGCCTCTTCCTAACCGATCAGGTGTGCACCTTCCTTTAAGTTTGATCCTCATCTCACCTAAAGAGTGATTGCAATCCCTTCAACTCATGATAGACCTCAAGAAATAAGTCTTAAATTCATGTAACATCTTAATAATCTTTTCCACCTCTTCCTCAGACCAATAGTCACCAATAATTACTCCTTAGGTTCTGTATCTATCCCAATGTTAAAAAATTTCATTTTCATAGGCTCATGATAAGTGCGTTCCTTCTCATCAGCACTATCCTAAACCTTGCACATACCGATAGTGTGATCAACATCCAAATTCTCTACTTCATCATCATCAATCATGTAAACCAACTTACCCTTTTCTTTTTCTAGACTAGGTGCACCCAAGTTGTTCCTCATCTATCTCTTCTTCTTCAAAGCATGCCTCCAAATATAACTCTCCAAACATATCTAACAGGAGTTCCTCAGCCTTTGCACTATCTCCCAAAGTAAGGCACTTCATAATCAGTAATGCTTCATTCACCAGAGGTTTAGTAAAAAAATAGTCAAAGGTTTGAATCATACCTGAGGTCATATCTTGCCAATTTACTATTTATCTTATTAACTCTGCATGAACATACCATGTACGCATGTGTACCGCTTAGAGGTGGCGTAGAACTTATGTACCCAGAGTGATGGTGGTAAGGCCTCCTACCCCTCCATCCAAAGTCTCTCACACTTTTGAACGTGATGCAAAGCATAATCCTTCCCATGGAATTTTACATATCTGTGAAGGTACATTACTCCTTAGAAACCTAGTAGAGAAGGTGATTCTCACCTCTCGTCCACTCCAAAAGGTTTATCTCTTGTGTGTATTCCACCAATGCGTGGTGCTATCCAGTGTAGGTTATAAACCAACATATTTCTTCTATCACCTCATCCTTCCATTGGGCTTCCATGGTGTGTATAAATACGTCAGGGTTTCCTTCACCAATGTACCAAGGTACCTGGTTATAAGTCAAATGCCTAACCATGTGCACATCTTGATTACGCGAGTAACTGTGTTCTTAATTTCTCTCCCTTGACCATTTCATACGTTCCACATGCCCAGTTGTCACAGACAACACTAGTTGTATCACTAATAGACTGGGCATTATCCCACTGTATAACACCTTTCTTAGATGGCTCAAACACTTCAGGATCCCTTACTATTCGCGCATATATCCTATTTAGATCATCTTCACTCAAGGTTTCTATATATGGTGCAACCTTCCCATATATCAAAGGAATAATTACACAGTCCTCTTTGTTCTCAAAAATAATATAACCCTTATTAAAGCGCATATCAACATTATTCGCGTAACACTAAGGGCACCCAAGCACACTGCTAGAAAACTATCCACTTCAACAAGCACCAAGACCTCAAAATCCCTATTAAACTTGGCCCCTTGTATATTAATAGTCACATCTTTTAATAATCTAATTGGCATGGATCTAGACCTATTTTACATATACAACACATTCAAAGAGGGTTGTAATGATGGTCTCCCCATCTGATTCCACACATCCAAAGTGAGTACATTCACTTCTGCACCTGTATTAATCAGTATGTTACTCAATAACCACCCATCAATAACTGCATTCAAAGTGATCTCTTTATCATACTCAAGACTGTGAGGAGGTAAGTTTGCATGTCAATATCTATCTCTCACGCTCACCATCCAACATGCATGCATATATTTTCCCTCATCCATTCCCTAACAAAGGAATGATATTTTCCTAGCATCGCAACATCTTACAAAACCTCCTATGAAGTCATCAACATATTTCTAAGGAAGCTCAACTGTCCTTCACCTAATCCATCTTCCAAGACTGCTCGTTCAAGCATTGTATCTCACCCTGTAAGTTTCTAATAACCTCCATAGTCTCTTGATATACCTATTTCTAATGGGATTAGGATTTGGATATTTCACGTTTATCACCACTTGCTTTGTAATAATAGGTTTTTTCTGCTTCCGGATATTATGAGTGTGCACACAACCTCAACGTGTGTAGTTGCTAATACAGGAAACATCTTAGCAATCAGGAACAATATTAGGCATCCACTAGTCTTCTACTACGCGTTGCACTTTAATCATCCCCGCACCCTTATCATTCTTCTTATAGTTCTTACTCATGCGTTCATATAACTCAAGACATTATTCAAACTTATGTTTCTTTTTACACCATGAGTAGACTAGGTTATAAGGGAATTCACACCTATAATGATCAGGGGATCTTCATGTAAAACAAGTTCCTCGCAAGAAATCACCTCTTCCACCACTGTTACCACAACCTCTGTATCCTCCACAATAACCTATACCTCTACCACCTCCATCAAATTTCCTTTCATGATGTTGTCCTTCCTGCTCTTTTGAATTATTTTCAACACTAGTCTGACGCATGCTAGTTTCAATAGCTTCATGAATTTGATCAATCAGTCTATAATTATCTATAGCTTGAGTGTGGGATTTACAAATTTTACAATAACAAGACACATTATTAAATTGTGTGCTACAACAACGGGCATATACTTGAATCATGATCCAAGTTACATATCTCACAATCCAACAACATGATGCTCACTAATTTATGAGGGTAGATATCCTTAGTATATCCTTCCACCTCGAAATATGTACACCATATCCCATAGCACATCTCATGTGCCGAATTGGCTAGTATTTTTCATGTTGTTACACCATAGATGTAATATGCACCTCTAAGAATGGGCTAAATCTAATGTCTATGCTTTCTAACTACCTCAACATGCAAAGATGTCTTCCAAAACATCACAACGGATATGTAAACATAATATGAGAGAGAACGTCATTACTAAAAGGTGTGATTAAACTACCAAACAAATCATTATGCATGATGACTAGGCGTAAATTTCATAAGACACCTTTGATAACAAAATTTTAAAGCATGTATCATACTCCCTTACGCTCTCAGTTATGTCCTGATTAATCTCCTTCAATGTGATGATGCTTTTTTTGTTCAAACTTAGGGTATATGGAACTTAGCCAAAAAGGAATCACATAGCGTGTTGTAATCTACAAAAGTATAATTTGAGATCATACTTCCTATAAAAAATATGTGCACACCCTTGTAATGTAGTACGAAAATTGGCTTGCCTTACGCTTAGGATTTGTAATTCATCTAAGTGCACGCCATAGTATCTCACATATAGTGCACATGCTCCATTGTATCTTCAATGCCTCTGTAATCTATGGTGGGTGAAGAGAAATCTCGTAATAGAATTTTTGTGGCTGGTACAAACCATGTCCACTAGATCTAGAATTTTGCATTACCCTCCAGTATTCCCTCCACATCCAAGAACCGCCAGATCCACTAGATCATGAACCTCCCGATCCTCCTGATCCACCTCATGTAGTAAGAAACAAAACCAGAGGATGAGCTACTCTATGTTCCAACTGTTTTACTAAATTTAACTCCCCACAGTCTGTGAAATTGTGTTACTTCTAGACGTATTACCAATGTTCTGTGTGCCAACACACTTTGTCCTTGATTATGTGCTAGAAAATATACCACCAATCTGGACAACCAAACAAAGAAGACAATATATGCAACCATGGTTGAATTTTTCTGTCTAATGATACTTCTGTACTCATTGGAAAATGAAATCTACTTGTCGCAACTCTATCACTAGCATCTAGCCTATTTCTCAATAACTATTTTAAGAACTATAATACTAAGCACAAGGTATAGGTCACTAGGTGGGATTAGATGCATGCCCGTAGTCCTTAATATTTCTTTACCAGACACACTCTCATCGTAATCTAGAGGGGATTCTCTACTATTCTTACCTAAGTGAGGGAGAGCCTAATGCTCTGGCTACATGTCTTCCACGTGAGCCCCAAATCCTTCATGAGACATCATCCTTTGCAACTACACAGACTCCTCAATATCACACATCTTCACCAATTCCCTCTCTCGTGCTTCATTGTACTTAAGCAACCATTCTTCTCACTTCCTTTCTGCCATAAGGTCCACCATATTTCACACACCTACTCCTATCCTTGTGCGTGGTGGGGTTTAGCTAGCCATATGTCATTCTTCCAAATACAGGGTTACTAACAATATCTTAATTTCTAAAGGGATAATGCACAAATAAGATCCTCTGGGTTCACGCAAGAACTAAAACTCAACAATGTCTGGAAAGGAATAATTAGAAACAATGTATTCCAATGTGTAACTATGTAAAAAACCACTCCACCAATGATCTACAACGTATGTCAAAATCACATCAGCATCAATATAAAGTTTGGTAATCTTCTTGTGTCCAAACAATTGTTCTATATCTCCAATTACGCTTTGATGCATATGTTACCAACCACTTGTACAACTCTATAGAAAAATAAGAAAATAATGTCTCATAGAGTTCATGATATAAATGTTCTTCAACCCACACGTGAGCATTGAAATCAAGTATAATATTATATATGTGAGAAAACTATTCTTCTAAATCCTCAACGCAACTCTCAATGATGTCCAAAGTCAACCGATACATCTTCATCATGCAACATCCTTACAACTACTTAAAAATAGGTCCTGACAACGGAACCAAAATGTAGTCTATTTTTCTTACTCAAACCCTAGATACGATGACACATCACTCAGACAGATATGAGTACTCACTTGAAGCGCGCAAAGGTACCAGGTCCCTCTTATTATACCATCTTTATCAATGTGTTAGCATGGTCATAAAAGCATTCCATATTCATAACAAGTAATTAAAGGTAAATCATAATAATAATCAACTCACAACCATAATGTATAATGAATCAAACAAGGATCAAGATAATATTTACCATGTAATAACTAGTAACAGACATATCAAAAACCAATATCCATCCATAAAGATCCATTATATTAATACACCATAGAACATAGTAGCTGAATACACCAAGAGTAACAATACAAAGTCATGTGCACAAAATCATACCCGTATCATAAATCTGTAACAATCCAACGTGTTGATCATGATTCTTCTCTAAAACCATGTAAATCAATATACATACATATACATATACATATGTATGTATATATATATATATATATATATATATATATGTATATATATGTATATGTATATGTATGTATATATGTATACATATATATATGTATATATGTATATGTATATGTATATGTGTGTATATATGTATATATGTATATGTGTGTGTGTGTGTGTGTGTGTGTGTGTGTGTGTGTGTGTGTGTGTGTATATGTACACACACACACACACATATAAGTTGTTGGGAACTTTCCCTTCACCACCCATGCATTTCTCAAAATAGGCTGCATGCCACAAATAGCCATGCATGCTACAAAAACATCTAAGGAAATATGCAAGCTTCACCTAATAGTAGATTACCTATAGTTAAATCTAGATCTAATCCTATGATTAGCTCGAACTATGTATGACTCTTCAAATTCCTCTTGTTCCCAAAATAGCTTTGCATACCCTTCAAGTCTTCTATCTCTATCCAATGCATGCTTAACAGTCAATCCATTCTTAGCCCATAACATACAAAATGGATAAGTCCCAAACTATGACTCTTCCCAGTGTGACACTCTTTTGCTGAACTTCCACACATACCTATGTAACCCTTCTTTACACGCCCCATCCTTATGTGCCTTAACACTTAGGAAAAAAATTATCCAGTCAACAAAATTATCATAGCACTAACATGTAGGAGCTTTAAACTCCTTATCTTAGTGAGAATATTTCTTTAAAATATCTTTAATATTCATTTCAAGTACATGTTTAGGAAAATACTAGTGATCCCCTTTCATTTAGTGGTGATACTCTAGAAGCCCTTGCAAATATTATAGGTTCCATCTCTAATACGGTAAAGAGTCATGAAAAATGGTTCAGTTAATGTAGAAATATCAATGCCATTCATGAGACTTGGCTTAGCATATTGAAACATGTGAATATCCCAGAAGATGAGAAATTTTCATTTGTAGTTTCTAGGTTCAGAAAGATGGTCAAAGGTCAAATACTTATCATTGGAAATCTTCTGTGGGAGCTAGATAGAGTTGATTCTTCATCATAAGAGGATTCTTCATAAAGCAGTTAGTCAACTCCCTTATCCTTCTTCTCTTTTCCCCTCTTATTTATCTACCCCTTTCTAATTCTTTAATGTGCATAATCATGAAAATTTATCTTTTTCACTTAAGTGACTTTCTAATGTTGTATTGTAAAAGTCCCTTTTGATTTATAAAAAAGGGAGTTATTTTCTCACTTCCTAGGAAGATGGAAAGTGACAAGTGGAATAGTAACATGAAGAGTCAAGTGGGGGGTAGATAAAGGGTTACAATGCAAATATATAAATTAGGGTGACCTCCTCACTTGCAGAGGATGGTTATTTTTGTTCTATAGCTCTCATATTCTCTCTAGAAGAAAGATATATGAATTCTTCCATTTCATGGTCTAACGCATTCCTCCCCATCTCAACTTCCTTCCATAACCATGTACTTGTTGAATATAATGCAATGAGACTTTGTGTTTTTTTGTATCTTGTATCTTGTTATATGTGAATGGTTTCTTCTCATTGAGTTCATGGTTATATTCTGGTTTTGAGGCAATAAAATATTATGTGATATTTATTGTGCAAAACCCACATTTATATTCTCTTCTTATCTCTCCCTTTCTAACTATTTCATCCCTTATAATACCTACAAGTACTTTTCCACACGTGTAGGGAAGTACTCATGTGTGATCCCTAGTCGAAAGACCATCCCCCAAGAAATTAGAATAGTGTAAATATTTCCTATTTTCAATAAATGAAGCTTCCCCATTCAAACAGAGGGACCTAGTCCCACACACTATTGGTGAGATCTCTTCAATTTTCCCACCTGAAAAATTATTTCACCTAAAATAGGGTAGTTCATGCTTCTACTAGTAAGGATAATTTTGAGACATGTTGTGGTTATTTTTCTAAGTATGCATTTGATGTTGTTTCAAGATTACCATGGAAAAATGAAAGAAAAGTGGATCTGAAGACCCATAAAGAGGAAAGGTTCACTGAGAAAGTTCAATAAATATGCATCCATATACATGAGAAGTTGAAGGGGTCACATGCCAAGTACAAATCACGACATGATAAACATAGAATTGAGCATTATTGCCTTGTTGGTGACAAGGTATGGTTGTACTTGAGTAGAAAAAGGCTACAGGGAAAAGCTAAGAAACTCAAATCTCTTTGTTATGACCCATTTGAAATTTTGGTGATTTAATATGAATAGAATTAAATCTAATTTTCAAATTAAATATTGTAGTGTATGATATAAAAATGCTAATATATAATATAGATGCTAATATATAATATAGATGCAAGGAAACAGACATGCACAATGTGAAACCCTAAGCAAGAGGAGGAGATAGATTGACTAGACTGGTTTCAGAGTAATCTGGAAGTGATCTGGGTAGGTAAATAACTAAAACAAACTAAGAAGAGTATTGTTGATACTCGTTAGAGGTTTTGGAACTCAGAACAGTTGCAGGACAGGAGTGCCCATAGGAGGACAAGAGGGCTCAAATGCTAGTGGCCTGGATTTAGGCACTAGTGTCTGTGCATATAGTTAGGATCTGATCACTTATGTGTAGGAGGACCTTCAATGTTAGTCTTTGTTTGTCACTTTGGATTCACTCCTAGATCACTGCATGTACCTTTAACCTACAATTTGTTTTATCTACTTGTTGTCAATTTTTTCCCTCTTAGAAACAAATTAACAGTGGGGTTAAAAATACACACAAGACAAGGAGTTTAATTTCTCAATCATGTGCAAGTGGAGTAGTTCAAACTTATGTCGATGGGCTCATATTTAAACTTGTATGAAGAGATCAACACAGTGTGTCATGTTAGCACCCTGGTGTTTACTTGGTATAAATAGCTCCTCGAGCTTGACTAAATTATTGAATCGGTGACCATTTGGGGTGCTTGAGCATGGAGCTTGGGCTCCAAAGAAATTAACAGAGAAGATCATATAGCTCAAGACAAATTTATGGCTCATTTAAAAGATCGAGTACTGATTCAATAGGTTGAGCATCTAACTTGAGCTAGCTAGTGTTTTCTCAGAATTTGAGCTCATGATGACCGATCATTACATAGAGGAAAGGCCGAGTTGCATAGAACGTCAATAAAAAGTTAACTCAGAGGTGAGTCGAGTTGGCTCATGATGGAAAAAGGGAGTCATGTGCTAATGAGGGCACCAACATAGAGTAACTGAGCTCATGATCCTATGTTAAGGTACCTCAGCACATTGGCATAAGCACACCATTGTAGGGCAACACGGGTGAGATCAAAATCAAGGAGATCACCAAAGGAGCTCGGGTGAGCCTGAAAATTAATTTGGTGGCAAGCATAAAAGGACTTAGGCTTGGGGATGTCTCAATTGAAGTGAGGAAACATTGCAACAGCTCATGAGCGAGTCAATTACATGGCCAAGTTAAGTAAGGTGTATCACGCTAACCATGGTAGATGTGTTTAAAGGTAAGACATGTAGAGGGTGTGAGCTCATGAGTATGACAGAAGACATCCAAGCTCAATGGATGATAGGAAAATGCATTGGCTCAGTTGAGAGCTCACTTGGGTAATCTTAGGAGTAATGTCAGAGATATTTCATAGTAGTTGGGAAGGGTAGAAAGAGAACCGCTATGTAGACCGAGATAATTCGGTGGTTTACAACCAAATTTCTCATTTGAGTTGCATCATTCGCAAAATATAGCTCATCACATCAAAGAGCTTGGAAGTGGCAAAGAGCCCAGTTCTATTGAGGGACTATGCCAACAAGCGTGGGTCAGAGAAGAAGAACGCAAGGATGAAGAAATATAGATCCAAGATGGTGGAAAATTATGAGGTTCGAGCCATAGTGGGGATTACAGAGATTGAAAACCAAATTTCCAATATTTGGAATGGCATAACTTGTTGGGGATTTGAAGGTGCCCGCAACCATGGTGGAAATGTCAAGATGGCTGGCCAAGCTATTAACTCCATGCAGGGAGGTTTGGAATAACATGGCCAAGTGGGGTTTTAATGATGGCAAGCCAAGGAGGATGTCCCACAACATGGAGGTTCATGCGAGAATGGTCAAGTGGGGAGAATACAATGGTAATCCATTGGGAGAATTCCACACTACAAGGAGTGGTTTGAGTCTTTGTGTGAGTTACTAGGGGAGTTAAAGTGCTAGATGGTGGTGGTCATGATGGCAAGCCATTCGCTAAGATATGTGGAAGGTCATCAAAAAACCTTGGTGGTGAGCTAGCAGTTAGAGGTAGCATGAAATACGGATAAGTATTAGGGATCACAAACCCGAGAGAATAGGAAATGGTTTTTGAGTTTTCTAATAGATTGAGTGAGATAATGTGTGGAATAAAAATTCATAGAGATGTGTTGAAAACATGATGAGATGGCTCGGGAAAACAGGATATGGTTGAATTCGGACTGATAGATAGAATGCGATCTTCATGGCTATAAGTTTAAGGAATCATCGAAGTGAATGGTCACCATGAGCAGGGTTTGAGTTGGAGTTGGACATGCTCGACAGAGTAGCTCCATAGGACATTGAGTTAAGTAGTCAGCAAGTGCTCAAGTATGAGCTCAATTCGTCACTCAGAAGAGATGGCTTCATGCATAACAATGGGTCATTTAGAGGCATACTGCCATAATGGGATTTCTTAGAGGTGAATTCATGGGTATGAGCTAGTAGATCTCAGTGGACAAATCATTTTGGGCTCGTAAAGCTGAGTCATGAGTTGGCCAAGATAATACATTACAAAGGTACATGATAAGGAAGAACTTGATACAGACTATGATTTGCAAGCCAAGGTTGATGAAATCATGGTAGAGCCATGTGAGCTTGGAAGGAGGTATGATCACCTTGCCACGTAATAGAACTCGACAAGTCGAGGAGATTCAGAACTTGACATAGAGTTCAGTGGCTCAGTTGTGATGTGACAAGAAGCTCATAGCTTGGGGTGATGAGCTCAGTGAAGATCTCAATACGGAAGAATCCATAGCTCGGTCGCAGATGGTAGGTGAAAGAGAACTCGATAGACATTGTTCGATGGGTTGAAAGAAAATTAAAAGTGCACAAGTTTGGCACGATGTGAGCAATGATGTTCAATGGTATCTAGGCAATTCAGTTAGCTGAGCTAAGAGTGAGCTCACCAGGACATTTGGTCAAGCTGTTAGGGATCATTGCATAGATAATGATCCAAAAGGAAGAATAAGCTCGTCCCATGTTCAAAGAAGACATAATGGCTTGGTGATGGTTGGAGTCATGGGTCGAGCTTAGGATAAGCTGAGTTCCAAGTGTGAAGAGATTGAGTTAAGTCAGGATTGAGTTGGCTTGGATGATACCGAGTTGAAGTCAAGCTCAGAAGTAGGTCGACATGGAAATAAACAATTTCATTCACAAGTAACTCAGGTTGAAATGATCCGATCAAATCCAATGATCACGGTTTGATGAGATTGTCTCAAGTAAATTTCTTGGTGTAGAAGAATGACACATTCTAGGGGATGGGAGTTCAAATGATGGAGCTCGAATCGATGATGGAGCTCGATGAGAAGCATAAAAATTAGTGTAGCTCAGTGCTTAGAAAAAAATTACAAGAAGCTCGTAACTCAACAATTGGGAGTGTGGATCTAGGTGGTAGCTTGTGGCAAGGTGATGACCATGGTACATGTGATGCACAAGAATCCTAACTCGGTGAACAAAGATAAAAGGAAAGCATGTCATGGGAGGAGAACAAGAGCTAATCTGAATCGATCCAACTAAAGAACATGACACAAGGTTCTACACATTGACAAGATGAGCATATTAAGCAATGAAGAGTTGCTGAGACGAGCTTGGAAGATGACCCGTAGGTTGAACCATGCATAAGCCGAGTCACGTTTAGGATCTTGTAGGTGGGAGTTTGAGTCGACATAGAAAGAGTCGGTAGAAGGAGCTCATGATGGTGAGGTGTTCATGGATTTAGGTCACATGATAGAGCATTAAGGGCTCGATTTGGTGAAATGAAAAATAAGGTTGAGAAAATTTGATGGGAAATAGAGATGAGCCTGCCATAGTCGAATGCAAGGGAGCTCGATTCTAGCAAAGGAGATTGTTGCGATCATAGCAAGGTAAGGCTAATTCCAAGTGAGCCTGGTTACATCGAATGGTGTAGGAGCTCATCCAAGGTGATCTCATTTGGGAAACTGAGAAGCTTGGCTGCGGTGAAGACTGGAGGATTTTGACCCCAACTCGGTGAGCCAACCACTGAGTTGGACTCATTTTTTGACCACTTTTCAATTGACCCCCCTCCTCGAGTCAAATCGGTCAACAGGGGGTCCCACATGAGTTCAATTAAATTAATATTTTTATTTAAGTATTTTAATAATAATAAATATTATTATTATTTAAATAATATTTAATTAATTGTGAAGAAAAATTCAAACCGGGCATTAATGGCACATGATGGAAGCTTGTCAAAGTGGTTCAACAAACTGTGATAAATACATCATGTGCCTTCAATTTAGGAATGTAATTATGACCTTTCCTCTTCTCTCTCACATATTATTCTTTAAATGTAAGTTGGAAGCACATTCCAAGGGGTTCCAACAAGTTAGATAGGTTTTAAAGTTAGACATCTTAAGCAAGTGCAATTTTTTAAGAGTCCTCTCTCTTCTGCAAGTTGTCCTTGTGT
This sequence comes from Taxus chinensis, assembly GCA_019776745.2. Lineage (NCBI taxonomy): Eukaryota > Viridiplantae > Streptophyta > Pinopsida > Cupressales > Taxaceae > Taxus > Taxus chinensis. The sequence goes on along the minus strand of CM034154.1, from coordinate 56,186,692 downwards.
GTTGAGAAAACTTTTAAGCCTCCTCTTCAAGACTGTAATGGAAACCATTTCCTCTTCTGAATGTATGAAACATTGTGCACATTATTGAAGTAATAAAAGTGTGTGTTTTGTGACTAATCTCAGTCATTTCATCCTTCTATACTTCCTTGTGCCTTTTCTCATGCTTGTAGGTACATTCTGTAAGTTCACATTTCTATTGTAGGTTCTTGGAGTTCTGTGCTTATCGAGTGGTGGAGTATTGCATGTAGTTGAGTTGTGGTGCCCATTCACCCTTCTTAAGTTCATCCTTCTTCACTGGGAAACTGATATATTGCTTTGTTTGATCAAGTTTAACAAAGGGAACACATGTTTCTTAGTCTTTGGTATTCTGTACCCTCTCTAAGTTGCAATAGGTGAAGTTGATCTATGGTGCACACACCCTCTTCAAATTAACCCTTCTTGAGTCTGGAAACACCCTTTATTTGGTGCATCACCATCCCTAGTATAGTTTCATTTCTACAAATCTCTTTCCCTAAAACCCCATGAAAATGCTAGCATAGGACTAGATAGCCTTTTTATCACACTAGGAGTAGTACATCACTTAGTTTATGAAGAGGAATCCAGACTTCTCCAGAGGTTCACCTTGAGCCTAAGTCCTACAGCTTGAGAGGTGATCCCATGTGTCCCAATCACACTGAACGTCCTATTCACATTCTGGACATTTGGAGGGTGCAGTGATTTGGCGACAACACTACCTACACATGTCCATAAACCACATCAAGTCTAATAAAAAGATATAGAATGTAGAGTTGGTCTGACCCCTGCAGTCACCCAAAGAGTGAACTTAATACAAAGTGATGTACTACATTTCAAAATCCATGTAGTTCTATGCAAGAGTGCGTGTAATGATGCCTTGGGATTCCCTTGTGCAAGTTGCACTAAGATAACGAGATAGATCTATAATTCTCCAAATGATGCAAATGTGTGCAATGGAATATAATAAATTTCCCTTCCTATGTTATGTATGCAGCCCTTGTTCGTTGAGTGAATGTGCTAGATGAATACATTGAAGTGCTTTTGTGCTTGTAGATGCAATATTAGGTGATGGTAGTCAATGTTAATGCTTGGTCCCCTTATTTGATATCTATAACTATGTATATATATATATATATATATATCCCTTGTTTGAATTTTGTAATTGAAAACTGGAAGGATGACCCAAAAGTGTTAAATTTTCCCAAAAGATAAAAGAGACCTGTAAGAGTGAAAAAAGGATAGAGAGGGTCAAGAACGCCCAAGAAAAACATGAGCACCCAGGTGTTCGTGTCATAACTAGGTGCTAGTCACCGAGGCCATACAAGATAAATTAGTCAAATATTGATAGGGATGGGCCTTATATTGAGTGACCCTTCGTCATATAAATCATGAGAGAATATCTATATAGGGCTCTTGAGATATATCTATATCTAGGGTTGGGTGCACTAGGGTGTGTAAGGTCAATAAAAGTATAAGAGATAAAGGAAAAGACCCAAAATACATTGTCAATTACTAGTTTTCTTGCTTAGGAATCATATTTATATTAGTATGCTCTAGGACCTAGAAATGTAACCAAGTGTATAGATTTTTGCATTTACATTTTCCCCCACTTTATGTTATTGAGTGAATACTTGATAACATAAAGTAAATAGAATATGCGTACCTTATGATCATGTATAGAAGAGTGTTGATGATAGTTTCTTGAGTGGACAAGTGAAGCATGAAGTGATCACAAAGTGAAGCCTGGAGACTAGGAAAGGGAAGTAGACACTAAGGGTGAAGTGTATGCTTAACTTGTACCTATTTTTTGGAGCTTGTGATTTTTTATGTGAGTTATTTCTTGTTGCCTATTAAGGAAGGACTTGCAAAAGAAGAGTGAGAGAGTAGTCAAATTTTTGTATCTGAAAAATGAGATTAATATGTTTATAAGTATGTAAAGAGTGTGTAAAGTAAAGCGTGCATCTGATATGTAAAAGAGTATGGGATAGAAAATTATCCCATGTTGCTTAGAGTTTCTGATTTGAATGGCGACAATGAGGTTTTTGGGTGATGTCACGATGAGAGTGAGTTTTTTAGGTGATCTCATTCTAAGAGAGAGATTTTTAGGATATCTCATGCATAAGAGAAGAGTGTTGGGGAAAGAGGTCTAGTTTTTCTCTCCTTCTATGACACTTCCCTAATAAGCACCACTGTAGATGGTACGTCCCAATTATTCCAATTGTTCCAATTTCTTCTGATTGTAATTAATTATAACTGAAAAGTGATTGATAGTCTGAATTCTATACCTAGAGGCAAGTGTACACTATGGGAGAAATGATCTAAAAACTCATGTGAATTGTGCTAGAGTGAGAAAATGATTTTTTTACGCTTAGGAAATAAGTACTTAGGGAGGACACAAATGCCCATCACTACTGTCTAGGTTTGGGTGCTAGTGTCAGTGCTGTATTTTTGTCCCAATTGTGATTCTGATCTAATATATAACTATGTTCCTTTTCTGATTCATTACTGTGTTGTGCTATAATGTATCTCAGAGTTACTGCAAGGGTGATTTGTTCACCCAATAAATTCCCCCTTGTTTGGGGTGCATGTGAAATTTTTTGGAGAATGTGGTCCAAATGAGAGGACTGGAAGCTGATATGCATATCTAAAAGTGGATACATGCAGGGGTAGGGTTTTGTGCATGGTAAAAATTATGGAACATGCAAACATGATAGGATAGTAGCAAATGTTATTAGTAAAAGTAGCTAACATGCAAGAGAAGACAATGGAACAAACAACTAAGAAGACAAGATGAACCATGGAAATTTGGTTTTAAACATGGGGAATGTCTCAAAATTTCACAAGACAATCAAGGTCTAAGTGGCCAAAATCATGTAATGATAAATCAAGACATAGGGCATAACCCATATATAATAGTAAACACTGAAAATTACATCCTGAAAAGAAGCCTAAATGGATGGTTAAGAAAGGAAAATAAAAGAAAACAAACACCGTAGTGCATGATCTTGGTTCTGATTCAGGTGATGAAACCAAAATCACAACTATGGGTTTACAAGGTAAATCAACTCTTTCAATTTCCAACAATAGCACTACAGATGTTGCATCTTCTTCTAGTAAACAAACTACACCTGACGATAAGAAAAGAAATGAGCTTTTCCACATTAGATTAATTTCAAAGCATACGAAAATTGATACTCTTTTTGATAGTGGATCTCAAGCTAATCTAAAATTTGAGCAGTGTTTCTTCTGTGTTTAGGGAAATTCCCAGAATTAGAGCCCTTTTCCTAAATTCTTGTGTGTATTCTTGAACACTTTGTCCCTTAGTTTGTCTTAATGTTTGCCAATCCATCATAGCTTGTTGCTTATAACCAAGAGGATAAAATTGTTGCCTAAGATTTGAAACAAATTCAGACCAAGAAGTGATTTCTATATCTTTGTTTTCTTCCACTTCTTGAAGCTTACTCTCCCACCAAATGAGTGTTGTTCCACCCATCCGAAGAGTTGCCAGATGAATCTTTGCTTCATCATCAACAATTCTCTGAACCCTGCAATATACTTCTATTTGCTTGACCCAGTTATCCAATTTCTCTGCATTTAGCTCTCCAGTATACATAGGCAATTCAAACTTGATATCTAACTTTAATGAAAGAAAATCAGATTTTAAAGAGTCTCTTTTTGGAATGTCAGAACTAGAGCTTTCTTCTTTCTTACCTTCTCTAGTCCCCTTTTCCCTTTTCCTATCTTGGTACATTTATTCTACCATTTCCTTCATCTGTTGGAAGGATTGACGAAAGTTTTGTTCCACTTCCTCTCGATCCGCCATTGTAGGACTTCGAGATTGTCTGGTACCAATTTTGGGATCTCCTTCAACTAATTCTCCTTCACCCTTCTTAGATCGAGACCTTGTTAACATCCAACACATAACTTGCCATCCAAAACACGTTAAACTGAACCAAAAATCAGTCAAAACCAGCTCTGATACCAATGATCTGAAAACCAAATTTAACTAGCAATTGTGCACACACATTTTTTTTGCTTTGTATTGATTTTTGATGTAAAAATTGTGCATTATTTATTTTTGTATTTTTAATAAAAGAATAAAAACTACAAGTACTGTGTAAATATTGAAATAAATGAAGAGGATTCACCAGCAATGTGACACAAGAATTGATAACGAGTTCGGCGCTTGAGGCCTACGTCTCCGGGTCCAGTTGAATGGGACTGATCTATTAAAATATTGAAAATAATTCTTTACAAACAATTCTACAAAATTCTGACCTTCTCACAATCTTCCTCTATAAAAAATAACAGGGGTTGCTTTTTACATCTCCTTCAAACTCCACTCCTAGCTCAAGATATGAGCATTACAATATTACTACACAGTCCCCGAATGCCATACAAATAGAATATCACCCCTTTTATATTGTTTCTACACCTCCTAGCATGCCGGCTGGGTGCTTATCATTTTACACGGCCCACCCGAGTTCCATTCTCCTCCCTTACTTTTCGGTCATATCCTTTGGGATCATTATCCCACATTTGGCGCATGTAAACTTGGTCAAGGCTTTATATGGTAAGTGGGCACGGATTTTGAGTGGCTTAAGAGCCGCCTAAGCCTATGTGGAGGGTGCTTTACTTGGGGTGCATTGCATTGGGGATGGCACATTGTTTAATTTTAGGTGCCAACAATCCCATCCTATGTGCATGGTATAGTGGACAATTTACAATATGCATGGAACATGGAATATAGGTAATGCGTTGAATAGTTTGAGAAATATGTGTGGAAAATTACAAATAGGTAATTAGGCGTGGGTAATTTAAATAATACATGCCCAATGTCCCACATGCATGGTGCAAAAGAAAATATAGAGGTTTATATACACAAGTTGGTTTAATGATTAAATGAGAAGGAGGCCAAGGCACCCCTCCATAATCGAATGTGTCAAACCTGGCTGAGGGCCCCCAACCAGTAAATAGCGGGGTCCATTTGTCCGAGAACGAGTGTCCAAGACCGGCGTTCCAAAACCCATTTTTTTAGTACGTCACACAATTCGTCCACGTGTCACAATATGATCAAAACACTTGGCGAGCGTGCACACGTCCAACCTGCACAAAACTCCAAATTTCACCAGTTGCCCAAAAATTTCAGTGGGCTATAAGTTTTGCAAACGAGCTCCGTTTCCTGCAAACAAGATGTCTTTGGAGTCGTATAATTTTTCCCCATGCTTTAAAAATGACTGCAACAATTTCTGAGAAGATCTTAGATCAGTGTTTCTCTGTGAGGATCTTTTGGATCAGATGGAGGGGGAGAAAAGAGTAATGCCGCCCAAGTGTGTGAGGGATAGAAGAATATTCGCAGATAGTGAAGGGTGAGGCCCCCACTCGATATCCAAGGAGACAAATGCATATGAATTTGATCTATGGGAAGTGGTGTGGGAGAGTAATTATGTGCATGTGAAGGAGATCGATATGGTGAAGGAGGTGGAAAATACCTATGGGAAGGGGTGGCCCTAATGGGGGACATAGGAAAAAAAGGTGGACTAATGGGCCAATGAAGTGAAGAATGTGGAGAATTCTTATGAGAATGGGTTGCTCAAATGGGTGACTTAGGCCGACGATATGGACTAATGGATTGATGATGATGAAAAGGTGGTTCAATAAGCCATATGTGAATAAGAGAGCTAAGTGAAGAAGTAGCTTTAAACTTGTGAAGCGTAGGAGACCTAAATTCCATGACATGTGCATAAATATCAACAAGAGTTGGTTGAGGCAATTGTGTGCATGGTGGAATACCTTTGATGGTGACAAGTTGTTTATTTTAGATGAACTTGAGAAATAAGTGATGCATGGATGTGATGGTTTGGGTAGCGCAGATCTGAGGGAGACCCAAGAGTTTGTCACAACCTTTGGTTGACATATAGGAGGAGTGCCACAAAACAGATATTAGTAATAACTGATGGATTGACCATAATAATGTTGACGGTATAAGAATCAATAAAAGCATTGATATGTAATCAATCATAAGTAAATGTAGCGTGATAATCATGATACAAGAATGTGATAACAAAATGTGGTAAATAAGCAGTAATAAAAAGGAAATTAAGTGGCCATGATGAAGGAGGAGACATAACGCGATATGCATGGTTTCCAGAATAATAGATGGCTTTCTTGTCATGATTAGGAAAAGATTCATTAAATATTTTTAGCTTTTGATTATCATTGACCAACTTAGAAGAAGAGGGCTCAGGCATCTTGATTGCATTGCTATCAATAAGATCTTGGATAATATGTTTAAGCTTAAAAGAATGATCAGTAGAGTTCCTAATGCATTGGTGATAGTCACATCTTGCATTTTCATCATAGTTGCAGCCACGGGGACGAGATGGATAGAGATTGAGCGGCAAAGGAAGATTTATAATATTTATTTCGATAATTTGTGGCAATAAGAGTTGAGATGCATAAGGTAGTTTAGTAATAGTACGCCTCATGGGTTATAATTGAAGCTTTTCATGTGTGGAAATAACATTAAAAGTTACCTTAGCTTCAACAGGCTTAGGAGATGGTTTGAAAGTAGATTTAGCTTGAAACTTTTTAGAAGACGAGGATGAGGAAATATCATAGTATTACAATTTTCCCATAGATAAAATTTTTCCTTCACGCAATTTGAGTCTATGACATAGTTAATCAAAGGAAGGAGAGGTCTCAAAGATAACACTCGATTGAAGTGGAGGTAAGATAATTTGAATAAAGAGATCTTACATTTTAGAGTGAGTTAGTATATTAGTCATCTTAGTAAGGTTGCTCTTATAATGCAAAACATAGTCTTTTAGACACTCATCAGATCCTTGTTTAAATCGAGAAAGTTGTGCATAAGAGATGTTAGTGCCTATATTGATAGAAAAATGTGTGAGGAAATCATCGGCTAAGTATGTAAAATAGGTTACTAAGTGAATAGGTAAATCTTAGAACCAACACATAGTGCAATCTTGTAAACTTATAGGAAATAGTTTAGCTAATAATGTAAGATAATACGTGTAGTCTAGACATGCGACATGAAAAGATTTAAGATACTCCTGAGGGTCACCATGGCCATTGAAGGTGGGAATATTTTGTGAAATGAAGTTAGGAAGTAGTGGATGAGAGGATATGGTGAGTACAAAAGGCATATGAAGGAAAAGTGAGGAATCTAGAGATCGATAGGAATGTGAAGTAGTTTTTTGTGATTTTCAGATTTGGAGTTGTAGATCTTGGTATAAAGAAGCTAGGTCTTGAGTGTTGGAAGAGGAGACTTTTCGTGTGTGGGAAGTAATAAGTGGGGTGAAATGATTGATATGATTTTGCATAGAAATGGAAACAGTGGAATGGTATAGTTAGGAGGTTGTGTTGCAATATGAATAGAAGCATAATTAGAGGCAAAAGTGTTGAGTTAAGATAAATTAGTGGCTTCCTCACAAGAAATGAATAATAAGATATCTAAGTCTTGAGGATGTTAAATAATATGGCCCTAGAGGTCACAAAGATATTCATCGGTAAAGGGTTCATAAGTTTCAGCTATGGGAGAAGAATCAGAAGAATGCATAGAAGCAAGGTAGGGTTCGAGGGATTAGGTTCACCAAATCATTTAATATGAATAGAAGTAAGTATAATTTTCAAAGTAAATATTGTAGTGTATGATATAAAAATGCTAATATATAGTAAATATGCAAGAAAGCAAATATGTACAATCTGAAACCTTAAGTAAGAGGAGGAGATAAAATGACGCAATTTTTTTTCAAGTAATATATAAGTGACATGGGAAGCTAAATAACTAAAGCATACTAAGAAGAGTGTTGTCAATGATCGATGTAGGTTCTGGAGCTCAGAATAATGTAGGACAAGAGTGACCACAAGAGGTTAGTAGTGCCCATACACTAGTGACTAGATCTGGGTGCAAGTGTCTATGGGGATAGTAAGGATTTGATCACCTATGTGTAGGAGGAGCTTCGTTATTAGTCTTTGTTTTTTAGTTTTGGATTCACTCCTAGATCGCCAAATGTACCTATAACCTATAAATTTTTTTGTCTACCTACACATGTCCTTAGACCGCATCAAATCTAATAAAAAAGATACAGAATGTGGAGTTGAACTAACCACGAAGGTCACTTGAAGAGTGAACTTTATACTGAGCATTGTACTAGATTTTAGAATCCATATAGTTCTATGTGAGAGTGTGCATAATGATGCCCTTGGATTCTCTTGTGCAAGTTGCACTAAGATAACATGCTAGATCTAGAATGCTCCAAATAATGCAAATGTGTGTAATGGAATAGAATAGACTCCCCCTCATATGCTGTGTATGTAGAAGTATACAACCATTGTCCCTTGAGTGAATGTGCTAGATGGATTCATTGAAGTGATTTTATGACTTTGGATGCAAGATTAGGTGATAGAAGATAATGCTAGTGCTTGTTCCCTTATTTGAGAGATATAACTATGTATACATATGATTCCCTTGTTTGAATTTCATAATTGACAACTTGAAGGATGACCCAAAAGTGTAAAAGATGCCTAGTTTATTGTGTTTTTGCATGAGAAAAACTCACTTGAAAACATGACAACCATATCAACCTACCCCTCAGTGTCAAGTCCTATCCTGTCCTTATTGTGGTCCATTTGTGAGTATCATCATTCCCCTGGGTGATTTAGGAAAATCAAGATCATTCAAGTGCCTTTAGGGAAATATCTCTCAAAGATATTTTAGGAAGATCTCTCATCAGGATTTCTAAGACAAGTGCATAGTCACTGGATCAATGTTGTATACCTATATTCATCATGGAAGTGTATAAGAGATATGAGAATGTTGTGCAACTAGTTTTGGAAGTTCTAGATGGTTTTGGGGGCAAATTAAGAAAAAGAGGGTTTTGGTGGATGAAGTAGATTGAAGTGTACAAACAACCCTTGAGTTTCAAGTATATTTGATGCTTAAAGCACCTACATTCCCCTTGGGACACTTGCATTCATTTTGAAACATTTTTCTCTATACCCCCAAGTATAAAAAATTGAAACAGTCAGAAGAATTTGAGAAAAAATTGAATAATGGGATTTTTGTAGTGTATTATGGATCTTAGGGGTGTGAATGGAATTGGTTCCCTAGAGTACAAGTTATCCATGGAACACTTTAAGTCGTAAGATAAAGGAAAATAAATTAGAGTGGAAATGTTGTGCGGAAAAGTGGAGCGACAATGTTGTGCGGAAAGTCTAGTCTAGTTCTTTGTGAAAGTTCTTTGAGACACAAGACAAAGACAAAGACAATATTGCATGGAAAAGGTCAAAGCCACAATACGAAGGGAGTATGATGTAGGTAAAAAGAGTGAAGGCATAATAAGTTCCCCAGGAACCAAGGTTCCTCGCAGAGTGGTGTGACCTAAAAATATAAGGATCAAATGTAATGTGGGAGGGGCGGAAGAAAACAAAACACGAGGAAGAATTTCCTAGAACTTTGTTGTTCCTCACATGACACGTTGAATTGATGAAAAAAGGGGAAGTTCAAAGTGAAGGAGTTCAAGTTTTAGTGTATTATGGATCAGGGTAAGGTTGTAGGAAATAATTTATGTGGAAGAACTCATTGCGCATGGAAAAAGTTCCACGGGAACCAAGGCTCCCCATAATGGCTTAAGAGATGCAATATAAAGGGGCATGAGGAGACAATGTAGTGTAGAGAGTTAGGGGCATGGAAGAACCTAAGGCCAGTGAACTAGTTCCACTGAGGAACTAGTTCACCAAATTGGTAGACAACCCTATGCATAAAGTGATGTAGAGAAGAGTGTGTTGAGGAGGCGGGGAACAATGCGAGAACTTAGGGCCTTGGTGGAATGATTCCCAAGTTTTACCTGTGGTCTGATTAGTTGATCAACACACAATTAAAACCATTGCAAATATTGTAGAGGATAAAGGCACAAGTGGAAAAAGTTCCCCACTTCCTCTAGTTCCCTAAAATCCTGAAATACCCACATGGTAAAGAAATAAAAGGAGAAAGCTGTTATGTTTGTGGAGCCTATTTTCATGTTAGAGTGTGGTACACCTTCCATGTGTTACACTTGGGTATTTTTACGGTGGTCTCGCTTGCCGCTGAGCAGGTCAGGGGGTTCGGGGGCGAAGCCCTTGAAACAATTTTTCATGGGTGGTTTATTAACCCATGGGTAATGGGTAACTGTTATGGGCTGTTTTTGGGCCCATGGTTTTTCGGTACCCATTATTTTGTAAAATCACCTCTTCGGCTACCCATAGGTTTATGGGACGATTTTTCCCATTGTTTGATACCCATGGTTTTTTAAAACTGCTTAAGCAGTTGTCTATTTATATGGTCTTATGCATATGATAGAAAAACAAGCAAATGTATTACAGATGTGTTTTGAATTTAGGTTTGAATTCTGTAGAGTTTGTTGAGCATAGCTCCAAACGGATCTGGGTATTGTATTGAGAGAGTGGAGGCTTGTAATAAAATCTGAGCAAGTGATTCTTGGTGGACGTAGCCCAAATTGGGTGAACCACATTAAATCTTGTCTCTCTGTGTTGTGTTATTTATTCTGCACTTTTATTTGAGATATGTAATATTTTCTACATATTAGTTTCTACTATTGTAATTCTATAAGGGATTATTCCACATATTTTATCTCTTATTTCCTAACAAAATCTGATTAATAGCAGACTGTGGAAGTACCCGGGGAACCCTTCTTCCTCCTTGACTCCCTTGGACTTGCATGGCCATATCTCTCACCCAGATGCTCCAAATTTGACAAACTTGGACTTTTTAGAAAGGTATTTTCATTTTCTTTTCCATAGAATATGAAAAGTAACAAGATGTGGAAGGTATATGAAAGAAACGTGGGATTATATGAAGAGTATCCTTTGATTATATATATTGTAATGACTCCCTCATTCCAAGGGTTGTCAAATTTTTATGCTCAAAGTGCGATCAAATTTTATAAAATAAGATTATTTCTTGGAGATATATGAAAGAGATAACATTATTGTGTTTTTTGAATTCATTTTTCCTCTCTCTCTTTGTGTTATACAACTTGTGGAATATGTTAATTAAGGAAGGAATTGTTTCCTTTTTAGATTTATAAACGTGTGCAACTTTGTATGTATGGTTTCCACTCATCGTTGGTGTCATAAATATAGTTGTTTCTTTCTATAATTGTGTATGTGAAATTTCTGATTAATTTTGGAAAGAATATGATTTTCTACTTGCAGAATAGTCTTTCTTCTCTTATTTATCACTCCCTTCCCCCACCATCTAGTGAATTCCTCCCTTGCAAGAAATTTCAAGCATTTTCCGTGGGTACAGTGGAGTGTGCCTGTTAGATCCCTGACCCTCAAGGCCAACAACATATTTCATTTTTCATTCACTCACAATAACATGGAGCTACACCATTCAAGTAGAGGGACTTAGATTCCCAGAGCGTTGGAAAGATACCCATCAATTTGTCTATTGAAAAATTTTCTTGCTATTTTTTTTTGCACTCATCATGGGGAAGACTTGGCAACATCTGCACCCAAAATATGACCTCAACAAAATACCAAAAAAATCCAAAAATAAAAAATTTGGAAGTTGAAGAGTCACATGATTTGAATGTCTCATAACCATGGCTATTCTGGGTAACCCTTCTCTTCAAAGTCTTGAGTTATTATACCATATTCAAGAAGACATCGCTTCAAATTTGAGAGAGACTATCAGGTACAATAGGAAAAGATTCACACAATACTTCATTATTAAAAGGGTACTTGATATTTAAGGAGAACATGTCACTGAATTGGAAAGAGGAAAACACATTCAAGCACCACAAAGAAGAGCTTAAATATCCAAGCTGGAAGATAGAAGATATAATTGGTCAAAATGGAAAGGAAGACAAACCGACCCCATTTTTAAAGAGATTTAGTGAAGGAAGAAACTAATTAGAAATTCAAGGTATCCCCTTCATCTGGAAACTTCTCTTTCCAGAAACCCAAGTGTTTTTAATCCATTGGATGTTTAGTTTTTGTATATAAATGAAAAATTTGAAGACTTCATCGATGTAGAGACTGAAGAAGAAGCTCAAGCCAAACAAAAAGCTAAAGCAAGAGATGAAGCTGAGATAAGAGCTGAAATCAAAGAAATAGAGAGATCTCAAGTAAGAGAGGACGTAAGAGCTGCAACCTTAGCCAAAACCAGAGAAATATTCAAAGAAGAAGCTAAAGAAGAAATGGTAGACCAAGATAGACCCATACCAATTATACCATGAGGTAGGAATATTGACCCACTGTCACTCCCTCCACCTCTTCATGAGCTGCCATAAGGATCAAGATTTTTTTTTCCAAAGTTCAAAGGATACGGTTCTCAACTCACATAAGAACACGTAGTTGCATTTATCACCACTTGTTCCGTACTTGGAGTAGAACATGAAGATGTTCCTATTAGGTTGTTTGTAGAATCCTTGTAGGAGAAAGCAATAGAATAGTTCTACCTTCTACCCACTCAGTCAATTACTTGTTGGGATGCTATAAGAGCCAAATTTGAAGATAGATTTAAGTCTACAGAATATTGTCAAGACCACTTGGTACAATTAGTGTAAATGAAGAAGAAGCCTACTGAATCTATGAGATAATTAATATCTAAGTACAACTGGTTAATCAGGAGAATTTTTGAAGATGTTGTGTCTTTAGATAATAAATTGAAGATATTATTTATCAGTGCCCTACAAATTGAAGTTGGTTTTTTGCTCTGAAGGTATCAACCTAGAGATTTGAAAGAAGCAGAGGACTATGCTATCAAGACCGAGGATGATTTGATTCATCTATCAAATTAAAGAATCCTAATGGTCAGCAGAAAGGTCAAAGTTCTAGTTCCACCCCAACAGATGCTATGATTCTGAAAATGGAAAATGATATAGTTTCTCTTAAGACATAACTTTCCCAAAGCATTATGAGGAATGAACCAAGGAAGAAAAATATCCTAAACTAAAAAAGGATAGGTCCACCTCTGTGCATGCTTGCACTTGAAGCACCACCAATAAATTCAGCCTGTGAAGCAGAAGAAGAAGTATAAAATCCAAAAGACGAAAATGAAGATGAAAACATCCTTACAATAGAAGAAATGGATGGTGACACTCATGCAACCTAGAATTTTCCAGTTAAATCCTAGGCATGCTGGCACATCACCTAGCCTAGACTAAGTGCTCACCCGAAGTCTGTAAAGGTACTAGGCCCCTCTTTAGGGTTGATGTTGTAGGATGTTACCATGTTGAAGACTTAATGCATTCAAATCCATAATTAATACATCATTCTACGATGCATGTTCAAATCTATATCTAAAGAATAAAAAACTAAAATGATAACCATGATGAAATCAAAACATGCAAGAACCAATTATACTCAGGATTAATACTCTGACTCAGCCAATACACTCCATTACTTAAATACATAAGCTCATTACAATATTTTATGCGTGCATTAAATTTAGTAGCATAACCTCACAATAATTAAGTTCTCACACGACTACTATACTACGCAAATCATCACATATTTATAAGGGTGGAGACTTTCCCTTCACCACTTGCATAATTCTAAAAATAGGTCACATACGTAAAAATAGCCATGCACCTTTACAATCGCAGCCACACATGAAAGTGCACTAACAATATACCTCTTCTAGTTAACCGGCAGTAGCAATTCTATCTTTAGCCCACATCCATGCAAAGCGCTCCATAGCCACTCTTCCAAAAATAGCCAATGCATGTCACGCAAGTCTTTTCCTAATTTATGTGCTCTGCATGCTATCTCCAAAAATATCCCGTACATTTGAAAATGGATAAGTCCCAAATATGCCTTTATATTCTACGCACGTGTTCTCCCATATCCTTTCGCGTCTTTGACTACACTTTTTTCTCTCACGAAAACCTCTTGTGTGCCTTCTTCTAAGTATTCCACTTTATTTGCTCAACATTACCTCACACTAAACTAAATTTCCACCCCGACAATGGCTACTCCTTGAACAATAAAAAATAAAGAAATGGAAAGAATGTGAAAGAATTTCTATACCTAGAATAGTTATTTACTCTACATCACCCTCTGTTTCAACTGAAAGAATCAATTATGGATATTATCCCTTTATCTCTGCCTCTAATGTCTGCAACTCATTTAGCGCGACCTCTAGTTTTTTTGGAATATGTACCACAATAGACTCCAGCTCATCTTGGGAAATTTCTCCCTTTTCATTATGAAAAACTAGAACAATGTTGGACATTACAGACATTATTCCTTCTAGAGGATCCATCTTCTACACTATAATTTTCCCTAGCTCATCTAACATTTCCTTATGGGGTTTCTGTGTTGCTAAAAGGGCCTCACGCTTTTGTTTTACCAATGTCAACCTCTCTGTGTGACCCAGTGTCTCATCCTTCATCACTTTTAGGACTTAATTGTCCTCTACCATGGTCCTTATCTTGATGACTACCTCCGGAGCCATGAAAATATTCAATTCCTGGTCTACTTTCCTCAGTGCCTCCTGCAAGGTTTGGAGCAATGCCTCATAAGATGTAATCTTCCTCATCACCGAAGCCTTTTCTTTCTCTACTTCCTGCTCAGGATATTTTGGTATTGGCATGCACATAGGTCCATCCTCAAGGACCAAATCCACCATGGTACATACATAATGCATTACCAAAGGAAATATTTTGGGTACTTTGGACTCTGAATGTGGTCTTGCTTTTAGGACATGGTCTCTAATTTCCTCTACCATGTTGATGAAAGCATTCTTCTTCTTCTGCTCTAAGTCCTTTTCTTATTGTAGGAGTGCTATCTCTGCATCTTTGGCCTTCATGTCTTCTTTCAGGGACCTAATAGTTGCAGCTTTATCCACATTCCTCCTTGCCACCTCTATAGATACCTTCACCAAGGCATTAATTACTTGTTCATCCGACATAACAGTAGGCTTTACTATTATATGTCTGGCATGAGGTGTCTTCTTCAATCTTCTTGATACACATGACTCTTCACATATGTTGAAGTTTGGTTCATCCATATGTGTCTACATTGACCAAGACTGCTATTTCCTTGTGCGAACGGTGGCCATGTCCTCATCCATCATCTCCCATCCATACAATTCCTTAAGACCCACCATGCTTTGGAAACAGACACGGATAATTTTACTTGTGTCCTCAGTGTAGCCCATGACCAGTAAAATATACTCCCCACTTGTCCTCTTTGATCTTGGCCCCTTAGGAATTTGAGTGCCAAGATTTGGAGATTGTTCTACTATACCCTGAGCAATCTCTTGTGCTGTCCCATCTACCTCCTTTACTCCTCCATCATTCATTTCTTCATCCTTTAGCTCTTCCACATCCTCTAGTGGCATAGGAGATTCAGGCACGCTATTCTTAGAATCTTCTACCTCCTCATCCAGTTTCAACTTTCTCCTTCTTTTTTCAGCTATCTCCTTCTATGGAGATAGTCACGTTGATCTCTGTATCAATTGTGGGGTAGCACCTTGGGTTCTTTTTCTCTTGAATACCCTTTTGAAGTGGCACTCTCCTTGGACTGCATCCAAGTCCTCATCACCTCCTTCTTTCACATAAGGTGGTGTAGTTGTGCAATTAGTTCATACCTTATCTATAGGCTGCCTTCATCCTCTATGCTCCAAGCCACCACTATCTTCTCAGTCATCCTCCTCTTCATCCGCCACTATAGTCTCTACAGGATGTGGAGTTGGAAAATTCTCTACTGTATGCTTACCTTTAGGCAACCTTGGAAGCATGAACTCATTTTCTACATATTTGTTGTTCTCCAGCTTGGGGTTGAGTTGAAGATACAAAAACACTACTCCAAGCTCTCTGACTACCAAGATTACTGACTTCATGCTTATTACATTTGAGATATGCCTCTTAATGTAGGTAGTCCGTCCTGGATATACACATGTTTTTCTCAGAGTGTGATAATCACAATTTACCTTATCTGTGATGAAGCTTAGGTGAAACACATATGTGAACCGATGAATTGATGCCTAGAAGTAGCATGCTATGAAGGCATATGATAGTTTGCACCAAGGTCTCCAAGTTCCATATTTCATTACAAATCACGCAATGTAAAAATGTTGGTAGACCACGAACTGTACTGCCTTACCCACCACCAAAGGTAACTCATTGGGTATGCACCACTCCTCTTCAATTGCCGTGTGGAGCCTATCATACCACATCCTCTCCATCTGTTTAGATTGCCCACCCATGGTCCCTTCACATAAGTATTTATCAAATCTTTCCACAAGAGATTTATTTCCTTGGGGTACTCCCAAATCTTCTCCCTTGGCCCATCAGGCACTCCAATCTCCATAAACACGAAAAAAATGAAATAGCACCAAAACTAATTCTATCACCTGTACATGCTTCTTAAATGGTTGTCTCTGCTATGTAACCTACAATATTGTAGATCACTCCTTGAGACATTTTCCTTGCAATGTGCAGCCACATTGTATTCACCTGCGACCAAATTTCTTGGTCATTCATATTTTTTATCAGATGTGCAGCTTCCTGTATCACTAGGTACTTCTTCAATTTAACAATGTCCATGCCACATGGACCCTTGGTATATCCTAGCTCTTTCCTTATCTCTAGGATCGTTGCTTTAAATGTTAAGTCACTCTCCAGATCTGTTCCTAAGGCCCTTAATCCTGTCACTATTGAAATTAAGGCGGCTGTGATTCTAACCCTCCATCCAGTGAAGGAGAAGAAATCCTCATGGACTTTGCTCATCAGCCATCGATACAATGGTTCATACTTTCCAAATTATGACAGCTCGTATAACTGGTAGACTCCAATCTACTTTAGCAACTTCTCTCTAGTGTTATCTTACACTGGTATGTCTTCTGCTGTGCACTTGTTTGTTTTTCATGCTGAACAACGCATCTAGTTCCTTTTTATTATCCGATGTGCAATGGTTGTAATCGCTGATCTTACATTTATAGATGTGGGAATCCCATTCTTGTCCCACAATCACGCCCTCTAGATACTGCATTTTTGAGAAATTACTCTCGGGAGTGATTTCTTCTTCCATTTCGATCTTCTTCTTCCATTTTAATCCTGCTGTAGGTGCTTTCTTTGGCACCATTTGAAAATATCTCCTTTCTATCTTGTGTAATAAGAAAGTTAAAACCCTAGTTCAAATCTCCGTGCCCTAGTGGAAATCACATGCCCAAGCTCTTTTGTAACACATTTTCTTCACTCAAACCCTTCACCTATTGGGAAACAAGCTTCTCTTGTGCAAAAATATTCTCTCCTCACTGGTTTCACACTCTTTACACCTCAACATGAATCGCTTGGCTCATTTGCACTTAGCTCTTTTGAAATTCTCACAATTTCAACAGTAAGAATGAACTCATATCCCATCCTTATATAGGTTTTCAAAAATTTAGTGCATTTATTTCTCCTTCACCTACCAAAAATCCTCTCATTAATCGACCATTTTCGTTCTTTCCATGCGGTACATCTTTGCACCCAAGCTATAACCTTCTAACATGCCTTGCTACCTTCTAGCCGTGGACTTTTCTTCAGCGTGCCTCCATTCACTTGATTACCTTGCCACTACATCTTCCCTTGGTATTTCCCATGGACCCTGCTTACCTCGCGTTATAATTGTTTCTTCATTCATATACACATAGGGTCCTTGTTTCCAGAAGTAATATGTTTTTTAACAATTCTCCAACTTGAATAGCACCCATAGTAGTTTTTTTCCTTTCATGTGTACTTATTTTCAACAGTTCTGTACTTGGATATCAATAACCACCCCACACTAATGGTATGTGCAGTCCTCTACGCATAAAAATTCTTCAAATAATAATTAGATTCTTGTGCGCAAACGTGCTTATTATACAAAAACACCAACTAAATTGACAAAGCATAGCGACGAAGAAGGAAATACATTAAGGGAATAAATAATTGAATTAATTGGGTAATCGTATTCCATCAAGCATTTCTAACTGGCAAGTGTATGTTTCAATTATGTGAGTGATAACATATGACCCTAACCAGTGTACCTTGAGTTTTCCTAGATGGCACAAAAACTTAGAATCGAAGAGAAGCACCATTTGTCCTATCTCAATATTTTTATCCCTAATGTGCCTATCATGCCATGCTTTGTATCTAGCCTTTTCTTATTTTTGACTCCAACGTGCTATTGCTCGTCACTCATCTAGCTGGATTAAATTTTCAATCCATTCATCTAATACTTGTTCATCAGCTAGACCTCCAACATGTGCAACACGTAAAGAATGTAACATGAATTCCATAGGAAGAACTAATTCTGTGCCAAACAACAATTGAAAAGGTGTGGCCTTGTTTAGCCACTTGTACGTTGTTCTATACACCCAAAGTATTGCAAAAACTTTATCATCCCAATCCTTCCTTCCAACATCACAATTTTTTGTCAATGTCTGGCTCAAAATATTATTAAAGGCCTCAATAGTCCCATTCTCCTGAGGATGATATGGTGTAGTCTTATGGTGTGCAATCATGAATTCATCCAATAAAATTTTGATTGTCTCATTTAAAGAATGTGTGCCCCTATCACTGGTCAAACTCAAAGGACATCCATACCTTGTAATAATATTTTCCCACAGAAACCTAACTACTATAGCCACTGTACAATCCTTTGTAGGTGTTGCTTCTACCCACCTTATCAGATAGTCTTTTCAAGTGATAATATAGTGCGATCTAGTCCTATGTGTAGATGGTGAAATAGGACCCAAAAAATCAATATCGCATTTCTCAAATGGTTATGTACTAGTAATAGGTCTTAAAGGTATTTCATCTCATTGATCTAGTTTCCCAAGGTGTTGACAGTGATCACAAGCCTTACAATATGCCTTATAATCTTTATACAAGGTCTCCCATCATAATCTGATGAGTAGAATCTTACACGCAATGGCGTCACCTACATAGTGGCCACCTACAATACCACCATGAGCTTTCTCCATGATATCTGTATGATCATGTTCCTGTACACATCAGTGTAATACTTCATCTTGGCCTAACTTATATAGGTCACCACTAATGAACATATAGGGTGCCACGCATATATCAAGTTGTTTCTTCTATAAGGATTTCATTCCTTCTGGTGCCATACCTGTTCATAGAAAGACAACAATGTCCTCTAATTCCAATGGGATATGTTGTAACCTATATAATTATACATCGGGCATGATATCTCCAATGGCCAGTGCTTCTTCTCCTGATTGTATTATGGAAAAATGGTTTAGTCCAGAATTAATTTTCCCTGGTTTTACCACAACTATGAAATCAAATTATTGAAATAAGAGTGCCCATCTGCTTAGTTGATTGGAAGTGATTATTGTAGGTCTGAGAATAAAATATGGAAATGTAGACATACACTTAGGGACCCTATAAAGGACAGATATGAAGGATCTAAAGTGACTGGGCACCTGGGAGTGTACTGGGGTGCCCTGCGGCACCCTAGTCTATGATCTAGGTGCTATGAACACTGTAAATGCTTAAAACTTGCAACTAGTATGATCCCAGGTTAGTTTTGAACATTACCTATTTGTTGTGTTGGATATGTCAGATGAGTTGGAAAATTCCATGTAATGCAAAGAGAAGTATTAAACCCTAGAAAAATAAAATATGCAAATGAATGGGTCAGACTGACCTCAACCTTCAAGCTAGTGGACTTATCACTAAGTATTGCACTACATTTCATGATTTGGATGTAGTTCTGGTGTGTGTGTGCATGTCATGCCCTAGATGCTACTGTTGCTCAATCACACTTTGTGAAGTAGCGAGAAATAATAAATATAGGAAAATTTAATAGCATGTCTACATGGAATAGAATAGAATCCCTCCTCCTATGCTATGTGTGTTTATGTAGATCTTCTTAGCCTTGATGCATGGAACTATCTGGATGTAAATGATGTAATGGATGCAATTCTAGATGGAGTGATAGTAATGTGTAATGTGACCCTAGGACCCTCATTATGGTCTCTATAACTTTATATTTATAGGGTTTTCTTAAGCTCTATTTTCGTAACTAACCCTGACATCGTCGAATGGGAAAAAGATAAGGATGAAACAATGGCTAGAAATGACCCCAAAAAGAAGTGAAAGTGGGTTTACATGGATCATGGTTCCCCAGGGTGGGATGGGGCGCCCCAGTACAGGCCTGGGGCACACTGGTTTAGGATAAAATGCCAGGGAAAGTTGTGAAACAATGGGTGTATAAGTTTTGGAAAATATGTAGGAACCATGAAGTAAAATATAAAAATAAATATGGCCAAAAGGTGGGATTAATTAGTACTTTGTTCACTTAAGAACATTCTAAATAGTAGTATAAGACTAGGCTAAATTATGTATAAAGTGCATGATTTTGTGTCTACAAGTACCTTCGGGTAAATATGAGCTCTCCTTACAGTTTAATTTTTTTGAACAAACCACTCTGGATTTATGTTTTCTATAAAGTCATTAGAGATGCGTACCTGATTGCTATGTAGAGTCTAGCCCACTATTATTGTGTACCTTACACAAGGGCATCTTAGGGAATCAAGTGTGGAATGACACACACACACACAAAATGTGGAGGAGCATGGGATTCTAAAGATGATAAATGTCCAAAAAAGTGATACAGAGTGAAGTAGGGTGGACTGGGTTAAGGTGACCTATCGATGCTAGTAAGGAATGTACCATCATGGTCTACATATGTTTTATTCCCCCAATTTGATATGCCTTGTTTGAAACGAAGACTTGTAAGGTAGAAATTTTATTTTTAAGTAGTCAAATATGTATGTCGGCGATAATGCTGTGTAAAATCATTAAAAAAACAAGAGAAAATGGAATGTAAACCCTTACCATGTCGAGAATAAAGGAGTTTAGAAGAATATGCACGGTACTGTCGCTAGATCCATTTGGGCAATGCTCAGGCACCACCTGCTGGGCCCATTCTTAGCTCAAGTGTGGGGAGGATGCTCTGGTTTCACTAAAACCACACTCCTCCTTATTTTTGCTGATTTTTAGTCTAATGGTAAGATCTCTATACTAAACCTATTTTTTGCATGCGATTCAAGTTTGAAGGAGATTCAGAAGTTATTTGGCACTGGTTTGTAACTAATCATAAGCCTATAAACTTCTACAAAATTGCTGAAGGATAGTATGTAATTGATTAGGTCCAATGTGTATGGATTTGTAGATGGTTAAAACTCATTCGATATGTTTGAAACAATAGTAAATATGTGTTAGATGAATGATCAATCTCCTCAATAAATCACATCCCCTCTTCCTAATATCCCTGCATGATTCAATTAACACTGTTATTAAATGTGGCCCTAGATTCAAGGACCAACCACACTCTGACCTATCATGATCATATGCCTTGCATGGGGAAAGGGATCACACTTGGTATTTAGACCAAGGCACACAAATATCTCAAGCTCTGTCTACCTGCATTCAAATGTTAGTTGCTAGAATCATTTAACATTCATATAATCATTGTAAAATACGCAGAATTTGTATGTAAAACTATCCAAGCATAGTAGTTGTCATACATGTAAGTCACCTCCTTTGTATAAAGTCTTAGGTTTAGCTCTTTGGATTATCATTCATTAGGTTATATAATCATAGACACACAATGCAATCATACCTCAACTAAGACACCATTTAAGAATGTATTCATCCTTTACCTGCAAACAACAAAGCTTGTGTAGATCAGGAATCTCTAAGAAAATAAGTAGACAATGACCTCTTATATCATGTTGAAACCTTAGTTAATGCATTTAGAATTGGAAGTAAGTTGAAGCATAGATTTTTTTACATCCCCTTGCATGTGATTGATTGATAACCAATATGAAAAGTGTGTATAACAAATGGTATAAGATTCTAGACGCACAACATCATCAATCAAAAGAAGCACTTGAAGCGAGACAAAGGTCTAGGATCCCTCTTTAGGGTTGTTAAGGGTAGGATGTTAACATGATGCCACATGTAAAGATACTTATATTTGTGATCCACTAAACACATCATTCTACACAGCATACCAGTCTGTATGATAAGGGAGATAAGAAATTGAGTAGCTAACCGTGATAGATAAAAACATACTAGATTCAGATACACACTAAAGCTAACACTAAGATGTCAACCAAGATCTTCCATTATATTGTGGATGCAATGGAATGATATACATAATGCTTTACCCCAAGTGATAATAGTTGTATGCACGTAAGGTATTTAACACCATATTCTGTATTATCCCCTCTCTAATACACAGTTTACTACACACACACACAAGGGTAATTTCCCTTCACCACTTATCCATTCCAAAAATAGGTCGCATGCCTAATGTGTAGCTACGTACTGTTTACAAAACTAGCCACACATGAAAGTGCACTAACAATAGACTACTGTGTAGTTAACTGACAGTAGTAGAGCGTATAGCTGACCTCTAGTAGAATAAATTGATTCATGATACGATCCTCTAAGAGTATATCACAATGGGATGGTGGTAGCAAGTCTCTGATTCGTTTGTGTGCTTGCATAACAATCTGCTAAAAATAAACCTTATGAGCTGAAAATGACGTATAGTCTAGAAAAACTGTAGACTTCTATTCCACGCGTATGATTTATCCCTAAGTCCATATCACTACTTGATGGAATAAGACTTGTTGATCCCATGTGGAATTCTTATGTGCTTTCTATCAATGTGTTCTGAGGGCATCAAGCATCACATGAGTAATTTCATGGATCTCCCTAAAAGGTGGTGATCTCCAGAAATAAGCAGTAAAGAATTAAGAATTGATGAAGTAAGAATAGAGGAATGTTGATTACTCTGCAGTTTACCACTAAGTGATGAGTCTAGATAAACTAATTCATAGATATTCCTCTAAAATATTTCAACCTCCATGTGTCTGCCACTAGGAGTGGGTGCTTCCTGAGAAAGTGATGGAATGGTCCATTTAAATGGAGGTGCATCCACTACATCTTTCAAGGCAATCTCCCCTTTAATGAAATCATTTTGGAATGGGACCAACGTATAATGTAAGAGGATGATATAAGAGTCATCCTAAAAATCTAAGATAACATAGAATTGTCTAAAAGAGTGGTGATTAAACCTAAGCTCTATACCACCGATTATTGTGTGGTTATTGTAGCTGCTGCTATAGCCTCAGAACATTGTTTAACTAGTCTGATAATATGGTATGATGACTTGTTGCCCAATGTATCATCCATTCATGATTGGTGGACCTCATAGTTCTCTTCTAGGGTTTTTACCGAGGAACTAGAGTGCCTCATAGGGTGTGCAGATGTTCAAGCGCTTAGTCAAGATTTCTTCAGTTCGAAAACCATGTAAAGTGGCATTACAAAATCCATGTGCATATGATGAATATTCACATTACTGAATGCCTGTAATGGATTTGCCTCTTGTGTTGGATCCTTTGGAATGTAACAAGAGTGTAGAAAGAAATAGAATCTTTCAAGGACTAGGTCCACCAATGTAAAACTAGATCATGTATTACCGAAGGAAATCTAGTGGTAGCATTGTTGTCGCCAAATCACTGCACCCTCCGAATGGCCAGGATGTGAATAGGATGTTCGGTGTGATTGGGACACATGGGATCACCTCTCAAGCTATGGGACTTGGGCTCGAGGTGAACCTCCAGAGAAGGCCGGCTTCCTCTTCCTAAACTAAGTGCTGTACTACTCCTAGTGTAACAAAAATGATTATCTAGTCCTATGCTAACATTTTCATGGGGTTTTAGGGAAAGAGATTTACAGAAATGAAACTATACTAGGGATGGTGATGCACCAAATAAAGGGTGTCTTCAGATTCAGGAAGGGTTAATTTGAAGAGGGTGTGTGCACCACAGGTCAACTTCACCTACTGCAACTTAGAGAGGGTACAGGATACCACAAACTAAGAGACACGCGTTCCCTTTGTTAAACTGTATCAGACCGAGAAATATACCAGTTTCCCAGTGAAGAAGGATGAACTCAAGAAGGGTGAACAGACACCACAACTCAACTGCATGCAATACTTCACCACTCGATAAGCACAGAACTCCAAGAACCTGCAATAGAACTTAAACTTACATAGTGTACCTGCAAGTATGAGAAAGGCACAAAGAAGCACAGAGGGATGAAAGGACCGAGATTAGTCACAAAACACACACTTTTATTGCTTCAATAACATGAACAATGCATCATACATTCAGAAGAGGCAATAATTGCCATTACAGTCTTGAAGAGGAGGCTTGAAAGTTCTCTCAACACACAAGAACAACTTGCAGAAGAGAGAGGATTCTTGAAAAGTATACACTTGCCTGAGATATCTAACTGTCCAACTTGTCTGAACTGTTGGAACCCTTTGAAATGAGCTTCCAACTTACATTTATAGAAGAATATGTGAGAAAGAAGAGGAAATGGTCATAATTACATTCCTAAAATGAAGGCCCATGATGTATTTATTACAGTTAGTTGAACCACCTGAGAAGGTTCCATCATGGGTCATTAATTGCCTGATGACCTAGTCTTCTCAATTAATTAAAAGAATATTTAAATAATAATAATAAATATTATTATTAAAATATTTAAATAAAAATATTAATTTAATTAACATAATGTTGGGACCCCCTTGTTGACCCATTTGACTTGAAGAGGAGGGGGGTCCATGTGGGTAGAATCTACACATAGCCAAACTCGATGAGCTTCGAATCCTCTAACTCGGTGTTGCACTCGATTTTTGACCCCGCGCTAACTCTTTCCTTGCCTTGGTAATCAGGATCTTTTGCATTGAGTCCTTCAAATGGTGAGCTATCAAACTCGATTCTTATCATTTTCCTCTGTTAACTCGAGGCCATTTATGCATTCCACGTTCAAAATTCATGAAACATCACCACGAGCTCCTTACGAAGTCACCGAGTTCTTCATCCAGCAAACGATCTTACCTTTCTTGGGCTCAAACTCACTTGAATACCGAGCTTAACCCAATATTTCTAAAAAGAATGGTTTTACCACAATGCTCACGGTTCTTCCTTATCATATAACACTTGTAGTAAGAATGTTTTGGGTTTGCCATAATAAGTACAATTTGTACCTTCAAAACGATGAGAAAATTCCATTACCAATAAAGACCTAATGTTGCCATGATGATGACCCAGGTTCATGCCCATAACATGTCGATAGACACCCTTAAGACTGATTCTTGGACAAAGAGCCCTTCGGTATTTTGGCAGTGCACTCTGCAATCTAGGCTCCAACCAACAATTATGCCACTATTGGGATCTTAGTATGGCATAGGTAGCTGTGAGCTACCCAATATACTCATTTTTCCAGAAACTAAAAAGATCCTTTATGTTACAATTTGCAACACATAAAATAAGTCCTTCAAAAAATATATTGAACAACTAGGGCAACCAAGAGGACCTTGGAAAAATGTACAGGTAACAACCATATGAATTCTTCCTTAGTCGTGGATCAAAGCTAATAGAAATAAAGCTAGATAAAATTAGCTTGAAACTACAGTATAATCGTCCATTTGTTAAAACAAAACACAGTTTCTCTGAACCTGGTAAAGGAATAATTTTTATTGTCTGATTGGACGTACATAATGGAAGGGTATAAATATTGCCTATTGCCCACAGAGTTTCTCAAAGATACCATTTACAAGTGACAAGGATGTGGCATACAAAACGGCCGACCAGGTATTTCAGAGTTGACCTTCACATTCAATTCATTTCTAGGAGAAGAAATGCTGAGCAATATGAATCGTTTCATTCTGCACCATAATAAACCTTCATCTCCTGATTTAGGAAAACTTTATGAAGCCTTAAATGGCGTGACTCCAATCCATCGTACACGGCAGTGAATATTTGTTTCCTGCAGCTGCTATTCAATCTGAGTTCAGAATAAGAATAAGCATGCATTCGATACTGAACAGATAACAACACAGTTGGACAACCTACTTGCTGGAAGCACTCAAAAGAAAGGCCTCTACTATACTACAACATGCTTGCTGCCTGTGCGTGGGAGTTTCTCGCGACCACCGAATGCTCAGAGCCCGAATGGGAGTTGGGAGAAGTATGCTGGAAAAGGTGAACTGATCAGGTCGGACATCTATTTTTTGCTTTGTGAGGAAACCTGTGTCTTCTGTAAGCTGCAATTACAGTATTCCATGAGAAGGCGTTTCTTTCTTGTGAGCCTGAAACTAGATACTTTTTCAACGTCGACCCATCTTCAACCATCTTGCCATCATCCTTCCCTTATCGCTTGGAGGATTACTCGCCGCCCAATTTGCAACTGCCACTTTAACTCTCCTTGTGACTCGCACAACGTGCTCCGATCCTATTTACATGGCCCGTGCGGAAGTATCATTTTGGATAGCCATCGTAAAATCTCCACGCTTGGTAGTTTGATTGGATTTATCCCATTTTTTGGCAGTAGACTCAAACTTCTCCCACGCCTGGAATCTTTTCAATGGCTTGCCATCCATGAAAACCCACTTGGCATTACAGCTCCGAATCCCCGCATAACAGCTCGGCCAAATTAATCCACGGGCCCCGGCCTCAGCTTCGCCATGCAAACTTGGCAAGTTCCTTCTTTATCTCCACAATTCCCACCAGTGCACGGGATTTTCAGCTTGGCCTGCCATTCATAAAAATCCACTTGGAAATCAAGTGAAATATTTCCCATGCGTGGAAATATCATTCTCTTGCCATGACACTATAATAATTGGCTATACGCAGCAGCTACAGGGTAGAGAAGTAAACTTTATCTCAGAAAATCAATCACCTCCAGAGAGAGTTAATTACAACAGCTTGCCACAAGGGTGATCCCAAGGAATCGTTGGTGTTGGTCCTGATGTTCTAGTTGCATGCGACCACAGTCGTGATCAGCTGTAAAATCTTGCCGTTGTAGTAGAAGAACGAGATAAAGTTTTAGTTGAGTTGTCTCGCCTTTTCATTTTGGAAATTTTCTTCCATGGAAGAAGCTCGACCAAATCTTGAGGCAGCTATTGTCTCCGTCGAGTCATTAAAACTGAATTCATATTCCAATAAGGAAGCAAAACAATGTGCAGAACAACACAAAACACAACAAGGAAAGCAAAACAACAACACACAACAATGTGCATAAGCACTTGGAGGAAAACACCGAATTTAACTGTACAAAGGGGGAACGCTTCTCAAAAACAAGCTTTGAGATGTATCCCATTCACATGAAAGGGCAGTTCTTCTCCATTGAGCCTAGATAGATGGAATGAATTTGCCTCTTTGCAACTTGTGATGATGTATGGACCACTCCAAAGAGCGTCAAACTTGGCATGTCTGCCTGGTTTGGCCCTGTCTTCATCCCATTTGAGAACTAAATCTCCCTCTTAAAAACACCTGTTGGATGCCTTCTTATTAAAATATTTATTAACTTGAGCCTGATGCTGCTCCAAAGTTTTCATAGCCTTGTCTCGTACTTCCTCTAACTCCATGAGTTCAGCAAACCTTATTGTCAGAGGATCACTCTCTATAACTTCAAGTCGATGAGCTAACTCCAAAGAAGGTAACTCCAATGAGAGTGGGAGTTTTTCCCTCTCTTCCATATACAAGAATGAAAGAGAGAATTTCCGATGGCCCTTTTAGGTGTGATCTGGTCTGCCCCATAAGGCAGTCTTAACCTGTGTATGCCAAGTCCTCTTGTTAGTCTCCATTGTGCACTTAATAATCCTTATGAGGTTTTTGTTGCTAGACTCAGCCAATCCGTCTTCCTTGAGGATAGTAATTGGATGAAGTTTTGAGGTATACCCCATTTTTAACAGCCCATTCACTCAATTTCATACCAAGAAAATCAGCGCATTGTCTGAAATGACTGTAAATGGAACACCAAACCTCGTCATATACCCTCCAAAAAATCTAGAACTACCTTTTCATTGCTCTCTTTTAATGCTACCCTCACCCGCCTCTGTCCATCGAGTAAAATAGTCTGTTGTGGTAAAGGACCCACTTATGTCTGTCACTGGATGGAGGATTAATCATTCCGATGAAGTCCAACCCCCATTGAACAAAGGGTTGATCCACTTGAATTGGATGCAGCGGAAGAGCTGCCAGCTTCTGCTTACCTGTGAAAAAGGCACATTCCTTACATTTCCTTACCCAAATATGGGCATCCTTGAATAAATCCGGCCAATAGTAGCTGGCTCGCATGATCTTGGTAGCTGTTGTTTGTGTGGAATAATGTCCTCCAGATAGGCCATTATGAAATTCTTCTAGTATCTTACTTACCTGTTCCGGTCCTACGCACCGAAGGAGAACGCCATTCAAATATTTTCGAAAGAGAATGTTATCTACCAAAACATATGGGATAGATTGAAGACGGAAAGTTTGTCTTTGGTTTTTATCCTTGTTTTTCGGGTATGCTCTTGAGAAGATGAAATTCTTCATTTTAGATAACCAGTCAGCTTGATCAACATCCTCATCAGTATGTAGGAGTGTCACGTCCTCATTACTTTTTGATTCCATGTCTGTTAAAAGTTGCTGACATAAAACCTTACCTCTGACAAGTTTAGTGACTTTGATGTGTGTTGGTTGGATATTTTGTCAAATCAAAATATGAGGTTCAACCACAGTACATGGGATTAAATCCCTCCTCAAAGACAGGTGAGGCTGCCTGTTTATTGCTAATCTAAAACACAGCAAATAATATACACAGTATTCACACTAATCTAACCATTGGGGGTTGGGATGAAGTCCCGAAATCCACACTCACACAATTCAAGGATATTGTTTTCTTGAATGAACTAGGTTAGAAACTGTTACAGTGAAAGAAGCACGGTAGAAAGGAAATGGGGAGAAACGTATTTTCTTTCGAGTAAACACAGAGCACGAAATAATCATACGAGTTTTAGATCATAAACCATAATGTCTGAGATAATTAGAAATACTAAGATTCTATGCAAAGAATAGCTTAAAGATCATGAACATAAGAACACTGTTCTAAGTAAAGATATATTCCACAACACAAAGTCTATCGAATAATATCCAATCCTATTCTTCAAAATGATTGAAAGAAAAACACAAAGTTTTTCTCTCCTTTCCAATAGCCCCTCAATATTCCAAAAATTCTCGACCCTTTTGAATGCACAGGCATCCCTTATTTTATAACAAAAGGAACTAGAGATAAAACAGGATAGATCCCAAAAAGTAGCATTTTAACTGGAGTTCAGTTTTGCATGGACTCTCACGCAGGAGATCAAGTCAAAACATGATTAAAAATATGACGAAACAGAAATGAAAAAGACATGTCAATTTCAAGATTGAAATGACATGACACATTGGGACTTATTCTAAATCATCATCCTTTGCTCCTTCCTCTTTTTCTTCCTCCGGCTGAGACTGTTTGTTTCGAAACTCCTGGAACTTCCAAATTATGCCTTGCATTTCATTCTCATCAGGCGCAATGGAATGATCATTCCAAATTTCGTAGGTCTCATGAATATCGCTGGCACTGCCGGGAAGCTTCTTCAATCTTTTGCTTAGCTTTCTTAAGGCCTCCAAAGTATGCTCTATCCTTACAAACCGATCTATGACCTCAAGACCAAATCCATGTATAGGTTCATGCTGAACAGATTCTTGGACTTGTTTGAAGAGATCATCTGCTGATAGGATACCTGAGTTCCCAACTGACACCTTTGGACAAATCTTCAGCAATTCTTCTTCCAGATCACTTTTCCCATCGATCAATTTATCCCTTGATTCTCTCAACTTGCTGCAGGCTTCATTGAGAATCCTTACTCTGAACCTGATGGCCTTGGTCAGCTGGAAATGTTTATCTGTATGTGGGAGAATACCTTCTTCCACCAAGAGGTGTCCTGGTAATTGCTTTAGCACTTGGAGAGCTTCACAAGTCAAATCAAGGCTGTCTAATTTCTTCAGTGAATTCCTCATCCATCTTCTCTCCTTCCTTCTGAATCTCCCCCAAAGACTCATGAACCTTCACCACGTCTTGAATTACTTCCTTCCCCTATTGGAGCAAATTTTGGATCCATTCATCAACCACCCTTCCTTTTTTAGCAATCTTCGCAATCGTAGGCACCGATGAGAAATCTGAATCCGGCAGAAACAGAAGAAGGTGGTATGGATTCAAGGGGTTTTGAGAGTTTAATCAAAATCTCTGTCAACTGCTCCACTTTTTTCCTTAAGCTCATTTCTACTGTCCTTTGTTTCTTTCAACTTTTGGCACAGCACGTCTATGGAAGCCCGTGCATCTTGTTGTGTTCCTTCTGCTGTCACTTTCCCTAGAGCCACCTTGGTTATCTGATAATCAGAAGCTGTTATATCCTCTCTAGTTTTGTCAGCCGAGGGAGTGGAAATCTCTGCGAACTTATCTCCTGAAGCATCTACCAAAACCCTTGAAACTGTTTTGGGTTTCTTGGCTGATTTCGCAGTAGAAGCCTTGAGTGAGCTGAAATCAAAGGCTGGTAGGGGTACAATCACTTTCCTCTTCCTTAGAGTTTGCTCGCGAGTAGCCATTGTGGCGTATCAGAGGAAATTGCCAATGTTGTAGTAACTGGTATTCTACTCTCAAGGGGAGAAGATTCTACTATTGGGGGGGGAACAGTAGCCAACGTGGTAGTAGATGCAACAAAGAGAGGTACAGGTTGGGGCGTGCTGGTGATCACTTGGGTTCCAGCAGAGAGGGGTGAGAGTCCAGAGAAAATACCGGCCATACCTGAAGAAGTGGATGGGGAATGAGGAGGTTGGAGTGGTTGTTGAGGGGGAGGCACAGATTCAGTTTCCAAAGCCTGGGATGCAAGAGACAAAGTTTCTTCAGTTTGATAATCAACAAATGATGAAGTCAAGAGCTGGCTTCCTCCTTCTTCCAAATTAATTTCTCCTATTTCTGGTGGTGTTGGTGATTCTGGCACAACCACCGTTTCAGCTGGAGAAATAATTGAAGAGATTTGTCTTTCTTTCCTCTTCTTGGGAATCCTGATTTTTATAGGCCCCCCAGAAGATTCTTTGTCCTTTTTCTTTTTGGAGGGCCCCACCTCCGAAGCAGCCAACTTTGGAAACTTGTCATCTTTAAAATTCATTCCCCAAGAGGAGAGCCATTTTTTGGTGCAAGCAAGAATGAGAGCCGACCTATCTGTAATAGAGGCTTTTTCGCTGGCTGACCAATCAATAGGTGGGAAAACGTATTGATCCTCATTAAGCCCATCATAGGAAATATCCAACACACTTTCATTGTCAGTCGTGCCATCTGGCAAATCAGAAAGCTCCAGCGTCTGAATCTCATTAATAGTCAACCTACTATTATCTTTTCTGTGAACCGCAACTTCGTTACGCAGATCAACCCATATATCCTCAATGTCAGGCCTGTGCAGATGTTGGGCTCCATAGGCTCTAAGCACTCCTCGGATGTCAAAACCATCCCGAGACTTCATATGCTTTTTCAATTTTTCCTGAAGTTCGCATTCAACATTTTTGGCCTTTGCTACTGTCGAGCAAGTATATCTCCCGATAGAAATTGGGAAGGATACAGCTGCCTTATGCTTGCTTTGTTGGAATTTATGAAAATCCAACAGTTGTCTGACCAATTCTATCAATATCAATCTATCTCCTGGATAGCGAGGTAGATGGAAAGGCTCTCCCGAGTACATGACTGTTCGAAGATATGTAAACTTCTTGAATTGCAAGAAGATACACCCCCATTTGGATACTTCAGTCCAATCCTCATCCGAGACTCTTGTCTTTCTTAGCCCTGGGTTCAGCCGGAAGATATTCTCGTAGAAGAAGGCATCATTTACCCTTCTAAAATGTTCTTTGGACCCCTTCTTTGTTCTTTGAGGGAAATATTTATAAACTGGGTTTGTTGTTCTGCTTCCCTTAGTATCCAGCCTGGGATAGTTCCTCATCCCGGCTGCTGCGTAAGCCACATATGAAAACATATAAAACTTTCCAGTCGATAAGACCGTCGTCATCTGAGAATCAATTTCATTGCTGATAAGGGTCCCCCAATCAATCCCTTGCTGATTCTTCTTGATGGTGACCATAAACTGATACATCCATCCATGAAATACATTTGATTCAGGCAAGCCAAAAAACCCGGCTCAGCAGGGTGATAATATCATTGATTTCTTGTATGAAATCACATCTGGGGATAGTCCTTGGAAATCTAGATACTGCTGGTTTAGCCTTAACCAGGAACTTCTTGTTGACATCCTTAATGCAGTCTTCCTGATTACTATCCCAGGCCTTCTGAGATGACTTGATGTTCAGGTCCCCATACTCTTCGAAATTAGGTAGTTTTAGAAGATCATCAAAATACGCTCCATCTAGCCTGATCACTACCTCACCAGCCTGGCTCTTCACGGAACGAGAAGCTGAGTCATAACTAGATGCACAAGCCAAAACAAATTCTGGACATTGGGCGGACATGGGAAAGCTTGTTGCAAGGGGCAAGCCACTGTTAGCTAAAGCTGTCATCCATGGGGTTTGAGAGGAACTCTTCACCCTATTCCAGAAGTCATCCATATCTATATTGCCACGTTCAGTGTCCCTGATATCATAATTGCAATCAATATATGATGGAGATTCTGGCTTCTTGAATTTGTACTTCATCCTGCTAGACTTCTCAGCCTTCTCCTGAGATGGACCAGGGTCCGACATGAAGAATGTTGGAGGGAGAAAGGCTTGAAACTCAGGAGATGTTATCCACACTGAAAATCCCGATTGACTGAATATGCCGGAAGAATAGAAGAGTCCGAAACGCTAAGGAGGATGTCAGAAAACCCTGAGAACCCGACAAGTTTGATATGTCGGAACTTTGGCAAAGCTCGACACTTACGTTGATGACGGGAACTCGGAGATACTCGGCACTTGCTTTTGATGTCGGAACTTTGAGAAACCCCGACAGTTGCTTTTGATGTCGGAACTTTTGAGAAACCCCGACACTTCAAAATTCCAATATACTTCAGGCCTTTGACTCTGCAAAACAATCTTCAAAACTCGAGAAGCAAAAACAGGGTTTTTCTTTGAATTCCAAATATACAATCTCCTTTTGTTATTCATGCATCATGCATATAATTAGAATTTCAAGAGAATAGAACCAAGTGATAGTTCAGAAGAGATAAACCCTAAAAACCTAAAACCCTTTCCAAAGCAACACAGAAAGAAGAAGGAAAGAAAACCTTCAACACCCGGCAAGAAATTGGGAATAAAATACGCTCAATCGATCCATAAAAACCAAGAATAAAGAAGGGAAAGAAAAATACCTTCAATTCGAGAAATGTAAGATCGAAAACAGACGATCTAATCGAGCAAGGTGAGTTTTCGGGTTTTGAAAACGGAAGAGCACGCACAAAAATTCCACGAATTAAAAATACGAATGGTAAGAATGACATGGAAATCCGCGTATTTATAAGAAAATTGGTAATTAATACACTTCAGCTCGGCACGTGCCAACTCACCGACCACTCGGCATGAATGCCATGTCAGCATGTTTGGGAGGTCCGAAAACCCGACACGAGGGGACTTAGTGCAATTCGGGTTTCGGGTTTCGGAAAACATGATGCATAAAGCATGAGGTGCTTAGATGCTACATAGCCCTGAAAACCCGATACAAAGGATTAAGCGGACTTCGGGAATCGGAAAACATGGGGCATAAAACATGTTTTGGATTATGGATGTTCCGATGCGCTGGGGGTCCGAAAACCTGATTTTCACAATATGGGGCGGATTTCGGGTTTCGGAAGACAGTCGACATAAAGCATGTTAAAACTCATGTCGAGCTATTGGTAAAACCCGAAAACCCGATTTTCTTAAAAAGAGGCCATAATGCAAAATCAACTTCGAAAATTTCGTAGGGGTTATCCGATCATTTTGTCGTGAACTCAAAACGGGGATAACAATGTGCACGTCATACTCCATTACCTTCGTGATCCATCTAGCACGCTTTTCGTTCATTTCTTTGTTCAGCAAAAACTCCTTGACACCTGGATGAGACACCATCAGATGAATCTTGTTGTTGGACAACATGTGCTTGAATTTCTTCAAAGCTCGAATAACTGCAAAGACTTTCTTTTCAATGAATGAGTATTTGAACTCGTAGTCTTTGAGGGATTGACTGAAGAAAGTGATTGGTTGCTCCATCAGGTTATTGTTTTGTTAGGTGAGGATCCCTGAAATGCTCTCTTGACCTGCAAAAGCATATAGGATAAAATCTTTGTCAAACCTGGGGTTCACAAGCATGGGAGCTTGAGAAATGGCTGTTTTGATGGCTTCAAATCTTTCTCATCCTTCCTTTGTCCATGATAATGACATGTTTTTCTTTAGCATGGCTGTCAGTGGTTTAGCCAATGTCGCGAATTGAGGGATGAATCTTCGCACGAAATTTATGGTTCCCAGAAAACTCTGGAGGCCCTTCTTGTGACTTGGGAGAGATAAGGACATAATAAAATGAATCCTGGATGGATCGATTGATAATCCTTCTGCTGAAACCACATGCCCCAACAATTTTCCCTCATGCACTACGAAAATACATTTCTTGGCGTTAAGTGAAACCCCAAATTCCTTACACCTTTGGAAAACTTTCCTT
Source organism: Taxus chinensis (assembly GCA_019776745.2). Taxonomy (NCBI): domain Eukaryota; kingdom Viridiplantae; phylum Streptophyta; class Pinopsida; order Cupressales; family Taxaceae; genus Taxus; species Taxus chinensis. The sequence continues at coordinate 56,152,094 of CM034154.1, read as the reverse complement.
AGATGCGTGATGTGATCTTCTACATGCTTAGAGTATACAGTTATATCATCAAGGTAAACTAAAATTATATCATTGATTAGTCCCTTAAATTCCATGTCCATGGCTCTTTGGAAAGTATCCCTGACATTGGACAATCCGAATGGCATTTTATTGTAGGCATACGTGCCCCACTTGGTAGTGAAAGCCGTTTTGAATTGGTCGGATTCTTGGACTAGGATTTGATTGTAACCTGAATATCCATCGAGCAAAGAAAATATTTGAGCTCCTGCCACCGTTTGAAGGATCTGCTCCATCGATGGAAGAGGATAATGGTCTTTTAATGATGCATGATTCAAATCCCTGAAATCTACGCATAACCGGATCTCTTTGTTCTTCTTCCTCACGGGCACCAAATTGGCTACCCATGAGGAATTATTGATGGGAAAAATTATACAGGCCTCGATGAGCTTGGTTAGCTCCTTTCTCATTAGTGGCTCAATTTTGGGATTAATTGGTCTCTGTTTCTGACGAACTGGCTTAGCATTAGGATCCAATTTGATGGTATGTTGTGCTAGACCTGGATCAAAACCACGCATATCTTTATAGCTCCATGAAAATATGTCATGATACTCTTGACAAAGTTTGATGAAAGCTTCTTTCTCTTCAGAAGTACACACTTTTCCGATCTTAAGAAATTTTTCATTTGATACTTCAACTTCCTCAAAATATTCTTCTCTGACCACCATGTTAGGGCTTTGTCTTGTGGTTTGGTCATCTGAATTGAAAATGGATTCCAAAGTGACTAAATATTTTGGTAACTTGTTGCTTTTCAATTGAATAATTTGCTCACCATATGACTCCTGCAACTTATCTTGATTCTTTGTAGCAAACTCCGCCTCTTCTTGTAGGAAGAGGACAATTTGTTTGTCACTACCAAACACTTGCCAACTACTCACATTATCAGGGACTGCTGGTCGAACCACCATTTTAAAAAATTTCTGCCCTCCTTTCATGATATCAACTGGTATGTTGTATTGTGAACCAATTGTAGCAAGCCTATCTGCATCTTGATTTTGATCTCTAGGGATTGCATGGATTCCAAAAGCTTCGAAATCTTCAATCAGGTCCCAGACTCGGTTCTTGTATGATCTTAAAAGATCATTTTTTGATGCACTACGTGCCGAAATTTGATGAACAACTAACTCACTATCTCCAAAAATAGTCATGGCCTTGATTCCCTTCCTTTGGGCTAGCTGAATTCCTTGCACAAGAGCCTCGTATTCAGTAACATTGTTAGTGCAACTAAACTGCAACCGGAAAGATAAGAAGTACTTATCTCCCTCTGGAGAAATTAACATAACACCAGAACTGGATCCATTCTTACTTTTTGAGCCATCGAAGAACAATTGCCACAGTCCTTTAGAATCACTTGGTGTTTTGACAAGTTGTGGTATGATCGTATCTTCTTCATGGATACAGTAAGTACCTAATCCCGTTTCTTCCAAAACCAGCAAGCCAGCTTCTTCTTCTGCCAATACATCAGTGTAGCAATCGTACTGATGATCTCTACTTACTTCATCTAGCAAAGTATCAGGGACTTCCTCAACAAGGGTGATTGGTTCATGATCGACATCTTCCTCTTCTGGATCACCGATGGTGTAATTTCCATTTATGGGACTAGCAGTGTAGGGTTCTACATGATTATGGCAGATTGGTTCTGCCCTTATAGTTACTTTGGTTCCGTATCGAGTCCTGATAATCATATGTGACCAATCGGCTGATAGGTAACCACCCATCTTGGCAGTGAAATACCGTGATAGGCAGATGGCAAAGAGAGGAGGGAGATTGATGACGGATATGTCTTGGGTGAATGACAAACTTGGGCATGCATGAATGGTAAGTTGAAGTCCTTTGATAACCCCAACAGTCTTAACAGCTGTGCCATCCAGTTGAACAACCCCTCTTGTAACTAGCGCATATTGTATGCCTAGTACATCTGTAATTTGTTTCGGCATGACAGAGCTACTGGCACTAGAATCAATCATGCAATTATGTACCAAGTGGTCGCCAATGATAAGGGACATTTAGAATGGCGGTGGTTTGTTTGCCATAGGAATGATTTTCCCTTCCGGTTGACACAAATTTGTAGCATTTGTCACTCCATGGCTTGGTGATCCGTTGGTTGTACTAAAACTGTTCAGAGCTTCTCGCAACAGGTTTCTTTGGGAAGGGATCGAGAGTGCGTCCCACATGGTAACGCTCAGATTGGTTTTCTTAATTTGTTCTACTATGCTGAAGGGAATTTCTCCAAATTTGATGACACTTTTTTGGGCATTGGGGTCCTCCTTTGAAAAATGTTTGTTGGGTACTGTGATGCCTAGAGAACAATCTTTCCCTGCAGTGTGGCTAGCTGGTGTTTCTAGTGATTTCTTTCCCACATTTTTATCAACTACCATTTGAAACCCAGGTTGAGAAGTGGACGCTAGATCAGCTTCGAGAGGTTGAGGCTCTATTGCTCTTTTCTTGGAATGAGTGTTTGCTGCCACTGATGAAGAATCTATATTCAATCCACAAAAATCTTCTACTTGCCAGTTTAGCAAAGCAGATTCTTCAGGTGCCTGCGGTTGATCTACTGCTTCTTGTGTAGATGAATTGTTTGTTAATTCTGAAGGGGCAGATACACTTTGAACCATAAGGGCCTAGCTAAGAACCCCATTGGGACAAAGATTTTTATTGTGAGGTTGAGAGCAAGGATAACACCATTCGTAGTCTTGAACCATATTATTTTGAACAGGTACTATAGCTCTAGATGAGCCAGCTGCAAGAGGGTTATGAAAGTTCAAGGGCCTGACATTTGCAACTTGACTTGTAGTTTGATTTCGAGGCTGATTGTTCCCTTGAAAAGGAGAATGGTTAGCTTGATACTGCTGATTTTGTGGCTGATACAGACGATTGTATTGAAATTGTTGCCTTTTGAGTGCAACGAGCTCATTTCCAAAATTTGGCAGTAGTGACTTGACTTCAAATAGGTCATTTGAAGAGGTAGGGGAAGATTGAGATGGTTGCTTGGAGTCTACTAGAATAGGAGCAATGATAGGCTGATGATTTGTAAGATCTGGAGAAAAGGGCATTGGTGGTCGTGGAGCTATCTTTCCAGCCTGAATCAAAGAATTCTCTGCACTTATGGCAACTTCGTAAGCATCAGGAAGTGTAGTACCTCCCATGGACTAGATCATAACTGCTACATCGCTATTCAAGGCTCACAAATAGTACAAGAATGCATTATGCGCAGAAGGCTTTATGAGCGTCGGAATCCTATTCCAAGTTCTGTGGAATCGGAAGTTGAAATCACTCATGTATTCTTGGGAAGCTCTTTTTATGGTAGTAAGTTGTTCCAAAAGTGATAGGTGATCACTTTTGTCTTCAAATTGTTTACATAGCTTTTCTCCCAACTCGCCCCAAGTGGTTATAGTGCCAACACCTAACCCACAAAACCATTGAAGTGCTTTTCCCTTGAAAGAGGTAGCAAGAAGTCTAACTGTAACATTGTCTTTGGTGATATTATGTACTGCACAGATGCTAGCTACATCAAAGATATGCTCCACTGGAGTAATGTGAGTTTCCCCCATGTAGAAGGGTAAACTTTTCAGTGCCGCAACAGGTATCGGGTCACGTTGAGCCAACATAAGAGGACTGCTTGCATTGAAAGGGGGAAATACTTGGTGCCTTGCCATAACAACGAAAGGTTGATTGTTCCTGGGTGGAGGAAATCTTCCGTAAGGAGGAGTTGAATGACCCCTACTAGGCAAATCTGCAACTGGGGATGTGGAAATTCCTCTTCTGCTTCTCTTTGGAGGAGACAAGGAAAGTTCGATATGCTGATACTTTCCTTTCTTTGAAGAAGCTCTTGTCTGAATTCTTTGCATAAGTTACTGCACTGAGATTTGGAATCTAGAGATATAGAGTCGCCAGGTACTTTGACTTGTGTAAGTGAGAAGAGAAGTACCAACTCCGTCCCACCGGGCGTGCCAAAAACTATTGTCACCAAATCATTGCACCCTCCGAATGGCCAGGATGTGAATAGGACGTTCGGTGTGATTGAGACACATGGGATCACCTCTCAAGCTGTGGGACTTGGGCTCGAGGTGAACCTCTAGAGAAGGCTAGATTCGTATTCCTAAACTAAGTGCTGTACTACTCCTAGTGTAACAAAAATGATTATCTAGTCCTATGCTAACATTTTCATGGGGTTTTAGGGAAAGATATTTACAGAAATGAAACTATACTAGGGATGGTGATGCACCAAATAAAGGGTGTCTTCAGATTCAGGAAGGGTTAATTTGAAGAGGGTGTGTGCACCACAGGTCAACTTCACCTACTGCAACTTAGAGAGGGTACAGGATACCACAAACTAAGAGACACGCGTTCCCTTTGTTAAACTTTATTAGACCGAGAAATATACCAGTTTCCCAATGAAGAAGGATGAACTCAAGAAGGGTGAACAGACACCACAACTCAACTGCATGCAATACTTCACCACTCGATAAGCACAGAACTCCAAGAACCTGCAATAGAACTTAAACTTGCATAGTGTACCTGCAAGTATGAGAAAGGCACAAAGAAGCACAGAGGGATGAAAGAACCGAGATTAGTCACAAAACACACACTTTTATTGCTTCGATAACATGCACAATGCATCATACATTCAGAAGAGGCAATAGTTGCCATTACAGTCTTGAAGAGGAGGCTTGAAAGTTCTCTCAACACACAAGAACAACTTGTAGAAGAGAGAGGATTCTTGAAAAGTATACACTTGCCTGAGATATCTAACTGTCCAACTTGTCTGAACTGTTGGAACCCTTTGAAATGAGCTTCCAACTTACATTTAAAGAAGAATATGTGAGAAAGAAGAGGAAATGGTCATAATTACATTCCTAAAATGAAGGCCCATGATGTATTTATTACAGTTAGTTGAACCACTTGAGAAGGTTCCATCATGGGTCATTAATTGCCTGATGACCTAGTCTTCTTAATTAATTAAAAGAATATTTAAATAATAATAATAAATATTATTATCAAAATATTTAAATAAAAATATTAAATTAATTAACATAATATCAGGACCCCCCCGTTGACCCGTTTGACTTGAAGAGGAGGGGGGTCCATGTGGGTAGAATTTGCACATAGCCAAACTCGATGAGCTTCGAATCCTCTAACTCGGTGTTGCAGTCAATTTTTGACCCCGCGCTAACTCTTTCCTTGCCTTGGTAATCGGGCTCTTTTGCATTGAGTCCTTCAAATGGTGAGCTATCAAACTCGATTCTTATCATTTTCCTCTATTAACTCGAGGCCATTTATGCATTCCACGTTCAAACTTCATGAAACATCACCATGAGCTCCTTGCGAAGTCATCGAGTTCTTCATCCAGCAAACGATCTTACCTTTCTTGGGCTCAAACTCACTTGAATACCGAGCTTAACCCAATATTTCTAAAAAGAATGGTTTTACCACAATGCTCACGGTTCTTCCTTATCATATAACACTTGTAGTAAGAATGTTTTGGCTTTGCCATAATAAGCACAATTTGTACCTTCCAAACGATGAGAAAGTGCCATTACCAATAAAGACCTAATGCTGCCATGATGATGACCCAGGTTCATGCCCATAACATGTCGATAGACACCCTTAAGACTGATTCTTGGACAAAGAGCCCTTCAGTATTTTGGCAGTATACTCTGTAATCTAGGCTCCAACCAACAATTATGCCACTATTGGGATCTTAGTATGGAATGGGTAGCTGTGAGCTACACGATATACTCATTTTTCCAAAAACTAAAAAGATCCTTTATGTTACAATCTGCAACACATAAAATAAGCCCTTCAAAAAATACATTGAACAATTGGGGCAGCCAAGAGGACCTTGGAAAAATGTACAGGTAATAACCATATGAATTCTTCCTTAGTCGTGGATCAAAGCTAATAGAAATAAAGCTAGATAAAATTATCTTGAAACTGCAGTATAATTGTCCATTATAAAAAAAAACACAGTTTCTCTGAATCTGGTAAAAGAATACTTTTATTGTCTGATTGGACATACATAATGGAAGGGTATAAATATTGCCTACTGCCCACAGAGTTTCTCAAGGAGACCATTTACAAGTGATAAAGATGTGGCATACAAAACGGCCGACCAGGTATTTTCAGAGTTGACCTTCACATTCAATTTGATTCTAGGAGAAGAAGTGCTGAGCAATATGAATCGTTTCATTCTACACCGTAATAAACCTTCATCTCTTGATTCAGGGAAATTTTATGAAGCCTTGAACAACGTGACTCCAATCCATCGTACATGGAAGTGAATATTTGTTTCCTACAGCTGCCATAGATCCAAGTTCAGAATAAGGATAAGCCAGTTGGACAACCTGCTTGCTGAAAGCGCTCAAAAGAAAGGCCTCTACTGTACTGCAACATGCATGCTGCCTGTGCGTGGGAGTTTCTCACGACCACCGAATGCTCAGAGCCCGAATGGGAGTTGGGAGAAGTATGCTGGCAAAGGCGAACTGATCAGGTCAGACATCTGTTTTTTGCTTCGTGAGGAAACCTGTGTCTTCTGTAAGCTGCAATTACAGTATTCCATGAGAAGGCGTTTCTTTCTTGTGAGCCTGAAACTAGATACTTTTTCAACGTCGACCCATCTTCAACCATCTCGCCATCATCCTCCCTTATCGCTTGGAGGATTACTCGCCACCCAATTTGCAACTGCCACTTTAACTCTCCTTGTGACTTGCACAACGTGCTCCGATCCTGTTTACACGGCTCGTGCGGAAGTATCATGTTGGATAGCCATTGTAAAATCTCCACGCTTGGCAGTTTGATTGGATTTCTCCCATTTTTTAGTAGTAGACTCAAACTTCTCCCACGCCCGGAATCTTTTCAATGGCTTGCCATCCACGAAAACCCACTTGGCATTGCAGCTCTGAATCCCCGTATAACGGCTCGGCCAAATTAATCCACAGGCCTTGGCCTCAGCTTCGCCACACAAACTTGGCAAGTTCGTTCTTTATCTCCACAATTCCCACCAGCGCGCGGGATTTTCAGCTTGGCCTGCCATTCATAAAAATCCACTTGGAAATCAAGTGAAATATTTCCCATGCACGGAAATATCGTTCTCTTGCCATGACACTATAATAATTGGCTATACGCAGCAACTACAGGGTAGAGAAGTAAAATTTATCTCAGAAAATCAATCACCTCTAGAGAGAGTTAATTGCGACAGCTGCCACAGGGTGATCCCAAGGAACCGTTGGTGTTGGTCTTGATGTTCTAGTTGCATGCGACCACAGTCGTGATCAGTTGTAAAATCTTTCCGCTGTAGTAGAAGAACGAGATAAATTTTTAGTTGAGTTGTGTCACCTTTTCATTTTGGAAATTCTCTTCCATGGAAGAAGCTCGACCAAATCTTGAGGCAGCTATTGTCTCCGTCGAGTCATTAAAACTGAATTCATATTCCAACAAGGAAGCATCAATCTCTCCATGTTGAATTAAACCGGGTCGAACTCATCATTTCTCTGCCTCAATGAGCCAGCCATCGAAACATCCTCCGCTCCTATCGAGACTCTTTTATGACAAGCCAAACTCGGTTACTGAACTTACATTTCCTACTCATGAACTCGTCTAAGGCTTGTGATCTGAGTTATGACCGAGTTAGGACAAGGCACGAACTCCTTTGATGACTCGTCTCTTTATTCCTGATTTGAAACTTTTTTAGCTCGACTGAGTGAGATAAGCTTATCGAACTTGTCGATGGCTCGCATACCAAAAAAATAAAAAAAAATGAGCGATCTCACCTGATGACCAGAAGTGGGTCCCTAGGACCAATGTCGTGATTTGATAGTAATAAGGCCCTGTTTTCCAATTTTTCCATGTGCGTAAAATTGGATAACAACATGTAAAATAGATAGGATGCATGGGTGTGATGTGGGTGTGTAAGATGTAGTAGTAGGCGTAGATAGAAAATGGAATGGGTAGTGATGATATAGAAATCTAGACTCATAGATAATGTACTATAGCGTAAATGTAGAATGTAAAGTTGGGATGTGAAACTAGGCTCATATGTAATGACAAAACTATAGTATATGGATGATGAAAACTATGAAAATATGTGATGTATAGGTGTAGGATGGTAGAATGTAAATGTGTAGACCTATAGTGCAGTGTGTGGGGTTCAGTGTATTGGTAATCCCTCAACAGTTGAGTGTGAATCGAAGCACAAGAGTGTGTCATCGGGTAACGAGGGTGTGTTAATGTGTGATAAATATGCCTATATGAAAGGGATCAAAGGAAAGGGAAATGCAATTATGATAGGATGAGGAAGTGGGGTGGGGGTAGAGTGTCTATGGCCCCTTGAGTGATAATGTGAAAAATGTGGCTATGAAATTCCATCAAGAAAATAATCGCTGTGTTGATCGAAACCGATAGGAGCTGCGTTAGAAACTTGGTAGGCGATAGAATGAGGCAAATCATATAAAGATGCATTACGATGAAGGAGATAAGAATTCATCACATATTATTCATCCGTAAAAGTAATTGGTGGATAACCATGAGCAAACCAATGTAAAATTTTAGGTACATATATAGGAGAAAAATCATTAGTAATGGAGAAAGTTCCAGAAAGCATAGGGAAGGAGAGTGAGGAGTAAAGTGGGTCTAGTGTGCCACAGATATAATCAAGATAATATTTTCCAAGTGTAAATGAAAACCCATGGGCAATGCATGCAACAAATACTATCAAGTGAAAAACCCGTAAGACACAAGCTGCTGTAATATGGAAGTAACCGTAATAAATACGAGTGAATGGAGGGGTGGCAAGATGTCATCAAGCATCATGCCAAACCTGGGTAAAAAATCATGTGTATAGATAGTATCAGAGCTAGCAAGATCAAGAGGATTGTGTTCCCAAAATGTTTTATTGATATATAAAGTGCAGGTGAAGGGGGGTTGCGAAACTACTTCTAGTGGAGAGGAAGATGAAACTACAATGACACTATTAATAGAGCCCTTATATAAGACCATGGCATTAGTGGATGGAGGGTTTCTAAATCAATACTCACTTGGGCCATCATTGACAAATGTTTCATCAAAATAAGAATTATCTACACTGAGAGCAGTAAAATAGAACTTTTGTAAGGATTCATTAGTGAGTTCTATAGCATCATCCTTGTTGTCAGAGTTGGTGGAAATGTCAGTGTGTGTGTCATCTATTTGGGTAGCACTATTGAGGACATTCAAAGGTGGTGTAGGAGGAGAGGGTGGTGGAGGTTGAGTACTAGCAGGGAAAAATATAGTGGGTGAAATAATATCTAAGGTGGGAGTGGAGATGACATGAGAATTGATGTTAGAGGAATTAGAGGTAGGTGCACTAGCAAGGGAAAATATAGTGGGCGAAATAATGGCCGAAGGGTGAGTAGATAGAGCAGGAGAAGGAATGGTAGGAATATTGGAGGTGGGTACACTAGATTGACCAACATCATATATATCGAGGTTAGTATACAAAATGGACTGAGGTGGTGGGACATGCGTAGAAGTCACAAGATCCATGCAACAATATTTGAATGGTTCTGGGTCAGTGGAAACAATATGTTCATAACCATCATGAAGGAATTTGAAACATTGATGTACAATGGAGACATGTGCAAGTGGAAGAGTCATAACCACAGATAAGAGTGGAGTTATGAGAGATGAGACTATCATTGATACCTAATTGTTGTAAGAGAGAATGGGCACACAAGTTAATGATGAACCCATTGATAATAAGTACACACTTAATACAAGTAGTGCTAATGACAACGGTAATGATAAATGAGGCAAACGGGTTATTTTTGGTGGTGGGTGATATGTCATCATTTGTAAAGGAGACAAAATGAGGAAAACTACAAAGAGATTGAATGAGATGGGAAAAACCTTTAGTAAGTGGTCATGTTTGACATGAATTACACGAAGGGTAGCCTCGAGTCTAGTTTGAAAATCTAGTGTAGTGCGCAAGAGGTCATAAAGTGATATTTTAGTGGGTGTATTCATGAGCTGGTCAATAATATCATAACCTTTGGAAGTAGCTGATGGAGCAGAAGGCGTGACCGGTGGAGGTAGTGAAATAAGTGGAGTAATATAGGTGTGGTGGGTAGTAACGATGTTGATGGATTGGTCAGGTGAAGGCGTGACAAAACGAGGGGGGTGTTGGGTACATGCGCGCATGAAGTCGGTGGCAGTAGTAACTACGTTAGTGATATTTGTAGGTGTATAGGTAGGATACAAAGATGGGACCATGACCTAGGAAGGAAATGACATGGTGGAAAAGGATGGGAAGACAAAACTGTAGAAGGTGGTAGAAGGAGATGTCAGGTTCACCAAATCGATTAACTAAAATTGGGACTGAACGCAAGGAATTGGTAATCCTAGTTAATCTAATTAGGAGGACTAAAAAATGTAATAAAAGGTTGAAACAATATGAAATAAATGCAATTAAACTATTCTAACTGAAATAAAACCCTAAATTTGTAAGAGAAGGGAGAGAAATAGCTTAGCTGATTGATAGTGACTGTCACAGGTTATCACAGGTATGCGAATAAAATTTGGAAATGCAGATGAACACTTAATGACCCTACGAAGGAAATATATGAAGGATTTGAAGTGATTGGGGTGTATGGGAGTGTACTGGGTGCCCTGGTTTTCAATCTGGGTGCTATGAACATTGTAAATAATAAAAAATTGAAATTGGTATGATTGCAAGTTGGTTTCGAACCTTCCCTATTTGTCATACTGGATCTGTCGGATGAGCTGAAAAATGACCTGCAATACAAAGAGAATTATTAAACCCTAGGAAAATAAAATATGCATATGAGTGGGTCAGAATGACCTTAGCCACCAAAATTGTGGTCTTATCACTAAGCGCTGCATTACATTTTAGACACAGATGTAGTTCTTGTGTGTGTGTACATGTCATGCCCTAGGTGCTCTTTTACTAGTCACACTTTGTGAAGTAGCAAACAATAATAACTATAGAAAATGTAAATAACATGTGTGCATGGAATAGAATAGAATCCCTCCCCCTATACAATGTATGTGATGTGAATCTGCTAGCCTTGATGCATGGCACTATGTGGATGTAAGTGATGTAATGAATGCAACCCTAGATGGAGTGATAGTAGTGTGCAATGTTATGACCTAGGACCCTCATTATGGTCTTATAGCTTTATATCTATAGGGCTCTCAATATTAATTTTTTAATTAATCCTGATAAGACCGAATGAGAAAAAGATAAAGATGACCAACAACTAGAAATGACCCAAAAAGGAGCGAAAGGGGGTTTGTATAGATCGTGGCGCTCGGGGTGGGACCGGGACACCCCAGTACAGGATGGGGTGTCTGGATTTAGAGCAATAATGTTAGGGAAATTATACAAATGGGTGGATAAGTTTTGGAAAATACATGGGAACTATGAAATAAAATAAAAAATAAATATGGGCAAAAGGTGGGATTAATTAGTACTTTGTGCACTTGAGAAGCTTCTAAATAGTAGTATAAGACTAGGAAAAATTATGTGTAAAGTGTAAAATTTTGTGTCTACATTTTGCCCCCACTTTATGTTGGTGAGTGAAAATCTCGGTAACATAAAGTAGATAGATATGTGTACTTGATATCCATGTAGAAAGTAGAAGAAGACGTGTCGATGGACTAGACTCAAGTGTGGAATGATAAAAAAAAATTGAGGAGTGTGGATTCTAAAGATGAAAAATGCACATAAAAAGTGATGAGAGTGAACCTAGGGTGGAATGCATGTGTAGTTGTTGTGGTGTGTAATGTACCTACATCATTAGTATGAAAAGTACTATCACAGTTTGTTGTCGTTGTTTTTGTTGTTGTTGTTGTTGTTGCCCCCAATTTGATTGCTTGTTTCTCATATGACGGACCTGTAAGGAGAAAACGATCAAGTAGTCAAATATGTATGTATGTAAAAACAATGTGTAAAATACGCATGTGTAAAGTATGCAAATGTAAAATATGCTAGAAAAAATGTAAATGAAACATGTGCACTTGATCCATGTCCAGAAAAAGGGTGTCAAAGGATATCCTATACTGTCGTGAGTTTTTCGGGTGATCTCATGCCACCTTGGATAAAGAAGTGTAAGGAGGAAATGCTATGTGTCTTCCAACTCTAACTACATTTGCTAAAATTTGTTGAAGAGATATCTGTACTATCTTGGTTTTTTGGGTGATCCGACGTCACTGGAGAGATAATTGTAGAGAGGAACACCCACTGTAACCCCTGAGTGTGTAACCTCTCTACGTAATTGCTGAAGGGCACCATGTATTATTTAGGCCACTGGGTATGGAGTTTGTAGACTGGTCTAAACTCACTTGTTGTGTCTAAACTAGTGTAAATACCCTCAGTTAGTTGAACACCATCAATGATGCCCCCCTCTTTGGGGGCGCATGCAATGACCTTAGAAGGAGAATGCAGCCCCAAAAGAGGACTGACCACACTCTGACCTGTAGAATTCTTCCCTGTAAGGGGAAATGGAAGCACTTGGTGGATACTAAGGTGCACATGAAAGGGAATGGCTAGCCAATACAAGTGTTAGTCTGAAAACACATGAATGCAATAAGTGTAAAAGACGTAGAAAATGTAGGAAAAATACTAAGCATACTAGTGTAAACACGCAAGAAATAACAAGAAGAGCATATAAAGAAAGTTACAAACATGAGACATAACTCATGATGTCACAATATATGCAAGGCCATCATGCTAAAAAATAATAGACAAATGTGCACATAAGAAAAGGGAAAAGCCCGTATATAATAGAAAACAATGGAAGAAAAGTAAAAAAAAAAGTAGACATGGAAACATGTAATCTTGCAAAACAAGTGCTGCACATGGAACTCTCATTATCATGTTAGAGTGAGAACCAATATGTAAAACTGTGTATAAGAAAATAATATAAGATGCTAAGTATAAAATGAAACAATAACATATCTATGAGATGAATGTGGATGCCCCCAACGACTAGTATAATAATGGTAGAAGGATATCATCCAAGCCACTTGTATATTTGTAAGATAATGATATAAAATAAATCAATCTAACATGTGCAATAAGGAGATAATGTAAAACATTAGTAAGAAAGAGTAAATGCTACCAAGACAATGCAATATGTTGTGGATGGATGGAATGAAATACAAGATGGAATGTGCTAGCATATGGATTTTCATGCATACAAATGACATACAACAACGTGGGAATGAAGTCCCTCCTCAATGAAGGTGAGGCTGCCTTTATTGAAAACCAAAACTGTATTTACATATGTACGTTCAAAATTGTATGTGCAATGTGTGTTTAGAACATCAATGGAAAGAAAAGTGAATGATGGGAGATGGAATGGAATGAATGAAAAGGAATGGAATGGAATGAATTGAAAGAACATGCAAGATTTAGGTAAAAATAGAGCCTAATATTGCATGAAGAGGAAAAATGAATAACTAACACAAATAAAACAGAGTTTGAGTCAGCTAAACGAGAATGTGTAAAAGGGAACAAACATGAGCAAGTAAATAATAGAGCTTGAATCATTGTGAACAAGAACAACAACTTAATAATGTTGACAATAAGATCAAATACAATATTTGCATGCAAGATTTAAACAACTAACATCTAATGAACATAAGAACATTAAATGTTACAAGAGACAATGAATGAGACACAAAGTTTGTATTTCATTAACTCCAAAAATGTTTTCACAAAAGAACACAAAGTTTCTTCCTGAAACAAATATTGCAACACAAAAGTATTTTCTTCTCCTCTCTCAAAGTCACCTTTACAAATGAGCCCCTCACTTCCTTTTATAACCCAAAAGTTGGTTACAAAGTAGTTAGGGTTTTACATGAACATTAAATAAGGCACTTAAGTGACCTTTGACTTTTTCTAACCAACTTTATTAAAAACAACTAAAAATAGAAATCACCTAATTTATCCACAACTTCCCGAAAGAAAATAACAACATCATTTTCTTAAAAAATCCACTTTTTAAAATATATAATAATAACCAGTGCCTTATCCATTGAAATGGGGTCCACCTATCTCAAATGCATGAGAAATGGATTCTCCCACTTCCTTAGATACCAAGAAAATTATCTCCCTGAACCGATGGTGAAATTAGGATATGCCGCTTTTGCTATTTGAAAGGATCTAAACCTTCCCAAAGTTTCAAACATCTTTTCTTCTTCTAGAGATTTATTTGGTCGAAGAATAGCCTCACAAAATACCTGCAATTATAGAATCCTACTTGGCATATCATTTAAATTAACAATCTTTGATTGGGTGTTCTCAAATAAGTTCTTTAATTTAATGCACCACTCCATTGAAACTAATGAGAAATTATTGGCGGGAGTGTACATGTTCTTAAACAATTGTGAAAATTTCTCTTCCACCTATTCCGATGAAAACCTTTGATTATGTTCATTTACGAGGTTACAAGGGATCTTAGCTATGAATTCTTGAATCAAGGTGAGTGAAGTGAAGAATTCATTGCATATGCTCTCATAATGGATCATAGAATCCCTGAGAAGCATATTCCTTGATTTGAGATGCAGACACCAAAGAAAATGTGTCCCTCGATGTTCAAATTTGATAATTTCTTCAATGGCTAAAACTTAGGATTCCATACTCCTCATCTCCTGCAGATTGGGCAATATCTCATCCAAATTTGATATATTAGAAAGAAAGGTTTCCTTGAAAGAAATAATTGGATCAAGATACACACTGACATCTTCATGGAGCTTAACCACTGCTTTGATTATCCCTTGGCCTAAAATGAGAATCTTTGAAATCCAAGTTTTAGTAACATGGCCCAATGTGTTTATTTCTTTTGAAAATTTGAGAGTTTATTCATCAGGGGTAGCTACTACATCAGGCATTGGGAAAGTGGATGATATAGTATTTATCAGATGTTGAACATATTCCACCAATTGATTCTTTTCGGCCTTGAGCTGAGAGTTCTGAGACTTATATTTCTCAAGTATCTTTAGCACGATATCAATTGAATCTCAAGCCATTACCATGTCACTTTCTAATGTGGGCCTCCCAAGTCCAAGTCTGGAAATTTCATAATCAGTAGGTGTCATGGCATCACGCTGCTTATCAACTTGTGAGATGGAAAGTTCTAAAAATATGTTTATGTCATTATCCACCATTATTTGAGAAAGCACCTTAGGCTTCTTTGGAATGAGCTCATTCAAAATTTTGAAAAGGGCATTAAAATCAATGTCAATTGCCTTAGAAACACTCTTCCTTTTCTTGATTTTGCAATCAACCCAGAAAGGAGTATCATTCACTACTTCCGCATACAAAATCCTAGAGCTCGACATCATGAGATCCTACAAGAATCCTTTCCACCACCTCTATTTGAGGAGAAATAACCTCAATATCCACCTCCTGATCATTTGGGAGATTTTGGGAAATCTCTTCATGAACTATAGGTTCCAAAGTGTTTGATATTTGGACTACATGCACCTAAGTTGATGCTTGTGAAAGGCATGGTTGAGGATTGTTTGTCACGAGCTTCTGAGAACTATTAACAATGTGAGTAGAAGAATCTCTACTTGAAGTAGAAAATCCTGATACACACTCTCTTCCTTCACCAGGGCTAGGACCTTTATATTTTTCTCCTCGTGGCACATTATTTGGTGAAGTGGATTTTGACAACCACTCCTTTCTTGCTTGTTGTGTATGATTGGATGGTACAAAGATTGATTGAGAAGGGGATTTGGTTGAATGAAGACCTCCTTGAGTTGAAATTTTTTGTGATCCTGAAGTATGATCTTGAATTGATTGTAACTTGGCAAGTTCTTTGTTGTACCAAGATATGCTTATTTCAAGAATCAGTTGATTCTTGCTATTAAGAGAAAATTAATCTCTTTTGGTCCAATCAATTCGAGGCAATGGGGTAAAAGCAACTGCATCATATGAAGGATTAATAACATCTTCATCATCATTTATGAATTAATCTAGAGGGTTCTTAATGTGAAAGGCCTTTATCTGAGCATGGGTTAGGCGAGAAAACTCTCGTCTTCTTACTTCATGCTCTTCGGAATGGGCAACCCAAAAATATTCCATGGTAGGGTTATGTTGATACTTTTCTCTAAGAATATTTTGCATATATCCATTAATATCAAACTGGGCTCTCTTCACATATGGATGAATTGTGATGAGGGTGAACTATTTTTCCATGAGTTGTGCACTGAAAATATTTGGACATTGGTATTCCCCGATTTGGATTGGGAAATGAATTCGTGAACGATGCTTGTCACTGAGAAGACAATGAACTTGGAATAGTTGTCGTGTAAGCTCCATTAATGCCCATCTGTCACTGACGTACTTAGGAAGCTTCCAAGGATTACCAACAAATCCACTCATGTGAATTAAGGAAAAGGATGAAAAGTGAATAAACCATGTTCCCCATTGGGAAATGAAATTCATGGATTCTTTAGAAAATCTTTCCTCTGTATTCTGATTCATGTTGCAAATCACACGGAAGCTGAATGCATTGTTGACTCTTCTAAAATGACGAGAGCTATTTTTGAAACTTGGTTGCGGATAGTAATGGAAGACACTATTTGATGGACTCATGACTCCTCTTGTTTCGAGTCCAAAAAATATCTTTCTTCTTACTACTACATAAGTCAGATACGATGTCTTGTACAAGCATCCAGTCATCTTAACTTCTATCAATTGTTTATGAAGGGTATTACTGATAATGGTGGCCAAATCCACAAACTCTTTCTTGGCTAGGATGATACAAATAAACTGATACATCTGTGGGTGGAAGATCTTAGTAGAGGGTAAACTAAAAAATTTACTTAGGAGAGCAATCATGTCCCTGATTTCTTCCACGAACTCAATGCGGTACAGTTCTTTGCGAAGCTGGTCAATTCAAGGCCTCTTGGTCACCAACCAATGTTTATTAACCATCTTGCTCCACCTAAGGGGTTCTTCATCCCAAAATTCTTGTGCTGACTAGTGAGTGATATCCGTATTCTCAAGAAAGTCAGGTATGTCAAGAAATTCCTTAATGTGCTCCGGTGTGAAATCCGTATTCTCAAGAAAGTCAAGTATGTCAAGAAATTCCTTAATGTGCTCTGGTGTGATTAAGAGGAAAGGCTCAAGATTATCTTTAAGAATTCCTCATCTCTTAGGATCCTTAATGCTCTGCACAAGTGATAACTAGCTCTGGAACCTGCACCGAGACAGGAAATGCTGCTGCTTGGGGTAGACCACTATGGTAAAGCCTATCCGAGAATATGGTTTTGCCTTATGTTTTCACCCATTCAAAAAAGTTTTGTACATTGATGTGACCCAGATTTGTATCGGTGATATTGTCATATGCTGACTTGATGGAACTGGGAGGAATGATTCCTTGGAATTCATAATTTAGTGCAGACTTATTTGATTTCTCCACTAGCTTCCTCGATCTTCCTACAAATTTGTTAGATTTTTTGGCCATTATGAATTTCATAGATAAATGACTCATGCACACAAAACAATGTAAGCAGGGTTAGATCTCAGTCTCTGAAACCCCCGTCAATGCAAAAACAAATATGAATTATTTGATTATTACTACTATTATTATTATTTAAAAAATAATAATATTAACAACCAGTCCCAATTACAATTTTTTTTAATACATCACACCGAGAATAGGTTTGAATTCCAACTCGGGCGACAACATTTTATTTTTATTTTAAATAAACGAAATCACCTGATTTCTAATATCTCGATTTTTTTATTTAATTCACTAGAACAAATTCTCCTTGGTATGCATTAAAATGTCCTGATTTTAATGGCTTGATAATTTGGGCTTTCCTTTGACTGCATGAAATCTTGTTGTTTCTTCCTTTTTGGGCGTTAAGACTGGTCTATTCTCTTTGCTAGACTAGTCCCATTCAATGCGTGGAAAACTTACATGTGCATGCCTTGGCATTGGATTTCTTTGTTTCTATTTTGGCCTGCGTGGATTCTTTCTTTGCCTAGAACATTGAACTTCTTGTCTTCTTATGCAAAATTTGTTCTATCCAATGCATGAGACCTTTGTTTTTAACTATTATTCCTCAAACTTTCAGCTGTCCCAATGCCTTGAAGGAGAAAAATATATATTTTTCTTTACTGCGTGGATTTATGGAAAATGCATGGATTCCTCTGTGTCTTCTTGTGACTGATCTTGCCTACTCCCTTTTAGTAATGCGTGGAATCTTCTTGGGCATTTGGATTAATACCTCATGGTGCATGGATTTTCTAGCTTTTGAACTGTCCTCTCCTCTCCCACATGGCCTTTTAGCTTTTGCATTGGAAAACTCCTGTTTTTGTTTTATGTGTGGGATCTTTGTTCTTTCTGTCTCCTTTATTGGTGAATGCGTGGCCTTTAGTGTAGAAACAATTATGCGTGGATTGGTTTCTCTAACTGCATGGTTTTTGCTGCCTTCTCCCATGTGTGCGTGGTCTTTTCCTATCCTATACCATTTTGGACTGTTCTCTTTGCCAATGCGTGGGTAATGCCTGGACCATTTTGGACTGTTCTCTTTGCCAATGCGTGGGCAATGCCTAGACCATTTTGGACTGTTCTCTTTGCCAATGCGTGGGCAGTTTTATTTATAGCTTGTGTGATTTTTTTATTTTTGGATTGTCTTATGCTGCGTGGAGATTTGTTTAGACTGTCCTCCTTAAACAAATGCGTGGGCTTCTAAAACCAATCACTTTTCCCCCTTGTGTGATAAGATTTGATTTGTTTACCTTTTTATCCTTTGGCATTGAAAATTATGTCTTGTATTTTATGGTGTGAAAGATCCTTTAGCTTCTCCTTCTCCCTTTCCTCACGCGTGGGCATGTCATCTCTCTCTGTTTTTTTTATTAGTTGAGTAGTATGGGCTTCTTTGTAACTTTTTATTTAAACTTTATTCCCTACTCCTTGTGCATGCGCTGAAATGGTGGTCTTATCTTCTTTGGTTGCATGAAAATTCTTCCTTGACTGATGTATTACTTTGTATGCATGGATGTTCTTGCAATTGTATGGATTGTTATGTTGTTTTCTTAAAAAATACATGGAAAGTGTTGTTATTGCTTGTGGACTGTATTTCCCTCTTCCTCTTTTACAATGGCCTTCAGTGTACTGCTTGAGGGATGTGATAAAATATTACTCTATTCCTTCAGAAGAAATAAGAAGCAATTTGGAAAGCTTTGCACGACTCTTTGCAACGAGTTTGACGAAGGAATTTATGAGGATTAATTCAACTTCCCTCCTTCCCGGGTAGTGAAATTAATTGCTAGGGGGAAGTGGGGAAATTAACAACCAATTGCCAATGGAAATGGCAAGCGGGGATGGCAATTCCCATTTTATTTACCCATGTGGGAAATCGGGATATTTTTCGCCTGTTTACCAATTCATTAATTTGGAAATCGGGGGAATAAATCCCACAAGTGGGGATTTAAAACAAATTTTCTAGGAAAGGGGAAATCCAAGCCCAGGAAGCCAATTTGGCATCCTCGGCAATGGGAAGCAGAAACTTATTTTTCCCTCAAAAAAAAAACTTGTCGAATGAAATTTTAATTAATATTTATTTAATTAAAACCCCCAAAGTTATTAAAAATTAATTTAATCAAACAAAGAGTAATTAATTGATTAATATTTAACACAGTTTATGACTTGATGAGAGGAGTTCTCGCCTGAAATGGACGAAACGAAGACCAGAATGATCATGCAAAGTAACACTTTGAAAAATTTCAAAATTTCCAATTTTATCGATTTTGCACAGTCAAAATTAGTTGATAACACCTGGCTCTAATTGGGGACAAGGACTTCAAGGATGCAATAATGGACCCATACCAAAATATTCATGAACATGATCCCAAAAATGACAGAGCACAAAAAGGGGATGACACAAGAGAGGAGACTGAAAAGTAGTGAAAAGAAACAAACCAAAATCCTAATTACTTATGTACATACGAGGAACAACCCATTTTCAATTTTGATAGTGCTTGAGATATTTCCCACTGTAGGGAAAAGGAAAATGAGTTCCATCAGGATACACCAAATAATAGGTGCTATCTCCATAGAAATTTCTGATTTTGAACGGGCCTAGCCACAGTGAATCAAACTTCCCATGCTTTCCTTTCAGTTCACGTCTCTTGTCCCAGAGAATAACCAAGCTATTGATTTGGAATTGCCTCTCTTTGGTTTTCCTGTCAGACAACCTCTTTACTCTAGACTAATGTTCCTCAATCCTGTTTTCCACTTGACTTCTTTGTTCCTCAAGCTTGCTTAGGAACACGATCCTTTTATCTAATGCACTGGTGAAGCATTTATCATCAACTACTTGAGCTAATTGTAATGCTAGTAACTCTAGTGTGATGGGAATTTGAGCATTGGTTTCATAAAAAAGTTGAAATGGAAACATCCCAATTGCTCTTTTGGGAGTTATGCGGTCAGCCCACAATGCATCATATAAATTTTTGTGCCAAGTTCTTTGATTTTCTTCTGCTAACTTGCGCACGATAGTAATGATGTTTTTGTTACTGGATTCTTCTGGACCATTTCCCTGAGGGTATTAATTCGACGAATGAGATAAGGATATCCCATACCCATAGCAAAAACCTATCATCTTTGCGGAAGAAAAATTTGAGGCATTGTCTGTCATGATCTTGTGTGGAACTCCATAACAAACCAATATATTTTCTTTGATTAAGTCACAGATTACCGCAGTAGATGTTTGTTTCACTGGTATAGCTTCTACCCACTTTGTAAAGTAGTCAGTTGTGGTGAGCACATGGGTATGACCAACACTAGAATTAGGATTCAAAACCTTGATGAAATATAAACCCCATTATTGAAAGGGTTCTTCAAGGACAACTGGCTTCAAAGGAAAAGCTGCCAATTTTGGTCTTCCAACAAATTGCTGACAAGCTTCACATTTTGTCACCCATTTTTGAGCATCAGAAAACATAGTGGGCCAGTAATAATGTGCTCACAAAATTTTATGAGCCGTTACTAGGCCAGAGAAATGACCACCAAAAGCATGATTGTGGAAGGATTCCAACAACCTAGGTTGTTGCTTTTATCAAAATATCTGAGGACCATGCCGTCAACTCCTTTCTTGAACAAAGTGTTGTCTCAAATGACATACCTAGCATCTATTAGTTTGATAGCTCATTTTTCCTTAGCTTTCAGATTCTTTGGACACTCGTCATATGTGAGAAAGTAGGCTATATCAGAATACCATTCGTTTATGGTACTGACAAAAAATACTAGTGGTAAATTTTCCTCAACTGGTTCTTCTTCAGAGTCATCTCGTGGTTCATTTTCTGCGATGAGTTCACAGATTCCTCTTCCTCGAACCAACTTGGTAGGCTTGATATCCAAATAATATTCCAAGATCTTGGAGATCCAATTACCTCTTTTAGATCCTGGTTCATGTCATGTCAGCATCGATTTAATTGCGGTGTTTGGAACTAAGACTTTGGTATGCAAATTCAACACATAGTACCTGAAGTGTTTTAAGGCTCTCACCACCACGTACACATGTCTTTCAAGGGGAGTGTAATTGAGTTCATGTGTCTTGAACCCAAAACTCATGAATGCAATAGGATATTTGATTCCCTCTCGATTGTGTTGAGTCAAAATGACAGAGATTGTGTGCGGTGAAGCATAACAATAGATTATGAAATACTTTTTAAAACCAGGACACACCAATGTAGGGGATTTTGCAATAACACCTGTGATTTTTTCAAATGCCTATCTACCTTCCTTCAACCATTTGAAAGATTCTTTTCCTTTCATCATATCAGTGATTTATTTAGTTAGCTTGGAAAAATATGGCATGAACCTTCTCAAAAAGTTCACCTTCCCAAAGATTGAGTGGATTCCAGGCTTACTTGAAGGCAAGGAAAGATTCTTGATAGCTTGAACATGCTCATGATCGATCTTAGTTCCTTCCTTAGAAACAATATGTCCTAGGAGTTTCCCTTTTGTAACTCTGAACACAGACGTTTTTGGATTTAGAGAGATCTTATGAAGTCTACAACTTTGCAATATTTTCTCTAAATCTCTTATGTGATCTTCTCACTTCTTTGAGAACATTGTCAAGTCATCTAGGTATATCACGATGATCTTGTCTTTATAATCTGTGAATGCCATATCCATAGCCCTTTGAAAAGTTGCACTGGCATTGATCAAACCAAAAGGCATTCTTCTATACGCGAATGTACCCCAGGGGGTGGTGAACATGGTTTTATGTTGATCTTCTCTTGCCACTTCAATCTGATTATAGCCAGAGAAACCATCTAGCATAGATAGCATTTTTGATCCAGTCACTACCTACAGAATATGGTCCATGACTAGAAGTGGATAATTATCTTTAAAGGAATCTTGATTAAGATTGCGGAAATCCACATAAATCTTAATTTCTCCATTTTTCTTGTGAATTGGTACAATATTAGCTATCCAGGTTGAATGTCAAATAGGAAACTATCCATGCATCTAACATCTTTTGAACCTCATGAAATATTTTCCCTAAAATCTTCAAATTATATTATCTTTGATTTTTCCTGAAAGGAACTACACCAGGATTTAAGGGTATGGCATACTCCATTTTCCTGGGTTGGAAAGACTTCAAGTCTTCATACGAGTAAACAAAAATGTCATAATATTTGGTAAGGAGGATTATGAATTTCCTATGCTCCTTAGGTGATCAACACTTACCGATATTGACCAAGTGAGGTTTATCCTTGATACTAATGTTAACTTGCTCATAGTTAGCAAAATTCGCAGGTCCTGCCTGCTCTTTCTCTTTGATAAACCTGTCATGTTTATCAAAATGTTCTTTAAGTGAAACCAAAATTTTAGGAATTTTATTTCCTTTGAGTTGAATGATGCCATTACCAAGATCTTCATTCTCAACTCCTTCTTGAATGGGTGAGGTAGTTGATTCACAAAATGTAGAATCACTTCCTTCAAAATACAATTGTTCAAAATTATCCCTTTTTTTCCAAGAAGGCAATAATTTTTTGATCATCATTGAATACTTGCCAATCTTCCACATTGTCAGGAACACTTGGCCTAAAAAACATTTCAATGGTGTATTTGTCTTGACCAAACCCTGAATGAGGAATCATTAATGAAGCTGAGACTGCTAGAGAATTTCTTTGTCATTCTTTTCACGAGGGACATATTTTATGGAAAAAGCATGAAAGACTTCTATTGCATCCCATACTTTATTTATATAGTGTCTCAAATGATCATTCTTTACTTGGAACTAATTTCTTACTTGTTTCACGATCAATTCCACATCTCCAAAGACTTCCAAATTTTTGATCCCTTTCTCCTCTGCAACTTGGAGGTCAAGGATTAATGCCTTGTATTTTGTATTTTTGTTAGTATTTGAAAATTCAAGTTTGTAGGAAAAAAGAAATATTTTACCATTTGGAGATATGAGCACCACTCCTGCGCCAGAACCCGTCGAGCAACAACTTCCATCGAATTCAAGAGTCCAGATCTCATTGGAATCTTAACAAGTGATCTCAGGTGTATGAATTTCTGCAGTCATCATATAATTACCCATACTTGAGCCTTAGAAAAGGATCTGTGCATGAGGATCTTCAGTTTTAGTTACCGTGAACTTTTCTCGAACTTCCGACATTAGCTTCTTCATTTCTCCATTAATATGGATCATGGCATGAGATCAATCCATTTGAATATCTTCACCTAGGTCTCTACAAAATTTCTTGCTCAATAATATACCATACAAAGCGGGAATGTCAGCAACTAAAATAGTTACCTTAACTCACTTTTGAGGGAATTGGGCCAAAAGCATTTAGGCATCTTTAATCTACCTGATCAGAGGAACTTGGTTGGTTTCCATGGAGTAACATGATTTGAATGTTCTCGTATAATTTAACCCAAGAGCATGTGCTACCTTGACAGGCATCACATTATCTGAGGCTTTAGAATCTATAATACAATTACTTAATTTACATCTGTTGATCAGAAAGGACACAAAGAAAGGTTCAATATTTTCATTTGAAGGTGAACTGGCTGCCACAATATTTTGAGTTTTCCCATCTTTGGGAGTTTTTAGAATTCCTTTGGAGGAATGAACAACATAGTCCACCTTTGATAAACTGGACCAATTTCTTGAGTTGATCCTTATTGGACTTCATGTACTCTGCCTATGACATGGAAATTTTTGTTTTATTGATATGATCAATGATATCAAATTTGGGCAAAGTAATCATACTTGATGTCTCAGATACTAGTTATTTCGAACTTGATGATGGCACACTTTTGACCTTTGCTTCGGACTTGGTTGATACTGATGTAGAAGAAGAAACTTTCTTCATAGCTGATTTATCTATGGATTGACTCGGAAAAGGTTATCCTTTCTTTAAGATAGTTTTGACCTTAGAAGTCTCAGCTATATTTGATTATTTGGAAGCTTCTTTAATTTTGGATTCTTTAGGAACTTCCTTGGAAACATCTTTATCTCCCACCTTAGTGGTATTTTGCCCCTTTTTTTGAGAGCGTGTGAAGACAGTGCAAGACTGGCTATTCATATCTTCTATAATTTCTTTGTATTCATCTTCTTCTTCTGAACTGTACTCGAAGAAATGATTATTAATTTCTCCCTCAGGATCTTCAACTTCATGTTTAGATGTTCCAGAATCTGGCTCTTCCTCATCAACCTCAATGACTTCAACTTCATCATCACTTTCTTCAACGACGTCACATTTTGAGTTAGTTGTGGGATATGCTTCAATAGCAAGCCTCGTCAGGGGACATGCAATCCTGGCTTTGTTGGGAATGTAGCCTTTCCTCGGAATTTCTTTGTAAGGAGAGGGTTTAATGCTCTGAGAAACTTGCTTTTTCAAAGCTAGCACATCATTATCTAACTTAGTAAGTATATATTTTAAAGCATTGAGGGTTTCTTGAATCTTTCCTTTGAGGGAACTTTTCTTGAATTTTCTTGCCATGATTAAGTCATCCTCAATTTCTATGGCCAAGGATTGAGCAAGTTCCAAAGTAGCCACTCTAGCCCTTCTCAGCTAATAGCACATTTTTGGATGTTATGCGTTAATAAAGAAAAATTTTTGTTCAGCAAGATTCAGGTGAATCCCAGCAGGAACTTTATTCACCATTTTGTTGAATTTATCCATGAAATTCCTCATGGGTTCTGTTGGCTCTTTCTTCACTTGAGATAGATGGGAAAGAAGAGCATGTTCATCTTCTACCATCTTGAATCGATCTTCAAACTTAGTTTTCATATCATTCTAATTTGTAATGCATATATTTGGCAGATGATGACACCAATTTGCAGCAACATCATGCAATGTTTCGACGAAGAGGCGAATAGAAAAATCTTCATAATCTACCGACAAAGCAACACATGCAACGAAGAAGGAAAAAATATGGTCATCTGGTGACGTCTTTCCATCTACGTAAAACTTGGGAAGAATCTTCCTTGATCCTCTTGGGAGGTCATGTTGAGCTGGTAAGGCCAATGGGCCTATGGCATTTCCCCATGGTACGTTGACTGCCATTTAGGGAAAGGTATTATGTGAAGGTAAAACAACATGAACAAGGACAAGTGCTTGACTGGTAGTAATTCCTTCCTTGCTTGCTCTTTCGGGGCTTGATACAAGGATTACAGATCTACAAGGTGTGTTCTTCTTGGGAGGAGATAACTTAAAACCATATTTTCCTTGAAAGTCAAAAATGGGATCAGATTGACCTTTATCTTTTTCTCCTCACGTAAATCTCTTTGCTACTAGTTTGAAATCTTTACCGTGAAGGGATGAGTGGCATGTTTTGATCAGCTCTATCCTTTTCTCTTCACTCTCTTTCTCGAGCTATTTGTGCCTAAATAACTCTAGCAACTCTCGTGGATTTATCTTCTTCGTTATCTAGTACTAATGCGGTGAGATGAAAATGATAGTTATTCATGCATTTTTCCCAAATAGCTTGCCTCAAATTTGATGAAATGTCTTCTTGAGTATCTGTAGAAACAATATTTGGTTGTAAGATAGGTGGGTTACTTGTAATAGTCATACAAATTATTATCTTGGTGGAAGAGGATCGCGTTGGTGAACAATGATCAACACATGTCCAGGAGGTCTTCTGGCCACAAGTGTGGGTCCTCTTCTTCTAAGGTCTTTGATATAGATTTATCTATTAATGGCTCTATCAACAACCAAAAATTGATGCAAGCTTTGGAGATTTTCCCAAGCTACTATTCGAAGGTTGGCAACAATGTCTCCTTGAAAATATTCTTCATGCACAAGGTTTGGTTGAAGAACTGGAGCTTGTGTAGAGGGGATAGTCATAAAGATTTAACCAAGCACTGGTTAACGATTCTTGAAACCCTGGTAGAGTCGCCAAAAACTGTTAGCATATGGATTTTCACGCATGCAAATGACATGCAACAGTGTGGGAACGAAGTCCCTCCTCAATGAAGGTGAGGCTGCCTTTATTGAAAACCAAAACTGTATTTACATATGTACATTAAAAATTGTATGTGGGGGGTGTTTTGGAACATCAATGGAAAGAAAAGTGAATGAGGGAGATGGAATGGAATGAAGAAAAGGAGTGGAATGGAATGAATTGAGAGAACATGCAAGAGTTAGGTAAAAATAGAGCCTAATATTGCATGAAGAGGAAAGATGAATAACTAACACAAATAAAATGGAGTTTGAGTTAGCTAAACAAGAATGTGTAACCAGGAACACACATGAGCAAGTAAATAATAGAGCTGAATCACGGTGAACAAGAACAACAACTTAATAACGTTGACAATAAGATCAAAGACAATATTTGCATGCAAGATTTAAACATCTAACATCTAATGAACATAAGAACATCAAATGTTACAAGAGACAATGAATGTGACACAAAGTTCATATTTCATTAACTCCAAAATGCTTTCACAAAAGAACACAAAGTTTCTTCCTGAAACAAAGCTTTCACACAAAAGTATTTTGTTCTCCTCTCTCAAAGTCACCTTTACAAATGAGCCCCTCACTTCCTTTTATAACCCAAAATTTTGTTACAAAGTAGTTAGGGTTTTACATGAACATTAAATAAGGCACTTAAGTGACCTTTGACTTTTTCTAACCAACTTTATTAAAAACAACTAAAAATAGAAATCACCTAATTTATCCACAACTTCCCGAAAGAAGATAACAACATCCTTTTCTTAAAAATCCACTTTTTAAAATATATAATAATAACCAGTGCCTTATCCATTGAAATGGGATCCGCCTATCTCAAATGTATAAGAAATGGACTCTCCCACTTCCTTAGATACTAAGAAAACTATCTCCCTGAACCGATGATGAAATTAGGATCTACCGCTTTTGCTAGTTGAAAGGATCTAAACCCTCCCAAAGTTTCAAACATATTTTCTTCTTCTAGAGGTTCATTTGGTCAAAGAATAACCTCACAAAATACCTGCAATTCTAGAATCCTACTCAGCATATCATTTAAATTAACAATATTTGATTGAGCGTTCTCAAATAAGTTCTTTAATTTAATGCACTGCTCCATTGAAACTAATGAGAAATTATTGGCAGGAGTGTACGTGTTCTTAAACAATTGTGAAAATTTCTCTTCCACCTATTCCGATGAACACCTTTGATTATGTTCATTTACAAGGTTACAAGGGATCTTAGCTATGAATTCTTGAATCAAGGTGAGTGAAGTGAAGGCTTCATTGCATATGCTCTCATAATGGATCATAGAATCCCTGAGAAGCGCATTCCTTGATTTGAGATGCAGAAACCAAAGAAAATGTGTCCCTCGATGTTCAAAATCGAGAATTCCTTCAATGGTTAAAACTTAGGATTCCATACTCGTCATCTCCTGCAGATTGGGCAATATCTCATCCAAATTTGATATATTAGAAAGAAAGGTTTCTTTGAAAGAAAGAATTGGATCAAGATACACACTGAAATCTTCATGGAGCTTAACCGCTGTTTTGATTGTCCCTTGGCCTAAAATGAGAATCTTTGAAAGCCAAGTTTTAGTGACATGGCCAAATGTGTTTATTTCTTTTGAAAATTTGAGAATTTCTTCATCAAGGGCAGCCACTGCATCAGGTACTGGGAAAGTTGATGATATAGGATTTATTAGATGTTGAACATATTCCACCAATTGATTCTTTTCGGCCTTGAGCTGAGAGTTCTGAGACTTATATTTCTCAAGTATCTTTAGCACGATATCAATTGAATCTCAAGCCATTGCCATGTCACTTTCTAATGTGGGCCTCCCAAGTCCAAGTCTGGAAACTTCATTTTCAGAAGGTGTCATGGCATCACACTGCTTATCAACTTGTGAGATGGAAATTTCTAAAAATCTGTTTCCGTCATTATCCACCATTATTCAAGAAAGCACCTTAGGCTTCTTTGGAATGAGCTCATTCAAAATTTTGAAAAGGGCATCAAAATCAATGTCAATTTCCTTGGAAACACTCTTCCTTTTCTTGATTTTACAATCAACCCAGAAAGGAGTATCATTCACTACTTCCGCATACAAAATCTTAGAGCTCAAAGTAATATTCTCATTGTTTTCGACATCATGAGATCCTACAAGAATCCTTTCCATGACCTCTATTTGAGGAGAAATAACCTCAATATCTACCTCCTGATCATTTGGGAGATTTTGGGAAATCTCTTCATGAACTATAGGTTCTGAAGTGTTTGATATTTGGACTACCTGCACCTGTGTGGACGCTTGTGCAAGGCATGGCTAAGGATTGTTTGTCATGAGCTTCTGAGAAATATTAACAATGTGAGTAGAAGAATCTCTACTTGAAGTAGAAAATCCTGATACACGCTCTGTTACTTCACTGGGGCTAGGGGATTTTTCTCCTCGCGGCACATTATTCGGTGAAGAGGATTTTGGAAACCAGTCCTTTCTTGCTTATTGTGTACGATTGGATGGTACAAAGATTGATTGATAAGGGGCTTTGGTTGAATGAAGACCTCCTTAAGTTGGCAATTTTGTGATCCTGAAGTATGATCTCGAATTGATTGTAACTTGGAAAGTTCTCTGTTGTACCAAGATATGCTTATTTCAAGAATTGGTTGATTCTTGCTATCAAGAGAAAATTCATCTCTTTTGGTCTAGTCAATTTGAGGTAACTGGGTAAAAGAAGCTGCATCATATGAAGGATCAATAACATCTTCATCATCATTTACAAATGAATCTGGGGGATTCTTAATGTGAAAGGCCTTTATTTGAGCAAGGGTTAGGCGAGAAAACTCCCGTCTTCTTACTTCATGCTCTTAAGAATGGGCAACCCAAAAATCTTCCATGGTAGGGTTATGCTGATACTTTGCTCCAAGAATCTTCTGTATATATCCATTGACATCAAACTAGGCTCTCTTCACATATGGATGAATTGTGATGATGGTGAACTCTTTTTCCATGAGTTGTGCAATGAAAATATTTGGACATTGGTATTCCCTGATTTGGATTGGGAAATGAATTCATGAACAATGCTTGTCACTGAGAAGACAATGAACTTGGAATAGTTGTCAGGCAAGATCCATTAATTCCCATCTGTCACTGACGTACTTAGGAAGATTCCATGGAGTACAAGCAAAGCCACTCATTCAAATGTAGGACAAGGATGAAAATTGAATAAACTAGGTTCCCCATTGGGAAATGCCATTCATGGCTTCTTTAGAAAATATTTCCTCTGTATTCCAATTCAGATTCCAAATCACATGGAAGGTGAATGCATCATTGACTCTTGTAAAATAGTTAGAGCTATTTTTAAAACTTAGTTGCAGATAGTAATGGAATACACTATTTGATGGAACCATGACTCCTCTTGTTTCGAGTCCAGAAAATATATTTCTTCTTAGTACTGCATAAGTAAGATATGATGTCTTGGAGAAGCATCCAGTCATCTTAACTTCTATCAATTGTTTGTGAAGGGTATTACTGATAATGGTGGCCCAATCCAAAAACTCTTTCTTGGCTAGGATGATATAGATAAATTGATACATCCATGGGTGGAAGATCCTAGTAGAGGGTAAACTGAAAAATTGACTTAGGAGAGTAATCGTGTCCCCGATTTCTTCCACGAACTCAACACGATACAGTTCTTTGCGAAGCCAGTCATTTCGAGGCCTCTTGGTCACCAACCAATTTTTATTAACCATCTTGCTCCACCTAAGGGATTCTTCATCCCAAAATTCTTGTGCTAACTGGCGAGTGATATCTGCATTCTCAGGAAAGTCAGGTATGTCGAGCAATTCCTTCATGTGGTCCGGTGTGATTAAGACGAAAGGCTCACTATTATCTTTAAGAATTCCTCATCTCTCAAGATCCATAATGCTTTGCACAAGTGATAACTAGCTCTAGAACCTGCACTGAGAAAGGAAATTCTGCTGCTTGGGGTAGACCACTATGGTAAAGCCTATCTGAGAATATGGTTTTGCCTTCAGTTTTCACCCGTTCACAGATTTTTTGTACATTGATGTGACCAAGATTTGTATCCGTGATATTGTCATATGCTGACTTGATGGAACTGGGAGGAATGATTCCTTGGAATTCATAATTTAGTGCAGACTTATTTGATTTCTCTACTAGCTTCCTTGATCTTCTTGCAGATTTCTTAGATTTTTTGGCCATTATGAATTTCACAAAAAAATGACTCAGGCACACAAAAAAATGCAAGCAGGGTCAGGTCTTAGTTTCCGAAACCCCCATCAATGCAAGAACAAATATGACTCATTTGATTATTACTATTACTATTATTATTTAAATAATAATAATAATAACCAGTCTTGGTTACAATTTTTTTAATACATCACACCGAGACTAGGTTTGAATTCCAACTCGGGCGACAACATTTTTTTATTTTAAATAAACAAAATAAACTGATTTCTAATATCCCAATTTTTAATTTAATTTTTCAGAACAAATTCTCCTTGGTATGCGTGAAAATGGCTTGATTTTAATGGCCTCAAACTTTGGGATTTCCTTTGACTGCATGAAATCTTGTTGTTTCTTCCTTCCTGGGTGTTGAAACTAGTTTGTTCTCTTTGCTAGACTAGTCCCATTCAATGCATGGAAAACTTGCATGTGCATGCCTTGACATTGGATTTCTTGGTTTCTATTTTGGCCTGCGTGGATTCTTTCTTTGCCTGGAATGTTGAAATTCTTGTCTTCTTGTTAAAAATTTGTTTTATCCAATATGTGAGACCTTTGTTTTTAACTGTTATTCCTCAAAATTTCAGCTGTCCCAATGCGTTGAAGGAGAAAAACATTTTTTCTTCCTTTCCTGCGTGGATTTATGGAAAATGTGTCGATTCCTCTGTGTCTTCTTGTGACTGCTCTTGCATGCTCCCTTTTGGTAATGTGTGGAATCTTCTTGGGCATTTGAATTAATACCTCATGGTGCATGTATTTTCTAGCTTTTGGTCTACCCTCTCCTCTCCCACGTGGCCTTTTAGCTTTTGCATTGGAAAACTCCTGTTTTTGTTTTATGTGTGGGCTATTTGTTCTTGCTGTCTCCTTTGTTGGTGAATGCGTGACATTTGGTATAGAAAAAATTATGCGTGGATTGGTTTCTCTAACTGCGTGGCCTTTGTTTCCTTCTCCCTTGCATGTGTGGGCTATGCCTAGACCATTGTGGATTGTTCTTTTTGCCAATAAGTGGGCAATTTCATTTATAGCTTGTGTGATATTTTTATTTTTGGACTGTCTTATGTTGCGTGGAGATTTTTTTAGACTGTCCTCCTTAAACAAATGCGTGGGCTTCTAAAACCAATCAATTTTCCCCCTTGCGTGAGAAAATTTTTTTTGTTTACCTTTTTATCCTTTGGCATTGAAAATTATGTCTTGTATTTTATGGTGTGAAATATCGTTTAGCTGCTCCTTCTCCCTTTCCTCATGCGTGGGCATGTCATGTCTCTCTGTTGTTTTTTTCTTAGTTTAACAGCTTTGGCTTCTTTGTAACTATGTTCTTTAAACTTTATTCCTTGCTCCTTATGCATGTGCTGAAATGGTGGTCTTGTCTTCTTAGGCTACATGAAAACTCTTCTTGACTGATGTATTACTTCCTATGCATGGATCTTCTTCCAATTTCATGGACTATTCTGTTGTTTTCTTGAAAAATGCATGGAAAGTGTTGTTATTTCTTGTGGACTATATTTCCCTCTTCCTCTTTTACAATGGCCTTCAGTGTACTACTTGAGGGATGTGATAAAATATTACTCTGTTCCTTCAGAAGAAATAAGAAGAAATTTGGAAAGCTTCGCACGACTCTTTCTAATGAGTTTGACGAAGGAATTTATAGGATTAATTCAACTTCCCTCCTTCCCGGGTAGTGGAATTAATTGCCAAGGGGAAGTGGGGAAATAAACAACCAAGAAATCCCCATTTTATTTCCCCATGTGGGAAATCAAAAGATTTTTCGCTTGTTTTCCAATTCATTAATTTGGCAATCGGGGGAAGAAATCCCGCAAGCGGGGATTTAAAACAAATTTGCTAGGAAAGGGGAAATTTAGGCCTGGGAAGCCAATTTGGCATCCCCGGCAATGGGAAGTGAAAGCTTATTTTTCCCCCGGCAAAAAAAATTATTGAATGAAATTTTAATTAATATTTATTTAATTACAAACCCCAAAGTTATTAAAAATTAATTTTATCAAACAAAGAGTAATTAATTAATATTTAATGTAGTTTTATGACTTGGCGGGAGGACTTCTCACCCGAAATGGACGAAATGAAGACCAGAATGATCAAAAAAATGAGACAGTCAAAATGAGAGTGATAAATCATGCAAAGTAACACTTCAAAAAATTTCAAAATTTCCATTTTTTTAATCAATTTTGCGCAGTCAAAATTAGCTGATAACAAAATGATAGGAGAAACGTGCCCCCTCGAGTGTATGGAAGTTTATGTATTGAGGTTCATTTTGTTTACCCCCTCAACATTCAAGAATGAACTGTAAATGAGAGTGAATCATTGGGAAATAGTAGAGTAATATAGGTTGTGTTTAGCATGCTGTGATGATTATGTATATGTAGTGGTGATGAAATGTGACATGTGGAGAGATGTGTGTGAACCATATAACCGAAGTGTTTATCACGAATTTGTTGAATAGAGGACTGGTGATTTAACCATAAGTGTATATCACGATAGAATGAGTGTATGGTGGTGAGATGAATCGAAAGATGTGTGTGGACCCTATAGCCTAAGCGTATATCACAACTTGTTTCATAGAAGAGTGATGATGTATCCCTAAGCGTATATCACTATAAGATGAATGGATGGGAATGCATCCTATAGAAAGGTGTGTGTGGACCCTATATTGTAAGCATATACCATGACACGTGGGAGGTTTGAGTGATGATTTAACCCTAAGTGAATATCACTACCTAATAGAATAAAAGGTGATGATTTAGCCTATATCATATGTCACTATGAGATGGGTGATGAAGTTAGATGGATCGTATATGAGTATATGGTGGATAACAGAATATTGTGATTTAGCACTAAGCGTAGACCATTATGTGATGAATAAGAATGAGGTGGTGATTTAGCCTAAATTGTATACCACTAAGTGATGAGTATGATAAATGATGATGTAATAGAATAACTTAGAATAGGATAATAGAATATGTAGTAAGAGGATAATGAGAAATTGATTCAAAGAGTGGCGATTTAACCTAAGGTGTATACCACTACATGATGTGATAATGATTGTGGGTGAAGATATAACCTAGAGTATTGGTCACTATTATGATGAATGTGATATGATGAAATGTGGCATGTAGGTAAGGTCCATTTAATTGGTAAACCCTCGGCAGTTGAGTATGAACCGAGGAACTAGAGTTCTTCATAGGGTGGTGATTTTAGCGCATAGAAGACAACATAGTTTAATCGACCAAGGGATGGACATTTGATGTGATTGTGCAGTGTGGACAATGTAATGTAGGGTGTGTAATGGGCATGGAATGTGTAATGTGTGAAATGTAACAAGTGTGTAGATAGAAATAGAATTTGTAAGGATGACATGTAAAATTAGACTCATGTATAATGTAAAATTAGACTCATGTAGAATGAAATCTAGCACAAATAGAGAATGTAAGAAATGGATGTAAAACTATATGTAGATGAAATGATGGCTAGTGTAGTGTGTACAAGATAGATGATGTATAAAGGACTAATATGTGCATGAGAGGGATTTAGTATAATGTAGGATGTAGAAAAATTCTAGAATGGGGGGTGAAGGATGTGTGGTGTATGTGATATAATGTAAATGTTTACAACCTATAGTGTTGTGTGTGGGGTTTAGTGTAATGGTAATCCCTCAATAGTTGAGTGTGAACCGAAGCACAAGAGTGCATCATCAGGTAATGATGGTTCTAGGATGTGTGATAAATATGCCTATATGTGAATAAATGAATGAGTGATAATGCAAAGATTAGAGATGTAGCTAAGGTAAAATGATGAAGTGGGGATTGTGTAATGGTTATGCCCCACAGTGTAGATGGGATGAAGGTCTAATCAAGAGACACTAAGTGGATCAAGATATGGATAGCTTGCCTTAATAAAAAGGATGAGATGTGAAAGAGAAGTATGACCAACACATGTTTCTTTATCATAGTAGAGGTCATCTGGGTTCCAATCATCAACGTATGTAGGATCTATAACGGATGTTGGAATTACAAGTTTAATTCAAGGAAGTGGTAATCCTAGTTAAATTGGGATTGAATGCAAGGAAGTGGTAATCCTAGTTAATATAATTAGGAGGACTAAAAACTTGTATAAATGTAGTAAATAACAGTAAAGTAGATGTAAATAATTATGTTGTACTATCGCGAGTTTCACATTGGGTTCACCAAAATGAATAACTAAAATTAAGGTTGAATGCAAGGAAGTGGTAATCCTAGTTAATCTAATTAAGTGAACTAAAATGTTGTATAAATGCAATAAATAATAGTAAAGTAGATGTAAATAATTATTCTAAATAAAATAAAACCCTAAATGTGCAAGAGAAGGAATATAAAATAGCTTAGCTGATTGGCAGTGACTATCGCAGGTTGTAGCAAACTTGAGAATAAAATCTGGAAGTGCAGATGAACACTCATGGACCATGTGAAGGACATATATGAAGGTTATAAAATGACTGGGGTTCCTGGGAGTGTACTGGGGCACCTTGGGGAACCTTGGTCTACAATATAGGTGCTATGAACATTGTGAATGCTCAAAACTTGCAACTGGTAGTGTTAAGCTAGATCTGTCAGATGAGATGGAAAATAACTTGTAATGCAAAGAGAAGTATTAAACCATAGAAATATAAAATATGCAAATGAATGGATAGGAATGCATCCTATAAAAAGGTGTACATGGACCCTATAACGTAAGCGTATACCATGACGTGTGGGAGGTATGAGCGATGATTTATCCGTAAGCATATATCACTACCTAATGGAAGAAGAAGGTGACGATTTAGCCTATAGGGTATGTTACTACGAGATGGGTGATGTAGTCTGATGGAGTGTATATGAGTATATGTTGGATAACGGAAGGTGGTGGTTTAACACTAAGCATGGACCACTACGTGATGAATAAGAATGAGGTGGTGATTTAGCCTAAAGTGTATACTACTAAGTGATGAGTAGGATAAATGATGATGTAATAGAATGACTTAGATTAGGACAATAGAATATGTGATGATAGGATGTAAGAGGATAATGAGAATTTGATGAAGAGAGTGGTAATTTAACCTAAGGTGTATACCATTACATGATGATAGAAGAAAATAGTATATATGGCTAAGTGGATGATAGAATAACTAGAAATGATGAAGGGAGTGGTGATTTAACCTAAGGTGTATACCACTACATGATAATAAAAGGGATGATAATGTAATAGAATAACCTAGAATTGATAAAAGGAAAATGTAATATAATAATATAATGTGATAGGATAAGGTAGAATGGATAAAGGGAGTGGTGATTTAACCTAAGGTGTATACCACAATGGTATGTGATGATGAGTATGGGTGACGATGTATCCTAGAACATTTTTCACTAGTTTGATGATGACATGTCACATGAAGGTAAGGTCCATTTGATTTTTGAACCCTTGGTAGTCAAGTATGAATTGAGGGACTAGAGTGTGTCATAGGGTGGTGAGTGCAGTGTGTAGAAGACAACGTAGTTTAATCAATCGAGGGATGGACATGTGATGTAAATGCGTAGTGTGGAAAATGTAATGTAGGACATGTAATGGGTATGGAATGTGTAATGTGTGAAATGTAACAAGTTTGTAGATACAAATAAAATTTATAAGGATGACATGTAAAACTAGACTCATGTATAATGAAATCTAGCACAAATAGAGAATTTAAGAAAGGGATGTCAAACTAGACATAGATGAAATGACGGCTAGTGTAGTGTGTAGGAGATAGATGATGTATAAAGGACTAATATATGTATGAAAGCAATGTAGTATAATGTAGGATGTAGACAAAGTGTAGAATGGAGGATGTAGGATGTGTGGTGTATATGATAGAATGCAAATGTGTAGAACCTATAGTTTCATGGGTGGGGTTCAGTGTAATGGTAATCCCTCAACAGTCGAGTGTGAATTGAAGCACAAGAGTGTGTCATTGGGTAATGACGATGCTAAAAAATGTGATGAAATTTCTTGTATGAAAATGCAAAGATGAAAGATGTGCCTATGCTAAGCTGATAAGGGTGGGGGGAATTGTGTTAGCGCTATGCCCCCTAAGTATGTACGTGATGAAGGTCAAATCAAAAGACACTAAGTGGATCAATATATGGAGTATTTTCCATAGCAAAAGTGATGGGATGTGAAGGATAAGTATGACCATCACATTTTTCTTCATCATAGTAAATGTCATCAGATTCCCAATTGTCAACATATGTAGAGTCTATAACAGAGCTTGGAATAATTATCTTAAATTTAGGAGGTGGTTACTGAGTATGGCTCGATGTTGTTGTAGATACATTTGATGGAGGAATGAGAGTGTCTTTAAGAGGAGGTTTCTTAACTTTATTGGGTAATACAATAGACAACTTAGTAATAGGATGCGATGTGGAGCAAAACTTAAGAAGTGACAAGTTGTTTTGATTTGATTATGTTGTAGAGGATGGAAGAGGAGGAGATGGTGAACTAATTGGGAGAGTCTACTGCTTAGGCTCTTAACTAACCGAAGGTGTATGAGAAGTGGTTGGGTGATGTTTCTTAGAGGTAGAGGGAACAAATTTTTGAGCCCATGTAGGCGTAGTATTTGTAGGTGGGCACTTAATAGGATGTTTTCTAGTGAACAAAATAAATCCTTGATGCTCAAGATATTTGATTTTACATTGTAAAACATAACAATTGTGTTCATTATGCTCATTAATTCGATGATAATGGAAATATGGACAGTCTAAGTGTTTTCCTTTCCGATAAGGATGATAAAAATGAGTAGGTGGTAGAAGAATCAATCAACAACTAAGACATTGGGCTAGAATGTCACGTGGCTTTGCATTGTGATCAAGCATGAGAGGTTCTAGAAATGGCATGACTTGAGGTTCAACTACTTGACATGTAGGGGACATAGATTGAATAGGAGATGTCGAAGAAGAACAAACATGTGATTGAGAAGCATCCTTAAGATGTTTAATTTCAGATCTAAGGGATGTGATGGTGGATTTCATGGATTAAATAGAGGATGTATACAATAGAGAAGCATCTTTGAGCTGTTGGAATTCACATCTAAGAGATGTGATTTTTGATTCCATATATTACATAGAGGATGTATATGAGTGAGAACCATCCTTAGACTATTGACCTTCAAATCTAAGAGATTTGATTGTGGATTCCATGATAGTAAATTTTTCATGCAAGGTCTGGATCAAATCTAAGATGGGTTGGTTAGATGGAGGGTCATCAAGATCAGGGTCGACAAAGAAATAATGAACCATAAAACTTAATTCGTCTGGTGGCGTATTGTCATCAAAATACTTGGTGTCTAGGGAGTTTTGGAAAATAGCCTAACAAGTGGGATATCGCTTAAGTAAATTAGGATCCTAAGCGTGAAAGACGTCAAGTTCACCAAAATGATTAAATAAAATTGGGATGGAATGCAAAGAAGTGGTAATCCTAGTTAATCTAATTAGGAGGACTAAAATAATGTAATAAAATAATATGAAATAAATGCAAGTAAACTATTCTAAGTGAAATAAAACCCTAAATGTGCAAGAGAAGGGAGAGAAATAGCTTAGCTGATTGGTAGTGATAGTTTCAGGTTTGAGAATAAGATCTAAAATTGCAGGTGAACACTCAGGGACCCTATGAAGGAAAAATCTAAAGGATTTGAAGTGACCGGGGCATATGGGATTGTACTGGGGCACCCTGGTCTACAATCTGAGTGCTCTAAACACTGTAAATGCTCAAAACTTGCAACTGGTATGATCACAAGTTAGTTCTGAACCTTCCTTGTTTTTCACATTGGATCTATCAGATGAGCTTGGAAATGACTTGTAATACAAAGAGAAGTATCAAACCCTATAAAAATAAAATATGCAAATGAATGGGTTGGACTGACCTCAGCTACCAAGCTAGTGGACTTATCACTAAGCACTGCGCTACATTTCGGACCCAGATGAAGTTCTGGTGAGGGTGTGCATATCATTCCCTAGGTGCTCTCATGTCAGTCATACTTTGTGAAGTAGTGAGCAATAGTAATTATAGAAAATGTAAATAGCATGTGTGTATGGAATATAATAGTATCCCCCCTATGAAGTGTGCATGATACAAATCTCCTAGCCTTTATGCATGGCACTCTGTGAATGCAAATGATGCAATGGGTGGAACCCTAGATGGAGTGATAGTAGTGTGTAACGGTATGATCTAGGACCCTCATTATAGTCTTATAAATATATATTTATAGGGATCTCAAGCTTAATTTTGTAATTAATCCTGACAAGGTTGACTGAGAAGAAGATAAATATGAAAAACAACTAAAAATGACCCAAAAAGGAGTGAAAGGGGATTTTGCATAAATCAGGGCACCCAGGGTGGGACTGAGAAGCCCCAGTATAGGATGGGGCACCCTGATTTAGGGCTAAAATGACTAGGTAGTTGTGAAATGAGTGGATAAGTGTTGGAAAATACATGGGAACTATGAAATAAAATTTAAAATAAAGATGGCCAAAAGGTGGGATTAATTAGTACTTTGCACACTTGAGAACCTTGTAAATAGTAGTATAAGACCGGGCCAAATTAGTGTAAAGTGATGAGGCCAGAATATGTCTGATTAATGTATAATATATGATCTCATCTTACTCTCCTTTTTATTAAGTTTGATTGCATTGTGTGACTTTTAGTTGATATGATATGAGTTAGGATGTAATTGTCCGTTTTTTGATTGATTGTGATTCTAATGTTAAAAGCTCTATAATTCTTGACGAAGTGTGTGTTTGAAATTCAATTTTGTAATAAATGCAGGTCTAATCAGTCAAGGAAATGAATTAGGTAGTGTTCAATATGTTTTTGGAAGTATTTGTTCCTACACATCTTAGTTATGGAAACTTCCAAGGTAGTTCCATAACTCCATCACACAGTCATCATTTAGTTCTAGAACTTTCGGACTTAGTTCCATAACTCTCAGTATTTAGTTCCAGAAATTTTCAAACTTAGTTCTAGAACTCCTAGGGTATAGCTCCAGAACTCTCACAATGTTGAACCTTAATGATTTCCTATGGTTCTGGAACTTCTCTGAAGTTCCGGAATAGATGGGAGTTATCTATTCGAACCACATCCAGAGATTTTGCATCTACGACCCTTTCAATCAGGAAAGGACAAGAAGATTTCTGAACACAGATCTAGGGAGAGTTATCTTACAGCTATCTGATTAACCATAATCCGACTCAGCATCTATTCTGGGCATGGTTTGATTTCATCAGAATCGTTTTGAGACAGTTGTGATTGTAGAATGTATATAAAAGAAGACCTGCAGTAGATAGATGAGATATATATAATACGATATGAGATAGATATAGAACAGAGAAGAGAAATATAGACTAAGTACTTAGATCCAATACATTTTGTAATACCAAATGTTTTATCAATAAAATAGCCATTCCTATTTGAGATAATTTTGAGTTGTTAAATCCTGATTCGAGGAGGAGCAAGGGCACCACTCCCCCAAGGACCAGGATATTCGTTTATTTGGTATATATATATTTTTTTAGTAAATAGCTTAGATTTATTAATTCTGTATTGCTTTAATTATTTCAATTAAATTCTATTGTATACTTGTTCCTATATGATGTTTAGATAGATTCTTATATTTCTTGGAATTATTTTCAAGCATTCTAAATTAAGTGTGTTTAATTCTAGAAGCAAGTGTGTTTCCATTCTACATAGTGTGTTTCCTTTCAGTAAGGATTTTAGTGTTTTTACTTTCAACAATTTTTCATAGTATGATTTAAATAAGGTTTTACCAAGAAGTCCTTAAGACATTGAAGAGATCCCCCAGAAAATACAAAAATAACTACAGTCAACTACTAGATAGATAAAATTAATCTTGTTGCATATAACTTTCGACACACCCATGGTTTGATATGACATCAACAATAAGTTGATTAAATGAAGGGAATAATGACACCCATCATTTTTGGTGCCATTGCCAGGGACACTAGTTGGAACTTTCTAATTAAGTGTTAGCAAGATCAACAAAACATACATCTAGTAGTTGAAGGATACTGTAGAAATTACTTTGATCTAATACAAAGAATCCATGAAATAGCTACATCAGACAATAATTGAAATTAACAACTCTATATTGCATATTTTTATTGATTCACTATTTCAGATACACTCCATTAGTATAGGAGATGTATAATAACAATCCTCAACAACAACCTTTGTCTTCATATACAACCATACACCCATATGGTTTCAACCTCTCACCAATATAATAATAAAACAACAGTAATTGTTTTATTATTCTAACTTACTAACTTACCACATAGTAACCACATTTTACATTTACATAGTAAATGTACTTTCACTAATTTACCATAATAATAATTAGCACATGTAATTATTATTCACCCATAAATACAAATGGAGCACTAAGATATATTTCCTAACATGATCTTCCCTGCTATATCACAAAATATATGAATAGACCAAGAGACTCATAGGGTAGATTCCTCCCAAAAACATCTTCACAAGAATTTATAACATCCTCTAGTCAAAGTAAGGAAATTGATCAAGAATTGGAGGCACCATCATCCCCTGTCAAATAAGAAACATGAATTGCCATTTTTGGAATTCTTAGATCGGTCACCTGAAGGAAGTGGAAACTTTTAGGAGAAGGCTTATTACTCAAGATCCATTTAGGGACAAGTTTCGATTCTCAATTAAGTAGTCAACCTCCTACTCCTGATTTTTCACCTTCCCTAAGGAATACCACTTACCACATTGATTGGGAGGAAAAATTCAGAAAATATTTTTAAAATGGCATGAGAAGCTGAGGGAGTACCTGATAGGACCTTTACTTATCCAATCCAATTGGGATATGATGATACATCAATGAAAAATATCTCACCTACACATTTACCCACATTTAGAGGGATGTTATCTAAAGATCCTGACCAATTTCTGTTCGAGTTCAAGGTACTATGTCAGAACTATGATTATAAGACAGATAATCAAAAACTCAAGTTGTTTCCATCCACTTTGAAGGATGCAACAATGAGGTGGTTCATGGGATTACCATCCAACTCTATTAGCACTTGGGCACAAATGGAGACTGCCTTCCTAAATAAATACCGGACATTATTTTAGAGGGAGAAATAGGAAGGAAGAATTCTTTAAAATCAAGAAGGAGGAAGATGAAAACATATAAGACTATTTAGACATATTCCTCTTTGTTAGCAAAAGATGTGGATTTGTGCTTTTAGAAGAGTTAAGTAAAACCATTTTTCTTAAAGGTTTGGATGACAAATCTAGAGAAGCCCTTAACTTGATAGGAGGTGGAGACATTGATCAGATAAGAATGAATGGAATTAAAGAGATTTGTAGAAGTCTATTCCAGAATGAGAGGTTGAACCTAGAAAAGGAAAATCAGTGAAAAGTCTGAATCTAGATATGAACAAACTAATGGATGAGTTAGCAAACTTTAACACAAGACATTTTAGTGAAATTAACCTCTACTATGGATGGATTACAAGCTAAAGCAAATTCCAAAACTGAACCATTGGCTATGTATTCTCCTAGATGTAGGAAGAAGCATGCATTAAGAGACTGTCCTTTGGATAAAACAGAAATGTGTTTTATCTTTGAATCTAAAGAACATGATACTGATGTTTGTTCTTTACTTCATATTAGTAAGAATCAACTTAAGTAAACCAGTGCCTCATCTACAATAGAAGAATTGATTTTTTTTCAGATATAACCTAACCAAGGGAAGTTTATGCCAAGATCAACTCCTAATCGCTGGATGATGCCATGGGATGCTCAGTCAGTACCACAAAATTGGGGACAACCACCTTGGGTACCTCAACCAACTTGGAACCCTCAAGATTGGGCAAATAAAGCTTGGTATGCTCAGGGATATCAACAACCATGGGCTAGTAAAGGAAATCCTTATGCTTGGTCACAACCTAGATGGAACCCTAATAATTATTCTCAAGGAAGAACATATCCAAATCAGAATCAATAAGCCATCATGGGATCCCTACACAAAATTCACAAAACTGAGAATGTAGTCCAAATGCAAATGCCAGCACAACCAGTAGCAAATCCAAGAAACAAACAAACAATTCTTGTTTATGGAACAGAACCAGAAAAATTAGTTGATTTACATGCTATAGATTGTAAGGATATTCAAACTAGATATGGGAAAATCATTAACA
The DNA here is from genome assembly GCA_019776745.2 of Taxus chinensis. Taxonomy (NCBI): domain Eukaryota; kingdom Viridiplantae; phylum Streptophyta; class Pinopsida; order Cupressales; family Taxaceae; genus Taxus; species Taxus chinensis. The sequence continues at coordinate 56,109,127 of CM034154.1, read as the reverse complement.
ATCCACCCCTTATAATCACTAAAATGACAGAAGAAAATGAAATTCCTAGTATTTTTGTTCCAAAAGAGGATATAGAAAGAAAATAAAAGGATCCAGATAGCAACACTACTGAGACTCCATTTCCAGAAAGATTTTAAAAAGCTATAGAAATCAAGGAGTCTGAATTGGTACAGGAATTAAGGAAATTGAATATTGAAATACCACTGTTACAAGCAATTAAGGACATTCCAAAATTGAACAAATTAATCAAAATATTATGTCTGAAAAAGCTTGGAAGGAAGAAACAGTACCCCAAGACTATCAAAGTAGATGGGAAACTTGTTGATTTATTAGCAGGAAAAATTTTACTTCCCAAATATGGAGATCTTGGAAGTCATGTTATTTCTGTCTCTATAGTAAATAAGGATGTACATAATGTTTTGGTAGATTTGGGAGAGACTATCAATGTAATGACAATAGATACTCTGAAAACATTACCATTAACGGGTATACAACCTACTAATACCATATTGCAGATGACAAACCAGTCTATAGAAAAACCAGAAGGAATTATTGAACACGTGGCGATTATGGTGGAGTCGTGGGAATATCCAGTTGACTTCCTTATACTGCAACCAAAAGGTAAAACATTGGGTTATCCCATTATTTTAAGTAGACCATGGTCAACTACAGTTGTTTCTTTAATTGATTGCAGGTCAGGTGATATGATAATCTCGAATGGTAAGAACTCTAAACAAATTTCCTTATATCCTATTGCACGACCTTTTACTGACAATCATGATCAATTGTGGGTTGATTCTCCTAAAAATAATAAGTAAATTTTTTCTTATTTGGCTATCATCACATTGCAGGATCATGTAAGAGAAGTAGAAGAGATGATTAATCCACCATTGCAGGAGAACCAATTGTCCTCAAAGCAATCATAAATTGTTCGAACATGCGGCTGAACCACCACATTTAGTTCCAACCAAGACAACAACAGTTCTCTTTGATTGAAAATAATTTCACTCCAGAGGAATGAGATTTCTCATGGGGAGAGGATGAATCAGTAGTTTTATTTTCAATTACATTAGGAAATGGTGAAGAATTTCTTGAAAGTAGCAGTGACGAAGAATTGGGCCTGCAAAGAGATAAGTATCATAATTCTCATTACTGTCCTTTTTCCAGTATTTTTTCTCAAGGAAATTTTTGAGATGTTGCTACATACCATATGATATTACCACATGCATGTCAATTAAATAATTTAATGAAACCCTTCCCACAAATTATTTCATCACATATTGGAACCAAACATGTTGAAATTCAACCAGGTAAAGCTTTATACATTAATAGCTGGTTGAAGGATGATGAAGAAGCCAAATTGTTTGATGTTCTAAAAAATCATACTAAATATTTTTCTTGGGATTACAAAGACATGAAGGGAATTCACCCAAGTATCTACACTCATCACATCTATATTGAAAACATTAAACCACTTAGGTAACCTCAAAGAAGTATTAACCCAGCTTTAAGGGATATAATCAAATAAGAAATTAAAAAACTATTACAAGTAGGTTTCATCTACCCTATCTCAAATAGACAGTGGGTATCTCCTCTTGTAATCATTCCCAAAAAGAATAAAAAATGGATAATATGTGTTGACTATAGGGAACTGAACAAAGCCACGATGAGAGATTATTTTCCCTTACCATTCATAGATCAAGTCCTAGATAACCTTTCAGGTAAACAGTACTTTTCTTTCTTGGATGGCTTTAATGGGTAAAATCATATCAAAGTTGTTGCTGAATACCAGGACAAAACTATATTTACATGTCCATGGGGAACATTTACCTATAAAGTGTTACCATTTGGTTTATCCAATGCTCCTAGAACTTTCCAGAGAGTTTTACTTGCAATATTTTCATATCTAACAAATGATTATGTTAAGGTATATATGGATGACTTCACTATACACAGAGATACATTTGAATATTCTTTGAGAAATTTAGATAGAGTGTTAACAAGATGTGAACAACACAACATGTCTCTTAGTGATGAAAAGTGTTTGATGATGGTGGATGAGGGGATTGTCTTAGGACACCATATTTCAAAAAAAGGAATTCAGGTGGATCAAAACAAAATTAGGATCATTTTATATTTACCTATTTCTCAGACCCCCACAGATATCAAATCATTTCTAGGACATGCTGGGTACTATAGGTGCTTTATAAAATATTTCAGTAAAATTGATGCCCCCATGTTTAATTTGCTAACCAAGGATTGTGAATTTCTTTGGGATGAAAAGTGTCATCATGCTTTTGAAGAAATTAAAGAGAAATTAATCAGTACCCCAATATTGAGAGGACCTGATTGGGAAAATTCATTTCATATCCAAACACATGCCTCAAATTATTCCATTAGTGTAGTATTGGGATAGAAAGATGAGGAAGGAAAGATGTATGCCATTTATTATCTTAGCAAAAATCTTACTCCCACTGAAAATAATTACACCACCACTGAAAAGGAATTTCTTGTTGTGATTTATGCAATCAATGAATTCAAACATTACATTACATGGTACATGATATTTGTACACACATATCATTCAGTAATTAAGTATTTAATGAACAAACTAGTGGTTGGAGGAAGAATAATTAGATGGTTATTGCTTTTGCAAGAATTTGATATTACCATTATGGACAATCTAGGTAAATCTAATGTGGTAGCTGATTTTTTTTCAAGAATAACTACCACAGGGGAGCAAAATCCAGTCAAGGATAACTTTACAGATGAACAATTGTTTGCAATCTCAGCAAGTACACCATGGTTTGCTAATATGTCAAATTATCTTGCAATAGGGAAGTTTCCTCCTTTCACTAAGAAACAAATAAAGAAGTTAATAAAAACTAGTGCATAATTCAAATGGTTAAATGGAATGCTATTTAAATGTGGTCATAATTTTGTCTTACACAGGTGTGTAAGAGAGGATGAAATCTTTGACATCATCAGAGCATGTCATGATGAACCAAGTGAATGACACTATTTAGTGAAAAGAAAATCTCATAAGATACTTGGCACTGGTTATTATTGGCAATCTTTGTACAAGGATGTGAAGAGATATATCAAGAGGTGTGATCCTTATCAAAGGATGGGACAGCCAACTTTCACCTATGAAATGCCTCTTCAATGTCAAGTTGTGGTTGAACCATTTGAGAGATGGGGATTGAATTTTATTTGTCCCTTTAATCCTCCTTCATAAGGGAATGAATATATCCTTATGTGTACTGACTATGTGACAAAATGGGTAGAAGTGCAGGCATTGACAAATGCCACTAAGGAAGCAGTTACTGATTTCCTTTGGAACAGAATTATGATAAATTTTGGAGCACCAAGGAGCATAGTTTCATATCAGGGACCATAATTCATGTCTAATATGATCCAAGATTTCACAAGGTATTACCAAATCAATCATAAGAAGTCATCTCCTTACCACCCATAGTCAAATGGACAAGCTGAAGTAACAAATAGAGAATTAGAGAACATCCTTACCAAAACAGTTGAAGCTAGGAGAAAATATTGGGTAAAGAGACTACCTAAAGTTTTCTGAGCTTAGAATACAACTTGGAAAACTAAAATAGGGTTTTCACCATATGAATTAGTCTATGGGAAAAATCCCTTATTGCCTATAGAGTTTGAACTTCAGACATTGAGGACAGTAGTGAAGGTGGGAATTGAGGTGAAGGTGGGAATTGAGTTGAATGCAGCTCAAAAATAAAGAATTCTTCAACTCAATGAGTTGGATGAATTAAGGATGGAAGCACTTTAGTAGAAAAAGATAATTCAAGAGCAAAGGAATCAATGGCATGACACACATATTGAGAAAAGGAAATTAAAAGTAGGAGACTAGTCATTGTTGTTCGATTCTAAGTACCAACAATTCAAGAGAAAATTGAGAACCAGATGGTTGGGACCCTATCAGATTGAGAAAATATTTGACAATGGTTCTATTCATTTACTTCCCATTGATGGCAGCAACAGAACACTCTTGGTCAATGGACATAGGCTGAAACTCTATAGGAAGCCTCCCACTAAGGATGAATTCTTGAGGAAGATTGAAGAAGATAAAGAATTTGATCATATGGAAGAACTCAGTTCTTCCAAAATGATCAAATAACCAAATGATAGATCCAAAATAAAGGGAAGAATATGAAAACCAGAGAATGGCATTTTCTTCCCCCCCCTTAAAAATCAAAAATTAAAAATTAAAAAATTAAAAAAAAATCTCTCAAAGGTTAATTGAAAACTAGCAAATGGTGGTTGATCTATTTTTGTCTAGTTCACATAAGGGAATTCTTTTGAATTCTAATTGTCTTATCTAATCATTTTTTGTTCCACTTGTAGGAATGATGAGTCATCATAGCAAAAGGGATACATCATCAAGGATGGTAATTATATCTTTTAACTTATTTAGGGTTGATTAAATGTTTGCATGTGTGATTTGACTTAATTTAAAAGTAGGTATGATGAGTCATATATTTATACATTATGATTACAAGTGTGTAATCATGAAGTTGATTTGGATGGAATAAGTGGTGGCATGGTTATCATTAATAATCATTATTTCAAACTCAAGTGAAATAAGTTGTAGAGATATTTTTAGGAAGGAACAATGAAGTAAGTTTGTGTCCGTAGCAAAGAACAGAGAATTTAGTAGCTAAGAACAAAGGATTTGCAGCTAAGAACAGAGGTTCTACATCTAAAGTCATTAGTTCCATAGCTAAGCAAGAGGGCCTCCAACCAATTTTCATAAAATCAAAAGAGACAATACTCGAGCTGAAATGGGGATTAAAAAGAAATCAGAACCAGAGTATGATTCCCAGTTGCTCACAAACAAAGAAGTGGCGTCCATCTTTGAGCATGCAGGATGGATAAAGTTCCTGAAGAAATTTTCAAGGCATAATGATGAATTGGTAAGAGAATTCATCATAAACCTAGAGCAATCTAGGACAAAGGTGAAAAATATCTTTATTCCTTTTTCTGTGAATATTGTAAGTAACGTGTCTGGAGTGCCAATTGTGCATGTCCCATAACCTGCCAAAGGGAATTTGAAAGAACTAGTTGAAGTCTTACTGCAAGAAGGAGAAACTGAACCCCAGTACATCTACAATACAAATAAAATCATAAAAGGGGTCAAAAGGGCCAGTTTTCCCAAACCCTTTGATAGGGTAGCATTTTGGATAGTAAAGTATTTAACCTGTGATGGTCAATTTGGGTCTGTGGGAAAATAAGTCCTAAAATGCTCATATATCTGAAGTATGGAGCCACAAAACTTGAGTACATAATAAACCTTCCAAGGTTTCTTTTTTATTCTCTCTAGACCATGGCTCAGAGGTATTCCTCGGGTGTTGGGAAAATCAGGCATCAAGACCTAATTTATTTAATATGCCAACACCATTTTCTGTCAAAGAAGAATGGAGAAGAAATTTGGAACAAATTTCTTGGCAAGTTCAAGAAAAACCCTAATATTATCAGGAAAATTCCAACCCCATTATCTCCTTCAACTAATCTGGAAATTGATGCCCCTATAAAAGAACAGAGGGAAATGGAAATAAAAAATATACCAAAAAGAAGAAGGTCGGTGAGAAAGATTAAAAAAGTAGAGCCTTTTGCACCTGTGAAGGAAATTCCTTCTTTTGCAGTAGCTTTAGGGGATCCAATATTTGTCTCTGAAGGTGATAGCTCACCCATGCAGGAGCAAGGAAGAATAGTAAGAAGAAGCTCTAGAAGGAAATCCACCACTGGGCATGTTGAAATTCCCCAGAGAAGAAAAATTCATAAGAGGTCTAAGGAAACCCTAGAGGGAAGGAATGAGCAAGAAAGGATGGAAAAGGAATCTACTGAAATTTTGGGCAGCATGGTCATGACTCCTCCTGAGTCAAGTCAAGTTGAAATGGACAAAGGAGAAGAAATATTTGAAGAGTGGGATTTTCAGGAATTTGTTGAACCTTCAGTATTGCCACATGAAGAAGAAGAGTTGGCATCCTGGAGAAGAAAAGGAAAATTGCCTTTAATAGAGGAAGAATGCCCAACTCCTCAAGTAATTTCAGAGGAAGAAGAAACACATCAAGTTAAACATGCTATATTCTTGTCTAGAGTAGAGCTCATTATCAAAGAAAAAGATGAGGAATTGGATTTCCTCAAACTTAAATTGGAACAAAGGGGAATGCTCATTGGAGAGCTAACAACTCAGCTTGTAGCCAGGATTGAGGAATTATCAGCAACCAAGAAACAACTGATAAAAAAAGAGGAAGAATTTCAAACTTCAAGAAAATAGATTGTTATGTCCACAATCTCTGCATAGACTGAGTTAACCTATTTATCACTCAAACAACTATGGAATGAAACTTTTAGGGAACTTAGAGAAGCCAAAACATCAAATGAAGAATTGAAGACCAAGATGGAAGAAGAGATGAAGGAAAGAAAAGAATGGGAAGAAACGTTTTATGAGGAAGGAAATAAATATAAATTTCTTGCAAAAATTCATATGGTTTGTATTATGAGTGAAAAATTGCTTGCCTGTAGGAGGCCCTCTCTTGCATATAGTGTGTTTTTAGAAGAGTAGTTCATTCACTGATAGCTTTAAAGGATTGCATGTGGGATTCCACATGAACTAAAAGCTGAATCTAAATTCATAGTAGCTTACTCTCTATCTAGTCCTGAGAAGAACAATCCTCTATGTTAATTTTATCTTTTTTATTTTATGCTAGAGAAAAACATAGGATTTATGATGAATTTGTATGTAGGGGAGAGCCAACTCAATGCATTTGTCTCTATTCTGCAAAACCAAATTGTATGGAAGGAAAGGGAATCTAAATTTTTATTGAAAGTTATCTCAAAAGGTCTCTGTATGAGAGCTCATTATGGTAAACCCTATGCCTTCCTCACACATTTTAGAACTCATGCCTTTGATGAGAAATTCAAGACACACTATCTTGCCATTCTGTAAAAGAGTATTGATGCCTTCACCACCTATGAGGAGGAAAAGTTTGAAGATATTTATGAAGGATGCTCAAAGAGGTGGGAACTCCTTACTGTTTCCTTGAGAAGAAGGGAAGTAATTTCCCCTACAAATCTGTTCTGGAGTTTTGAAAGGGCAAAGGAGCTATGCACAATAATTCCCCAAGTCAATGAAACCTATGGGAAAATATGGATGGGAATGTGAACAAGGCTCCCTCTACTTCTTACCCCCATATCTCCTTGGAAAAATAGAGAACCTCAAGACCTTACTGAATTTGAACAATGGGAGAGGAAAATAGAAGCAGGAGCAGGGTACAATACATCTAAGTTTAAACATTGGAAAATCTAGTTTTAGCCATTTGATCTGAGCAATCAAAAGGAATGCAGAACTTATAACCCAACTTTTGAAGAATGAATTTTGTAAAGGGATTTACAAACAAGTAAGTTTGGGGGAAATGATGAGGCCAGAATATGTCTGATTAATGTATAATATATGATCTCATCTTACTCTCCTTTTTATTAAGTTTGATTACATTGTGTGACTTTTAGTTGATTTGATATGAGTTAGGATGTAATTGTTTTTCTTTGATTGATTGTGATTCTAACGTTAAAAGCTCTAGAATTTCTGACGAAGTGTGTGTTTGAAATTCAAATTTGTAATAAAGAAAGTCTAATCAGTCAAGGAAATGAAGCAGGTAGCATTCAGTATGTTTTTGGTAGCATCTGTTCTTACACAGCTTAGTTCCAAAACTTCCAAGCTAGTTCCAGAACTCCGTCACACAGTCATCATCTAGTTCCGGTTAGTTCCAAAACTCTAGTATTTAGTTTTGGAACTCCTAGGGATAGCTCCGGAACTCTCACGGTGTTGAACCTTAATGATTTCCTATGGTTCTAGAACTTCTCTGAAGTTCTGGAACTGATGGGATTTATATATTCTAACCACATCTGGAGAATTTACATCTACAACCCTTTCATTCAGGAAAGGATGAGAATATTTTTGAACGTAGATCCAGGGAGATTTATCCTAAAGCTATCTGATCAACCACAATCTGACTCAGCATCTATTTTGGGCATGATTCGATTTCATCAGAATCGTTGAGACGACTGTGATTTTAAAATGTATATAAAAGTAGACCTGCAATAGATAGATAATATATAGAATATGATATGAGATAGATATAGAACAGAGAAGAGAAATAAATACTAAGTACTCATATCCAGTATGTTTTGTAATATTGAATGTTTTATCAATAAAATAGCTATTCCTATTTGAGAGAATTATGACTTGTTAAATCTTAATTTAAGGAGGAGCAAGGGCCCACTCCCCCAAGGACTAGGATATTCATTTATTTGGTATTTATATTTCTCTAGCAAATAGCTTAGATCTGTTGAATCTGTATTGTTTTAATTATTTCAGTTAAACTTTGTTGTATACTTGTTCCTGGAGGTCTTTAGATAGATTCTTATATTTCTTGTAATTGTCTTCAAGCATTCTAAATTGTGTGTGTTTATTTCCAACAAGTGTGTTTCAATTCTACACAGTGTGTTTCCTTTCGGCAAAGCTTTTAGTGTGTTTACTTTCAGCAAGTTTTCATAGTTTGATTTAAATAAGGTTTTACTAAGAAGTCCTTAAGACATTGAAGAGATCCCCCAGAAAATTCAAAAATAACAACAGTCAACTACTAGATCGATAAAATTACTCTTGTTACATATAGCTTTAGACACACCCCTGGTTTGATATGACATAAACAAGAAGTTGATTAAATGAAGCCTTATAGTCAAATCATATATCACGACAAGATGAATGAAGGAGTGATAATTTAGCCTAAATTGTATATCACTACTAGATGAATAGAGGGAGTGGTGATGTAGCCTAAAGCATATACCACTACAAGATGAATAAATAGCTGACCAATTTAGCCTAAATTGTATGTCACTAACCTAGTGATGTCGGATGATATAAGGTCAAATTATGAACATGTAATAATGATAATTTCCATTTGATTTGTAAACCCTCGGTAGTCAAGTATGGATCGAGGAACTAAAGTGCATTATAGGGTAGTGAAGGCAGCATGTAGAAGACAGTATAGTATGTGTGATGAGAATAGATGACCATATGATGTGTAGAAATGTGTAACATGTGATGAATAATATGTGATGTAATGTGCAATACCTATTGTGCAATGTGTGGGGTTCATGTGCAGTTGTAGCCCTCAACAGTCAAGTGTGAACTGAATCACAAGAGTGTGTCATCAGGAAATGACAACGCTAAATCATGTGATGAATATGTCGAAGCTAGGAGATTGATGTATGATAATGCAAAGATGAGAGATGTGATGATTCTGACATGGTGGGGGGTGTTGGATGCTATTCCCCCATGTGTGCGTGAATGAATGAACTATTTAATGATAGTGAAGGATGGAGGTCCTCCATCTAATGCATTTCGTGCCAAAAATGTATGACCCTGCTCTAATAGTGGTGGTATATGAGATAGAAGCTATGCTGGTGAATGAAGTCTATGTGCATGTGATGGGTGAATATATGATGAAGATCATGGAAGAGAAAAATGTGTCGGTGATGGAGATCTGCGTGATGTCGAGCATGAAGGTGGTTGACACCCATGTGGAATAAACCAATGTGGTGATCTACACCGAGATGCAGTAATGGTCCTAGGAATTGGCTGATGCCTATATGTAGGATCATTAGAGTGGTAAGGTTTTGTAGAAAATGTGTGAGTAGGCAAACTAAGATTAGATTACGCTTTGAGTAACATAAGATGTAATGTGGTAGACAATATAGGTGGTGTGCTAGCTGATGTGTGAGGAGATGATAACCATGGATAACATGGAGGTAAACCATTAATTAAAATAACCTGATTGTTATGGATAAATTTGAATCTTAAATGATTCATAGAGATAATATATTAAGACCGACGAATCCAATTGAGACCAAGAAGCATGTCGCACATGTCGACTGTGTTTCCAATGAGGAAAGGCACTAGCATAGTAAGAGGACCAATGGTAACATAAAGTTGGATGAAACAAAAGGGTTTGTTCATAAGGTATTCAATATGTGATAGTGGATAAGCAATAGCCTTAAGGAGTGGCATAGAACATGCACTAATGGGCCATGATGGGTTAACCTTAGTGTTATTGATAGGGACCAAATCAAAAGATGCCTTAATGTGTAAGTGATTAGATGTGAAATTCACATAATAATCACGGTTAGAGAAAGAGATGAGTGGTGGTGAAGCGTCAGTATGTACAACTAAGAAATCAAGAGCCTCTGATGTAGGAGGAGGCACTTCATGATATATATGGTTAGTAGAAGAGTCAAATGCTTTCTTGTCACGCTGTTGGGATTGAATATTAAATAAATTGAGTTTTCCCTTGTTATTGATTGGTGCAGAATATGTGGGTTCCAGAAATTCAAGCTTGTTATTATCAATAAGATCTTGAATAATTGTGTGGAGATTGAAACATCAATTTGTAGAATGTCCCACACATCGAAAATTTTCATTGTAATTCCTTCCTTTTGGTCATGATGGATCTAATTTGAGTGGTGGAGGGAGTATGATAAGATTTATTTCAATAAGTTGTTGTAGTATGTGATGTGGGGCCATAGGAAAATTAGTAAATGCTCTCCTAGGCGGTTGTGATTGAGCTTCTTTAGGAGTATTGACTGCATTGACAATAAATTTGACATCAACAGACTTAGTTGCATATGGTTTTAATGTTGCCTTATTTTGAAAATGAGTGGATGTGGAAGCTTGCTCATGATACTTAAGTTTGCCTATGGACAAGAGTTTAGTTTCAAAAAGCTTGAGAATGTGACATAGTTGATCGAATGAAGGAGAGTTTTCAAAGAGAACAATTTCTTGAAGTGGTGGAAAAAGAATCAGAATAAACAAATCCTTTTGTTTAGAATTTTTTAGAACATTAGACATATTAGATAAATTAATTTTGTATCTCAAAACATATTTGGCTAGGTGTTCATTGGGTCTTTGTTTTAGTTTTTATAATTGAGCATAAGAATATTGGAGCTGATATTGATAGAAAAATGAGTAAGAAAAGCATCCGCGAGATGCGTAAATGAAGTGACTGAGTGAATGGGTAGGTCGTAAAAATATCACATCACATAATCATGGAGACTATGGGGAAATATTTTAGTCAAAAGAACATGATCATCAATAAATTTGAGACAACGACATTAAATGCTCTACGATGTTCCTACGGGTCACCATGCCAATTGAAAATGGTAAGCTTAAAGGTGACAAAACTAGGAGGAAGCATATAGGTGGAGATGGACGGTGCAAATGGAGTATTCAATAAAAAGGTAGAATCTAAATATGGGGGCACATGCATGGTGGCCTACTGCAACTTGCGAATTTGATCTTGAAGATCTTGATAAAGAATAGTGAAGTCTTGAGTACCAATGGATGAAACTTATATTGTATGAGAAACTAAAGATGGTGTAAAATGATTGGTAGGAGTAGTGACAGAAATTAGAATAGTAGAAATAGGTGGGAGAGTAGAAGTGAGTGGTTGAGTAACAACGGAAGAGGGCATGGTTGTGGAAGTGGTAAGCTCCACCAAATTAGTAACTTCCTCATGAGAAATGTGTAAAATTAAATCTAGAACTTGGGAATGTTAAGGGATATGATTGAGCCATGGAAAAAGAAGAATAGACCTTAGAAAGAGGATTCATACATTGGGTTCATCAAAATTATTAACTAAAATGTGGAAAATGTCTAGTTATTATAACTAGGAACAACAATAAATAACAATGAATAAACGCAATAAATAAATATAGAAAGTGACTTTAGCAACTAAACTAATTAAAATATGAAACCCTAATTGATAAGTAGGGTTGTAAGGATCTTAGCTGATTCGTAGGTTGATCTAGACTATGTTGTAAAATCAACTTAATATTTTGGAACCAAGAACGAACATGCAGAGGCCCCAATAAGGACATATATGAGTTGTGTGGCTGGACTGGGGCCTATGGGAGAGGATCAGGGCACATGTGGGTGCCATAGTCTGAGTTATGGGTTCCCTAGTCTATACATGAGGTCTAGAAACCATATTTGGAGGGTCGAATGATGATCTGAATCCTTCACTGTGTGTCATGTGTAATTCACTCCTTTGTGCCAAATGTTGCCAATAATGAATGATGAAAGAAATACTTGCAAGACCCCAAAACAAGAATCAAAACCCTAAAAAAGAAAAATTAAAATGAAGCCATCAGAATGTCTTCATCTGCCACAATGGTGGACTTACTAACTAAGCGTTGCACTACATCTCATACCTAATGCAGTTTTATATACAAGTGTGTGCAATCATGCCCTGGGTGCTCTTATGCCAATCGTAATTTGTGAAAGTAGTGAGAAATAACTATGTAGAAAATATAATAACATGTGTGCATGGGAACAATAGACTACCCTCTTATGAAGTGTGATGGAGATTAACCAGCTTTGTGCCTTTGTGATGGAGCTAGATGGATGTAAGTGTATCCTTTGATGGATGTAACCTTAGGTGATGATAGTAGTGCTTAGTGCTTGGTCCCTCATTATGGTCACATAACTTTATATTTGTATGGTTCTCTTATTCTAATTTTGTAATTAACCCCAGAAAGGCTGATCACAAGAAAGATAAAGTGTTCAAACAACTAGAAAGTGCCCAAAAAGTGGCGGGAAAGCATAAAACGGATTAGAGCACCCCGAATGGGACCAGGGTGCCTGTCGGTGCCCCAGTACTAGCCTGGGTGCCCCAATCAAGGCTAAAATGATGGGAAATGATGAAAATAGAGTGGGTAAGTATGAGGTGAAGGTCAGAAATGACGACATAAAGAAAAATAAAATGGGCAAAAGATAGGGGTTAATTAGTACTTTCTTTACTCAAAACCATATGAATAGTAATATGATACCGGGACTAAATATTGTTTAAAGTGCATGATTTTGTGTCTATAGAAGGCTATCCAAGCATTTTCCCTACCCAAAAGCAAGAAGGGAGTCCATTCCTTCTTTGGAAAATTCAACTTCCTCTGGAGCTTCATTCCTGAATTTGCAGAGTTGACTAAGCACATTACAACCATGATGAAACCCCAAGTGAGATTAAAATGGAATGATGATGGAAAGGAAGTGTCTGAAGCAATCAAGGGATCCATCAGCAAATCTCAGACCTTGGTATGTTTGTATTTTGATAAAGAGTTCATTATGTACGGCTACGCTTTTAAGAACACCCTCTCCCCAATTTTGGTCCAAAAGAATGAAGAAGGTGTGGAGGTACCCATTGCCTTCATGAAATGACCATTGAAGAACCATGAGTTGAAATACATATATTTGGAGAAGCATGCATACACGATGGCCAAAGATGTGAAGTTTTTTAGATTCTACATTCTCAATTATCACACTATTGTGATGTTCCCAGGAATTACTATCAAGTCCATTTAACCCAACAAGACCTAAGAGCTAAAAGAGGAAATTGGGTTTAAAAAATTTAGAGTATGATTTGGAGATCTGAACTTCCAACCTGGTCCAAGGAAATGGTTTGTGAAAGCTGATAGCTAATTATGAGGCTCTCAAAACTCAACGTGGTGAAAAAGAATGTCTTTACCCAACATTTTTGAAAGACATGCCACAAGTTCTCTTTGTAAACACCACCGGCGAGTGGTATGCGGACATTGCTTACTATCTAACCTAAGGTGAGTTCCCCGCTCATCTCAAATACAAACAAAGGAGGAAACTTAAGATAAAGACATCCACAATTTTCATTTAGAATCACATGCTTTATAAGAGGGGACTTGATGGATGCTTCCTCAGATGTGTAAACAAAGAATAATAGGAGAAAGAGCTGAAAGCATATCATGACCAATCATGTGGCGGACACTTCTCAGTAATGGTCACCACTCATAATATTCTTCAAGTAAGGTACTATTGGCCTAATCTCTTTGTAGATACTAAATAATGGGTTTCCAAGTGTGAGGCATGTCAACAATTCATTGAGAGACCTCAGATTTCTGCACTTCCCCTTAGTATCCATGGTGATTGAAGTGCCTTTCCAAAAGTGGGGGCTAGATTTAATTGATGTTTTGAATCCTCACTCAAGTGTTGGTCACACCTATATGCTCAGAGTAACAGACTATTTCACCAAGTGGGTGGATGACTATTCCATGCCAAGAAGTAATCCAATACCAAAATGGTGTGTAAATTCCTCAAGGAGAACATCATCATTCATTTTGGGGTTCCGACAAAATATCGTGGTAGAAAATGCCACATACTTATCTTTTAGAGAGTTGACCAAATTCTTTTATGGCTATGGAATCTCCCTTGTCTCACTCGTTATACTATTTCCCACAAGGGAATGGTTAGGAAGAATATAGTAACAAGAAAATTTCAACCATAGTCCGCAAGCTTTCGAATGAAAGTCAAAGAAATTGACACAAAAAACTCTATGATGCATTTTGGGAGGACAAGATAACACTGAAGAATTTAAGAAAGCAATCGTCATGACACCGTTCCAGTTTCTATATTAGATTGAAGATGAAATTCTAGTCATAGTTGAGATGCTAGCTCTCAATATTTGTTAGGGAATAGAAGATGGCCAATATCAATATTCAATTGATAAAAGAATTTTATTTCTTGAGAATTTGGAGGAAAACAGGATTATGGTGGTAGACCATATCAAGGAGCATTAGTTGAAAGTAAAAAATATTTTTGATAAGAAATACAAGGCTATAGAGTTCAAATTCAGAGATCCTATTCTACTATGGGACAAGTGAAGAGAGCCAAGGGGAAGTCATGAAAAAATTTATTCTTTGTGGCTCGGTCCATTCCAGATTCAAGAAGCTTGTGGTGCGAATGTTTTTCATCTCTTCTATCTAGATGCAAATCATTGGGAATTACCCCTGTAGTGGGTAATATTTGAAACAATACCATCAATGAAAGTGGGTTGTCCCCCGCATTGTATCAAGGTGATTTAGGTTTGTGTTTTCCTTTCTCGTTATGTGTTTTCTTTCCTTTCTATGCGTTATGTGTTTCCTTTTGTGTTGTGTGTGTGTTCTCCTTCTAGCTATCTATTTTGAATGACTCTATGTAGCCCAATTGATAAGGCAATGGTAACATATGAATGTTGAGATTCTAGTATTTCTCATGCCATGTTCTCACTGCACTCGATTCATAACGTACCCAAGCTAGAGCCAACTGTTTTCCTGTGTTTTTGCATGAGCAAAATTCACTTGAAAATAAGACAAGCATACCCTAGTGTCAATTTTTTTCTATGTGATACCCTTTCCAAAGACCCCTGGATTAACCTACCCCCCAGTTTCAAGTTCTATCTTGTCCTTACTGTGGTCCTTTTGTGAGTATCATCATTCCCCTAGATGATTTATGAAAAACAAGATCATTCAAGTGCCTTTGGGGAAATATCTCTCAAAGAAGGTTTTTAAGCAAGTTTAGAAAGGGATCTCATCAACCTTTCTAAGACAAGTGTACAGTCACCGAAGTAGTGTAGCAGACCTATATTCATCATGGAAGTGTATAGGAGATATAAAAATGTTGTGCAAATAGTTTTAGAAGATCCTGGAAAGTTCTAAATGGTTTTGGGGATAGATTCAGCAAAAGTGGATCCTAGAGAAATAAACAACTTACAATGTACAAACAACCCTTGAATTTTAGGTATATTTTATGGTTAGAGAACCTAAAGTAATCTTGGGGCACTTGCATTCATTTTGAAACATTTTTCTCCATCCCCCCAAACATCGAAATTCCAAAAAATTAGAAGAATTTGAGAAAAACATGAAGAATGAGATTTTGTAGTGTATTGCGGATCTTAGGGGTACAGATGGAACTGGTTCCCTAGAGTACAAGTTATCCATGCAATGCTTTGAGCTATAAGAAAAAGGAAAAGAAATTGGAGTGGCAGTGTTGTGCAGAAAATTACAACAATAATGTTGTGTAGAAAGTCGTGTCTAGTTCTCTATGGAAGTGCTTTGAGCCGCAAGACAAAGACAATGTTGCCCAGAAAATTTCAAATCCATGATACGAAGGGAGTGTGATATGGGCAAAAAAAGTGCAGGTGGGATAAGTTCCCTAGGAACCAAGGTTCCTTGTGGAGTGGTTTGGCCCGAAAAGCTAAGGATCGGATGTAATGCAGGCAGGGTGGAAGAAAACAGAATACGAGGAACAAGTTCCTTGAGCTTGTTAGTTCCCAATAGGGCAGGACCACTCGATGAAAAAAATAGGAGTTTGAAGTGAAGGAGTTAAAGGTTCAGTGTATTGTGGATCAGAGTAAGGTTGTAGGGACTAAGTGGTGCATAAGAACTCATTGCACGTGGAAAATGCTCCACGAAAACCAAGGTTCCTTACAATGTCTTGAGATCTGTAATAAAAAGAGGTGCGAGGAGAGAATGTAGTGCAAAGAGTCAGGGGTGCGGAAGAACCTAAGGCCGATTGAATTAGTTCTGCCAGGGAACTCGTTCCCCGCATTGGTCGATGACCCAATGGACAAAGTGATGCAGAGTACAGTGTGTTGCAGAGGCAAGAACAATGCGGGAACTAAGGGCCCAGGTGGAACGGTTCCCCAGTTCCACCCGCATTTTGATTAGCCGATCAACACATAATCCTGACCATTGCAGAAGATGAAGGCACAAGTGGAATAAGTTTCCCATTTCCTCCAGTTCCCCAAAATCCTGAAATACCCATATGTAAAATAAATACAAGGAGAAAAGTGATTAATAGTGGACTATGGAAGCACCCTAGGAACCCATGTTCCTTCTCAACCCCCTTGGACACGCATGGCCATATCTTTCACCCAGATGCTCCAAATTTGACAAACTTGGACTTTTTGGAAAGGAATTTTCATTTTCTTTTCCATGGAGTATACGAAAAGTCACAAGATGCGTAAGGCATATGAAAAGGCATGTAGGAGTAGATGAAGAGTCTCCTTTGATTCTATATATTGTAATGACTCCCTCATTCCAGGGGTTGTCAATTTTGTATGCTCAAAGTGCGATCAAATTTTGTAAAATGAGATTATTTGTTGGAGATATATGAAAGAGATAACATTCTTTTGTTTTATGAATTCATTTTTCCTCTCTCTCTTTGTCTTATACAACTTGTGGAAGATTTCAATTAAGAAAGAAATTGTTTCCTTTTCAGATGTATGGATGTGTGCAACTTTGTATAATTTCTGCTCATCGTTGGTGTCATAAACATAATTGTTTCTTTCTATAATTGTGTATGTGAAATTTTTGATTAATTTTGGAAAGAATATGATTTTCTAATTGTAGAATTAGTCTTTCTCCTCTTATCTCTCACTCCCTTCCCCCACCATCTAGCAAATTCCTCCCTTGTAATAAATTGAAAGCATTTGTTGCAGGTACATTAGAGAGTGCATGTTGGATCCCCAACCCTCAAGGCCAAAAAAAAATTTCATTTTTTGTTCACTCATAATAACATGGAGTTGCACCATTCAAGTAGAGGGACTTAGATTCCCAAAGCGTTGGTAAGATACCCATTAACTTGTCTATCGAAAAATTTTCTTTCCAACAATGCCCAAAAGATAAAAGAGACCTGAAAGAGTAAAAATGGGATAGAGATGGTCATGAGTGCCTAGGAGGGAAAAGAGAACACATGTGCTAGTTTTTGAGGCCATAAAAGATAAATATGTCAAATACCGACAAGGTTTTATGGTGTGAAAGTTTGGTAAAAGTATAAGAGATAAAGGAAAAGACCCGAAAGACATTGTCAATTACTATTTTTCTTTCTTAGGAATCATATGTATTTTAGCATGTTCTAAGACCTAGAAATGTACCCAAGTGTATATATTTTGTGTCTACATCTGGAACAAGTGGGTAAGAATGCATTTTTCTTCGATTTTCTTCGTAATGAGAATATATTCAGTTGTGAATGTTGATAATTTATGTCTCTTTGAGCCCTCCGTGTTGTATCAAGAAGAAGAGGGATTATTGCAAGCATTTATTGAGGATCTTTCTCCAAACAGTCAGCTAGAAATGGAGGAAGATGTTGTATTGTAGTAAAAAGAGAGGATAACACAGTAAGGAGTGCAAGATGGGTGGTCGATCAGGTTGAAAGGTCAGTTGCCTACCAAGGCCAAGTGTTATTCCAGAAAAGATGTGGGGAAGAAATTTACATACCTCATAAGTTTTTACAGATTTAAGGGAATTCAAAATCCTCAAATTGAGGAGGTATGATCCAAAAATGGATCTATAAATACCCAATTCTATGTATTCTCCTTATTGAGACTTGTAAAACATACCCTCATCATGTTCATTATTCTAGAAAAATGGTTAAGTCAGGATGAAAATGATCCATACGCTTTCAAATGAAAAAAGAGACAATTTCTTGTTTTGTTCTGTGTATTAACTATGTGAATTCCCTAGAAATTCCACGAATTTGTGGAGTAAAGGTTGTGTAACTATTATGCGGTTCTGTCCTAATAACACCAAAATGAGGAATTCGAACAATTGCAAATGTTTGGGCTTCTCAAAACGGTTCATTTCACCTTCCTTCCATCCTTGGGCAGAGAAAATATAAATATAAGTGCATTTATTCATTCTAAGCATGTGATTTGAGTGATTTCAAGTGTGAGCAATGGAGGAAGTTGAAATTGTTCTTATTTTGTTCATAAAGAGTTGAATTTTTTCTTGTTGAGGATTGTAAGCAAGTAATGCAAGAAGAAGGAGCTTGAATCATTCTTGAAGGTCATATTTTGACAATAAACTTCTATTGTATTGGAGATTTACATAGTGAAGGAAGAAATTGCTTACCCAGCTAGAGTTTTTTCCCACATTGGGTTTCTCCAGGATAAGATTGTTGTCTCCTTGTCTTGCATCTTTCATTTTTAGTATTTTGTGGATAATTCTTACATAATAAACTAGATATTAAGCGTTTATTCAAATTGTTCATTCACTATCACAACATAAGATATGTTTATTTTTTAAAAGAGATAGTTTATGAATTAATAGTGGAATACGGGGGTGGGTGAGGGTCCCTAATGTCTACAAACGATCCATATTTAGAGTGCCCCATTGTGTTATGCTTGGTCCACATGGAAAAGTGTGATGCCTACCTCATAGTGTCCCCATGGCCACTATAACCACCATGTGATGTGCAAATGTCCCACTACTAATGTTGCACATAAATCAAGAATCGAACCCGTCACCTATCACTCATCAACATAACAACTTGCCGTTGTGGCATAACCTTAGGGCTTACATATGAAAATGATGATGATAGTGGAACATGGAGGTGGGCTTAGGTCATTAATTTCCACCAAGTGATGCACATTCAGAGTGCTTTACTATGTTCTTCTTGGCATTTTCATCTCTTCTATTTTTCCTTAAATATAATTCCATATGTTCTCCTTGATTAATTTTATTTTACTTTTTCTATATCCTCCCTAAAATTACTAATTCACCTATGATTATATAGAATTCTAAAAATTTAAATTAGGTGCCTATTAGCACACATACTAATATAAAAATGCGCGACAAAAAGTGACAACTGAGGCACAAAACTTAAAAATTTAATCCAGGGCTAAAAAGGATTTAACAAAACCATTTACATTAGAATAGGACCATTAAGTGCCTCATTGATTGGTGCATTCCATATAGGAATGGAAAAAGATGAAAGGAAAGGCCAGGGATAAAGGAAGAGAGAGAAAACTAGGAGAAAAAATAAATTTGAGGGTTAAGGGAGATAAGGAACAACAAAACTCATAAAACGAGCTCGACAAGATGATAAAAACATGCCAATAAGAGTCTAACTTGAATCAATATTCTATAAATATAGAAAACACACAAGTAGTGTAGAAAATAACTAGTTGTGGATGAATTTAAATGCCTTCATCATCCAACTCAAATATAAATTTTGATATATCTAAGGTTAATATGTGCATCCTAAATAAATTGTTGATGGAGATTTCTCCCTAAGATTTGAAAAGTTATAAATCTATAATCTTAGTTGAGTTTTAGCCAACACTACTGTGATAAAAAACGAAGTTGATCTAATAGCAATGTTGGGAGTGTTTGAGGTGCTTCTCACATGATTCAAAAGTTGCATATGTAGCTTTAGGGTTTTTTGCATGTCCCTGCTCTTCACTTTCTTGTTTCAAATTTACATGCTACAATTGCTATGTAAGTTTGCAATATCTAATTCTTTCTTCCCTCGAGTGTTAAGGAAAATAGAATGGATTTAGGGGCTTGTGTTTGTGGTAGCTTATGATTTCGCATGCTCGTAGGTGAAGAAAAAATATGTCAAAAATAGTAAATTTTATTAAAGAAATAAGTTCAGAATAGGAATTGCATACCATAGATAATGCTAATCTTGTGTGCCAAAAATGGTCCATAATGAAATATTATTCGCCAGAGGCGTTTACTTTGAAGAAGGCATTGCTGGAAAGTGTCAAATTCCGGTGGCTTAACTTTACAGGTTGCCGGATTTTAGATTTTTTTTAGTAGATTTTTATTAGATTTTTTGCTACAGTAAAATTACTTTCCACATAAAGTTTGACAAATTTTAGATTTTTTGCTACAGTAAAATTACTTTCCACATAAAGTTTGACAAATTTTCTCCTTAAATTATAATTAAAAACTGGTAAATACGAATACCAATTTTTATGTTCCTAATTGATAAGTATGATTGTTCCTGGTATGATTTTGGGACCAATTCTTTTGCGAAGATACCTGCTCTGGTTTTAACCAGCGTTCCAATATTTCGACCCACCTCCACATTCTCAAGGCACAGTACACAATGTATAAATCCTCTGAAAGTGGGTTTCATTAGCTGTTTTGGGCAGTTAAGAAGAAGAGCCACATGTGCTAAAGCCAACGCTTCAGCTTCCTGTGAGAGTGGAGGCGGCGACAGCACTGTAGATGAATGGATTGAGAGGCTTCCAGACAAAAAAGAGCCATTGTATTCTCACAGAATTTTCTGGTGTCTCCAGCCATCTATTGTCAAATGTTTCCAGGAACTGGCAGACCGAGTTTCGAAGAAGGCAACTTCGGCACCCCCTGATTTGAACAGCTTGAAGGATTGCTAACCCTTGGCTTTAACAAATTTTGTTTTGCTAACTCTTGTGGATGGTCTTTGTGCTAGAACATAATCTTGTTCGAGAGAAGACTTTGTGCTTCTGTGCCGCATTCGCCGCATTTTAAGCTTGGAATTCGAATTTCACCGGATCTGAACCCACATCACAAAAATTAGTTACAATTTGCGAACAAATTTGTACAATTTGAATTGTGAATCACAACCACAAATATCGTGAAAAAATCATTCTATAATTTGTTAAAACCTGTTATTAATTTGTTTCTATGGTTTTTGCAAAAAATAACATCCTATCACTTTATTAATTATTTTACTTACGGAACTTCTATTTTATTGCATTTTATCTCCTGTGTGCCCCCATTTTAAGTTCGCCCTATTAAACCCTACCGTCAATCCATGAATGTGGAATCTTCTAGGAAATTATGTGAAGCTGTGATTAAGAAAATATGTGAATTAGAAAACTGTTATGTGTAAAACCATCGTTAAGAAAATTGCAGTTCAAAACTGAGAAAAGAAGTCACGCAGCCTTGAAGAACTATGACATATTGATATATATTATAATGTTTTTTAATTATTTTATTTGATTATAATAAGTTCATACTTCTATTATTTAGAGTCTTATTTGTTTTTATGAGGTTATAATTTTATATTTTAATAAAAAAAAACGTAATAGTTTTATTATTGAGTATTTGATTTTAGGATTTCATAAATTTATATTTTAATAACATAAAGTTAATACTTTTATTACTAGCAATCGCATGTGTACAATGCAATGTGAATGCCGAATTGTATATGTTATTTGTTTTAGAGGGATAGTTATTACTTTTGTAGTAGATGTTGGTGAGGGGTGTGATTGTTTTTGTAAGTGTAGAAATATAAATGCACTATTTCATTTAAATGTTATATCTCTACATTTAGATTTGTTACAAATTCGTACATATACATTTGCAAATCTTATATCATGAGTGGTAGCATTTTGTGGAGTAGTTTATTTGAATTAAACATGAATACATGAAGACCTCCGTATAGTTGTAGGGTTTGTGTAAATTTTCGTTGATAGATGACATTCATTTGAGATATCAGGCCACTCTTGCTTGACTATTGCATATTAGCTAAACATTGCAATCATTAATATGCAAATGCTTTATGTAGTCTGCAACTATAGTTGTAAATAATATCAGGTAACTCACCTTATCGACTTCTTGCCCATTCAATTGGGTTGCTCGCAAAACTATTGTCATTTTTTTCTGGATAAACAAAGTAAATACTGAAAGTAGTTTAATAACAATGATAATAACATATGACTCTGCTGCGAATGGATCTTAAGATAAGAAACAATATGTAATCTTTCAACAACTGATAATATTTATCCTTTTATTCCTCGAGACATATGCAGAACAAACTTCCTTACCCAAATGGGCTTGTCAAGATGCCCGAAACAGACATCATTTTAGGACTTACAACATTGTATCAGTATTTAGCAACTAACCAATTCAATCGAAAGCATGTAAATACATCATATGTTAATCATAACATCATGCGGTCAAACTTCCTCCCTAACGGTGATGCATCTTATAGAGTGTGCCCTGTTTCCGACCTTACATTAGGACTAATTCTGCATCACTGGCGATAGTATGCAATCATTATATGTACTTGCCTTCAGCATCTTCTTCTGAAGCCAGCTCTGCATTTTTGTCAAAGTTCATGATGCTTGCTTGCTTTGACGCATAGTCATCGAGAGACTTTAATATACAGACGAGGACTGAGGACCTTTCCTTGCCCGTACCTTGTTATATTTTATACTAAATTCTAAATTTTGAATTGCATATATTCATTATCAGGTTATTATTGACAGAGGTGTCACTCATGTAGAAGAATCCCGAACTCCTCTGTCAGAGGAAGAGTGCAGGGCAACAATAGATGAATTGTGGCCTAACAGATTTCTGCAAGCCATTATGGAAACACTCTAGCAAAAGATATGACTTAAATCGACAAAAAACATTACATTGATTTTGTGAAGGACCAAGAGAAATCTGATTCTCAAGCTTGACTACATAAGACACAACTGCCAACTCTGTGTCGGTTAGTTTGTTGTAGATAGTCTCAAACTCTTTGAAAATCTCACCAATCAGGTCAATCCTTTTCTTGTCAAAAAGAATGTAGAGAAAATTTAATGTATAATTGTCTCTATGGATAGCATCTAGGGAATTCACAAACTGGTCCAGTTCTGCTAGGGTTGTGGCATATGACCCCGCAGCGCTGTCTTGCATAACAATACAAGTTCTATTTTTTGCGAGCCACTTGAGAAACTTTGGAAGGGAAGGCATTATGTGTCTTGAAGAGCCTTGTCCCAAAAAGACCAGATTTTAAGGATATGTGGTAGTTTGATCCGTTAGCCCCTTTCAAAAGGGCTCTCACAGATGATGCACACTAGACATTCAGGGCCACGGGAGACTATTTCAATGATTCCATCTAACAAAAAACATAACCAAATCTTTGGAGATCATGTATCCACCTAGAAATTTTTTTCAGATCGTGTGAAGAAGCAATGTTAATTAAGAGCCAAAGAATTTTCTCTGGCATTCAATTACTTTCTGAAGAATCCGATGCAATTCTAAATGAGTTGCAATTTACGCCAGAGAGGATAATAATGTTTAGTTTATTGGAGTTGTAATTTTTCTGTTTTAAGTTTGTGTGATGGGGAGAGGACAATATAGTAACTTCCAACAAAAAAAACATTGCCTACTATGCCTTGATGGATGTCCGTACGTTGCTATAAACCTCATATTTTGTTATGGGCCACAATGTCTCTTGACGATGACCATGTCTTCTATAAGATACAATTATGATATTCATTTAAAAGATAACATGTTGTATCATTTGGTTGAACACTTGGCGTTTATTTACAAAAGTTCATATTTTAGCATTTAAATGTTCCCAAAGCGTAGACAACAATCCCATTTTGTTAGTATCCTTCAATCACTTCATTCCATGAGATGACATATCTCTAGGGAATTTTATGTTTGGTGGGTAGATGAGTTTAAGAAACCTGCCAATGATACCCAAGATGTTGTAACAGAAGAGCATCTCCACGCTTCTTATAAATGAGGCTTCCATCTTTGTGTTCTTATCCATCCGATTCTACTCCCATTGTACATATTCGTCGGCTTTTGCAACTGCTTGCACCACTCAGGTACAGAGAGTGGTTTCCTGTTTACATTTGCCAACATACTCCTCGCCTTGTTTCACCATATACAACAAACAGGGCTCCAACCCAATTAGTTTAAATTTTCCAAAGTACTCCCAACCTGTGCCAAAAGATAGAGGACTTTTGTTAGATATAGTTGCAAATTTTTTGATAGACATGTATGCAGAATGTGGAACCTTACATAAAGACATGTGAACTGTTTAGCAAAATATATTTTACATCCAAACCATATTATACACATAAAATTCAAGCCCTCTCTGACGTAACTTGCAACTCATTTGCAATTGCTAGTAATAAATTATTGAATAATAAGTACCATGTTTTCTAATCGAATATAACACTTTTCTATTTATATGAGATGTATGAATTCATACTTAATAACATAAATAATCAAGCCGACTTCAAACAACTAAGACCTAAAGTGAATAAAGGGGAACACAAGTAACTAACTTAAAAATGGGTCTAAAAATCTTATTGTACCTAATTCAAATTAAAATAACAAACAGGATTAAATACACTAAACATAAAACAAAAGCATACGTCATTTTATGTGTCTACACCAATGTACCTGGCCAACTAAAATTATGTAGTGTGTGAAAGACATTTTAAATAAACAAACTTATAAAATAACTTAAACATTTATAATATCAAATTTAGTAAGTAACCAGTCGTTGGTCACAATTTGTGGTTGAAAGTCAATAACGATGGGCATGACCACAATTCACTCACCAAACACACTCGAATACAAACAAATGGAATCTCCATCCTTTTATAACATTTTCTGTACAAGAGACTTCCTTTGTCGTTGGTCTTGCCCTCACTATTCTCTTGTCTTACGTTATGAGCATCGATTGCCTTTTTAAAAGGCGTCTTCATCATCAAATCCAATTTGTTTTTGACGGTTGATATTCTTATATTTTATTTTTTAAAATATGGAGTGTTAGAGTCGTGCCTCATATTTTGAACACTTGGGTATTCAACATTTGCTACAAGTCCAAATTTTTATATTTTAAAATAAACAAATGCTATACATTTTTAAACAGTCTGAAGTTTTTATTCTATATTGAGAATTCTCTTCAAACAAATAAATCATCCTCTTTCTATTTTAGACTAAATGTATCTATCTTAAATGTATTAATATATTCATATATTAATAGATTTCTACAATTCAAATTAGGATTCTATTCACAAATAAAAACATGACAAATAAGAAAAGTCAATAAGAAGGAAAAAAACAAAAAGTTAGTATAAAGTTGAGAGTGAAAGTCACAAAATACAGTTATAAAATTACTTCTAGAGCTCTAAAAAATCTCATTCATTTAATGGAAAGTCAAATAATACAAAGAATACATATCATCAAGAATTTAACTTAGTCCATTGGTCAATAAACACACAAATATACTACCGTCATATCGATTAATAGTCCTTGACTTACAAATCTACACTCATCATTATTTTTTTTATTAAAAAACACACTTTTATATATAAAAAAAGATATATTGCACTGCTTATCATACAAAAAATGGGTGGAAGAGGTCACACCCCAAAGTGCATGTCAAATCGAGTCAAGAAAGCCTCAAGAAAAAGCTATCTGCCTCACGAGGACGTCAAAAATTAAGCATTACAATAAAAGTGTGATTTTAAACCAAAACAATTTGCATGAAATAAAAGGCTCTAGAGAACAAGCAAACCCACAAAATACTATGTCACAACAATGAACATGGTGCTCGAAGGAAGAGGCGGTGGACTATCCGGCTTGTCCCCCTAGCTACTGGTGGTAGAGGGGTGGCTTGTGTCATCGATGGGATTCCACAATGTAGTGCTCACTCCTCTCGAGCATTGTTTAGATAGATTTCCTTTCTTATTATGGATCTTATCATGATTGCTCACTCTATATGTTGTATTAGCACATAATGCCTAGACTTAGGCCATTTTGGATTTTGGTCTGTTTTGTGATTTTGAGTTAACACGGGGTGCCAACATTATGATTGATTCATTTGTAAATGGTTTATTTTGATGATATTTGACATGCACTTAGATGGTTATGTTAGATAGATGTTATATGTGTATGGTTGGTTAGATAAATTTTAAATAAAATGACTTTGGAAGTTTTAAAATGGGTAAGTTAATAGGATAATTATCAATAATTTCATTTTCAAAATGATATAATCACTAACTCTTATAATGAAATAGATGTGGCTAGTGGGTGGAAGCACAATAGTATGTCTCACTTTTTTACATTTGTTGTACCTTCATAAACATGAATTTTTTGTTTCATTGAAATTCCAAAAGTAATAGCCACAAAACCGTTTAGCATAGGTCATGAATCACCTCTATGTTCAACTCACGAAATTGGGGCACCACCCCTTAAACGTGTAGAATACATGTGCCTCTTTAACTAGGACTAATTCTGATCACTTATTAAAAAATTTACTATTCACTACGTTGAATTTTTCCTTGAGGTAGTTAGGGGGGCATCCCAAAGGTCGACTGTCCGGCTTGTGGATCCCTTTTTAAATGAAAACTTATTTGTTCACTCATGAAAAATCATTAAAAATATGTTCACTATTCAAAAATCATAGTTGGCTAACTAGATTCTTGGCGCTATCTTTCTATTTATGTTCCTCATGGTTTTCAAAATTCCCATTGGCTGAAGATATTGCTCAAATTAATGGGTGGGCATCTCGTCCAATATGCCAAGGTACTATGTTTCAGTATTTAGGATAACAGGAAATAAGAATTTTTCTCATCCCAGACTTTTACGATATTTAACCCCTCTAGTACAGTTTATTTATTTTCAAACCCGATAGCCCTTGCCTCCTCCTAGTTTTCAAATTGCGATTACGACCTAGTGTTACATGGGTTATCATATGTTTTATCATCACCTTCAAATTTTGATTGTAACTATCTCAAATAACTTGTACAAATTTTGTTGAAAATTGGCATTTTCCAGAAAAAAGTATCCTAGCTTAATATACTTCGTATTTTGGCCCCCCCGTTTCCAGTGCCACTTGCACTTTAGTTAACATTATGTTTGCTTAAATATGTGGCACTGTATGTGACATATTTTGTATTACATATATAAAAGTGGATTAAACTTGATAACAAAAATGCACACGTGAGGTGCCACATAGGTAAACAGAATAAATGAAGTGTGTTATGTGAGTAAATAAAAGGGAAAATATTGGGCAAACTACCACATAGCCTGGAAGTACAGAATTCATTTCTAAACTATGTAGTTTGACAAGTTTAAATTTAGTTTTAAAAATTAATTTTTAATACTCTATAGTTATAAATCAAAACTTGTGTCCAATATTATTGTTTTTGTATTTTATTTTTAGGTTCAATTTCATGATTGTAATTTTAAAATATACTTTTTTCATATTATTTTTTGTTTGTTTTTTAAGAAAAAGTATCGATATATATTTTTAATGTTGTAAAAATTAAAAAGTATAGAATTTCTATTATTTATATATAATGCAGAAAATCAACTTTTAAAACATAGTTAATTTTATTAAAAATACATTAAAAAATTAAATAATTGTATATTAGATTTAAAAGGAACGTATAACCAGATCGTACCAAGCATGCAAGAACACAGATGCTAATCATTGACACCATTATCAATAAGATGAAAGCAATTCTCTAGAATAACTTTACATAAAACCTTTGCAAAAAAATAGCAGCAATATCATAGCTATTATTATGGAACTCAATGAAATACATTGATTGAATGGGCCTTTCTTAAATAGGCAAGGGAATAACAATATAAGAACCATGTCAAGGTCGTAGATCAAGCCAGTAAATCAAGGGAAATAACTAGTTAAAAGATCTAGTCATAGGAAGATAGATTTAGAGAGAACTAGACATCAAAGATCTAGTCAATACCATAGATCAAGGAAAGAAATAGTCAATACCATAGATCAAGGAAAGAACTATACCTAACAACTAGATAATATCTTTCTAATATCTAAATAAGATAAAAAGAAATATCCACACACATAAGTGGGGTGAGGATAAATACAATAAAGGTAAATAAAGTACCTAGGTGAACATGAGCTAAGGTAAATACCTACTCTAACACCCCCTTCAAGTGAAGCTAGGGGCTGAAAATAGAAGTGGCATATCCATAGTATGAGTCCCATTTAACTCTGAGCTTGATGATCCCTTCATGTACAATAATTAGGAATATAAGGGACCCTATCCTCCTACCAAAAAATCTAGATTACACACAATTAGTATTATCCTCATATAATTATAACAACCTACTCCAACCTCATTTTTTTAAGCTAGGATAAGGTACCATATCCTTACAATGTTCAAGACCCTTTATGTAGATATCGCTCTATGGTCTTTATCCCTACCCTGCTCACCATCTACAAAACTATTTTGTCTTTTGTCCATGGGCTCCACAATGAATAGATTTTATCACTTGTATATATTTTTATGGAGTCATGTCGAATTTCCTCAAAAATCAAACCATACCATAATTTGATCTATATTGCTGCACATTACATATATCACAAATCCAAGACACAATACACACACACAGCACACACACACACAGGACACACACACATCACACAGTGTCACGATCACACACACACACATCACACAGGTACACACAGGCACAGGACACACACACCCTGACCCACCCACCCACCCAGGACCACCCACACACACACACACACACACACACAGACACACATGTTATGGATTTTGACACTCCAAATCTATATGAGTCGTCAAAACATGTTTATTTGAGCACTATCTTAATAACATGTGGACTCCACCATACTCGAGATCCCCCATATATGGAGGTACCATGATCCCAAAATGCCATAAATGGTGTTAAAGTAGTAGAGATAGATGGTAAATCTCTCAAAAAAAGAGTTATCCACTTTTTAGTTGGTGTAATATAAAAAATAGGCTCTTGTAATTAAGATATTGCAATACAATGTCTATTATAAGGTATAGAACAATAAATACAAAATGCTAAATAGTCCCAGGAGTTCATTTCGCCTAGATAGAGTCCTTTGAATGAAAATAAGATTAAAATTAGAATCACCACCATTAGGGTTCAGGGTTTTAGAAGGAAATTTTTATTCTTCTACAGTTTAGATGACGCAGATTGCCTGCATATGAAACTAGGTGCAATAATGCCACACAAAGGTGCTTTTAAAAGATGTATATCAGAATGTGTGTCAGGTTGATCATGTCTGACAGCTGGAAATCTCAGGTTTCTCAAGCTTGAGTGAAGGTGCAGAACTCATGTGTTGCTCATGATCCTCAAGGTAAAGAGTCGAGCGAACAAAAAAAGGAGCATCTGTCAATGTGTGATCCCAATGAAATATTTGCTCGAAAACTAATTTCATGATAAGAATTCCACTTAACATGTGGAACTTAAGAAAACAATACCCTGTGAATGTCTGTCAATGACTCCACTAGTGAGACCCATAGAACGGAGCATGCGAGATCTGAATGCAGTGGTATGCTTCTTAAAAAATTCCATATCAGCTGAGCCTAAGTAGGATACACAACATGTGGTACTGTAATAGGCACAGATGTAGAAGAGCATGCAGTAACAAGCTTCATAGGTGTATGAGCATCAATAGCAGGAACAGACTTAAAGACTGACAGATCAATGTCAGTGGGTTCAAGAGCAATATCTATAAGTGGACTAAGAGCATGGATATGGCTGTCCACAACATGATGGTGATGCTGTAGGCTAGCAAGTTTGTTTTGCAGGAAGTGTATTATTGTATCCTTATCGTGAATGAGTGATTGTAGAAGAGAATTTCACTTCTTGAGTGAAATCCATGATAGATACAAAATGCAACTCCCAGAAGTTTAGGACGTCGGGCTCAGCCAAAATTACATCCACAATTGATTACAACACTCCTCCATATTTGGCACTTTATAATTATAGTGCAAGTCTCAAAATAAATATTTCTAATGGAAATACCATGAAAAAGTAAACACTTTTACAAAAAACGGCACTCAAAACCGAGTTACCGATCAAAAGTTACAAGCTTTTTAATATTTTGCTCTGTTATTTATTTTAGTTGCCACTAAAACAAAATAAATTGTTGTTTCCTTCACCACACAAATAAAATTAAAGGGGGCTTAGTTAAGCACCTACTAGAGGAATCACAAGCTTTAAGACCATAACATATGACCATACCATATGAAGATGTTTTGCAAAAAATGGGCTAAGTATATCCCAATATACTAATATACAAAGATTTTATTTTAATAAAATTTGACAGACGGATGTCAACAACAATCTCCTATACCATTAATCCCATTACAAGGAATCTTAGACCCAGATCTAGCTCAATTTGTGTGTGCATGTGAAAATTATCGAAGTGGAGGAATCATGGGAAATTAAAAGAATAAAAAATGAAAATACAGTGAGGAAAATAAAGCATAGGAGAATGTTAGAAGATCAGTTCGTATGAAGAAACAGAGAGAGAGAGAGAGAGAGAGAGAGAGAGAGAGAGAGAGAGAGGGCTGCAAAACTAGTACATACCTACTTGAAACCCTTGATATCATAATTTTATTTTTCTGTCTAGGGTAAATCTGAAGTTTTAGCTTCAACATGCCTTCTAGATAGAAGAATATTATATTATAAATACAATAGAATTATTAATATTGTGCAAACTGTTTATATTGTGCTTTTGTATTGTGTGTTTTTTAATATAGACTATGATTAGTATTGTGTATTTAACTTTGAGCTTGGTATCCCTTAGACAATTTTGGCTATAAACCTATCCTCCTACCAACAAATCTAGCTTGCACATAATTATATTATCCTCATATTATTATAACAATTCTTAACCTCATTTTTTACTAGATAAGGTACCAGATCCTTACTTTCAAACCCTTTAGGTAGATATCCCTCTTCTTTTTATCCCTACCCTCTCACCCTCTACACCTATTTTGTCTTTGTCCACATGTCCACAATGATAATTTTATCACTTGTATATCTTTTTATGGGTCATTAATTTCCTCATGGGTTGAATTTTATACAAAATTATATATAGGAACCCATATATAAGAAATTTAAATGCACTCATCTACTCACTTGGTACTTTCAAGAGCCCTATGATAAAATTATCATTTCAAAAGCACTCAAATATCTCCTAAATTACCTTCAAACAATCACAAATAATAGGAGAATCCCCTACATAGGTTTAAAGAACTCTAACCTTGGTCCTAGAGTCAATTTTACCGAGAAAAAGTATTTTCAATCTAATTTAAGCACAAATCACACCAAACCATTATCTATATTATCAAATGATAACATTTCCAAATCTAATTGCAACCACATAGATATCACATGTTAAGTGGTTAACTACATGTATTTTAATCCCTATTCATAGTAGTACTAACATAGGTAGTGTACATATTACACTTTACCCCAAACACAAACCTTTTTGCATGGACTCTTACCCATGGTTCAGTTTTGAAGCTATTTCGGGTCATACAAAGGGTTTCGTGATACCTAGGGTTTCACAGTTAAGCATATTTTTGTCTTACATAGTTACCAAATTTATAAAACACCATAAATTCACATTTTAAACCACCAAATTGGTATGAAACCACCAAAAAAACTCCATACACATCTAAAAGTTCCATACCTACTTATCCTACACTCTTAGAATTAGAAATGAAGCACTTGCACATCATTTCAAGTATTTTCACCCTTCTTCCACTACCATATTAGTTTCTTTACTTGTAGGATATCTAAGTACATCTCCCTTTTTATGTATTATGTTATTTACACTTTTTTTATCATTCTATCTTGGAAATTTCTAAATAGGTATATTCTAATCTATATATTGATGTTAAAGTAATTAATGCAAATATATATACCATTTTAAACCTTAATTCAAAATAAGATACATTTTGTTTCAATTTTGGGTAAAATCTTTTAGTGATACCAAGTTAGTTGATATAATCCTTATCCTAGTTTGAACCCTAATTACCCTAGGTTTTCTGTTTATGCCTTGGCACATGATCATTTTCCTAGTTCTTGGATTTTTCCTTTCATGGCTTATACTACCCATTAAAATTTTTATTTCCTTTTAACTTAAAAGTGACCCTACATGTACAGATGGAATATGTGTAGCATTGCAATAAATCATGATCCCTACTAATTTGGAACCACAATATGTGTAATCCCTTCTCCATACCTTGTACCTACACATCCCTTCTCCATACCTTATACATACACATTTTCTTCTACATCAGCAAGTAGTCACTCCTCCTCTCTCACTTACATGAGAAATAAATTGGACCTCATCTTGACTATACAAGTGTTACATGAATACTACCCTTTATTTTTGTACATTTTATTTTCATAATACTTTTTCTCACACTTGTCAATTATAATCCTTAGTTTAGATATCCCAATTAGTATGTTATTTTATCTTCTCCTTACATCTTTATTCTAGAAAGGTCATCTTGTCTAATAATTTGGCTACCCCTAACATCTATATAGGTTATACAAATCAATTTACCTCATTTTCTAGCTACCCATGTTATAATCTATAGTTTAGACAAGATGGTTAGTCTAATTATCTTCGCTACCCCTTAAAATCTGACATTATCTACTTATATTTCATATTTTATTTAGATGATCACACATGTTGAATATGCCTTTACATATTATTTACAATTTACATACTACTTACAACATCCTTTAGATATAATTTTAGGTCATTTATTTATTCCTAGATCTTTTGGCATGTTGTTTTACACATATATAAGATAATAGACTCCTTGTGACATGATTTGTAAATCTTTTACTAAATTCACATTTTTTTATCTTCTCTAGTACTATTTATCAACTTACAATATTTTATATTCATGCTTTACATACTCCTCATGAAATCATTAGGGTTTATTTCTACTATATTTTTTCTCACTTGATATTTTATAAATTCATCCACCTATTTTGTCTTCATCCACATGTCCTCATACTACCCTTTATTTTCGTACATTTTATTTTCATAAATCTTTTTCTCACACTTCTCAATTATAATCCTTAGTTTATTTTGCTTTATGTACTCCTCATGAAATCTTTCTAGGGTTTATTTCTACTATTTTTTTCTCACTTGATATTTTGATATGTTATTTATCAATTGTATAATGTTATACATTATATTTCATATTATCTCTTTCCATGTTTGTGATGGAACTATCATAGGTTTACACAAGTATATACTTTTCTATCTCTAGTTAACTATAATTTCTATATACAAATCAGTCATAGGAATCTAGTAGTACCTTTACTCTTAGGATTGACCTTTACTCTTACATCCTTAGGATTTTAGTAAGACCTCACAGGTCATTTCTTAGACATATATGATTTGTGGTCCTACACCTTTGTGTAGTACCAAAAGATTTGTCATACATGTACTTAGTAGTACCAAAATATTTTTCATATGTACTAGGTCACTACTATTATCCATCTTAGCACTTTAGGAATCACTGTACACACTTTATATAATAAATATACAAACTATCCCCTATCTCAAAACTAATTCCAACTTTATGAGTGCATGTTTCATTTATTTCTTGAACATGAAAGTATTTGATTCATAAATATTTTCATCATTAAAAAATTAGAGTGTAGATTAGATTGCTCCTAAATTTTCAGATTAACCCATTTTGAGTGCTTACTTATGCTTAAAAAATTTCTAGCTTTATATCCTTGTAAGAATAGGAAAAATTCATTGTTTTATATAGCTTCATATCCTTGTAAGAACTATGCACCAAATGGTCAAAATCTGTGAGACTAATCTAATATGATAATATGTATGGTGAGAAACTATCTACATTTATTAGATCTACATTCTAATAAAATATACATCTATTAGATGCTCTACATTCCAATAAAATAGCTAAAGGATAAATGCACATGTGACAATAAGAATCTACTAAAGATAAAATTAATCAATGTTCCTAAACAAGCTCTTATATATATTTTAAATCATTCATGAATGGTGTAATCATGTATGTTAATTTTTTTGCATTGTGTTTATGGACACAGATGATGCACAACAATATGTTGATTTGATAACAAAAGTTATGAAATTACTTCCCAAGAAAAATGTCAAACACTTGGTGAAGATGGATTTCAACAAATTAAAATAATTTTCCCAACAAGAACCACTATCAAGAAAGAAAAAAAAATGTGTTGAGAGAATATATGGTGAATTTTTTAATTTGACTACAATTGTTAGAGCACATTTGTTGGTTACATTCTTGAATCATGTTGATATGAAGGAAACATTAGAATTTTTGGGTGTCAATTTTGGACAGAAAAGTCACAACATTTGGAACAAGAATTTTTTGCGAATGTGTCTAAAGGAATAAGTTCAGTGGGTACAAAAACTAGGTCTGTTGATAAGAGTATTTCTCGTAGAGCAATATTAACTTCAGTTGTAAGTGAAGATACAACAAAGAATCTTCATGTTACTGCTACTGCTTAGGTCTTGGGTGTTTCTAGAAAGACGATCAGTAGGTATGTGAAGAGGAGGAAGACATTGGATAATTCTACTGTGGAAGAAAATTGGGCACTAATGTGTAGAAATCCACATTCTGATAAAATTGAGGATAGTATTGTGAAGATAGTTTCTAATTTTTGGACTGAGAGGACTCATCCTTCTCCAAATGTGAGGGATGTTTTAAAACACAAGATAGCTCACAATAACTATGATGAACATATAAAACATTGGCTCGAAATAACTCAACATGAGATGTACATCAAGTTTAAAGAAGAACATCCACATGTTAAGATTGGACAACGAATTTTTGAGATTTTGAATCCTTGGTATGTGCAAGCTGATAAAGTCCTTGAAACATGTTGTTGCCACTATCACGTTGAGTTTGATTATCACTATCAGGTACACAAAAAATATTACATATATTGAGGTGTGCTTTCATTTATAGGATTATTAGAAATTTGATTAAATTTTGTTTTATGAGATGTGATTTAATTTATGTATTTCAAAATACATATTTTTTAGGTGTATAGAAAGTTACGAGAAGCATCAAATGGTCCAGAAAATGCCCCCCTACACATGTGAGTGAATTCATAGCTTCTATTATTTGCACAATATCTGATGATAATGTGGATGGTCCTATGGCTTGCATCAAAGGTGTTTGTGACAAGTGTGGGGACTTGAAATTATTTCCAAAAAAAAATGAAGACTTGGACATAGTTCAAATGGTGACTTGCAAGAGGTGATTATTAAATAAAGAAAATTTAATTAATTTTAAATTTGGATGTACATATTTTATTTTGATTTTTATGTTTATTGCAAATGAATATAACAAGTTGTCCATTATGTATTGATTTTGTAGGTTCAAATACATAAAATATTCAACACGACTTGGAAATAATGCAACCAGGTTGGACTTGGTAGAAGAGGAAATCCCCATTGCAACATTCATGCATAGTTTCCAAAGTTTGATTAGTCTATACATCAAACATTCTCACTATGCAAAGTGGCAGGCTACACAATTTAAGACCAATAGAGACACATTCCCTATTGGTTCCATATTGTCCATGGTTGATTTTGCTGAGAATTACTCATTTTCTCATCAAAAAGAGATTCAAACACAATATTATCATATTGATCAGGTTACCATCATGGTTCACATATTTTATAGGCATGCACAATTGGATTTGGATGGGGTTAAAAGTACATATGTGAAGCTAGTGATTAAGGAGTATCACTTCTATATAAGTGATGACAAGGAACATGACACCCACTTCATACAACATTGTTTTGATTTGTTTTCCAAATATCTTAATTAAAAAGGAGTACAAATAGATCAACATTTTGTTTGGTCAGATGGTTACGCATCAAAATTCAAATCCTCTCACCATTTCTTTGCACTCATTCACTATTGGTGTTATCTCAAAATACCTCATTTATGGATTTTTTTAGAGTGGTCATGGGAAGGGAGAACACGATGGTGTGGTTGCATGCATCAAACATGCTCTAAAGAAACAAATATTTGATTATGAGGGAGATAGATTGATTGATTCCCACACCATTGTTGAATGGTGTAAGAAATATTTTGTAGTTCAAGATTCAACCTCACATGAGAGTAACATGCCCCCACACAGAGTGTTTTGGGAGATAACAGGTACGTGCATTTAAAACATATGTATCTTGATGTGAAATTGATTACAAGTTACACATAAACTTTTGTACATGTAAATTTATTTTTTCTTAATTTTGATGTTTGTTAAACGTTATTGATTTTGTAGATGATTAATCAAAGGACAAAACATGGATGTGAAAGGATTCCTAATTCTAGGTCTTTACACTTTGTGATGACTGTGGATAGTAATAACTGGACAATCTGTACAAGATATTATTCTTGTTTTTGTTATGAATGCATGAAAAAATCATATACAAAGTGCAATAGTCAAAAACGTGGGTATGTAGGTGAGTGGAAGCAAGTTCCTTTAGTTGTGGATGACTCATATGGATCAGATCATGATGATAGTTTTGAAGATGTGCCCTTGATTTCACCTGATTATGACCACATATATGGACTTGTTAAACAAGGTATTTTT
The DNA here is from genome assembly GCA_019776745.2 of Taxus chinensis. Classification (NCBI taxonomy): domain Eukaryota; kingdom Viridiplantae; phylum Streptophyta; class Pinopsida; order Cupressales; family Taxaceae; genus Taxus; species Taxus chinensis. The sequence continues at coordinate 56,072,254 of CM034154.1, read as the reverse complement.
TGTTTAAAAGGATTGTATTTGATCATTGAATTAATATATATAATTTATAGTATACAGATCATTGAATATTTCTTTGAATTTAATTCTAACACAAAAACTTGTTTGTACAATGATTTTGTTGTAGGTGATGTATTTGCAATCATTGCAGAAGAAGACAATATTGAGAAAGTGGAGTACTACTTGTTGCATTGCACAGAAGAGAGAACAAAGATAAACAAGTGAAATAACAAGTGAGGAGACAACATTTTATACTGGATCGGTTGTAGTGTAGGGAACATATTTACAGAAAGTGAAATCCCTCCAAAGTGGGATTCACTTTGTTGATTACGAACCAGACAAGAAGGTATATCATTACACCCATCACATAGTTTCTACCAGGTTACAATTGCATCAAGTGAAGAATGCATGTGGTCCACACAAAAAATGGAGACTAGATGTAGAAGATCATGAAAAAAATTAGAGGTCATTGAACAACGAGTTGAGCCACTTGGTATTATATAGAAGGACCTATAATATTATATATTGATGTCTTCTGAATGGAATCTTTTCTCTATTTTCTTTGTCACTTTGGCATATATATTTGACAAATTTCTTGCTATGAATTAAAACTTATATCCTCCTCCTATATATGTTATGGATTAAAATTTCTTGCTATGAATTTAAGCTTATACTATGGGGTTATGATTATTAGTAGGGGTGATTGTAATACATATGGCATTTAATTGGTATCACATGAGCTATGTTTTTTAAACTTATGTACATTTTAGTGTTAAGATGAGGAAACAAAGCATGATCAATAGTCAATAGGATCATCCCATTCAAGTGCATTGGAGTCTATGAGATCTTGGATGATGTGGAAAAGAAATTCATATTTAAATTAGACATTTTGAATAATTTGTGCCACAATCTAAAGTTGATTTTAAACATTTGATATTGTGTAACCATTATTACTAATTTTTAGATTTAAATATTATCCCAAGGTCATATATTTATTTTGCTCATTATTGAACCTTTGCATGTTGATTATAAATCATCCCCTTCAAACCTTATAAACACTTTCCATAATTTTTGAATATACTATTTTTCATATGTGGAACATTTACACCATTCATTGAATATATTTGAAGTACCTTTACACTTGTAACATTTGATGAATAGGTCTTTGAAGTGAATTTTACAATCTTGGATTTTTTAATTTATTGAGAATCTCAAAAATGCATTGTTGTGGGATTGAATCAAATAAAACTTGGCTTACACATGTGTTATCTAGCGAGGGATCATAGTACTATGTGTGAGGAACCAATGATAAAATTACTATTAAAGTTTGTGAGTCTAAGAAAAAACCTCAATTCTATGATATTTTGTGGATTAGGTCAATCTTTGGCCAATTTGATATTATCTAGATCTACATGTCTTCTAGCATGGTCAATTATGTTTCCCAGATATTGAATTTGTAAAATTCCAAATGCATACTTCACTATTTTGGCTTGTAACATGTGTTTGTGCAAGTTGTAGAAGACATGGGATATGTGATCCACATGCTCCTCCCAAGTCTTGTTGAAGATGATGATGTCATTATAGTAGAAAATGATGGAGGAGTTAAGGAAGGCCCTGAGTAGATTACCCATTAATTACATAAATGTTACTAGAACATTGATCAAGATGAAAGACATAAACACCCATTCACACAATTCTTGTTGTGTCTTGAAAATTGTCTTATATATGGTTATAACTCTATGATAACTTGACTTCTTGTCAATTTTGGTAAAGTTTTTCCTTCCTATAAATAGTCCAAGGGGTCGTTAATACGTGGTTGTGGATATTAAAGTCCATGATAGTATATGTATATTCAACATGATCCATAATTCTTGGGATAAAGTGATATTAGATTTTTATAAACGAGATATGATTTTTCCTTGATCACCAAATTATTCCAAAGTGATAGTGCTTGTAAGACAATATCTAGGACACAAAATATTTTTGAAGAAATACGTTGTGAATACTTCTCTATACTACTTCAGTAACTTGTTGAGTTGATATTACTATAATGATTTAAGACACAATTATTGAAATTATTTAAGACACAATTACACATAGACAATTATATTCATACAAGTCATTTATTACAGTTGTAAAAGTAAGAAATTAATTTTTTAAAAGAGCATCCATGTGCCAAAAGAAAAATTCAAGCATTTGGAGAAGAGTATCTAGCATTTGATTACTTGAGTGATTAAATAATTGAAAGGAAAGGGACACCTGCATTACAATATTGGACTACATGCTCAATTTTATTATACTTGGTGTGTTACTTTCCAAACTTTTCAAAATCCTAGGGCCTTGATAATAATGGATGGACAATATAGGTCTCCATTAATCCCCCTCCATTTCTTACAACTTTCCCAAGGTGCTACATGTTTATTAACGTTCTAAGGAAGAATATTTGTTTCCAAGTGTCTCATAGTGAATTCTAGAAAAGAGAGAAAGAATTTTGGAGTTCATAAGTAGAAAAACAAAGTAATCAACTCAATTTCATAGTATTTTTCATTTTTTAAAACCGTAAATTGTTACAGTTCTGGTTGTGTCACTAGAGAAGTACAATTCTGGATGAAGTTTTTTAGTTTTTGTTGTGTTTACTTTGCCTCATTGTATAAACCTATTTTTGATGACTATCTTCATGTATAAGTCTAAATTTTGTATTTTTCTCTAACATATTATCAATTATTTTGATTACCTTATACTTCTAGAATATTCCTAAACTCCTTTTATACACTTTTAAGTTTGAATTTATTGATTACATTTAGGCTTAATCAACACAAATATGCTTAATTGAATAAATTAATAGTGTCAAACCACTTTCCAATTAACTCTTACAAGGATTAAAGTGTTAATCATCTAAGTGTCAATTAGACTTGGATGAATTTATATTATTTGATGGTGTGAGTATATCTTGTAGAAAGTATTGAGTTAATAATATGTTCCTTAGGTTCATAATATCCTATGCATTACTATAATGTTCAATTCATGTTTCATTAGGTTCATAATATCTAAGTTAGAGAGTTTTAGGTTCATGCATTACTTGAGTACACAAATAATATTAAATGATAATTTTCTGTTTAAAGTAACATACATAAGTGACTCATCAAATTACAAAGTTAATAACATGTTCTTAAATCCTTTCTTATCATCACATTGCATGTTGTAATCACAACTCATAAATCAATCAATCAATTAACACATTTATAAGTCAATAATAAAATACATGTGTATAGATCAACAAGATACATGTGATAAATCAATATCTATATACAAGTAATAACCACATACATGTGTGTGTGTGTGTGTAATACACACACACACACACACACACACATGTCTAAGTCATATATCAAAATCTCGTGTAAACACTATATACATGTACATGATGAAAACGAGTACAATGTATCAACTAGATAGTCTCTATCATCTAGTAGGGTGAGTACCAGATCCCTCACTAGGCTCTACTGCACCCTGCATTTATAAAAATAAATATACACATCAGAAACTATATATAACATACCATATTAAAATTTATAAGTGAAATTCTACAACAATTTCTTGATTAATTGAATAAATCATATAACAAAGATGTAATTGATTACCTCAGTATCTATCTGCGGGCGGATGTTGGGAGTATCTACACTATGTGTAGATCTCTGTCCTGTAGATCCCTGTGAAACAAAATAAATTAAATGTAAGAAGTTGATAAACAATTTTTTTGAATAAAACATTAATTTCACAAATTTCAATTTAGATTAAATATTAAATCTAAAACACAATATATATAATGTATATATATATATATATATATACCTCTATCCATGTGAATGTGTCTCCAAATCTATGGGGCTGCCACCAACAACTGTTTGTGGCTAACCCACACCTCAACACCAACAAATAATGAGCCAAATGAGCCAAGCTGACTCATGCCCTCAACATCAAGTGATAGATCATGGTTGGGCTCATTCAAGAGTTGTGTATATGTCATATGTGGATATGATGTGGGCTGATAAGCACCACAATACTCACTAGCATGCGCTGGAGAAAAAGCCTAAACACACAAGTAAACACTCAATATTATATGTCAACACTAGATCTTATATATCTATTTAAATATTAATAAATATTAAAGTAATGATGAAATGAAATAAATTTTAATTAAATCAAGGTTTAATTTTCACATATCAGAAAATAAAAGTGTTGAACATCGGGTGTCATGATCCCAACAACAGGAGGTCCAACTGTAGTGGTTGCAGTAGTACCCTGAATAGAAGATACACTATCGTGAACAATACTCTACTCTATAAAATCCAAAACCCCCGATAGTGGAATGTTGCACAACCATGCAATCATCTCATATGCATGCAACAAGTCAACAGCCATGATGCGTCCCAACTGATGCATCTGAGTAACATCTGTAACTGCCTCAAAGTCATCAGGTGATATCAAATGTGCATGAGCATATAACTCTCTACGTGCATCACTGTTGCTACTAGCTCATCCACTGCTAGTACCACGTCTCTTAAGGAACTGACCCACATGGTCATAAGAGATAAATTGGGTCTCGAGAGAAATGCTCCCAAGACCCTCTATAACACCCTCATGGGCACTCATAATGATAGGCACAATGACATCCTGAAAGCCAGATAAGAAAGGTTGTGGCCTCTCTACAAGTTGTCGTGCGTCAACAACAGGAGGAGCTCCTTCCTATCAATATGTAGGCCTGTTGCTAATGCGGCCATGCCCCTGCCAAAAATAACTAGGGATATCTAAATAGTTCACCTTTAGGTTTAGGTGAACCTCAACGTGTAACATCAATATGAAATATAATGGTAACTGGTCATTATTAGGAAATTGGCCTTGAGAGGCCACAAATTTGGGATAAATCAATGGTGCACAAAGGCAACATGAACATTTGTTTACATAATATGCCCTGATTTTATTTTGGCCTACATAACTCGACCAACACGAGATCTTAACGGCTTCCTTATCAAGAATTCTAGCTTCAACTTCATTATATCCCACATCGCATGTCACACTTGATTTTAATTCATCCATAATTTTTTTAGTGACTCGGGATGGAAAGGGTTGTATGTTTTCAAGTTTGTTTGTATTTTTTGAAGATCTTTCAATATATTTTCACAATGTGTTTTGTATTTCCCAACTGTATTGGAAGCTCAAGAATAGATGATAGTTTTTTATCTCTAAGTCAGTCCTCTCAAACAAATTAGCAGAGGAAGAAGCCATAACTGTAAAAAAATGAAAGTAAAATTCAATTTAGAATACTTATTTGAAACCGTAAACCCTAAATTGATAAAATTTCACATAAATTTAAATTTATTTTCGAAAAAAATAATATTAAAACATATAATTTTCCTTTTCTGAAACAAAATTCCTTAAACTATTGTGTATTTATGTTAAAATATAAATTATATTATATGTGTATTTAACATATTGATATACAATGTAAACAATGATTAAGGTTATGCAAAGTTTGTGTATGGGTTGCAGGTTGGAATTTAGTTTGTATTGTATGATTCAAAGATCAATAAGAGAATGATTTAACAATGGTAAATATACCTGTGGGATTCTCATAAGATTCAATGAGAGTGTGTAAAACGAGGATTGAAATCTTCCTCACAAATTTGTGTCAGACTGGGGAGGAAAATGTTAACCCCATACTCTTAAAACAAAGTAATGGTTAATTGGAGATTGTAATGGCCTATATCATTCCAATAAAATGAAAGTAAACCATTTAAGTAGATTACGACAGCCACTTGTAGAGACTAATCTTTGGAACAAATGTAAAGACACTCATATCCTGTTGCAAAAGGAAGTTAACAATGAACTAAGCTTCAAACACGTGATCCCAGAATAGAGGAACCCTAATGTAATATATAAAGGTTTTAAATGATCCAACCTAACTGTTCAAATTGATTTTGAGATTTGAAAGTCAATAGAATTGATTTGGTAGAGAGAAATTACCTCTCGGGCTCACTGTTGACTGTTAGCTAAGGTTTGAATTTACAAGCTCAAATTGAAGATTCTGAGTCTATAATTTGGAAGAAATATTGTTAATAAGGTTCCCCAAGGTATTCAAAAGGAATTTTGAAAATTCTTTAGTTAAATCAGGAGATATGTTTACCAGTCTAGAATAGGCATGTGCCATACAAAATAGAGACCTAATTAAGGTCTGATTCAAAAGAGTAGTGATCAAGATTATATAGGGAAGACCCCTGAAACCTTGTATACTAGGTGTTGGCCCAATTGGGTGCCTGGAAATGTAGGTAACCTATCAATTAACTCATGCAAGAAAAATATATGAATAGAAGTTAACACAGTCAAAATTCTGAATCCCAATCTTGTGAAAGAAGTTTTAATACGGAAACAAAAACCAATTTTTACAAAAAAAAACAAAAGAAAAACCTCAAGCTCAATTTATAATCTTACCTAGTGTGTGTGACCCCCCTTCACGTAAAATGAGTGTTCACATGAACACCTTTCCGAAGTTTACATGGAAGTTCAGTTTAAGGGGGTGTTCGCGCGAACACCCCTTAAATCACAACCCGCCCAAAATCCTACTCACATTTTGGAACACCAAGTGGGACACAATTTTGTGATTTCAACCTAGTAATACCGATTAAATGTTTACTCCATAATAAAATAATGCAAATGTGACAATTAAATAATCATTGAAGCCACGACCCTTCAATCTTATTATCACTTTTAAGACTTATTTGTTTGCACGGTTATTGGCTTCCCCAATTTAACTCGCAATTGCCACATCAACGCTTATTTCGACAACACAAGTGTATGACGTCAGTTGATAGTGCCACATAACAAGCTGGTTTACATAAACTTAGAACTAGTACTTGATAATTATTTAATACAGTTTCATTTTTTCCCATAATTTTAATTTTTTTACGAGCCTAGTTGAGTGTTTTTCATTTGGGGCATTACACACACATCGCGTTATCGTTGAGTTTCTTCTTCAGTAGGTTGATCATGGTCGCTGGTAAAGATGGCTAGTTCCAAACGTGGGAATTTTCCTTGAGAGGGGGACCCCCACCCACTTCTGCCAATGGTGTACTAGTGCTGTCGATTCTATTAGAAATTTTTTCATTGCGGGCGGTAGAAGGACATCGAGATTTTGGAGGGGAGTGGCGACGTCGGGGAGAGGAGCTCCGCTAAATCCTAGAGCGACGCTTGTGAAATACCCTATCATATCCCGGTGAGGGAGGACGATGGCAAGATGAGTTTGGTGGAACCTGAATGACACGACATGGGGAATAACCCAATGCGAGAGCAAGGATTGAAGGTGTTCCACATCCAGGTGGACTTTCTCCGCTTGCACCTAATTCTGAAGCATAACATTGGATATCATAGTAACTTTATTAGTCATAGGGAAATCTCTATCTCTAGCAGTGTTGTTAACACAAGAAAAATTTCTATCTTTCCAAATATGAAAGATAATATAACTCTAAACATTTTCCAAAAATTAAATTGTATGTTGTAGGTAACATGGCCGAATCCCTTAACAAAACCATTTTTCAGGAGAATAATTCAAGGATGAAAGCAAGGAAAATGGTGAAAATACACTTCCAGATAGATTGGGCATGTGGGAAAAACCAAAATATGTGTTTAATCGACTCTCGCTACTAGAAAACAGGACACGTAGGGTTAACAACTCATTTGTGTGTGAGTTTGTCTTCAATAGGGATGCCTTGATATAAAAGACACTATAAAAGTGGGATTTTAAGGCTCAATCCATGCTTTCTAGATGGTGTCAAACCATCAGGCGGATAGCCCATATGTGGATTTGAGATTCCAAGGATGATTTAAAGAGTCGTTCAGAACAAGTTTCATGGCAAGCAGGTGATAGGCAACATGGGGTTTGCATCAACAGAGGGGGGGTTATTGTTATGTGACTAAATCCTCAAAGCTTTAAAAACATTAAAGGCTTTATTGAATTAAAAATTATTTGTGACAAAGTCATTGTAATAAAATATTAGATTAATGTGGGAATGAAGATCCCAAGCATCTCACTAAAGATGATTAATTAAAGTGAAAGGGTGTGGAAACCATTGTGTTGGTTCGTAACCACCCATGAAGTGTTATAAAAAGGGATGTAAAAGTGAATAGAGAATAGGGAATGATGATTTTGATTCTGAGAAGAGAATAATTATAAGGAAGTCTTGAAGACTTTGTGAATTTAGTCTGTGGAAGTAATTCCAAGGCTGATTAGGTACAGACATGCGGTGGACAAGAGAGAGAGGCACTATAGGTGTCCTTCCTGGTTTGGGCAAGGTTAAAATACACTGGGTGTATAGTTTTTTCTCTCAATAGTGCGGCCATAGTTTCATGTCTATTACTTGTGTGTGTGCATTTGAATTTTGTATTAGAATTCCTGATCATTGTCTCAGATAAGTTCTCTCTCTGTAAAACTATGTAATCCATGTTAGAAGTTAATGAAAATAAGTTAAATTATTTATTTATTATGATAAACGTGTAAGTGAATGTATTCTATTTATTTTTTTACGTATATTTTGAAATAAGTGATCGTTTTATAAAGAATAGTGAATTACCGGATTTTAGATATATATATATATATGGATTTTAATCTAAGAAGATTTGTATAAAGTAATTGCATTTCATTAAGAATTGATATGTAACTGATCGTATTTTATAGTCTTCTTGCATCTGTCTCTATTGTTTTTCGCGGTCGTGTTTTCTATTTGTTTACTGTGGACTCGAAAGTTTTCCTTGGATATAGTTAACTTCATGGTTCTACGTCCGCCAATGTTGTGTAATATTGTGAAATTCTAGCCTATAATAGAGTTCCATGTTACTTTTCCATTTTAGAACTTTAATAGATCCTATTAGCTATTGCGAAGTGCGAGCTAATGAGGAAACTCCATGTTCTTCGCAATATCAAACTTTTGTTAACTTGTTTTTGTTCAATGCGAAATTCGATCCAATAGAAAAATTCTGACTCACTTTGCATTTCATGATGTTAGACTTTGTTAATCTTGTTGGTTGTTAACCAATATGAATGTTCCACCGTTCACGTTACTTTTTACAGTAACACTTTGTTAGAAGTTAGTCCGAATGCGAGCCAATAATAATTGTCCATGTTCTTTCGCATATTGTTTTCCTTTGTCGGGACCATATCACAGTGCGAAAAGTGATCTATTAAGAAGGCTCCACATATATACGATTTTAACAAACTGTTTTTCTATTAAATGATCTTCGGTTATATATGTTACAATGCGAAGTGTGAACCAATAGCAAAACTCCGCGTACATACGGATTTTGAAGTGTCAACTTTATTTAACCTTTGCCATTGTGATATTGCCACTTGTCTTTGTCCTTTGATTTCGCTGGCCTCTTCGACCCGAATTTTTTAGTCTTTGGTTAATTCCGCGCGAGCCAAGCATCTGTGAGGTAGAATAATTGGAAAACCCACAGATCTCGATGTGTGTATCTGGTTGAAAGCTTTAGTTAATCTTGTTGAGCTGCAACCATAGATTGACATATTCATACATAGTTATAATTTGACTTAGTTTTCTCCGTTAAATGGTATTAAGATGTAAAAGCGTATCAGTCTTCCGCAATAAAATATTTTTCTTGTTAAGGGAAAATGTTGCATTTTAGTTACAAATGGCCAATGTCAATCTTGCTACCATGACACACGAGAGAAGATCCTAATTTTATGAAGGTAAACATCAAGCACAAAATTCGTAATTTCTAAAATAGAGTCGGTATCTTCCTCTTTGAATTGGAATGTCACTTTTAGCATATCCCATGACAACCAATCTCTTAAAACTTTGCAAAACATGTGACCCAGAGCCAAATTAAAGGTTAGGAGCGCCCTAGGCAATAAGTGGAGTGGACGCCCTTCAAGTACAATTGTAGTCAATAATTTTTCCCCATCAAATAAATAAATAAATAAATGCTATGCACATTATCATATTTTAAAATTTGTATAATGATAATAACAAATCACTAGTTTAGATATATTGGTATACAAAAGGAATAAAAATATCCTATAAAATATTCAAATAAAGACGAGTAATAATCCATGGATGGAGATAATTAATCATTGGTGCTCTGCATGCAGCAAATACTATTTTTTTTATAGAAGGTATATTACTTGTCTTCTTTACCAATATCAAGTGGGTGATGGGATTCAAAACTGAACAAAGCACCATTTTTGTGCAAAACAAAAAAAATTCTTAGGTAAATCCCATGGTTTTGGAAGAGTGGTATCTAGACCAAGTCTACTAATTCCTCCATAAAAATAGGCATTTCTCCCAAATTACACACTTGAATTATGTAAAACTACATTATATAATGAATAAAAATACCAACAAAATCGATTGAACTTAAAAATATACATTTTTATTTTTTACTTGCAAAAATATTATAATAATTTTTTATGTATATGTGTGATATTTGTATTACTTTATGGTAATATCAATAAAAAGGTATATTAATATAGACTTTAGGTAAAATAATAATAATGATAAATTCTAATAATAACAAAAAAATAATATAAATATTTAGAATTAGGTGCCTCCTTTAGTGCTGGCAGTTGCCTAATCTGGCTAAGGCTTAATCCCCCCTTAAACATGTCACCATTTACCCAAATTCCCTTCGATAAACTAATTTGACAAATTATATTCGGAAAAAAATTTAATAAAAGAAATGATGTGGTCATGGTCAATAGTCAATGCTCACGTGGCGACGACATTAGAATTTAAGAATTCTGGATCCGCACGCAATTCAGTCCAAAAAACTTGCATATAAGCACTACCCTCCTTCCATGGTTATTCACTACCGCCTCTTCCCAATCAAAATGGATTGCTCCCTGCATTTTTTAAGAAGCATGGTCCCAACATTTGGCCTGGAGTCTTGCCCTGCCCTTCTTTCCATTACTATCACCGCCATTGTTGCCACTACCCTTCTCTTCCTCTTTCGCTTACATAACGCCCGATCCTCTGTAAAACTTCCCCCAGGAAAATTCGGCTTCCCTTTCATTGGGGAGTCGATTCGGTTCATTCGTGCACTTCGATCGGAAACACCACAAAGCTTTTTTGATGAGAGGATCAAGAAATTCGGCACCGTTTTCAAGACTTCGCTGATTGGGCATCCCACAGTTGTGCTGTGCGGGCCTGCGGGAAGCCGCCTGGTTCTGTCCAACGAGGATAAACTAGTGCAAGGGTCATGGCCAAACTCTTTTATAAAATTGATGGGGAAGGATTCCATCGCGACTGCAAGGAAAGAGAAGCATCGCATCATACGCGTAGCAATGGCCCGCTTTCTGGGACCCCAATCGTTGCAGAATATTATGGGTCAAATGAGTAGAGAAATCCAGCGTAATATAAATGAAAAATGGAAGGGCAAAGATGAAGTGAAGGCGCTTCCGCTGATAAGAGATCTCGTCTTCTCCCTCGCAAGCAGCCTCTTTTTCGGAGTCCGTGATGAGCACCAACAGGAGCGACTTCATATTCTTTTGCAAACTGTTCTTCTCGGAAGTATGGCTCTTCCCCTCGACTTTCCAGGTACTCGTTATCGGAAAGCTATCGAGGCGCGGAAGGAGCTCGATGTTATTTTCTCTTCTTTAATAAGAAAGAGAAGAAGCGATCTTGATTCCGGAAAAGCTTCTGCTAGTCAAGATCTGCTCTCCGTCTTGATCACCTTCAGAGACGAAAAGGGGGTTCCATTCACCGACAAGGAGATGCTTGACAACTTTTCTGCTATTCTTCATGCTTCATATGACACCACCACTTCACCAATGACGTTGATTTTGAGGCTCCTCTCCTCCAATCCTGAATGCTATCAAAAAATAGTTCAAGGTACACAAACCAGAAGCTCCTATCCATGGTCTGTCCATAACTACACTCTTGCTATTGTCTAATTATTACTGCCTTAGTACCCTTATCTATTATAATAGAGGTAACTCCACAGTAGTTACAGGGAATTAAAGAGGGATAACAACACAATGGCATCGTTCTCTCTATCGTAATACCTGTAACTACTGTGTTCTGACCATTTAATTATTTTGTTTTGTTGTTATCCGTATGTACTATAGTAGGCATAACAACATGGTCCACACGTTAATTAGAGTGTATTATAATAGGGATAACAAAATGGTCCACACATTAATTAGAGGCTAACAATTAATAGACAGAAATTAGACGGTAACAACGTAGTAATAACAGTGTATTATAATACGGATCCCAGTAATTAGAGGGTAACAACACAGTAAAGACAGTAATTAGAGGGTAGGATTACAATAATTACAGGTATTACAATAGAGATAGCGACACAATGCACACTAATTAGAGGGTAGCAACACAATGGTTACAGGGTATTACAAAAGGGATAATTATGTTCCTTATTGTAATGCTCTGTAATTGTGGGTTGAGGGACTGCCCAAAATATGAATGCAAGGGATCTTTGGATAGAGCCTTTATTATTTTTATATCTTGATCATTTATGTGGGCATATATGGTATGTTGTATGGCAGAGCAAATGGGAATACTGGGCAGTAAAAAGGAGGGAGAAGAAATCAGTTGGAAGGATCTGAAAGATATGAAATATACATGGCAAGCAGTTCAGGAAACATTAAGGATGTTTCCTGCAATTTTTGGATCATTTCGTGAGGCTATCAATGATATTCATTATGAGGGCTATGTGATTCCAAAAGGATGGAGGGTAAGCCAAAGTTTCCATTAATTCAATTCCTCTTTTATCTTGAATTCCTCAAAACTAAATTCACTCTATTAATGGTTTTTGGTTTTGGCTATGTATATGTGCTGAACAGATTTTATGGACGAGTTACAGTACAAATCTGAAACAAGAGTATTTTAATGAGCCGGAAAAATTCAAGCCTTCGAGATTCGAGGAGGAAGGAAGGCATGTGGCTCCTTACACAGCCCTACCATTCGGAGCAGGGTTGCGCATATGTCCAGCATGGGAATTTTCAAAGATGGAAATACTACTGTTCATCCATCATTTTGTTAAAACTTTCAAGGAATACACCATAATTGACCCCAATGAAAAAATTTCAGGAGATCCATTCCCTCCTCTCCCTTCCAGAGGATGTTTAATAAAACTTTTTCCCCGAGCCTAATTCCAATTGAGAAGCACACCCACAACGCATTAGCAAGATGTTCTTCCCTACTAGTGTCAGTTTTATTGTTGTCTTTCACTTGTGTGTCAACAAGTTCCTCTGTGAGTTTATCATTAGAAGGTAACTTGTAAACAATAACAAACTTTCATCAATAAAATCTATATGCTTATAATTGTGTATGAAAATAACAATCTTTCATCTGTAAATCCCTATGCTTATAACTGTGGTATGATAGTACGTACTGTTAATTTTATATTTTACCATAATTCTAAAGTAGATGACACTTTCATTTCCACTAATTCATTTTACATTTCCACTCCTGTTTTCAAGAAATTAAACAAAATACTTTCCATTTCTTTTTTCACTAACAATTGTTTGGTGTTTATGTGTTAAGTAATTTATTTTGTTTCGTTTATGTAAATATAAAAAAATGTCATTAAGATAAAATTATATATAAAAATCATTTAAATAAAGACTAAAAAATGCATACATAAAAAATCCCACAAAAATCAAGTATATATTATGTATTCTATTTTTCCAATTAATTTCTTTGCTATTTCTACCTATTTGTTTTAGAACAAAATATTTTATTAAAAAATACTCCTAAAAATACACAAGTGACGTTAAAGGTAGAAATAATAGATCTTAATGGGAATCTTTAATCCAGAGACGAAGTATCTTCTTTTGAAGGCATAAAAAATTCCATAAAAATCAATTATATATTATGTATTCTATTTTTCCAATTAATTTCTTTGCTATTTCTACCAATTTGTTTTAGAACAAAATATTTTATTAAAAAATACTCCTAAAAATACACAAGTGATGTTAAAGGTAGAAATAAAAGATCTTAATGGGAATCTCTAATCTGGAGACGAAGTAATCTTCTTTTGAAGGCATAGACACCTTATTTTGATACATGCATAGTTATGTATTGTAAAATTACTTTGTTCTATATTATATATGTTTGTCAATTATTGGTCCAACATAGACTTTTATCAACACATTTTCATTGTTTCTAGTTGTCTTCTAGTATGCTCCCCTACATTCTTGTCTCTTTTCTTATTTTTCTCTATGACCCCTCTATCTTCTTATTGCCACGAGATTTTTCCTATGATTGTATAATAACAGTTATGCCCCCCCATAAATATAGTTGTATGGTTCCAGTTCCCTATAATAGCAATTGTATTGCTTTGGAGCCTTTTTATTATTTAGGCACACTCACTTTGTGTGGTGTCTTTTTTATCAATTTTTCTTTCCAGCGGTGTGTTAACATATATGCTAATATAACAAGACCTTATCATTTACTTTATGTTGCATCAACTATTTATTAGAGAATTGAAAGTTATAATGGTTGGATATTTGCATTACCATAAATTGCCACTTGGCTTACATTATACACGGTGTGGTAGCTTCAAAGAACTATTCCCATCAAGGAGTATGATAATATTTGATTCAAGAGAATCCAAGTTCAAAGGACATCATATATCAACCAAAAATAATTGAGTTAGTTTTGTGTTGTTGGTGCGTTGCATTGTGTTACATTTGTGTTGTTAGCGGGCGACTAAGTCTAGTTGAAGCTGCAGAACACTATTAAAGCCGCAAAGGTCTACTGAAGATGCATAATACTTAGGCCCGAATTAAGGGTTATGAGTGCCCTCGACAATAATAGAGTTGACGAATTCTATATATAAATAAAATTTTTAGTAGAAACAATAATTAAATGTGACCAAATATCGTATTACTTGATATGTTATGCCTCTACCATATGAGAAAAAAATCCTAATAATTTTTTTGTAGCTACTAATGCCTAAAATCCCCAGTTAATTCTCTAACATATATAGTCTATCATAATCCCTCTTTTCTCATATATTTCCCGACTCTTTTACCCACATTCTTTACATATTCACCTTTCTTGATCTCTCCTCCATAAAAAACTTTCAAAACTTCAAAACAATACAGAGTATGAATTAAATTTAAGAATCCTACAATAAAGGCACTTGCTTAAATGTTTGAGTCCTCCTAGATATCATATTCTTAATACAATTATGTAATTTCAATTTTATTTTAAATGAAGTGAATTGAATTGGTATGTAAGGTTGGACACTAACTGCTACTAACATTAATGGAACAAACAAATTGACATGCTTTTTATAAAAACTATAGTAAAATAAAATAAATTAATGCCCCCCTAAATGTTAGCACCCTAGGTAGTTGCCTAGTTTTTTTAGGCCTTAATCCCCCTCTGATAACACTATGAGTCTGTTTGGAAGCAATGAAGTATTGTCTGAATTTTACAAATACTACAAGTTTGTTTTAAGTCATGAAGTACTATATGAAGCCGTGGAATACTATGATTCTGTTTTGAAGGTGCAAAGTAATGTATGGAGTCATGGAATATATGAGTCCATTTGTAAAAAAAAACTATAGAGCCAAGCCAACACCACAAAGATTATTGAGAAGCCGACTAGTTATACTTTTAGTACCTTAGCAGTTCCTTTTGGGAATTAAATTCATAATACCCCATAATTTAGGATTCTAGCATATTGTATTGGGTGATTCACATATCTATATAAACAAATATAAACTGCCTTTTAAGAAGTTAGTTCTTAGTAGCCCATTTATAGCTCTTAGAAGTAAAGTGTGACATGAGCTTAAAGCTTGGATAAGAAGTAAATGAAGGTGTAAGCAGGTTGATTATAATGATATGAATTAACACAATTGCATAGTTGGTGATCATTATGTGCGTGTGCGTCATTCATTTGAGTAATTAAATAAATATTTTTGATGTGTTTTAACTATTGAATTCAAATATGTGTTATTTCATGTATCTTTATATGTTTTCTACAAAATATTGTAAAGCCTGCGTGTTTAAGGATGTCCTTCATTGAGTACCCTTACCATGTCTACGTCATTTAGTGAGGATACTTCATCACAGATTTACAAATTACAAAAAATTAAAAAGAATAATGAAACAAACTCTGGAAAATAACTTCAATAAATTTTATATCACAGGCCACTTCAAGGGGGCAACCTCCTTTGAGAAATCTCAATATAACAATGTTCATGGAAAATTTTCATGGCCTAAATACTCCTTAATATACTAGTTCTATTCTATAAATTGCTACTACCCATGCATGTGGGATGATACTTAATAGCTTACATGATGACTTGCAAAGCATACATGTCTGTCGCATCTATTACATTAATAATACAAGGAGAAAGATAACATGAAGGGTCTTAATATCTCCTCCCATTTAAAAAATACTTCTCCTCAAAGTTGCAATTGTGGTAACTGTTTCTGAATCTAGAGAAGGAGCTCTCGAGTTGCATCTTCTGGTTCCATTCCATGCCACTAGATCAAGACCTTGGTGATAGAGTGGTTGTCAAGCTGGAAGGATCACGTATCGAGAATTGTGGCAGACTCAAGAATGATGGATCCTTCACTATCTAGCTTTGAGAGTACTGTTTGTGTTGTAATGTGTTGGCCTAGAACATTCTTCAAACAAGAGACATGAAAGGCATGATGAACCCGTGAGATGGGTAGAAGCTCAAGCTTGTATGCAACGACATTGATCTTTTAGAGAACTTTGTAGGGTCCGTAAAACTTAGGGGAAATTTTTTGATGCCCTATGAGTTTCAAGGAATTCTGTTTGTACGCTTGTAAGCATAGAAAAACCATATCCCTGGGATGAAATATGTGCTCCGAGCGGTGCTGATCTACTTGTTTCATATGGTTTTGTGCCATATGGAGATTGTCCCAAAGAGTGCAGAGAATTTGGTTCCTTTGATGCGAGTGGTGTCCATGACTTGAACTGGAGAACTACCAAGAGTGTAAGGGAGTAGAGGTGGTGGCGATTGGTCATAGATTGCTTCATATGGAGTCATTTTTTGGAGGTGTGATATGAGGTGTTATACCACCATTCAACAAGAGGTAGCCACTTAACCCATTATTACTGGTGCTTAGAGGTAAAACATTGAAGGAAAGTTTCCAAACATTTTCTAACAATTTCAGTTTGACCATCCATTTACGGGTGATATCTTGAACTCATCCTCAATTGGGTACCCATCTGACGGAATAATTATGTCCAGAAATGGCTGTGAAAGTGGCATCACGGTCTGAGACAATGAAGGCCAGGATACCGTGGAGGTGAAATATTTGTTCAATGAATAGTTGGGCAATGGTTGAGGTTGTATATGCATGGGATAAGGAAAAAAAATGGGCATACTTGGAGAGGCGGTCCACTATGACTAGGAATACTGAATTTTTCCCTAGATTTAGGAAGCCCTTCAATGAAGTCCATAGACATATCAGTCCAGATTCGGGTTGGAATGGGTAATGGTTGTAACAAACCTAGAGTTTCCACTATTTCACCCTCGTTGTGTTGGCATGTATCAAATTCCACCACAAACTGTTTTATGTATGCCTTCATTCCCTTCCAAAAGAAATTCCTACAAACCCACTTATAGGTTTTTAAAAAACCTAAGTGATCGAAAGACGAAGAAACATCGAGTTTAAGATAAATTACATCATGAAGCTCAACTTTATATGGTAACACCAAACACCCTTTAAACTGCAAATATATACCATCTCGAGAGTAGTGTGGTGAAGAAGTAGGATCAGATGCCAATTGTTGGATGAGGTAATGTAGGGTTGGATATTTGTTTCACTCTTGTTGGAGTTGTGGAAGCCATTTGGGTATGGGAAATAATATTGAGTGTTTACGAGAAGATGAAATGCTATATCAATGTGTTGTAGATTCTTGGACCAATTTTGACTATATATCAAGATGTCATCAAAGAATATCAGGATGAAATGACGAAGGAAGGGCCAAAAAATATTATTCATCAAGCCTTGGAATGTCAAAGGGGCATTGATAAGCCCAAAGGTTATGACTAAAAATAGATAGTGACCATCATGAGTGCGGAAGGTTTTCTTTAAAATATTTTCCTCATGAACGTGAATGTGGTGGTACCCCGAGCAGAGATCTAATTTGGAGAAAACATGAGTGCCATGAAGTTCATATAGAAGCTCATCAATAATTGGAATAAGGAACTTGTCCTTGATATTTAACTTGTCGAGTTATCTAGAATCAATGCAAAGATGCCATGAGCCATCCTTTTTCTGAACAAGTAAAACCAAGGAGGAATACAGGCTAGTGCTAGGGAAAATGACTATCGCCTTGAGAAGTTCCTGAACAAGATTTTTGATTTTTTATCTTTTGTAAAAAAAATACATGTATGGCAACATGTTGGGAGGATCACTCACTAGGAGGATATGAATATGATGATCTTCTAGGCATGAAGGTGACAATCCAATGGGCTCGACAAAGACACAAGCATGTTTGTCTAAAATGGCTTACAAATCTGCATGAGTGCTGGAAGAAGTAGGAGGACTCAGTTGGATAGAAAACAATTGAGCAATGACCTCATGTGATACTTTCTTTAGAATATTTTCCATATGATGAAAAATAATAATACTAATCGAGCCTGGAGAAAGACCTTTTAAGGTGTCTTTTCACCCACTGTCAAATAATTTCTTCCATAGTTAGAGAAATCCCATAGGATGGGTCCAAGTATGCACAACCATTGAGCTCCCAAAATGAAATCACATCCACCTAGGGGAGGAAGAACATATCAGAGTGAATATTATAATCTATCATCACAATAAGAATATTATGATACTTTCCCTTACAAGGAAATGTACCACAATTGGCAATCATAACTTCAAAGCTAAAACAAGGGTAAACAAATCAATTTACTTGTTTGACCAGCCTTGGAAAAATAGAGTTATATGTGCTACCTAAATCAATTAAGATGGTTAAATGAATCTATTTGAAATACCATTTTACCCTCATGGTCTAAGGGGTGATGACTCCTACCAAGGCGTGGAGTGAGATCTCTAGTTGAGAATCTTGAGGAGGGGTTTCCTTTGATGGAAAATCTTATTCTTGGACTTCCTTGACATCTTCATAATTATTTGATTTTGGGGTGATTCAAAATCAAGAAGGCATAATTGTTTTTCCATGCATTGATGCCCTCTAGTGAATTTATCATCACAATTGTAGAATAGTCCTTTCTCTCTATGCTCCTACATTTATGATTTAGTAAGACGTTTGATTGGGGCTGAATTCAGGGGATGCAATGTGGGAGAATGCTAAGTGATTGGATTTTTAAATGAAGGGAAATCAGAAGGTTGACGTTGTGTTGTGATTTTTTCCTCCACCAATTTGGCCAAGTCTAATGCTTCCATCATGGAATTGGGTTTAAAATTTTTGACTTTTAAGCGTATTACCTCCTTGAGGCCACTGATGAAACAACTCTTGAAAAAATTGTCTGACAAACCTTCTGTGTGATAGGACAATCTCTCAAATTTCTTCTAGTAGTCATGGACTGATCTTGTTTGTTGGAGTTTAGTGAGCGCACCTATGAAGTCATCATAAGAACTTGGGCCAACCCGCTCTAGAATGAGAGATGTAAACTGTGGCCATTCTAGTTCATCATGAGCTTTTGAACACCAATGATACCATAGTAAGGCCTCTTGTTCCAAGTGAAAAGAAGCAATGGGGACCATGTTCACACTGCATGTATTATGGAGACTAAAGAATTGTTCTATCATGTATATCCATCTAGTTGGGTCTGTCTCATTAAATTGGGGAAAATCTAGCGTAGGACCGTGTGAGATATTTGGCAAAGAGAAAATGTGGTATGAAGTGGACTCAATATGAAGTTTCTTAGTGAGGATTATTTTTTGTTGATTCAGTCCTTATATCATATGGCTGAGCTTTGACATTTGTGCCTTCAAGGAAGTGATTTCTTCCTCCATGTTTTTTGTGCCTGCACGGGTGACAACCATAACCAATTTTTTTTGTGCAATTGATAGAAAAATGTGTTTTATGACACAGTCAGTAATGGAAAATTTTAATGTGAGCTCAATCAAAAGCGGTAAATGGACCTTTACTAGTTTTTTGGCACCTCTTGCTTATGATTGATGGATGTGGGGTTGATTTTAGAACCGGGATGGAAAAATTGGGAAATTTTTCCAAGAGAGATAGAGGAGCAGAAAATGGAGAGGAAAACTGTGGAAAAATTTCGAATAAATTGGAGATAAACTAAAGAAATTATGGAAAAACCTGAAAAAATAAAAAATATAGATTTCAGGCTAATAAAAATGGAATTTGGATATGAACCCTCAAGGAAAGAAACATGCAGAACGGAATTTCAGGTGTTCCAGGAAATTTTGAGAGTTAATAGAACTATAATATGAAAGATATGGATTTTTTTTTGAGATTTGTGAATTATGATGACCGCTTTATTATGTGCCAAGAGCTTGACTGGAATTGCATGATTACAAAAGATTCTCAATTGTGACTGCTTTGTTGTTTTCCAGCTGAACTGTTATGTTGGATATGGCCCGTCAGTTATGATGGCTAAGTGTTTTAAAGATTATCTCTACAATTGTTGTCTGAATGAGTGTTTCTCACTATAAAATGTTTGGTCACACTTTACTCAATCAATCAGAATGGAGCCATTACCACAGACAACTCTTGGTTTACCTCACTGGTGTAAACTAGTCAATCGAGATGGGTTGATGCCCTTTTTGCTAACAGGTCCTCTCAATGGGCCAACTAATTTGGGGTTCTTGTGGTAATCCTTACAATGAGTTTTAGGGCTCATGCCCAAGTACTTCCCACAGTTATGCGAACATATATTTACCCTTATCCGAACTTGAAATAAATATGTAGAAAATAAATGCAAAGAAAATATTATTGGAAATGGTGCAAATCTATGGAAGCCCTATTGAATTTTTTTATCTAAAATCTACTTGCAAGGCCAAGAAAGTGATATGATACCAAATGCGAAGATCCTTCAACACAAATTTACAAACTACAGAAAATAAAAGAAAAATGAAATAAACTCTGGAAAATAACGTCAATAACTTTTATATCACAGGCCACTTCGAGGTGGCAACATCCTTTGAGAAAAATCAATACAATAATATTTGTGGATACATTTCATGGCATAATCACTCCATAATATAGTAGTTTTATTTTAGAAATTAATACTACCCATGCATGTGGGATAATACTAAATAGCTTACGAGGTGACTTATAAAGCATACAAACTTTTGTCGCATCTATTACATTACTAATATAAGGAGAAAGGTAAGACAAAGGGTCTTAACACATTTGGTATCAAGGAAATTTTTTATTTCCTTTCGAGTGGTGGCATAGTATTCATTGGTGGTTTTCCCAATTTGCAAGTGTGGGTAGAAAATCATTATGGAAATCTTCTAGTGGGTAACTATTAGGTAGAAGGTGTGAGGTTTACATAACAAACATTGTCATTTTTCAACATTTGTGAGTGTATACAGAGAAATACTACAAAACAAAAGCAAAACGAAAAAAACGTGTAAATTTGAACCTTCTTCGTATCTCCTTACAACCTTAGATGAGATTGTTGAAGCTTGAAATGAAGCATTGAGCTTGTTGAATCTCATGATCAAATTTGTGTGGATGCTCCAAAGATGTTCTGAATGGAAGTAGACTTCAGATATGAGCAAAGTGATTGAATTTGATTGATAGATTCATGATCAATTAGACAGTGTAACAACGTGTAGAATTAAATGGAAATTCAACACAATAATGATGTAAATATCAAAGCTTCCAAATATGATAAATGAAGAGGAATGAGTGCTTATTTATAGATGAGGGAAGAGAATCCCAAATCCTTTATTTGTGTGATTGATTTATCTGATATGAAGCTAACTAAATCATGATTGGATAGATTTGTTTGAGTTTCCAATTTGATTAGCAAGATAAGATGTTGTTTTGAGCTTGATTGAGCAAGTTTTCATTAAGTTGGGATAGGTGACATGCATTTTGAATTTTTTTATCTTTTACATTGAACTATTAATTCCATGTATTTTGTTTTATTCACCCAAAAAAGTGATGTGAACTTTAGCTTTGGGGAGATTTTCTTTAATTTTGGAATGCCATGCTTGCTGGGATATGTTTAGTTAACTAAAATGCATGATTTTATTTAATCTAAATGTGCCCTCTTGCATATATTTAATGATTTAATTGATTTTTTCTCTAGTTAACTTGAGATGTCAACTAATGAGGTGAAAGTGAATAAGAGGTGATGTGGAAATGGATATATGTAGGATTTATTTAATTATTGTAATATGAAATTGGATAATAAAATTAGCTAATGCGATAGGGGATGAATAAAAAGAGTGATAGGATTAATTAATTAATCCTAGGAATGGGGTATGAGTGTAATAGGGTTCATAGTACGAATATTTTATAATTTGAGACCTATGTGTGAGTGATAGGAATGTTTAGGGAAATTGTGTGACAATGTCATTGAAGGTTGTAAAATAACAGAATATATCAAAAGTGGTTGTAAAGTACTGTGAGGTAATTATAGGATGATTTTTAAGGTTTAGAATGCGTAATATGATATTTTAGGGTGTATAAATTTACCCATATTCAAAGTGATATTACGAAGTAATAGTTCTTTAAATATAATATACACATGCATATCGATGAACAAATGATAAAGAAGTGTGGCAGACTACATGATTTTACCCTATGAAATGTTTGGATGCCCCAACGAGTTAAATATGGTACTAAGGGAGTGCCCCTCAAGTGGATGTGTTACATGATAAAGTGGTTGACATCCTCTTGATAAGAAGATAAATAGAATGCTTATGATTTGAGAGTGATTAGAAGGATGATGGGAGAGACAAACAAAATGAGTTCATAAAATGAGAGACAGAGGGTCAAAGGCCAAAATTAGGATTTCGGACCTGAATATAGGGTTGGGTGGGAGAAAAAACCATTGGACATTTTTTCTACTATAGTTTTGATGATGGTAGATGATATGTGACAAACATACGATGATGTTTGTGATTAATGAATAATTTGTTGATAAGATTTTTTGAATGAGATGCATGAATTAATGTAATGATGATATGATTAACATTACTCATAGCTTGAACTTCCATTCGGATCTTATATTTTGGAACATCCTTCTTTGCTATTACACAATAGAGTTAACACCATGATTATCGAAGAACCACGATCATCAATCCACACACACCTAAAAAATAATGAAGTAAAAGCAAACCTAATATACACAGTAAATGTATAAACCAAGGCTATAAACGAGCCATGATGATAAACACAACAATTGTACTTGTTTTATAGTAACTATCAATGTAGCTAGACCATCTCACAGGTGAACGCAACTGACCTAACGCACATCACCACATTGGCGTTGTTCACCTCGCTGCAAACTATCCAATCCAAAATCGATAGAGCATCTAAGAAATAATCTCCCTCGTGCCAATGGGCATCATTTTAGTTACTGCTCTTTTTGGTCTTTTTGCTATTAGTATGCTGCTTTTGTGCTGTATTGTTGCAATTTTAGTTTTTTTTGTTTCTTGCTTGTAACTATCTTTTGGTTACTGTTGGACATAGTGTTTTATCTAGATTTTGATCCTCTTTTGTTGTTCCTTTATAACTATATTTAGCTGTTGAGCCCTTTTTGTAACATGGTATAGTCCCTTTAAAACTATTTACCAATAATAATAAAAAATAGTAACTATCAATGCAAAACAACTAGAAATAAATACAATTAACTATGCCCCTAATCTACTCCATAATGATGATTTCTTGAATTAATTTTCCCCAGTAAGGATACATGCCAGGGGTAAGATCAGATTGAAGAGTGGGGTTGAGTGACACTCTTCTTGGATTTGGATGGCAAATTTATTTGATTGAGTTTCCCTCAAGCAAGGATATATGCAAGGGGTAAGATTGGATTAGAATGAAGAGTGGGGTCAAGTGACACACTTTTGGATCCACGTTGAAGATTGATTTGATTGATGGGGTCACTACCTCCAAGCAAGGATACATGAAAGGGAGAGAACGAGATATGAGATTTCCCCAAGTGAGGATGCACGTCAGGTTTTGATTTGTTGTAGGATAGTTATAACAATCACTAGGATAGGAGTCAAACGTTTAATTTTGAGATGATTGTTGATTTGTTGTTATTGGTATTATTTAGATGAGTACCTCAGTGTTTGATAATTGTGTGAATGTGTGGAAGTTTGTGGACAACGTTTGTCCATTTTTTTTGATTTTTGATTAATTGTAGATGTTTTTTATTTTTGGATAAAAATATTTATTATTTTCTAGATTTTAGATTATTTAGATTTTAAAGGATTTTAGAATATATGTTTTTTAAAGATTTTTAACTCGGTAAAGGGTGCACAGTCCGAGCCTATGTCTAAACAATTGTAAACATTTCAATCCATCGAAAAAATGTAGATGTAATAGTGATAAGACGTATCACTCCGACCTTGACGCCACACACCTAGTAAGATGCGAGGGCTCAACACCGAGAGCCAAGAAGGACTCAAGAGATGAGATAATTATGTGCAAATGAAGATGATGGATACAAAGAAACGAGGTTAAAAATGGTCCATTTGAAAAAATGTGACTCATCTCCAATTAATATTATCTGACTAATTCCAAGATAATTTCACTTTATAGGTTTTTACTATACTTAGATCCATTGATGGCCTACCATTGGAAACATCTAATGTACGAAGTATTTTTCTCTCTTAACATGAGAAAATAAATTGATTCTTTGGATTTAGTATGGTTAAGCACTTTTGATTCAATTTTCTTAAGGCTTTCTATTGATTGATTAATTTTTTTAAATGACCATATACATTTTGCCCCATACCACAAGTAAGAGGCAAGGGTTTGACACTGAAGAAAATACGTAGGTGAGTAAGGGTACCTTTCTCTTTTCCCAGTATCATGCTACTAGTAAGAAGCGTGGGCTCAGAACCAAATAATGTGAAGGATGAAATGTGTAGCAATTTTTATTTTTTCTTATATTTTTAAATTGTTTTTTCCTTTTTTGTGTATTGTACTTATTTTGGAAAGATAATTTTCCCCCAAATCTCATCCCCATGTGACTAGTAGGACGTAAGGGATCATCACCTTAGACTGAGATGGGTGGAACAAATATCTAGGTAAAGGAGTTTAGTGCTTTCTTGTTAAGGACAGAGCTTCTTTGAAAGCATGATTTTCCATCAATAAGCTTCTAGACAAGACTGTACGTAAAAACATCTAGAATGGAAGAATATAGAACATTGATGAGATACACAATACCCCACGGGAAAAAGATTAACCTGCATATTATAGGTGAAGAGTGAATATATGATAATGAAATGATATATATATCTACCAATGGATGAAATAATTATTATTTTTTGTACAAGCAACCTCCCCTAGTTTGGAGAGTACCCGTGAATAAGAAGTTTCTACTTCTTCACTTTTGATTTTCAAATAGTGTTTTGATGAGGGGTTTAATATGCCTGATTTTTTTTCTCTTTTTGATTTTTTTGATTTTTTGTTGATTAGGGTTTACAATGGAATCATCAATGTATAAAATTTGGGTGGATGAGGTTAATGATTATGTGATTTTATTGGTCATGACTTATGAGACTTGGGCAGACGAGGTCCAACTCAATAGTTATGTGATTTGATTGGTCCTGACTTACGAGACTTGGGCCAACTAAGTCCAAGTCAATAGTGTGGATGGAAAGGTTTTTAATGAGTAGGTTTGTATCGGCTAGGTCATCGAAGAGGCCATGTGTGGATAAAGGTAATGTGTAATTTGCATTTTTGAGTGCATACTCTCCAATACCTTTCAAATATGATATCCAATGTAGGTGGAGTAGAAGATGTTCATGGAGTAGAAGATATAAATGGTTGGGGTTTGAAAAGAATATCAGTGTCAATTTTGTCCTTAGCCATGAATATAATGATGCGGGGAGGGAAGGATTAACATGTAGATGGGCCTTCAAGGTGTCTTAATGATTTTGTAAAAAATATATCTGTTATTTCTCTGTTGTTTATAAACACTTTTTTGATTTTTTGATTAGTGATGAATGTTTCAATGCATAAGGAATTGATTTTTATGATGTTAGATTTCAAAAGGTCCTGAGAACTAAATGATAGGATTGAATTATTTGATGAAATATTCATGATTAAATCTTGAAATGGTTATGTATTGATACCATTAGGTACTATTGTCCAGAATAAATCCCATAGTTACTTTGAAATCCTACATCTTCATTCAGACTCTGAGATTCAAGATTCCAGCCTGTGCACACATTCTGGTGGTTTCCTTGGCACATTGCTTGGTTATAATTCTTCTGTGTGTGCTTGTGCACCCTTCCTACTTATCCTTTGAGTCTTATTATTCCTTCACTCCCTCCTGCACTCCTTCCGCATGCTTCCACCTTACTTCCCCATTCCTCTATCTTCTTCCATTATCCCTTTGCATGCACTGCTTGCACGCCCACCATCTTTCCCATAGTTCACACACCATCCACGTAGACCTCTGACTTTCCTTCCAATCTGATTAAGTCCCCTGCATGCTTTCTTCACGCGCCCCATTTCATTTCTTTCTGTCGTGCATTTCTCATTTGAATGTCACGCCCCCCTTGCATACTTGTATATTTTTAGGTATGCACCTTTTCTTCTCATTTTTGTATGCACCCCTTTACACAAGTCTTCTGTAAATTCATGCCCCTTACTTGCGCACGCACTGAGTCATTTTGCCACATCCCAATCTATCAGACTTGAGTGTGCAACACACAATCTATCAGAACATGCAAGCTCTGCACCAAATCATCACATATAATGTATGCCTAACACGTGGAAAAAAAGAAAAAAATAATGAACAGTCAGTCAAATCCTTTAGTCAATTAGAGCGCACCACGTGTCTTGTGTATTTAGTTTGCAATGTAGATTCTAGATCGCCATAACTTATGCTACAAAGATTAGATTTATGCACTTTTTGTGTTGTTAGAAAGTTGCTAATGTGAGCTATACTCCATATCATTCAAAATCAAATTTTGGTGGAATTTGGTAGGTGATAAATAGGGAAACACATCGCAGGACATTAATACACAACTTCAATTAGACCAACCACCCAAATTTGATCCGATTTTCCCTCTTTCCTTCTTCCATAAGTAAAATAGATATGAGAAGACACATTTGACAACATTGCAGGTGGATTTACAAGAATTCAATACTGGTTGTTGGTGGTTAGAAGTTTGAATCTGATTATCCCTCTCTTTCTCCTCCTCTCCTCTCCTTCTTCTTCTATAATATAAGAGAAATGCTCATTGTAAAATGTTGGACCCCTTTAGTTTTCCAAGGGATTTTGTTCCTTACATTTTAAGTTGTAAACCTTTATATTTGGCTCTTTATATGTGGATATCAACCTCATCTACCATTGTAATCGACTGTGTATTATTTAGAAGCAATAAAATCTTATTTTGTGGCTATTCTCTACCCTAGTTCACATTTTATTACCTCTTCTTGCCTATCCTTTGTATTGTTTTTTTGTTGTGCATTCTCTACGTCCCTTCCAAATCCATTTTCTAATTGTGTTCCATGAAATCAAGTGTGTGATTGTGTTTTAGACTGCGATATGTGTGTTTGTCCTCTTTGTGTACATTTTCCTTCATTTTCACTTAAAGCTAACTGTGTTCAACCCCCTCTTTTTGGTGCTATCACATCCCTTTAGCCTAGGTTCTTATGCATCTCCTTCTAACCCTGGTCCATTGGAATCATAGAGTAGTGATAGTTAGTTGCATTTTCCTTCATAGGATTAGTTTTAGTGTTAGAAATAGGTAGAGGAACTGACCTTCTCTGGAGGTATGTATCAAGCACACAAGGTCCCACAACTTGGAGACATTCCCATGTTGCCTCAAAATACTAGTTCATCCTGATCTGATACGGGTACAATTTTGAGCCCTAACAATTTTTGGCATGCCTGGTGGGACCAAGTATTGAAAGCTCATATTTCACTAGTTCTAGGTTTCGGTGTGTGACTTAGTGATTTTCAGTCTTTGGAGGCTTGTTTTAACAAATTTGATGAATCCTAACTCTTATATATACTACTTTGAATAGTCCATGCATCATTTTCGTAATAAGGATACATACTAGACAAAGTGAAGTGACTGAAGAGTCCTTTGAATACCTTCACCTTTATCCATAGAAAAGAGGTTACAAAATAATTACGTGTGCATCCCCATCTCCAGTGCATCATGCACTTTCCACTCCTCCTCTCGATATACCTTCCACACATTCCATCATGGAAAAATCGACACCATAGAGAAATTTTCCATTTGTCAAATTTACTGATGGAAGTCCTCTCACTCTAAATGCGCAACATGACATGCCAACATCCACACTTAAAAGTATTCCACACATCACCGGTGAGAATCAAGTTACTCTTACTGAGCACATCTAGTATATTGCGAATGTATGCATTGTTTATCTAGTCACACATGATGATGGAGTAGTTAGATTGTTAGCATCTTCACTCAAAGGTAAAATTTTCCAATGGTATAGGAGCTTGATACCTACATCCATTACTGGTTGGGATGATCTTGGCACAACTCTTTGTAACTCTTTTGAGGAAAATTCAGATCACCTATCTTTGGTAGAGCAATGGAAAACAATGAAGAGAGAACCTAATGAGAAAATAAGTGATTTCAATATCATATTTCAAAAAAATGGGACAAGATTCATTGGTAAGGCCTACAACCCAACATGCTTTCTTGTATTATTTAAAGGCTTTAAATAGTGACATATCAATCATGATTAAATATATGGGGGTAGAACCTTACACTTTGCTTATAACATTACTATTAGGGCATAAAATATGTTTATTCAAGCAGGGAAATTATCTCCTAGATAGCCCATGCCCTTGTTCCTAGAAATGCCTCAAGTGCCCCAACCTTCTATTGCTCCTATTCATGAGCAAAGTTTTCAACCCACTGCCTCCACATCCTAATATCCCACGCAACAAAAGGAGGATAAGGAAATGAAATCCTTGATTAGAAACTTGTTCAATAAAGTCATATACTTAGAAAAATAGTAGGTGCAATCCTTCAGAAATAACTCTAATCAAGGACTTAATCAAAGCCATAAGCCCTTTATAAATCAATATCCAAATCAAAGATATGGGTAGTACAAGTAAAATGAAAGATGACATGCTAATGTGCACCTCTCACTTCAGAATATTTCCCCTACGCAACCCCTTCCAATGCCTATTTCAGAACAATTTGGCCTCAGAGGCAGAGTGGTGCTTTCCTAATAACATGCCTCATAACTAGTATAACTAAACCAATGCCTTCTGCACACATGCCTATATGATTTAAATTACTTTAGGTAGTGAGCCCCCTAATAGTGCACAAACCTAAAAATGAAGAAGTTCTAGAATTTATCCATGAAGCCAAACTCATATTATTTGGTGCTGACGACTTCTACACAACGAACCAAGTTACAAATAGTTCAAATAGGCCGTGCATGCATGTTGTTGATAACAAAAGTTACAAGAAGAGAATACTAGAGACAAGCTCTCAGACTTCAACTTATTCTAGTTAGAGTGATCTCTAAAAGTAAAAGGATGCAAATGAAAATTAGACCAACAGTTCTGGCATGTGAGGTTTTGTGCAATGCTCCAACAGAAGTGGCATATGATGCTCCTTTGGTAGGTCAATCCTATGTGCAAGCTAAGGCCCCTGCTTAACCTGAGAAATATAGAAAATATGTTGTTGTGCCACAATTACACAAGTCCATGGGCATTCCATTCAACATTGTGGACCAAATGAAGAAGATAAATGTAAATGTCACAATGTGGGATACTCTATCCATTCCATCTTAATGCGACTTGTTGCATAAATCTCTAGAGAAAATTCCGTGTCCTGATCTAGTTATCCAAATAACTCAAGCTGTTATAACCATTTGTCATAAAAAGAAGAAACAAGTAAGCAAATTTGTCAAAACCCCACCTTTCTATATGTCCTTGATAGTAGGAAAACATCTTGTGCACAATTGTATGATTGATTCAAGGGCCAATACTTCTATTATGCCAACGAAAATTGTTGATGTCTTAGGCCTTGAATACAACCCACATGTCTAAAGGATTCTTACAACTTGATGGATCAATTGTTACTAATCTGGGAATCATCAAGGATTTTGAGTTAACCCTTCATGCATGTCCAAGCCTAACCATAACTCAAGATGTGCCAATTATCCACCTACCTCCTTTGTTTCCCATCTACCTATCAAGATATTTCACTTCCAAGGTAGGTGGTTACTTGTATTCTGATTGGTCACATATGTTACTAAGAACAAGGTATGGTACCTGATTTACCATACAAGTAAAACCCATGTTTTCATATCATGTTGAGTCATATGACCCATCACATATTCAATCCAATTGTCTGATCTAGGAATACCAAGAACTAGATTTAGTTTTAGAAGATAAACCTATTCTTCCTTCTATACCAGATCTATTGTTGGATGAATAGGTGAAAAAGTGCTATGAATTTTATCCTCATCAAATGTCTCTTCAAGATTTTGAAACTAGTCTTGGTAAATATTTCATCCTTAAAGAAGAAGTTGTGCATCCTAGCGCACTAAAAAAAAAGTGAAGAGAATTTTGGACTATGGAAGTTACATTTTGATGGATCCAGAAGTAGAAATGACGTAGGCGCATGATTTTTTGTTATCTCCCTTAGAGATGATAAGTTATTTTACACGCACATGATGTAATTTTCATGCTCCAATAACACAACAAAATATGAAGTGTTGGTGCATGGTCTTATTATTTCTAAAAGGATATAGATCAAGGCACTCCAAATCTTTGGGGATATCGAGTTGGTTATACACCAGGTCATAAACAAGTGTGCAATAAATAATAAGCTTCTCAAATCTTATAAACATAGAGGTTGGGATCTACTAGAGAGCTTTGAATATCTAAATCTGCAAGTGGTACCAAGGAAGTTGAACAAAGATGTTGATAAGATGGTTTCACTTGGTTCACATTTCTCACCTACTAAGTATTTTATCCAAGGCAGTGTGTAGCACATCAAAGTAGTGGTCAGGCCATCCATTATAGATAATGAAGCTAGTTGGCAAGTTTTTGACAACAATGCGCAAATTTTCTAGTTCATGTAGAATGAAGATGAATTCTCCTCAAGCATGCAATCTGACTTGCATAATAGCTATGGTGACCAAATGATCTAGTTGAAGAAAAACATGTTGCCTAAAGGGAACGTCACCTTAGAGAACATGTTTAATCCTGATGATGAATTCAATAGTGAAGGAAAGTATATGTGTGTAGCGCAATAATATTTCACTCCAATCACTATTACACACAACAAAGAGTTGTTGCTTGGAAAAAAGTGCTCACAAGATTAAAAGCAAGCCTTCATTTCTCTTTGTCAATAATAAAGTGACATCTTATCATGGGAGTATGAAGACCTCAAAGGATTCAACCCAAGTGTTTCTCAACACTCCATTAACCTTAATCCTAACATCAAACCCATCAAGAAAAAGTAATGGCCAATAAATCTGAAGGTAGATCCCCTTATGAGGAAGGAGTTATCTAAAATCATTGAGGAAAATATAATATTCCCCATCAAGTACTCTACTTGGGGCATGAATCTCGTTCCAGTGTGCAAGAAGAATGGAGAAATTAGATTCCACGTTGATTTCAGAGGATTAAATAAGGCATCCTTAAAGGATAATTATCCTTTTCCTTCTATGGAGCTTATTATGTAGATTGTGGTTGGTGTGTAGAGATTTTCCATGTTGGATGGGTATCCTAGTTTCAACTAGATTATGGTCAAGGAAGAACCTCAATTCAAGACAACATTTGCAACCAAATGGGGAACATATGCATATCAGAAAATGGATTTTGGTTTGTATGTAGACACAACATTTCAGAGAGCTATGGATGTTTCCTTTAAAGGATATATTAATGAGTTCATCCTAGTTTACCTAGATGATATAATTATCTTCTCAAAGCAGAGCACATATCACATGATGTATATGGAGAAAGTATTTGAGGGATGCAGAAAATTTGGGGTATCTCTTAACCCCAAGAAGTGCAATTTTTCTTTCCTGTAAGGAAAACGTTTGGGCCATGTGGTCTCAAAGGATGCCATTACTGTTGATCCTAAGTATGTTTCAACCATCCTTTCTCTTTCTTTGCCAACATATAAGAAAGCCTTGCAATCATTCCTAGGAAAAATTAATTTTGTTAGGAGATTCATTCCTAACTTTGCAGGTTTGGTAAGGCACATCACCCTCATGATCAAGAAGGAAACTCCCTTTAGGTGGATAGTAGAAGGAAAATAAAGCTTCATAAAGATAAAACAAGAAATTTCTCTCGTGCCAACACTTATCAATCTGGATTATACGAAGGATTTCATCCTATATGCATATGGAGTTGATACGAGTGTTGCTGATTTATTGACACACGAAAATGAACAAGGACTGGAGCACTCAGTGGATTTATTTAGTCAAACACTGAAGGATTATGAATTAAAATACAGTCACATGGAGAAACAATTCTTCACCATCATGCATGTGCTAAATAAGTTTAAAAGTGTGCTCACCAAAAATCATTTCAAGGTATTAGTTTCACACTCAAGTGTGAGATACTTCATCATGGGAGTAGAAACAAGTGAGAATAGAGAAAGATGGGTGACCAAAATCATGGAGTATGATGTGACTCTCAAAGCCACTAAGTTGAGCAGAGGCAATGTGCTTTGTAAGAAAATTGTTGAGTATGCGCAGAATGATCAGGAGATTTCATTGTTCCTCGATGAAGAAATTACACTTGATGAACATGAATAAAATGAATATTCTAGCACACACAGTTGGATAGATATCGTGGAAAAATTCCTTTCTTATAGCACATACCCTCCTTGTTTGAACAAAGTAAAGAGAATATATATTGTGTTGTAGTCTATTTTGTATGCGCTCATTGTTGTCATTCTCTTCAAAAGAAACATTGACGGTGTACTACTAAGATGTATTGATGGTGTGTAGATTAAGAAAGTATTTAAAAATTTTCATGATGTATTCTATGGTGGACACGTCTCTACCAAAAAAATGATGATGAAGATCATTAAGGTGAGATAATTTTTTTCTACCTATTTTTGGATGCGCACAAGTGGGTCATGAAATGTAAAGAATGTTCTTTCTTTGCAAGAAAGAAAAAATTGGCAGCACTTCCCCTCCAACCAATCTAAGTGGATCAGCCTTTTGCGCAATGGGGTCTAGACTTCATTGGCATGATCAATCCTCCTTCAATCACATACCAAAAATGGGTCCTGATAGCTACATATTACTTCACCAAATGGATAGAAGTTTTCATGCTCAATGAATCAACCAAGTCAGTCATGCTTGAATTTATTGAGGGAATGGTAACAAGGTTTGGTATTTTTTAGACCATTATATCTGATAATGCAAAATCCTTCCTCGGGACAAATATTTTTGATTGGGTGCTTAGCCTTGCAATCTATTAGAAGACTTCTTCTAACTATTACCCCTAGGGTAATGGCTTGGCTAAATCTACCAACAAGAACATGATCAAAATCATGAAATGACAATGAATATCAACTAGAGGGTAGTGGCACATAAAGGTCTCGCACGTGCTATGGGTAGATAGAATCATGATGAATAAAGGTAATAGGTAATTCACCTTATAAATTCATTTATGGCAAAGAAGCCTAGAATTCCTTTGTCTCTTGACTTTCCTTCATTAGAGATCCTCAGAAGTTCGGAACTTGAGGGCACAAACCAAGGAGAAATAAGAATGGACAGAGCTAGTTAAATTTGAAGAATTGATAAACTCTGCCATAATCAAGTTAGAAAAACATTGGTAATCGAATAAAGAATTGGTTTGATAAAAAGGTTAGACATGAAACTTTAAAATTTCGTGATTTGGTCTTAAAATGGGATGCTGATAAAGCCAAAATAGGGTGTCATTCAAAGTTTGATGCACTTTGGAGTGGCCCATACATTATTAGTTCTTACAAGGAGGATAACTCTTTTGAGTTGTCTCACCTTGATGGAGGCATCTTACTAATCCCAGTAATGGGATTTATCTCAAGAACTTCCATTAAGTATTCTGCATCATTGTATATATTAGAATAGTTTCAATTCCTCCAAGTGTGATTTTCGCACATTTTTCTGTTTGTATATAGTTCTTTCCTTTTGTGTGCTCCTTGTGCGTGATCTTTTTTTTGCTTCTAGGATGGTAGTTCGGTTAAGGGATCTTCCAACAATTTTCAATAGTTTTCCACTCTCATTAAATTTATATCAAAACATCTTCACATGAGAGTAGTAGTTGTTTCGAGTTAAAACAGTGTGCTTCAAGTGACTTGAGGGATAGTTCTTCAAGTTGAATATCAACACTTCATGTTTTTAGCTATCTCCATGCCCAATGGATGCTTCAAGGCTACTGATCTCCTTCATCTAGTAGGAAGATGGCCCCGAAAATTGCTAAACTGTTGTAAAAAATAACTCCCCTAGTTATTTCAAGCAACTTACCAATCCTCATTTGTTTCTGTTTCCATTTTGCAAGCTACGCCACTTTACTTAGCTCACTCTTGGCCTTGTTTTCCTTGGCCATAATTCCTTGCGCACTTATGAGCACTCTTCCATGCCCTTTCATCTTCCTTCCTTCATTCCTATATATTCTTCCATTTTCCCTTTGCACACACTCCTTCTTTCCCATAGTTCATGCACCTTTTGCATGCACCTCTAACTTACCTTTCAATTTTTGGCTAAGTCCCCTTGCATGATTTCTCAACGATGCCCCTCTTTCCTTTCTTTCCACCACACACTCCTCATCTGAATGTCGTGTTCCCACTTGCATACTTGTATATTTTTCAGGAATGCACCTTGTCTTCTCACTTCCATGCGCGTCCCTTTTACACACCTATCTTTTGTCATTTCACTCCTGTGCCTCTCTCTTTCACGTGCACCTGCACTCTTCTTGGGCCGAGTCATTGTGTCACGTCACAACCTATGTCAAACATTGAGTGTGGAACACATGCAATTTATCATAACATGCCAGTTGTGAGATGTCAAATCCTCACTTCTAATGAGTGCCTGAAATGTGGAAAAAATGAAAAAACTAGTGAACATAGTTAGCTGAATCCTTCAGCCAATCAGAGCACGCCACGTGTCATTGTGTGTTAGATCTTGCACCTGTAGACTATCAAAACTTCATAACATTTTTTACAGAGCTCGTATTTATGCATTTTGGTCTTATTCAGAAAGTTGTTGATGTGGGCTACACTCAAAATCATTCAAACATCAAATTTTAGTGGGATCGTGTAGGTGAGAAATAGGGAAAATGCATCTCGGCCATTAATGCATTGCTTTAATCATCCCAACCACCCATATTTGATCTGATTTTCCTCCTTTCCTTCTTCCACAAGTAAAATAGACATGGAAAGGCACACCTGATAACATTGTAGGTGGATTTGTAGGCATTCAAAATTGGTTATTGGTGGTTGGAGGTTTGAATCCGAGTTTCCCCCTTCTTTCTCCTCTTCTTCTCTCCTTCTTCTTCTATAAATTAGAGATCAATTCTCATTGTAAAAGGTTGGACCCCTTTAGTTTGTCTAGGAATTGCTTTGCATTTTTTTAAGTTACAAACCTTTATATCTGAGCTCTTTGCATGTGGATACATGGCCTCATACTGCAATTGTAATTGATTGTGCATCATTTGGAAGTAATAAAAGCATTGTTTTTGTGGCTATTCTCTGCCTTAGCCTACATTTTTACTTCTTCTTTCTTGCCTTTCATTTGCATTGTTAATTTGTTGTGCATTCTCTACATCCCTTGCATCAAGGATTTTCTAGCTGTGCTCCATGAAAAGTAGATTGTGTGACTATGTTTCAGACCTATGATACATGTTTCTATCCTCTCTATGCAAATTTTCCTTCGTTTTCACTTAAAACTAATTGTTTTCACCCCCCTCATTTTGGTGTTATCACCTCCTTTAGCATAGATTTCTCCCTTTTCATGCATCTCCTTCTCACCCTGGTCCCTTAGAATCATAGAGTAGTGATAGGTAGTTACATTTCCCTTTATGGAAGTAGTTTTAGTGTTAAAAATAGGTAGAGGAACCGACCTTCTCCAGAGTATTGTCTCAAGCATACAAGGTCCCACAACTTGGAGATAATCCCATGTTACCTCAAAATCCTAGTCCATCCTGATTTAGGACGGGTGTAATTTTGAGCTCCAATAGGTACATGCCCATCATGGAATGCATGTGTAAGGATGTCTTGAAATGTAGGTGTTTTTTTGGTCATATATATGACAGGGATTTACATAGATGCCTTCTTTGACCATTTGATAATGTTATGATAAACATACAATTTTTTTTTATTTGATTGCTAAGGTGAAATAGTCAAAGAATTAAGATTGGAAATTTGAGGTGTTATGGACGGTGTCCAAATATGTTTTGTAGTGTCACTACAACAAGGCTAGGGGTGTTGGTTTTGATGGCAGATATGGTGTTATGTGTATGATCTAACAATGAAAGGATGTAATCAAGATCAACATTGTTTGATGATTAACCCTTATCTTTAGATTTTTCACTGGCATTATGAGTTAAAAATGGTCCTAGAATACCTCAAATTTCACATTTGGAATTTTTTTATTTGATGTTTTTTTGACTTTAATGTCTCCATTGTTAAGTAAATCTTGGATGTAATGACAAATATTTAAACAACGATATGTAGAATGGAAATTGATGCAGTGGTATTCACAATATTTAGATTCTTTTTACCACATAGCTTTTGGTTTCCCTTCTTCAAATTTTATTGTGAGTTAATGTGTGACCATTTTAACACTTGCTAATTCAAGGAATACAATAGAAAGACTTTCTTCGAGAGCTGTGAATTGTATTTATTTGACTCCACGTGGAGTAGTTGATTTACTAGAGATTATGATAGGTGTTTTTTTATTTGTTTGGTTTTGATTGTTGATTTTAAACATTTGAACATGACAAGTATCAATGACCCCATAATTTACGAAGTTTGGATTTCGATTGAAAAAAATTGGTTTATCATGATTTTGGTGACTGTCCTTATTGGATTGATATTTTGAAGGAATTTTAATTAGGCCCTTAGCAATAAGAGCCCTTTTGATCTATGTTCCTTTTTTAATTACTTGAATTTTTTTAGGAAATGCATTTGAATTTGGAATGATAATTCCAGGTTAATATTTGGATTAAAAATACTCACCAACTATTTTTCAGGTATGGAACAAGGAAATGATCTTGTGATTCCTCTTCATCGTTGAAGAAATGATGTGCATGTTTTGTTATTTCACTGCTTTGTGTTGAAAAGGTCCATCATAGTGACTTTATAATCTAGGTTGAAGGATAAGTGATTAAAAAAATTCTCTGATAAGTTAGCGAAGGTTGTGGTTGAGATTTTTAAAAGGTGTAAAAATTAATCTAAGGCTTGTCCTCCTAAAATTTTTGGGAAGAGACACAAGATAAAAATGTCGTTGTAAGCTACCTCTTAATATGCCATGAATAATTATTTAACATGTTATCTTAGGTCATATTTCCCTTTATAATTGTCAAATTTAGGGGTGTCTAAGGATTGGGGAAATGGTATGTGCAACATTTCTTTTTCAAATGGATAGGGGAAAAAATATTCAAAATTGAATTGTTTTGTTCACTTTTGCATTCCCATTATCATAAATTTCATGATTCTCCATTCTTGTATGAATGAGGATTTTGTGAGAGGGATGTCCATTGTTTCATGATTAGGTTAGACCTTTTCTTCACTGTTTTTGGCAACCTTAGAAAGTTCACTAGCCACTTCTTGAATTTTAACTAGTAAAGCTTTGTTTGATGTATTCGTTCAATCACAGATTTTTATTTGATTTTTTTTTCTAGGTTTAGGTTTATCTAAGAGAAGTTTTAAGTTCTCATCACCAAAATATGAAGGTAATTTAGATCCCATTTCTAAGAGACAAAGAAGAAATTGATGTTGTTTTTCTTAGAAGTTCATCTATTTGCATTGTTTCCTCTTCTACGATCTTAGGTTGTCTAGCTCCTTCCTCTTCATTAGAACTATCTTTTTCAAAAGGATTTTTGTCATTTTTTTCAAAGATGTTATAGATTTTGTTTCAAGTTTCCACAATTTTCACTAAAAGGGTAAAAACCTAAAGTAAGAGGTGGTTTGCATTTTGGATAAATCTAATGTGATTTTTCTTGATTTAAATTAAGATTTGATTGATTTTCTTAAATTTGGATGTATGTATTCAAAATTTAAGAATTTTGATTTGGATTGGATATGATTATACTTGGATATGGGTATCTAAAATGTAAGACTTTGATTTGGATTGAGTTTTTTGATTTTGATTGAACAAATGTTGATTGGATTTGAACAAATTTTGATTTTGACTAGATTAGGATGTGAGTATCCAAGGGATATGCTTTTTTGCTGTGATTTTTTTATATTGGGTTTAATTTGATTGATATAAGATGTGGAACACAAACTGTTTTAATATATAAATCTCAAAAATATAGGATTTGTTAGGATTCCTAGTGGTTTGGCATATTCTCTCACCAACGTTATCTGAATGAGTAC
The DNA here is from genome assembly GCA_019776745.2 of Taxus chinensis. Lineage (NCBI taxonomy): Eukaryota > Viridiplantae > Streptophyta > Pinopsida > Cupressales > Taxaceae > Taxus > Taxus chinensis. The sequence goes on along the minus strand of CM034154.1, from coordinate 56,033,552 downwards.
ACACACCATAAAATTCCTCATGATGGACTTTACCCTTCAATCAATCAGAATGGGGCCATTACCATAGAAAAAATTTGGTTTTACTCACAGATAAAAGTACTTAATCAACATGGGGCACTACCCTTTTCATTGACTGGTCCTCTCAATGTGCCAGTTACTCTGGTGTTCCTATGGTACTCCTCATAATGAGTTTTAGGGCTTATACCCAAGTACTTCGCATAGTTATGTGGAAGGGTATTTACCCTTATCCAAAATTGAAATGAAAATGTTTTGTGTGTTTTATTTAATAAATTTTAATTGCCTTTGACCAAGGAAACTTGCATGGAAGGTGTTAGTAGTTTGTTGCTTGATTTTGGGAATATGAAGATCCTCTTAAATGAAGAGGGATTGTCTAAGAAAGATTAGTAGTTTTCTTGCAAACACAATGTTACAATAAAATAATGATAATAAATTGTGGCCATTTTTGATTCTCAAGATCACTTGAGAGCATGAGAGAAGAGCATACACAATGTTTTATCCAAACAAAAACAAAAGGATATGAACAAAATATTAACAAGCTAGTTCAATTTTAAAATTACGGATCAAAGTAAAAAATGCACAGAAAACATCAAAGGAATGAGAGGATGAAAATGTTATAAAATTGCAAAAATAAATTAAAATTTACAACATAACACTTGCTAATATGAAATTAACATAAACACATTTTTCAAGAATGGAAATTCATTTGCAATTTATAGAGACGCACTTGAAACGTGATAAGAGTGTAACCAAGGAAATGCTATAGCACAAAGATGAATGCAAGTGCAATTATAGGTAACACAAATACACATTCCCTTCTTTCATGATAATACAGATAGGAACACAATGAAAACAATGGTAATGAAAATCAGACCATGGTATGAAAAATCTACAAAACAAAGAAAAACTAACTAAGAAACACTAGCACAAAAATGATAATGAAAATGTACCTTTGATAAATTTGATAGTATGCTTTATCAATGAAAATTACAAGCTATGACATACCAAGATTACTAGTGCTCTTAAAGGGGAATGAGATATGAACATCTCAAGGATACTTCATAAAAAAAGTTAAATCACGGCCAAATTGACTGGTTTTTGTGAAACTACTCATAATATTTATAAGACCATGAAAAGCCCTAAGAAATGTGATATAAGTTTTTTTTTCTAAACTACAAGATGCTCATACAAGTGAGGTTAAAGTCACAAGATATGATGAAGAAACAAAAAATATGTGGGTATGTTCCACAAAACTAACCTCGTCAATTTGAAAACAAATGTTTAAAAAACATGACTACACAATATTTTTAAAACTAATCAAGAATTGCAAACTTAATCACTCTGTTTCCTATCTCATTGACTACCTCATATTAGACTGATGAAGATTGGAATGAAGCATTCAAGCCTTTTGAACCATTTTGATCAATTATTTGTGGATATTCGAAATATGACCCTCACATGGAAGTAGATTTCTATGATTTACGAGACAAATGATTGATCCATTGAACTTGAGCGATAAGGGATTTATGATCATTTAGATAACGTAACAATGTAGAATTGAATGGAAATTCAACACAATTCATGATCCAATTTATCAAATCTTCCAAATGTGTTTCCTAGAGAGGAATGAGTTCTTCTTTATAGATGAGGGAAGAGAATCATAAATCCTTGATTTATGTGGTTGATTTTTCTGATATGAAGCTAACTAAAGCGTGATTGGAGAGATTTGTTTGAGTTTCCAACTTAATTAATAAGATAATCTTAATTGAGTGAGTTTTCATTGAGTTGGCAAAGTAGGCATTCCTTTTGAATATTTTTAGCTTTCACATTGAAATATTAATTCCATGTATTTTGTTTTATTCACCCAAAAAAGCACGACGTGAGTTTTAGCTTTGGGGATATTTAATTTATTTTGGAATTCCATGCTTTATGGGATATGTTTAGTTAAATCAAATGCATGATTTGATTTGATCTAAACTTTTCCTCTTGCATATATTTAATTATTTAATCTTTAATTGATTTGGTTTTTCCTAGTTGACTTGAGATTTCAACTAATGAAGTGAAAGTGAATAAGAGGTGAGGTGGAAATGGATATATGTAGGATTTATTTAATTATTTTAATATGAATTTAGCTAATGAGATTTATTTTTATTTTAATATTAATAATAAGGGTGATAGGATTTATTTAATTAATCCTAGGAATGGGTAATGAGTGTAATAGGGTTCATAGTATAAATATTTAATAATTTGAGACCTATGTGTGAGTGATAGGAATCATTAGGGGAGTTGTGGGACAATGATGTAGAGATAATAAGAAACTATCAAAGATACATTCAATTTCAAGAGTTTTCATTCATCAACTACACCCTCTCTTTGCAAATGAGGATCATACACACAACACTAGAATGGCTTAAACTTTTAAATATGAGCTATTTCACACCATGGTTTCTTACCAAAATCAGAAATTTCTATCATGAATATCTCATTGTACAGTTTAAAAAAAAAAACCCTTACATAACTACTTGAAAAATGTTATCAATCTTATACCCTCCAAATTTCATAACTTAACTCCGTAAAACACGTGAGATATACGCACTTGACCAGATGGACATTTTGTCAAACAATTTGTGTGCATCCTTAATTCAGATAGGAAAATGCATCATAAATAAAAATTATCAATCATCAAGAAAAATTATTAAAATACCATCTGTAAATTGATGTTATCCCTGTATTTTCCAAATTTCACCTCATTTGGAGTTAAAATAAAAAAATTATGCTAACTGGTATGAGACAGATCATTATCTTACAAATTTTATACACAAAACAAACTTCTACATTAAAATATGCAATTTCATACAAAATTACATGTTCCTTCTCCTCCTTCCATGAGGATTGAATCCCAAAACTGACTCTTCCACTCCTATATTAACATTCGATCTCATTCATGCATGTATATACCACAAGATGGTTCAAAATTGTCACATTGTGACCTTTGAACTTGCCTTTTACTTCTAGATAAATAATTTCCCTTTTCCACTAATTTGATAAATTTTAATGATTCACCTACACACCTAGGACTCTTCACATACCCTACCTTCTAACAAGACACTTAATCAAACACCTAGCACCACTAAAACACTTGAGAAAATTTTAACAAGCCCATATGTTGACCACATGATTTTGAAATTTCAAATTCTCCTTTTTGGAGGGAAAGTTCTTACAAAGAAAATTCAATATTTTGAATCTTTTTCCCCTCTTAAAAGGAATCATTCAAACATGTCAAGGACTCTAACACATCCCTCAACCTCAAATTCATTACTAGGAGGTAAATTATCAACATGATAGTTCTTGTGTCAAGATGCTCCTGCATCATACTCGCAAGGTGGAGAAAAATTTTACATCCTCTTTATTTGCTTGCTTATGTCTTCATCTTCATGGTTTGTCCTTGATCTTATTTTCTTGCTCCCAATATCACCACCTTTCTCATATCCACCTAGGTCCCATGTAGTTTTCATTTGTCTTCCCTTTTCTTTTACCCTTCTTTATTTTTCCTTGATCTTCACCTTTACTTTCAACATCTTCAAGTCTCCATGCTTTGTACCTGCACACAAAGATTATAACAACAAAAAAACATGTTTATTGATGAGTAAATTATTTGTCTTATTTGTTTCATTCATATGATTTATAATTTGTCATTTAAACATGATTTGCTAATGTACGGGGATGCTTTGTATATGTATATCTTAGTGAGTTTAATGAATTTCCTTGCTTTTGCTCATGCAACCTGATTAACCGTATAACTTCCTACTAACTACCTTTGTGATAGAAATGTGGTGATGTGTGTAGGAAAATAATGAATGTTTACTGCCAATGCAATTAAGGAGCCCTGAGTTTGGAGTTGGAGTTCAGAAGCGGGAGACTTTTTCCATCTATTGGCCTATAAGTATGGGTCTTGTTTCTAGTAGTCCTATATGAATTTATGAGTCTTAATCAATATTGTTATGGAAGACATTAGTGCCGGTAATTTTGGCACATTCTATAACCACCTGTGTCTATATAAAGACACCTCCTTGAAGAACAATGTAGTAGTTTATAATATTTATAATATGTGATATAGCTTGTTACATTTAGTACTTTTTCTTTCCACACTAGATATGTCATGGAACGTATTTGAATTAATATAAGGAGACATCATTTTGAGAATCTTGAGCTATTAATGTCTCCTTTGTCCCAAGGAAGAGCAAGGGCCCACTTGACCGAGGAGATAGGAGGGTGTTTACATTTACGTATGCATATGGTTTTCTGATAAGTCATAATCACTCAGTTCCTTTACTGCAATTTCTCTTTCAGTGTTTTTCATGCAATTCCTATTCAAGTGTGTTTATTTTAGTTATTAAAATTTCCATTCAGAATGTGTGTTTCCTCTTATGCAAATTCTAGTTAGCATGTGCTTTTATTTTTACTGCAAGTTTTAATTATGATTGTGTAATTTCAATTATGTTCTTTCCATTCTGCATGTGCATTTCCATTTGAGTTAGAAGTACAACTTTCATAATTCATTTTATCACAGTAACTTAGTTATGTAGATTTACATTCAATTTATGTAGATTAGTAGTGAATTCAGAAAGATCTAACAGAAACCCCCAATAAAATACCCAATAGTATAACTAGATATATAGGGCTCCATTGCATACAACCTAGGACACAACCCTAGTTTGATAATGACACTAGTAGATTAATCTATTAGTTAAATGATTGAAAGAATACAATGACCCATTGTTTTTGGTGCCATTTCTGGGGACACCATAAGCACAACACACCATTTTATTAACCTTATATGCTATGGGTGTTAATGGAGTTCATCAATGCAACTATTAAAATTCCTAGGAGTTATCTACATAACCAACCTTGATGCATAGGCCACGTGATGATTAAGGTATATTTATACCACACAACATCCATAAATATCTCCAAAAAAATTACACATATAGAACACTGAGCATGACACTAAATCCAATCCACTTCCTAGACACCCTTCTGAACATCTTGCATCATCCTATTTGGAACTAGAACAACATTTAAAAATGGGAGACAATAGGAATAATGAGAATCAACCCTTGGGTAGAACCTTTACTTATCCCATTTTCTTGGATGAAGATGAGGATGCACCTATGAAAAATATCTCACCATCCATCCTCCCTATCTTCCGAGGCATGTCTGTAGAAGACCTTGATCAGTTATTGTTTGAATTTAAAGTTCTTTTCCAGACATATGACTACAGAACAGACAATCAAAAACTCAAACTCTTTCCTTCCACTCTCAAAGAATTTTCTATGAGATGGTTCATGGGATTTTCCTCTAACTCCATTCATTCTTGGGAGGCCATGGAGGCAACCTTTTTAGATAAATATCAAGACTACTGTAGGGGAAGGGATAGGAAAGAATATTTCTTCCAGATAAATAAAAAAGAAGATGAAAATCTAGAGGATTATTTGGATAGATTTCTCTTTCTCCATCGTAGGAGTGGTTATGAGTTACATGCAAAAATTACTAAGACATTTTTCCTTAAAGGAACTGATGAGGAAACCAAGGATTCCCTCCATCTTATGGGAGGAGGTGATGTGCAAAAACTTAGTATGGAAAAAATCACTGAGCTATGCCAAATTTAATCTAGAACACGAGGAAGTATACGAAAAATAAAAACATCCAAGCTTGCCCTAGGAACTTCTGAAATTCAGGAGGAAATGGCCAACATGAAAATAGACATCTTGTCACAATTGACATCAACCATTGATGGGCTAAAATCAAAAACCAGTGCTCCAAAAGAACCATTGGACATATACTGACCTAAATGCAGGAAGAGACATCCTCTGAGAGAGTGTCCTTTAAGGGTCACGTACATGTGTTTGATCTGTGACATTGCTGATCACAATACTAAGCATTGAAATTTCTTACCTCAGTTGAAAGTAGGATTGAATGATGTCTCTCAAGCTAATGAATAGGTAAACTTTGTTCAAGGTCTAAATAATCAGGCTGTGTATGCTCCTTGACCTTCTCAGAACCCCTAGAGGATGTCATGGCTTGGTCAGCCTCCTCATCCTACTTGGGGACAACCTGAGTGGGAACCACCAAATTGGATGGATTACCCACATCCACCACCATGGATAAGTACCTACAATTATCAGGGTTGGAAATCACCAGCCCATTCAAATCCATGGAAAAAACAACAGTGGGTACCTCAACAGAATCCTAACCAAAATCAACAATGGACACCACAAAAAAATACTAATTGATAGAGGAGGTTCCAGCAACCAAAACAGGATTTAATGCCCCCACCACAAAACTATCAACAACACAGATAAGTAGCACAAAAACAACTTCCATCCCATCTTGTAGCGAACCCTAAAAATTAGCAAAAATCTTGACTTGATGAAGCAGGACAAAGTGATATAATGCATGTTAATACTATCAATAATTTGCGACTAAGGTGTGGGAAAATATTGAATCCTCAAATTTTTATCATTGAAATACTTGTAGATAATGAGAAAGAAGAGATACTTTAGGAAAATGAATAAATTGTGCATGCTCAACCAACACAAGACACTAGGAATGGTCAAGGAAAGAATGAGAATGTTCATACAACTCCTTTTCCTGAACGATTAAAGGAAACTTGAACTGCAGAGAAAACACCGCTAGTTCATGAGTTGAAAAAGGTGAACATTGAGGTCCTACTTCTGAGAGAAATAGGGGATATTCCTGAATTAAACCATACCATTAGAAATGAGTGTATAAAGACACCAGGAAGGAAGAAGAAATACCCAAAAATAATCAAGGTGGAAGGGAATTTAGCTAATATTGTTGTTGGAAAAATTATTTCACCAAAATACAGGGATCCTGGGAGTCCATTCATTACTATTTGTATAAATTATCAGTCAATATCTAACGTTTTGGTGAAACTTGGTGTTGTCATCAATGTTATAACATCAAATATGTTCAATCTTTTATCCTTAATAGGATTGCAGCCTACCAATACCATTCTTCAATTAGCAAATCAATCTATTGCTGTACCAGATGGAATGATTGAGGATATAATGGTCACAGTTGAATCCTGGGAGTACCTTATGGATTTCATGGTCTTATAGCCTAAAGCTTGGAAGTTGGGATATCTAGTCATCTTAGGAAGAATCTGGTTGGTTACTGTTGATGCATATATTGACTGTAGGTCGAGAAAAATGACCTTTTTAAATTGGAAAAAATCAAAGAATATTTCATTATACCCACCTACCCAGCCTTATGTGCCTGATTGTGAACATGTATGGGCATAATTATTCAAATACTAACCCTCTGAGTTCTTCTTATATGGCCACCATTGGAGTGAAAAATCACATGACATAAATTGTGGAGTCATGTACGTTGTCTGATGAAGAGGATATTTTGGCTATGGAAATAGGAATTGAGGCTACGAAAATTGGAACTAAGGGTACATAACCATTTTTTATGAACACATCCGATACTATTACCTTGGTAAATGACATTTCTAATGAAGATTATAAGGAAATATATGCTTATAATGCATAATGCACAACCACTGATTTATATTTTCCTTTAACTAAGATTATGTCTCTTGACAATGTAACTATTTGGCACATGCTTCAGCCTCATGTTTGTCCCTTGAATTCTTTAATCACTGATGTAGAGCTCACTATTTTGAAATATACTAAGCAAGTGACTGTTGACATAGGAAAATAATTGACCATTGGAAATATTTTAGAGGCCAGCCAAGAGGCTAGGGTTTTCAAAATTTTGAGGAAAAATTCCCAAGATTTTTTTTGGGATTATACTGATATGAAGGGAGTTCATCCCAACATCTGCACTCACCATATCTACACTGAGAATGTTAAACCCATAATATAGCCATAATGAAGAATTAATCTAGCACTCAGAGACATAGTAAAAAATGAGATAGAAAATTTGCTGAAGGTAGGAATCATCTATCCTATATCTGATAGTCATTGGGTATCACCATTAGTTATAGTTCCCAAGAAAAATGGTAAATGGAGGATCTTTGTAGACTATAGGTAACTTAATAAAGCCACCAAAAAAGACTAGTTTCCCCTTCCTTTTATTGATTAGGTTTTGGATAATCTTGCAAGTAAGAAATATTTTTCCTTCTTGGATGGGTTTAGTGGGTATAACCAAATAAGTATTGCACCTGATGACCAAGATAAAACCACCTTCACTTTCCCTTGGGGGTACATTTTCATATTGGGTCTTACCATTTTGGGCTTTGTAATGCACTTGCTACTTTTCAGAGAGTAGTCTTAACCATTTTTGTAGATCTCATGAATGACTATGTTGAAGTTTACATGGATGAATTTACCATCCATGGATCCACTTTCGATGAATCTCTGAATAATATTGAAAAAGTATTAAGTAGATGTGAGCAGCACTAAATTTCCCCGAGTCATGAAAAATTTCAGATTATGGTTGATCAGGGAATTATTTTAGGCCATCATGTTTCTACCAAAGGAATACAGGTCGACCCCAAAAATATTGCAGTCATCACCCACTTTCCTACACCAACAAATCAGACTGACATCAATATTTTCCTTGGACATGTAGGGTATTATAGATGATAAGCTAGGGAAATCTAATGTTGTTGCTGATTTTATTTTTAGATTGAATGTTTCGAGTGATGAAGAAGCAATCCAGGATCATTTTCCAGACGACCATCTATTTGTTGTATCAACTCAACCTCCATGGTTTTCTGATCTTGCAAATTATTTGACTACAGGGAAGTTTCTTGAATATTTTACTCATAAAGATAGGAAGATTAGTCAAAAATAGTGCAACATATAAGTAATTCACGTGTAATGTAATTTTATTTAAATGCTATCCTGATATGGTTCTTCGCAGGTGTGTTTAGAAAGATGAAGTATACGACATACTACGAGCTTGTTATGATGAACATGGATGAGGACATTACTCAGTGAAGAGGATAATTCACAAGGTCCTTGGAGTTGGGTACTATTGGCATTCCCTCCACAAGTCTGTAAAGAAGTATGTGTGGTAGTGTGATGCATGTCAAAGAATGGGGAAGACTACACTATCCATGGAAATACCTCTCAATCTTCAGCTGGTCTTAGGACCATTTGAGAAATAGGGAATTGATTTCGTTGGACCTTTTGATCCCTCATATTTTAGGAAAGAATACCTATTGGTGTGCAGTGAATACGTATCAAATTGGGCTGAGGTTCAAGAATTTGCATCTTCTATTGAGGACGTTGTTTTTTACTTTCTATACAATCACATAATGTTAAGATTTGGTGCCCCTCGAGCACTTGTATCTTATCAGGGACCTCAATTTATGTCTAACATGATTAAGGCTTTTATGGAAATATACTGAATAAATCACTGAAAATAATCCCCATACCATCCCCAATCCAATGGATAGGTGGAGGTGAAAAACCGAGAACTTGAGAACATTTTGACGAAAGTGGTCAACTCAGATAGGAAAAACTTGTTACCAAAACTCCCCGAGGTAGTTTGGGCCTATACCATGACTTGGAAAACCACTACTGGTTTTAAACCTTATGAGTTGGTATATGGAAAGAAGCCATTGTTACCTGTAGAGTTTGAGTTACACACATGGAGAAAAACACTAGAAATCGACATCAATTTGGATGAAGCACAATGAGAATGAATGATGCAACTGAATGAATTGGATGAAATGAAGATTGAAGCACAAAAACAAAAAAAAATTCTCCAACATCAGAGGAAGACATGACATGATGCTCATATAAAATATAGGAAGTTTAATGAGGGAGAATGGGTCTTACTCTTTGATTCCAAATATCAACATTTTAAAGGTAAGCTATAAACACGCTGGTTGGGACCATATCATATCGACAAAGTGTTTGATAATGGCTCTATGAGGATATTACCATTCGATGGTGACATAAGAACACTTCTTGTCAATGGACACAAACTTAGGATGTATTTGCGTCCTCTAGACAAGGAAAACTTCACCAACAATATCATGATGAGCGAGGAAATGGATGTAGAGGAGGCGCTTCGCCCCTCCTATCGGGAGGAATTGTTGTTTTTCATCTTAAATAAAGGATTATGATCACGAATTTGATCTTCTTCCCTTAGTTAGCTGTATTGTTTTCAATAAAAGAATAAATCTTCATTGTTTAAAATGCCATTAAACACATTTTATCTCAGACTGCAGGACGTGGAAATCTATAGATATCGGAAGCTGAACTGGCATGGGTAAGTGCATTCTAATTCACTACGGATATTTCCTTACGAATCAATTCTCCATTACATGTACTTATGATAATTGCATCCCTACACAATGTTCGATGCATTTATTGGAAATATCATTCCAAATCTTATGACACAAAGTGAGGGTATAATAAGTCTTAATTATGGAGGGTATCATTGGTGTTGGGATTACAAGAAAATGACGCATTGCTTTCTAGGAGGGACATGTGTCAATACCATTTTAAATGATGGGATATGTGTGGTACCACATAATAAACCTTCCCACGCATGCCCGGTCCTATTCAATTTTCATACTATTAAATTTGCACCGACTTCAGGAAATTTGAGGATTTAGGTGCATTTCAAATTGATCCTTACTAACCACTTCCTACCATTGCTTGGTGAATTTTAACACACCATTATCACATCCATTACACTGTGGGTTCAAGCACACCCCTACTCTTATTTATCTACTATTTGGATTGTCCTTCACTATGGGATATTCCCAAGATGATTATTGCAGGTAGTGGAGGCATTTGCAAGTTGGCATAGGCATTTGACCATGGAGGACCAAACTTCCACTTGGCATGTGATCTGATCATGAAGGAAACTGAGGTGGTGTATCCCAATCCTATTTAAAGGAGTTCCTGGGTTTGAAACAAAGGGAGAAGAGTGTGAGAACGAAGAGCTGGGGAAATGAATGGTTAAGAAGGGTTTTAGGTAGTGACAAGGTGCTATAGAAATGCTTGTAAGATGGGTATTTAAGCATATTAGGCATGGTTTTTGGTATGAAAAAGGGTTGTAATGGGTAGAATAGCTAATAAATATCTCTCTACAGATTATTTTTGTAAGGTTTAAGATAATATCGCTTGATGTATTCGGTATGTATGACCCTCATGATGTAATGGATCCATTGGAAATGTTTATAAATCAATATATGGTGTGTGATTTTGTTTATTCATGCTCAAAAGTGTAAACGCTTATGTTCTTCATATTATTTTGAGTCAGATCTAGTCACATTATACTTATTTACAATGTTCATTTCCATTTATGATGCATCTGTGCATAGATCTGTTGTTTGTATATTTTATTTTTGAGTGAATGTCTATGTTTCCATTTCTATAACTCATTCTCTAATCAATGGCAAACCATTATCATGAATCTCACATAAAGGAGGGGATCGATACTCATGCATGTATCAGGTGAGTGCCCATCACATGTTGGGTGATAGGCTATTGTGTTAGGGGTAGAAAGAAGGTATATGAAGAAATTACTACATTTTTGTTCCCTTGTCGGGACCTTTTTTTGAATATGTTGTGAGAATGATGTGTGATGATGGAGTGTCTGACCTTGGACAATGTAGAGACCTCACTTAAAAGCATGGAGGATGATTTTTCTTAGAGGTTCAGTACTAGATCTGAGTTTTATGTACAAAAATGGGTGGAGGAGAACTTGTATCACGAACTCTATGAGACATTCTTTTGTTGTTTCCTAGTAGAGTTGTATCAATGGCTCTCAGCATATGCATCAAGGAAAAGTTGGTACTATAGACCTCATGTTTATACCCAGGAGGAATATCAGCGGTTGCATGATCTCGATCTGACCTAGACCCGTGTTGTTGATCACTGGTGGAGTAGAGTGCTGACTAGTTATACCTTGGAATATGCTATTTCTATGTATTCTTTCCCAAAGATTACTGAGTTTGAATTCTTGAGGGAGCCTAGAGGATCATTATTATGTGCTATTCCACTAGTTATCAAGATCTTGGTCATTACTTTGAGTTTGGAAGCCTTTCCCATGGATGGCTAAACTCCTGCTAGGCATAGGGCACATAAGTTGGCGTGGTAGAGGATGGTGGACCTTGCAGTGGAAATGGAGAGAGAGAGGAGAGGTGGCTCAAGTATAATGAAGCTTGGGAGAGGGAGTTGCAAGACAACGTGAAGCTGTAGGAGTGATTGATTTATGGAGGTAGATGTTGTGGGAAGGATTTGAGGTTCACGTGGAGGACATGGAACCTGAGCATTCTGAGCTACCCCATCTTGGCAAGCATAGAAGAGAAACTACCTCGGCTTCATGAGAGATCCCATCATATGAAGAAAGGAGGAGAGCCATTGGTGTGCATCTTAACCCACATGGTGACCAGAGCCTTGCGCTTAGTTTTCCAGTTCCTGAGATAAGTTTTGATAATCCAGTTGGTATCAATATTGGTAGTCGAGTGACACCTAGGAGGTATAATTTTTCATTTGGTACATCTATGGCTACACAGTCATTTCCTATGTTTGGGGGTATTTTGTCTGGCACAACATTTGGGTAAGGTGTGGGATCACAAGGTTTGAGTATCGCGTCTAGGAGTGGCACGAGAAACACATCTGGGAGTGGTTCAGTATCACAGACTGTCGGCATGCAGTTTAGCATGATGGTGGGATCACATGGCGCAACTACGTTAGGCCCTTACCTATGACAAGAGGAGGATTTTGTGGATCTGGAGGAGTTGGTACTAGTTGATCTTGTGGGTCTGGTGGTGGAGGCAAAACTGGAGGAAATCAAGGTCCTGGATCTGGCGGACAAGGTTCACAACACCATTAACAAGTGTTTTATGAGATGTCACTCCACTTACCTAAGTACAAGGGAATTGAGGATTCTATAGAACATGTACATAAGTGTGAGTTACTATGGCACATGAAGGGAATGACTTCCTTGAAGAAAAAATCAAGTCATTTTGAAACCATGTTGTAAGGACATGTGCATATCTGGTACAAGAAGTATGACCCACACCAGACAGTGGTGGATTACATTGCGTTGTGTAATGCCTTTTTAGTGGAGTTCCACATACTTGAGTTTGAATAGAAAAACATCAGTGTATTGAAGGATATTCAATAAGGAATGAAAAAGAGTGTGTGGGAGTATGACACATGTTTCAAGACTCTCGTATCCAAGTTATCTTATGACATTCACCCTTCACAACATGCTCAGTGGTTCATCGGAGGAGTGATCACACCATTCAGGAGGGTGATTTCACTAAAGACTTACACAGATCCGTGTGAGGACTTGGAGGCTTCCTTGTGCACTGAGGTAGTAGGAAGTGTTGATATAAGAACTAGTCCATTTGTAGAATCCCAAATTACTGCAATGGAAAAGTAGCTAGATAAATTGTCTACGAACTCAGCTCATGAGACTCACAATGGGTTATGGTGTATGGATTGTGAAGTAGAGGGTCATACAAAGGAAAATTTCCCATGAAGGTCAATTCGCACCATATTGGTGGAATGTGAGATTTTCCATGGAAGATCATGATGCAAGTAGGTGTCCACTGTTGTAGCGCATGATCTAGAAGAATGTGTCCTGCTATTGCAAAATTTACACCTCTACTACTCATGACACCAAGGATTGTAGATTAATTGACTAGATACATGATGTCATTGATACTGGTGTGTACCAGATCAACATTGCGAGTAGTTCCAAGGATGACGGTCATTATTATGAAGGGTGAATGGATGGAGGAGGTTAAGGTAGAGGCTTTTAAGGAGGATTTAGAGTCTGTGTCAATTGTGGGGGCAGAAGGAGTGAGTTCCTTCGAGGAACCTGCTATAACTATGGATCTATAGAACATTACAAGCACAAGTGTCCTGATTTTTTGCAATGCTCTTGGTGTGGGAAAAATCACAAGTATGAGGAATGCCTGGAATTATTTGAACACATGAGCCAGAAGCAGTGGAAGGATAAGGGCACTAGGATGGTGAGCATAAAGTGTGTTGATCAACAGTGGATGCCAAGGGTGGTGTGTGAGTTAGAGTTAGAACCTGTACTAGTGACGACGTGAGCTAAGTTTGCATGCACTAGGGAGATACCAAAGCAGAGACCACTGATAAAAAGAGAAGAAGTGGTACAGGGGAAGTATTCATACCCTACACATAAAAAGGAAGTGTATCAGGAAACCATGGATGTTATTTGAAGCCTACAAGGAGAGATCCAGTGCCTAAAGGAGCAATCACGGAAGTTAGAGCAGAAGAAGAGTGTTGAGGCTCCACAGAAGGATATAGATGAAGTCAGGGAAGTATGTAAGATGCTGAGACAAGAGAATATCATCCCTCTATTAGGAGAGTGGCTGAGGGGAAAAGTACCAAGTGCCGAAGGAGAGTGCGAGAGGCAGGTTTTTCATGCTAATCTACCTCCTCACAGTCTTGACTATGATAAAGAGATTACCTTGAATGCAGTTGTTGATGGATGGCTCCTAAGTAATATTCTGATTGACACAGGTGTGGAAGTTAATGTTCTCACCTTGGATGCATGGAACCAAATGGGAAGGCCCCCATTACAACCATCTTCAAATGTGTTTCATATGGCTAAAAAGAAAAAGGAAATGCCCATTGGTGTCTTAAAGGATGCTACTATCACTATCCAAGGGGAGAAATTCACTGGAGACTTTGAAGTCTTGGCACTTGCTGAGGTGACAACTTTCCAACATTACTTGGGTGCCCCTGGTGCTATAAGAACAATGTTGACTTACGTTTCAATAAGGGGTATATAAGTTTTGAGAATGAGGAACGTGTTATCATTCCTTTTATGGATGGAAATTCAGTGCCTTATACTAAGCCCTTGGGAGAAGAAGACCTAGACAAAATCTATGTGTGCACTATCAGGGACCCTGAGGTTGTGTAACCAATAAAAGAAGGCATTATTCAATGGGAAGACACTCAATCTATAAGTGATACAACTAGTGTGGCATGTGAAAATTGGGCACATGGGACATATGAGTTAGTTAGAAGGTAGTTAAGAGGCTCTGTGATGAGAGTAACAAAGGTGCACTCAGTCAGGTGCCTGGGAGGAAAATAGTTTCCAAGTTACACTAGGGGAGCCAACCCTGATGTTTTCCTATGAGAAATGGAGACCCAGTGGAGATGTGAGATCGAAAGGAGAAGTATGCTTAGCTATAATTTTCTTGGGACCACAACACGTTGGTAGGAAAACCATTGCAATATCCTTCTAGAGTGGTACAAGGTGAGAATTGTGTTCTCTATTAGGTTTCTCAGAAGTAATGCACCTACTACTATACAAGACTATCATGGGAAGGAACCCACCTCATTTCACATCTAGGCATGTGAGAAGACCTAGATGGAAGGTGTGGAATCCTTCCTCCATCTTTATGGGTGCATAAGATTTACTCCACCTTACAAGGTTACACGGATGCATGGTACATTCACTCAGAGTTGTGCCATCAGACAGGAAATTGGCAGGAGTTGACGACTGATCTCCTTCAATTTTTTGAGTATCAGAGTACTAAACCATTGGTGAATGAGGTGCTATAGGTTGTTAAACACCTAACTATGGGAGATAGTGCCATGGTAGAGGACAA
Organism: Taxus chinensis; assembly: GCA_019776745.2. NCBI lineage: Eukaryota > Viridiplantae > Streptophyta > Pinopsida > Cupressales > Taxaceae > Taxus > Taxus chinensis. The sequence continues at coordinate 56,017,912 of CM034154.1, read as the reverse complement.
AGTATTGGAGTTGTTATGTGAACTTGGCTTGGAAGTGCATTTCAATGAGGAAGAATTAGAAGAGGTACAACTTGAGTGCACATGTATGGAAAAGGAGAAAGGAAAATTGGTCTACATGATAGATGGTGAAGATTAAAAAAAGTTAGATGTTAACCATACTATCGATACATGTGAGGTTATGGATAGTGCTGATGAGAAAGTGTGCACCTACCATGAACCCCTGAAAACCAAGAAGGTTAACATTGGTTTGGAGGTGGAACCTAAGGAAGATACTATTGGAGATTATTACACAAAAAGGGAGGTTTCAAATATTATTGATCTATTGCGTGAATTTCAAGATTTTTTTCCATGTGGGTACCATGAGCTTAAAGGATTTCACCACTCCTTAGGAGAAATGAAGATCAAGTTAAAGGAAGGTGCACACCCAATTCAGAAGAGACCTTATCGAATGAATCTGAATTTACACGTCAAATTCAAGGAGGATATTGACAAGATGATCGCATCAGGCATCATTGAGGCTATTGAGGAATCAAAGTGGATAAGTCTGATGGTCATCAACATTAAGAAGGATGGGAGGATAAGGATTTGTGTTGATTACAGGGATTTGAATGCGGTGTGTGTCATTGATCCTTTTCCAACCCCCTTCACCGAAGAGATCCTGGAAGGAGTAGCTGGGTGCAAGATCTATTCTTTCACAGATGGATTCTTAGGATATCATTAGGTTAGAATTGTAAAGGAGGACCAAGAAAAGACAACCTTCACCACTAAATGGGGAAGTTTTTCCTATACGGTCATGCCTTTTGGACTGAAGAATGCACCTGTTGTTTTTTTGCATGCATTGTGGTTCAGGCATTTCAGGACTTCATCCATAAATTTCTACAAGTCTACCTGGATGACTGGATAGTATATGGATTGGTGAGGGACCATTGTGACAATTTGAGGCTGATGTTTGAAAGTTGTTGGTAGTTGATTATATCTCTCAACATTAAGAAATGTGTTTTCTCTACTCCATTTGGCACCCTGTTGGGACATATCATATGTAAAGAAGGCTTGCTATTGGATTTTACCAAATTTTCCATTATTGTGGGATTGGGGGAGCCTACCATCCAAAGCGTGGTGTGTGGATTCCTTGGGCATACGGGGTATTATGGGAAATTTATTAAGGGGTATGCCAAGATTTCCACCATTGGAAAAGTTACTAAAGCACAAAAGTATATTTCATTGGGGAGAGGCGTAACAGATGGCATTTGACAGATTGAAGAATAGGCTTATCACTGTGCCCATATTACACTTTCCTTCTTGGGATAAGCCATTCCATGTACATGTTGATGCTTTAGGGATGAAAATTGTATTATTATTGATACATCCTGGAGAGGGAATTGTTGACCATCCCTTGTGCTTTGCTAGTAGGAAGCTAACCCTAGCAGAACAGAATTATACTACCATAGAGCACGAGGCATTATCGATGATCTACATGCTGCACAAATTCAGGCAGTATTTGCTAGCGAAACCTTTTATTTTTTACATGGACCATGTGGCATTAAAGTACTTGGTGAACAAGCTCATCTTGCAAGGGTGCATATGCAGGTGGGTCCTATTGTTTCAGGAGTTTGATTTTATGGTTGTCGTAAAACCAGGTAAGAGTAATTTGGGGCTTGAAAATTTATAAAGGATTGAATCAGGAGAGGATGTATAGAGCATTGAGGATACAATGCTAGATGTAAAACTATTTAGATTACAACACACTCCCTCAGACTTGGAAGATATTGTTGTGTTTCTCAAAATGGGTGTGGCCAGAGGGAATGAAGACTTTGGAAAGGAAGAAGTTAGCCATACACACCGCACCCTACATGTTAATTAGTGGAGACTTATACAAGCTATGCCACAATGAGGTTTTGTGCCAGTGTGTGTTTGAGCATGAGCACTTAATCATGGAAGAGGCTCATGGTGGAATTGTAGGGGGAAACTTTGCAAGGAATGTGATTGCACATAAGATCCTCTTAGTTGGCCTTTGGTGGGAGATGGTTTACAAGGATTGTATTGAATATTGCAAGGCCTGTGATCATTTCTAGTGCCTTGGTAAGCCAGGAAAAAGGGATGAAATGCCATTGAGACCAATAGCTAGTGCTGAACCATTCAAGAAATGGGAAATTGACTTTGTAGGCCCTATTTCACCTATCACGTGAAGGAAAATTTCACACTATATCATTACTTACACTGATTATCTAACACGGTGGGTAGAGGCAACACCTATAAGGGATTGCATGAAGGCCACAAAGGAAAGATTCCAGTGGGAAAATATAATCAGTAGGTATGGGTGCCCTCTGAGTTTGACTAGTGACCGGGGTACTCATTTTTTGAATGAGACAGTCAGGATTTTGTTGGTAGAATTCATGGTGGCTCATCACAAGACTACCCCTTATCACCCTCAAGCTAATGGGACTGCTGAGGCATTTAACAAGATATTGAGTCATACACTTACCAAGATTTGTGATGTTGGGAGGAAGGATTGGGATGAAAAACTCTCAGCCGTGCTATGGGCGTATAGAAAAACTTACAAGAGATTAAACAAAGCCACACCATTCTAATTGGTGTTTGGCACCGAAGGTATTTTACTGGTAGAGTTCATGCTACCCTTTCTACATATTGCACACAGGAGGATTGGCCACAAATAGGCATTGCAAAGAGTGCATTGACAAGTTAATGATGTTGGATGAAAGATGATCCCTTGCTAGATGGAGTCAGAATACTGAGAAGGTGAGACAAAAGGCCTGACATGATCGTCACATAAAGAATAAACAATTTGAGGTTGGGAAGATGGTTTTACTTTATGATTCTAAGTTTTTGTGCCATCCTGGGAAGCTCAAGGTCCATTGGTTGGGACCATATTATATTACCCATATACTTGATTCAGGTACTTTCCAGCTATAGGCACTGACAATGGAACGTGACTTCCCGGTATTTCAATGGAAGTAGGCTGAAGCCCTACAATAAATGAGGCTTCTGGGTGTTTCTAAATAAGGAAGTATTTCCAGTTAGCTTAGGATTTACCTTAATGAATTTTCCTTTATTTTTGTTTCCCTTTCTCATTGTTTGTTACTTTTGGTTTGTTTTGGGCATGTGTATGCATCGGTGGCTAATTACATCATCAAGGTGTTATATGCAGAGGACCGTGCATATTTTTAGTGTGGGGTGGAACATAAAGGGGAAAAAGTAGGACCTCATAAGAGTTGGAAGAAGTTCCTGGAGCAATGTTGATGTGGTGGCCCAGGTTTTTAAGTCAAAGGTCGCATGGGATCAAAAGAGTGCATGTAACAAAGGTGAACATTACAGGAGATTGGTGTCAAAATGATTTGAGAAACCGCGTACAAAGGTAAAAAGCATAGGAGCAACATGAGGTAGGAAGCAGAAAGAACTTGGTCCAAGACATAGAGGAAGATTGACTTTGGCATGGGAGAAAGCATGAAGAGCTTATATGGTCAAGGAAGTTGTGTGCCATAAGGTTATGGGAAGTGTTCATGTAGGTTTGCGCACGGAGGAAAATCAGTGGATAGATTGCGCAAAAGGATGGCGTTGGAAAAAACCAACTTTAATGCGTTTGTAAATTATTAGGTGGCATCGGGGTTTGTGCGGAAAAAGTAAAAAGCTGTAAATAAAAGGTCAAGGGTGAGGTATTCTTTCACCTTGCATTTTTTTATCAAAGAAGTTCTTGCATTTTAAGGTGATTCTTGCGAAGAAGTTGTGAAGAGTAGTGTGCAGAGTTGAAGAAATCGAAGGACTTGTGAACCAGTGTGGAGGAAAAGTGCATGGGCGTACATGGAAGAGTTTGTTTGTGGATTCTCATGGGTGGATACACTATCTTGTGGAAAGGAAGTGCTCTAGGTTAGGGTTTACAAGCTAGGGCATGAGTTTTCATGGAAATTTCACAGAAGTAGAGCCAAGGGTTTGAGAAGTAATAGAACTTGACACAAGGGAGAAACTACAGAGGAATAAGGAAGAGAAAAATGGAACCAAGGAAAGGAGCAACCACTTCACTGAAGAAGGACAAGGGAAAGGGAAAAGGAAAACCGACCGTTTCCACAAGTTTCAATGAAGAATGGTATGTAGAGATGCAGTACCCATATGGTGTGCTGATAGGGAAAGATTGGGTGTCACATACAAGGAAGATGGCCATGAGTGATTACAATCATCGTATGAGCACCACAGAAAAGGAGATGACCCTGGAGTTGGTTTGCCCTACGGAAAAGAGGATGTCAGATGGGAAACCCATCTATGATGATGAAGTAAAAGTGAAGTTAGAGAAGGTTGGGCTTCTACAACTTTATGAGTTTCCCTATTTTGGAAAACCAGAGCAACTATACAAGTGGTTAATGTTGCATGTACATGGGCAATAATTCTATTTCATAGGAAGGCATATGCACATAACCCCAAAGTTAATTTCTAAGTTCACTCACTTGATCTGTAAGGGAGAGCCGCTGGATGAGGAATTGTGTGAAAAGGAGGCCATCAAGAAAATGTTTAAGGCATATGATTACAAGAAGGGTTCACGGTACTTTGACATCACTACAATCACCAACCTATTATGAGGATGGCCACGTGCTTGGTGACAAAGCTGAATGGGTATGAGAGATGGACGTAGATAAATAAAATTGGTTGAATTTATGCCGTAAGATCTCAGAGGGAACCATTTACAACCTCTCATTTTTATTGCAGAGGATATTATTGATGCCGCGTGCACGATGGGGAGAAGATCATGTTTGGTAATGTCCTCCTTACCATTGTCTTTTCAGAAATTGGAGTGCCCGATGGGCCAAATAAGTTTGTTTGGGAGTACCCAGATGAGAACCCCTCTCCCGCGAAGAGGTTTGAAGCTTACACTTGTGACACCATGATGACCACTCACAAGGTGTGCTTGGAGAAATGGTATAAATAGATGCACGATGCATTTGGAGCTAAATGGAGGATACCATAATAGCTTCCTGCATTAGTGGATGGAAAATTTGATTTTTCGTATACCAACACTTTTGTATTGATAGGTTTACCTTGACAGATGGCACCAAGGGTCCTTGGTGTAAGTTACCCTTATCCTTCATAGCATAGTATTTTCAAGGCACAGTAAATAAGTTTAAGGAGGTGAAGAAGCTGAGATTTGATCTAAGTGTTGTAGATCAAGATCACCACAAGATGCGCCGGACCTTGGTGTATCCCAAAAAGTGTGCCTATGTAGAAAAGTATGTATCTCATGATGTACACATGGTAAAATTGATGACATTTCCTATTACAGGTAGGATGGTGACAAGGGTGTATGTGTAGCTAAGGCCCAAGTTAAAGAAGGGTGCTTATGTTGAGGATGACCTCTCAATCCCTAAGGACCCCACTAGGAGGAAGAAGAAGGTAGTGATTAAGAAGAGAGAATGGGAAGAGACTCCTGTAGAGAAGGTGCCAAGCATGCACATACAATGCAAACTATAGGGGCATGGGAGTCAGGCATGGGTACAAGCACCTATGTTTGACAAGGAAGAAGTCTCCCATCAGGAAGGAGTCGCGAGAGAAAGAAGAGTCTCCTAGGAGAGAAGAGTTTCCCCCTGAGAAGGAGGAGTCCCTTGTGTTGGAGTCACCAGTGAATAAAAATAAAAGGGTGGTGCAAGGTTTGGACTTGGAGAAGATAGAGAGCATCAAGGATGATGATTCTGAGGAGGAAAATGAAGGAGACAATGAAGAGCGTGAGGAAGCTCAGAATCCTCCTATGTACAATGTACACGAGTCTGGTGAAGAAGGGGATGAAGAGGAGGAGTATGAGGAGGGCACCCATACCAAAGGAGGAAGTGAGGAGGTAAACATGCATGATCAGAAGACCCTGACCCTGACCAAGGAGAAGATAGATAACACTGAAGAGAGGGAGGTGGTGGGTATTATCTAATAGTTAGTGGAGCACAAAGTAGAGAAAAGCACCGAAGAAGTGTTGAAGGAAACTGAAGAGAGTGCAAGTGTAGGAAAGGAGTATGGGAGCATGGGTGGAGACCCCATCTTAACAGTAAGCTTCCCAACGACATTCCGCACAGGTGGGAAGGGAATAATAGTGGCACAGGAACACACTATGACTTAAATTAATGATCCAAACAAGGTACTATGTGCATGGTTCCAAAGTACCATGCCTGCACTGACCAACTCCTCACTTGGTCATCTTTTGATGAAGAGGGTGCATACCATGCACATGAGGAAAATGCTATCCTGGGATTTTGAGTCCCACATTGATGAGCCCGAGTTTGAGGTAAATCATGATGCATTGATGAAGACATCAGACACCAAGGGAATAAACCCTCTTGTAAATACCCAACAGCTGTCAGATGAGAAATTTTGCAACACACTCAATAAAGTATTGGTGGAGGTGGAAGCAAGAATCTTTAGCAGAAACAATAGAATAAGGGTCTTGGAGGAAGAGATTGAGAAAAAGAATAAGGAGATCATTGAGAGGGACAAGGAGATAAAATAGAAGGAATTGATTTATGCATAGTTAAGGTGTGAACTGAGGGATGAAAAGGTGAAGGTGTATGAAGTCCACAAGAAGATAGAGGCCATTTCAGATGCCATTATCTTAAAGCACCCAGACTTGGCCCCTACCTAAGTAGAAATATGAGTCAACCATGCATTTCTTGGAAGACTTAGCACACATACTCACCATGGAGAGGCATCCACTTGCATTAGAATCAGCAGAAGAAGTAATGGCACACTAGAAGAAGGAAGAAAAGTTGAAGACTGGGGAGATACTAACTTGGTACTCCGAGCTCCTTGCCTTAGTAAAGACCGTGACACAAATGGAAAGAAGTTGTATATGACAACTGTGGCGACAGGGACAAAGTAGCAAGCATATTAGTTGTCCAGCCATGAAGCAGATCTGAAATAATTTCAAGAGAAAAATAAGGGCAATAGGGTAGAGCAGGACATGATCTTGGCCGAGGTAGAGAAGAAATCAAAGGCGATTGAAACTTTAAGTGTTTTGATTAAAATTAAACTGAAAGAGTTGTACCCCCAAGTCACTCGCAAGATGGACACGCTGGGAGACCTTAGCAAGAAGATGGAAAGCATTGAAGATACGCTGAAGGCTAAGGGGGATGAGATGAGTTTTGATGAAGTTAGCGTGATGGTGGGTGACTTACTTCAATAGGTGCATAATGAGGTGGATCCTTGGGTTAAGATTGAAGCCCCCGTGAAGAAATATTTCCCACTTCTCATGCAACAGTAACAAGATTATTCCATTCTTCCATTCTTTATTCAATCACATATTCTTTCATTTTCCCTATTATTTATTCTTTGGTGGAAGAACAGAGTGTTTCCAAGGATGGAAAACACATGTAGTGTGGGGTAATGTTGGGCCCTGAAATTGACTAAGTCCCAAGGAAGAAGTCAACATGTGTGGGAGGTAGTAAAGAAGGAAGGTGCTCAAGAAAAAGTGTGCAAGGAAAAGGAGCGCGAGAGAAGAGGTTGACATATGCGGGAGTAGGAAGGTTTAGGGAATTAGCCATATTTTGAAGGAGTTGTCACAGGAGAAACACGTGAAAATCCCAAGTAGGCATGCTAAATGGATAAGGTGCCAGCCTGGAGCCTTGGAGGTCAAGAAAATAATATTCCACGTAAGGAATATTCCTAGGATGATCATTACAGGTAGTGGAGGCATTTACAAGATGGCATAGGCATTCAACCATGGAGGACCACACTTCCACTTGGCATGTGATCTGTTCATGAAGGAAACCAAGGTGGTGCATCCAAATCCTATTTAAAGGAGTGTTTGGGTCCAAAATGAAGGGAGAGAGTGATAGGGTGGGAAATGAAGTGATGGGGAAATGAAGGGTTAAGAGGGTTTTAGGTAGTGACAAGGTGCTACAGAAATGCTTGCAAGATGGGTTTTAAGCATATAGGCATGGATTTGGGTATGAATAAGGGTTGTAATGGGTAGAATAGCTAAGAATTCTCCCTTTGTAGAGTATTTTTGCAGGGTTTAAGATAATATCCCTTGATGTATTTAGTCTGTATGACCCTCATGATGTAATGGAGCCATTGTAAATGTTTATAAATCAATATATGGTGTGTGATTCTGGTTATTAATGCTAAAAAGTGTAAACCCTTATGTTATTCATATTATTCTGAGTTAGATATAGTTTCATTATGCTTATTTACAATGTTCATTTCCATTTATGATGCATCTGTGCATGGATCTGTTGTTTGTATCTTCTATTTTTGAGTGAATGTCTATGTTTCCATTTTTGCAACTCATTCTCCATCAATGGTGGACCATTCTTGCAAAGCTCACATAAAGGAGGAGCTCAGTTCCCATGCGTGCCTTGGGTGAGCACCCAATCTATGTTGGGTGATAGGCTGACACATTTTGGGTAGAAAGAAGGTATATGAAGAAATGACTACTTATCTGTATTGCCAGCTGGTAACTCTATGTTCTAGAACCTTCCTGCATATTCCTTGGTCATTCGAGTTCTTGGTTGTGTTGTCATTTTTCATTCTTAAGTTGTTTTGGCTTGTGTTTGGCTAAAGCTTTGTTGCAGTGTGTATTTGAAATTTCTATGTTTATGTCACATGTGCGGACTTTGAAATCATCCTTTTGATGGCCCCTGTTATAAATGAGAGAAGAAATCAACTTCAAGGAAAAATAAAATGTAGTATGGACATTTCAAAATATTCTAGTAAGCTAGAAGTAACCCCGATGGCGAGAGATAAGAAAACAAATTTCTACTATGATAATGTTACTTTAATTTTTTGATTTACTTAGGGAAGATGTAAGAAAACCAATTTCTCTCAAATACTTAACCCTAGTAGTGACCTTACTCCAGATGAAATTTCCAATCACCAAAGTAATCCAATTCAAATTGATATTACTGATAATCCCATTTACCATCTAAATCAAACATCTAATAAACATTCCAGAAACTCACATTAGAAACGTAAGAGTGGGAATTGGACTATAGGAAGGAATTATAAATTTGAATGGTCAACCAAATATCCATTCATTAAACATGTTGAACCTGAGAAAGTACTGATACTCCTACATAATGTAGATGTACTATCTGTAGTTGGAAACTTGGCAGGAGACCACAAAATGCAATTGAAGTTGGATATAATAGAAAAGCATTGTGGGAAGATATATGAGTCTAAAAATCAAGATGATGGAATTGTTATAAAAACAACTAGATGGAAAAATGAGGAAGATTGTTTGCATATGAGATATGTTGCAAACTATGAAAATCATCACAAACATCTTCAGGACCTTGTTGAGAAAGGTGGAACTAGAAAGGCTAGATTTGAAAAATCTACTGACGTAAGTCTTCAGGCAAAACTCATTCAATTCAGAATAATATTTCACATTTTTAAAAATGGTAGACCAATTTTAGATCTAATTGATTATAAGACATTATATCAATCTAATTGATTTCCAAATATTTCAACAAAACACTAGTCAGATACCAGTGCACAGGAGATGGCAAAGTGTATGGGAGAAATAGAAATCAATAATTTGAGAGAGAAGATAAAAAATGCAAATTTTATCACTTTGTCACTTAATGAGGTCACAACAGTAGATAATACATCTTGGATTTGCATGCATGTATACACTTTTAGTTTCAGTAACCATTTCAGGGAAAATAATATACCAAATATGCACAAAATGACATAGAACTACAATTCTGAGAACATATGAAAACTTGTTATTAAACATTTGAAGGAAATAAATGGTATGGATGATCATTCCATCTCTACAAGTCTGATTTGTGTAGGAGATGATGGCCCTTCTGTCATGTAAGGTCACAAAGCTAGACTTTGTATCCATTTGCAAACAAGAGTAGCTCCTTACATGAAACCTATTGACTACATAGCTCACAGAATGAATTTGGCTTAGAATATTGTAAGTAATTTTGAAAATGTTGCTAAGGTATATGTTTAAGCATCAAAGACAAGTGGACAAGGATAAAGATCTACTGTATCGATTGAATGATATAGGGACATTATTAACTTTATGTGGTATTTTTCCAATGCTGAAGGAAATAAATAACTTGGTGAAACATGCTCAGGAAAGATCCATATGCATTGTTGATCTTCTAAAATTAAAGAGACAAGTATGTATGATTTTAGATACCTTGTACATCACCCAAGATTGGATTCAAAAGTCATTTTTTAGAATCTTCAAGGTTTTAACAGACACCAAAGATCCGAACATCTATTTAAAGTTCAATATCAGTGGTCATCTTTATATTTCTATTGATGGGAAAAATATTAAAATGCACACTTTATACAAAGATCCTTATGTAGCAGGTTGTGAACTTGAGGAAGTACTTGTCATGAGATATCTTTTTGATGCTACAGTTTCTGATGTATGTAAAAAATTGATGAAAATATCTGAAACTTTATCTTCTGAGATCAGACAGTGTTTTAAAAATAGTGATCTACTAGAGGCGATGGCAGTTGTAAATCCCATTTTATGGAACCCGATGATTGATGAAGAATAAAGAAATACAAACCTCAAGAAATCCATGGCTGCACTTATGGAAAAGTTTTACAAATATTCACATGTTTATGGAGGATAATTAAATGGTATATTGGATAGAAAATTACTCATTTCCTAGTACAAAATTTTGGATTTACAATGTCTTATCAATACAAGCTTTTTGTTGACCCAACAGAAATGGGAGCTATCACACTATTTTGGAGAAGGATGTATCAGGGAAGCATTATGAGAGAAACCATAAGTGAATACTTCAAACTATATGAACTCATACAAACAATGATTCTTGGGTCTATTGAAGATGAAAGGGTATTTAGCTTACTTTCATTTGTCAAGTCAAAACTTTGCAACAAATTGGACAAGAATTTGAAAAATTGTTTGAGAATCTATGTTTCAAGATATAGGATGGACACATTTCCATATGAAAGAGCACTAGCTACATCAAAATATCTTGTAGAGCACAAAGCTGTTAATCAGTTAGTGAACAATGAAGTATCTAATAATGGTGAAATTGACTTGGAATCTACTAGACAAGAAACTACACTAGATCTAAGAAGTGATGAAGGACCATCCAAGATATGGTTGTTACAGTTACCAGAAAGTTGATTGTATTAATTTTCTAAAATATAAATTGTTACTTGATATTTTTTCATTCACATATATTGGGCATATAATGTTTGGAAATTTTTTAATCCCTTCTACATATTTAATAATGTTTGAACTTTGTGTAGAGATTGTTGAGCTGAATTGCTTCAAAAAGGATTTTATTTACAACTTATAGGTTTACATAGTAACCAACATCATTCAGCTAACTGACGTCGGTCACCTAGAAGAACAACTGACATCGGTTGAGACAAATTAACATCAGTTGGGGTAACAAACATCGGTTACCTGTGTGTGATTGTTTATATTTAAGTCATAGGAATTAGATCTAATATTTTTTATAAAGTTGATCTAATGGTTGTAAATGAATTGATAAAGTGCCCTAAGTTTGTATAGGATTATATAAGCTAGGAAACTAGGGTTAGAGGTTAGAATCAAGAAGATCGAGAGAATTGTAAAAAGGACTTCTTGGTGAGAGATTAGAAAAGATTTTGAGAGAAAAAAGTAATGTACACCATCTTAGGTGTGGAAGATTGTAGATCTTCAATTATAAAACCTCTAGAATATTGGTTATTTATTTGTAGACATAGCCCACACTCGGTGAACCATGTTATATCTTGTGTATTTTATTTTATTGGTTATTTCCATGTTTATTACTTGTATTCTTTAATTTGATGTATATATGTACAACCGGTTTGGTCTAACCCCAACAACTGGTATCAAATCTTTGCTTTAGAGTTGTGTGTGTTAACAGATTTACTCACAGGGATTTCTAATTGAGTGGGAGTACAACAATGGTAGAATATAGTAAATTCAAAGTAGAGAAATTTGAAGGCCGTAATTATCAACTATGAAAGATACAGGTGGAGTATATCTATATCAAAGAGATCTATATTTATCATTAGATGAGAAGGCAAGTCCTACAAAGATGATTGATGAAGAATGGAAGATTCTTGACATAAAGGATCTAGGATATATAAGATTGATCCTGGAAGTATATGTGTCTTCGAATATAACAGGAACATAAACCATAGTAGAATTAATGAAAGCTTTAGCTAATTTATATGAAAAACCAAGTGCATCAAATAAAGTTTATTTGATGAAGAAATTGTTTAATTTTAAAATGCAAGAAGGTGGATCTGTGTCTAATCATTTGAATGATTTCCATTTTATTGTAAATCAATTAAAATAAGGTAATATCCCTTTTGAGGATGAAGTGAAAGCATTGTTATTCTTGTGTTCTTTTCCAAATAGTTGGGATAATTTGGGAATGGTTGTTAGTAATACAACATCTGCTAATAATATTTTGAAGTTTGATGATGTGATTGGTATAATTCTAAATGAAGAAATACGCAAGAAAAGTTCAGGAGAATCATCATCTGGGAATTATTTGAATGTAGAAATCAGAGGAAGGTAAAAGGAGATATCCATGAGGAACAGTAATAGGAAATCAAAGTCTAAGAGTGGAAGATCTAAATCAAGAAGTAGATGAATAACTTACTGGAATTGTGGAAAGAAAGGACAAGCAAAGAAGGATTGCTAGTTCGGAGAAAACAAAGAGAATGTACCAGAGAAAGGTAAAGAGGAAAATGTAACATTAGAGGTAATGCAAGATTCCCCAATTCTCTCCTTGCATAGTAAAATTTAATTATGGGTTTTAGATTCAGGATCTTCTTTCCATGCTACCCCTAATAAGGGTCATTTAAGAAATCATGTCTAGGGTAATTTTGGGCATGTTTATTTAGGAGATGATGAACCATGTAATATTATTGGTAAAGGTGAAATTCATCTTTAATTACAGAATGAAAATACATGGATATTAAAAGATGTGAGGCATGTGCGAATCCTCAAGAGAAATCTCATTTCTACAGGACAATTAGGTGAAGATGGATGGATGGTTACATTCACAATTGATTCCTGGAAAGTTTCCAAGGGATCTCTTGTTGTAACAAGATGCAAGAAGGTAGGAACATGATATTTGTCTACTTGTATTACTAATTCATTTTTTGTCCTTTCTACTCCATATTTAGATGCAAGCATGTGGCATAATCAGCTAGGCCATATGAGTAATAAGGAAATGTAGATCTTAAAAGAAAAGGGTAAGTTATCATATTTGAAATATGTAGATCTTGATTTCTGTGAGCATTGCATATTTTGAAAGAAAAATAAAGTGAGGTTTCTTAAAGTCGTGTCAATAAAGAAGGAGCAAAAATTGGAGCTTGTGTATTCAGATGTGTGGGGACTAGCCCAAGTAGCTTCTTATAGAGGATCCCAATACTATGTGAATTTCATTGATGATTCCACAGGAAAGGTATGAGTTTATTGTATTAAATGTAAATATGATGTTTTTGAAACATTTATAAGATGGAAAGCCCTTGTATAAAATCACACTAATTTCAAGTTGAAGTGCCTTAGATATGACAATGGTGGTGAGTACTACAACAATGTTTTCCATGATTACTGTCCAGTCAATGGAATATGCAGAGAAAGAATGGTTCCTAGAACTCCACAAGAGAATAGAGTGGGAGAAATAATGAACAAAAATATTATGGAACATGCTAGAAGAATGATGAAACATGTTGGATTACCTTTGCATTTATGGGAAGAAGCAGTAGATACAATGATATATTTGATCAATTGTGGCCCCTCAAGTGTATTGTATGGTGGAATACTAGAAGAAGCATGGAATAGAAAATAGGTAGATCTTTCTTTTCTTAGAGTATTTGGTTCATAAGCTTTTATGCATGTTGATAAAGAAAATAGGAAGAAGTTGGATGCTAAATCCAAGAGATGCACTTTCATTGGTTATGGTTCTGGTGATTTCAAATTTTGGTTTTGGGATTTAGAAGATGATAAGATTGTTAGGACTCATAACATTGATTGGAATGAAAAGAGAATGTATAAGGATCAGGTTTTTATACCCAAGAATGAACCCCATGAAGATTTTGTTGAGAAAAGTGGATTCTTGGATTTTTAAAAAAATCCACAAACACCGGCGTCGGTCAGGGTGACTGGTGTCGGTCAGAGCTGGACCGACATTAATTAGGTGAACCAACATTATTTATAGAGGAACTGACATCGGTTACAGGTGAATGACATCGTTCACTATCTGATTTGGACATGATTGTCTAGGAGGTTCATAATGAGCCTCAGACACTCCAAATTTATGTAAGAAGGTCTCAAAGAGTAAGTAAACCTCAAGAATTATTTACTCCATTATTTTATCTTTTATTGATTGATAGTGGTGAACTGGAAAGTTTTGAATAAGCAATGTAAAAAAATACCCATGTTGAGTGGGAACATGACATGGATGAGGAGATGGATTCCTTGAAACAGAACCAGACATGGGATTTGATCAAGTTACCATCAGGTAAAAGAACATTGCAGAACAAGTTGGTTTACAGGATTAAGGAGGAATAGGGTAGACATAAAAGATACCAAGAAAGGCTTATGGCAAAAGGATTTACACAGAAACCAAATATTGATTTTGGTGAGAAATTTTCTCCTATTGTTAAAATGACTTCCATCCATACTGTTCTGAGTTTAGTTACAGTAGACGATTTTAATTTAGAATAGCTTGATGTTAAGAAAATTTTCCTTCATGGTGATTTGGAGGAAGAGATATATATGAATTAACTTCCTGATTATGAATTCAAGGGTAAGGAGAAACATGTGTGCAGGTTGAAAAAGAGCTTGTATGGGATCAAACAAACTCCAAGGCAATGGTATATGAGGTTTGAAAATTTTATGTATGATCATGGTTATATGAGTTGTGGATCTGGCCATTGTGTTTACTTCAAGGAGTTTAAAAATGGAAGCTATATTGTTTTGTTACTATATGTGGATGATATTCTTATTGCAAGATCTAGTATGCAAGACATTGGTGAGCTTAAGGAAAAATCAGCTCACACATTTTCAATGAAGGATTTAGGAGCTTCAAAGAAAATCATTGACATAAAAATTCACAGAGATGAGAAATTATATTTTCCTCAGGAGGATTATATCAATAAGGTGTTGAAAATATTTAAAATGTAGGATGCAAAACCTGTAGGTACACCTATGGTTGGACACTTTAAATTGAGCAAATATCAATGTCCTACATCACATTAGGAGGTCGCATACATGGCACGAGTTCTATATGCTTCAACAATTATAAGTCTTATGTATGCTATGGTTTGTACCAGACTAGACATTGCAGAGGAAATGGGAGTTGTGAGAATATTTATGACCAATCTAGGTAAAGAGCATTGGAAATTAGTCCAATAGATTCTCGGGTATTTAAGAGGGATATCCAGCATGTAGTTATGTTATGGAGGGTCAGATACTACTTTACGGGGATATGTTGATTTAGATACGGATGGAGATTTGGATGGTAGGAGAAGCACCCAGGATATGTATTCACAGTACGTGGGATGATAATTAGTTGGATTTCAAGATTTCATAAGGTTGTGGCCTTGTATACTATAGAGGCTGAGTATGTTGTAGCTACAGAGGCTAGAAAAGAGATGATATGGATGAGCAGATTCATGGAAGAGTTGGGAAAAGAGAAAGAAGATTGCAAATTGTATAGTGATATTCAAAGTGCAATTCATTTATCAAAGAACTTAGCGTTTCATTCAAGAACGAAACACATTTAGTTGAGATATCACTTCATATGACAAGTGTTGGAGGATGAGAAACTTAAGTTAGAGAAAATTCATACAAATAAGAACCCTGCGGATATGCTAACAAAGATGTTGGAAAAGGAGAAGTTTTAGCTACAATCCACTTCTATTGGTCTTCGAGTTTGAGACTTGAAGAGGAATAAACAAATCCATGAGAGGAAACAAGGATGGAGTTATGCAAGATAGTGCAAAAATTTATCTCCAAGTGGGAGATTGTTGAGATTGTAGAGCTGAATTGATTCACAAAGGATCTTATTTACAACATGCAGGTTTACACAGTAACCGACATCAGTTGGTTGAATGGCATCAGTCGCCTATCAGACCAACTGACATCGGTTACTTGTGCGTGATTTTTTATATTTAAGTCATGAGAATTAGATGTAATATTTTTTTATAAAATTGATCTAATGGTTGTAAATGAATGGATAAAGTGCCCTAAGTTTGTATAGGCTTATATAAGCTAGGAAACTAGGGTTAAAGGTTAGAATCAAGAGGATTGAGAGAATTGTAAGAAGGAATTATTGGTGAGAGCTTAGAGAAGCTTGTGAGAGAAAAAGTATTTTACATCGTGTAAGGTGTGGAAGATTGTAGATCTTTAATTGTACAACCTATGGAATAATATATTGGTTGTTTCTTGGTAGACGTAGCCCACACTGGGTGAACCACATTATATCTTCTGTATTTTCTTATGTTGGTTATTTTTATGTTTATTACTTGTATGATTTAATCTAATGTATATTTGTACATCCGATTTTCTCTAAACCTAACAATTTGCAAATAAAAAATGGTATACATTTCAAATTAAAGTTCGTTACTAATAAAGTATGTTCATTCGGTTATTTTGTTGATGGAAAATATCTTATAAATTATAATCCATATATGATATAAAAGTAACAACATCATTATTATTAGGATTAATAAAAAAACATGGTAGTCTACAAATACATCACTTGATCCATGAGTATTAGAGATAATATTTACATGATGAATAAAGACTCAAGATTCTAGAATCAATTGACAATTATTAATATTGACAACAACATGCACATGCAACTTTCAAGACACGAGTTTTAATTATTGAGTTCATATATTTTCGAAACTAAATTGAACAATGTAAATCCATATTCCATAATCAATGTGTACTATTCTAATACTGTAGAAACTTGAAAAAATAAACGAATAGAGTTTTCATTTGACAACACCCATGACAGAAATAAAAAGATCAACAAATTACAATTTCACATAAACATAATCTTTTCAAATTCCAATTATAATCCAATATATATATCACAATTCCACAAGCACAAATTTTCACAAAAATATTATAATTCATATATGTTATATAACATCATGATTATTAGGAATAATCAAAAACATATTTGAAACTAAATTCCAGAATCCATGTGTACTATTTATCAACTGTTTCACATAAAAATAATAAACCATTTCACATGAGATCTCATAATTAAAATATCAACAATTTCTCATAAAGATAATGTTTTTAAATTGCATTTATCACAGTCAAATACTGAATACATAAATAGTAACATAGATTAAATTTTTAATTCAAGTTAATTGGACCCTTGTCCTTGACTAGATTCAACAACAACTACAACATTTTCACTATCTCTTACTATTTCTTCTTGATCCATTTCTCTCTAACAAGTTTGTCTCACCTTGCATATTCTCTTCCACACCTCACCTTGGCCTCACTAGGTCTATTGGTGTCTTTGATATATATTTTTAACTTCTCTCACTTCTCTTCACCTGCCACTTTCTTCACCACAAAAATGTCCACACATTGTTAGCCACCAAAACATGCATTTACTTCTCAAAATCAAATCACAAAAAATATCTATGCTCTAATACCAAATGATACAAAGAGAATAAAAAACTATCAAAGATACATTCAAATTTCAAGAATTTTCATTCATCAAATACACCCTCTATCCACAAATGAGGATCACACACAACACTAGAATTATAGTCACAAAATCACACACTTTAGACATTATTTGTTCCAGTTTCATACTACTATTTAGAAGGTTATTGAGTGAAGAAAGTACTAATTAACCCCCTTCTTTTGGCCATATTTTCTTATTTTATTTCATCATTCCCAAGCTTTTGCATCCATATGCCCAGTCTGTTTTGGTCATCTTATGTCATTTTAGCCTCAACTAGGGTACCCAGGCTAGTACTAGGGCGTCAATGGGTGTCCTTGTCCCACCATGGGGCCCCGATCTCTTTTACACTTTCTTTCCACTTTTTAGGCTCTTTCTATCCATTTTAGATCTTGATCTTTTTAGTGGTTGGCCATTTTGGGGTTAATTACGAAATTATATCAAGAGAAACCTATAAATATAAAGTTATGAGACCATAATGAGGGACCTAAAACTAGTCACTGTTATCATCCATCTAGAGTTACATCCATTTATTCCATTGGAGATCACTTGCATCCACATATCTCCATCACAAGGCATAAGGCTAGGAAATCTGCATCACATAGAGCATAGGGGGAGGATTCTATTCTATTCCATGCACACATTATAGTAAATTTTCTATATCTAGTTATTACTTGCTACTTCACAAAGTGTGATTGAAAAAAGAGAACCTAGGACACATTATGCAAAAAATCACCAAAATTACATTTGGGTCCAAAATGTAGTGCAATACTCAGTTGGTAAGCCCAATGTTGTGGTAGTTGAGGTCAGTCTGACCCATTCATTTGCATTATTCTTTTATTAGGGTTTTAATACTCCTTGGTATTTTGAAGGTATCTGCATCATATTGGAATATCAATGACATCTATAATAGTACAATGAATTTAATGCAACAGATAGTGAGGGTTTCAGACCATATGCCAAACATGTGAAGATTAGTTTCAGAGTTTTTTTATGCAGACCAGGGAGCCTAGTTTACATACCAGAGCAGCCGTAGGTGCCTTGGTCCATCTCTAGGCACTCTAGTCTAGCCAGATACTCTAGATCCATCCTTTTTGGACCTCTTGTACATTCGTTATTGCTTTAATATTTTTTAGTCACCTCTGCAACACAGTCCCACAAGCATCTCCTATTCAACTAAGTTCTTTCCTCTTCTCTCTTGCACATTAGGGTTAGCATTTCTTATTTCATAGTCTCATATGTCATCTTTACATTTATTTACATCATCTATTTACTTTATTTACAACTATTCATAGCTTAGACTAACTAGTATCCACATGTACATTTTTAGTTAATCATTTTGATGAACCCGACATATTTCATGATTATGATCCTCATTTTTCCTCTATTATAGGTCAAGTTTCTTTATCTGATTTACTTAAGAGATATCCAGATTTCTAGTCTATTTTGCAAAAATCCTTAGACACAAAGTATTTTGATGAAACTACACCACCACACAAACTAAGTCCTATGCTCACTTGTCAATTTACTAACCCTAATGATCCTCCATGTAATCAACCCATATTATACTCAATTAAAATTTTACATTATTTTTTTCAAGACAAGTTTATGGATATGGAATCTTTTGGCTCCGGATTTACACCCCGAGGGAAGGGGAAGGGGTAATGCGATATGTCTAGGGGAGGTCAAGCAGATAGAGGGGGACCTTCACCGAGATGTCATCTTATAGCCAGAGGGAATATCTCCCTTTAGTTTCCCATCCACCCTTCATGAGGGAATGATGGGGAGGTACCCGAATAAAGGGTGTGGCTGTAATCCCTACTACTTTTGACTCTACCTAAGTCAGGGTGAGAGGACCTGAGAATGTGGTCAAGGGAACATGGAGGTTGGGGTGCGGAGTCAGGGTGATGTTCCACAGACTCGAAGAGGAATAGATCAGAACTGGGTGCATCCAAAAAATATAACATTCACTTGAAAGAGTGGTCACTAGAATGCTATAACACCTGAGGACTCAATACAGACCGCTAGGGGTAGTGTTGGTCCGACCCACAATTTCATCCCAAAGTTTATTGCATAAGTTATATGTGAGTTGGTGATGATGGACCTTAGATCGGGGGTGAGAACACGCAAGATATATGAGTTGATAATGTGTTCTCCTAGGCGGGTCAGTGGAATATAAGCAAGGAAATTTGGGACCCTCGCAATGAGTTAGGATTTTTTCTGAAAGTTATTTAGATTTTTAGTAGGGATAAGAGGGATTTCATTAGAATAGAGGGAAAAAGGGGAAAGAGCCTTAAATGGAAATGGGGGGAAATCCATAAAAAAAATTCCAACTGTTATCTGTCCTTATTACTACATGAATATTGGTGAATAAAATGAATGATCCCCTTGCAAGAAGTTGGTCTATAAGGAAAGCCCTAGGTAAATCAAGATATACATTCCTGAAAATCTAGCTTAGTACACCAAAGGAAGGATAATCTCATGTGAAATTATGCTAAATAGTCTAGATCAAAGGACCCCTAAGAAATAACAATTCATACCCCCAAATCCTACTTAGTCCACAGGAATATTTTTATAGGCTTCAGAAATGAAGTTTTCAGGTACCCCCAAAAAATGTCAAATACTCACACCCTTCCTAGATGAGATCTAAGAAAGTGCAGGATATGTTTAAAATTGAGTTACAACCATGATTCACATAAAATTACAACAAAAAGACACATATCACCTCCACCTTAACATCATTTTGCAACAAAACAAAGAAATGTCATGAATCCAGATGAATTCATCAAGAGAAAACCATTAAACTTAGGAAAAGACAAGGGAAACATATATTAATGCTCTCAAATCCTGTTAATGAATGTACACATGCAATCATCTTAACATAAATTCCTGATAATTGGGTCACATAGAGAAAAAAACCTTCATCATAACATAGTCCTTCCTTCTGGTTCGTAATACCTTTGCAAATTCCCACCAAAATCCTTTTCCCCCAAGAGCTTCCCCCCTTTTTTCCCCTTGCCAAAAATCCCTCCTAAGAGCCTCCCTTTTCTTCTCTAAAACCCCTATTACTTCTTACATACCACATTATATTTTTAGGATTTTAGATAATATTCCTCGGATACTCAAAGAAAATATTACTGCCATAAACTGCTTAAGGCCACCACAAAAAATACAAATGATTACTCACAAATGGTCGCCAATTTTGCCAACTACCATTGTGTCTTTCATACGTCATCATGACACAACCAAATATTTTCCAGGTCATGTCACATTTAATATTTAGAATTTCCACATGTGTATGAGCATGACGTGGCCAGAGAAATTAATGTGACAAGACAATTTTTGAAAAATGCTATCCTTTAATCACTCTTTGGTGACACGTTATGCATAAATAAGTGATTGTTATTTAAATCTCACACATACTTATAAATCGGAATGGGATATAGTGTTAATATTGAAATGATGTCCTTTTCCACCTCAGCCTCAGTACCATGCCTATTTAAGTACTCTACCATCCTTTTATTTGTCACCTATCCTTTTCAGAGTTAATTACTTTCTCTTTTTTGATCAACTATCTTGTTTCCATGTCTTCATCACCTCTAGATTTGAATCTTCCTCCCATGGAATTCACCCATTTAAGTGATGGTTTCTAAATGAATGGGCCAAATAAGGCTCTTTTTCATCATCTTTTTAGCATACCAGGGCCGATCCTACCGATATTTCTTCATTCAAGGGCATGTCTTCATTTTTCTTACATAGCCTCACAAAATTGTGCCCTTCCTTTCCCATTTTCCAAGTTCTTCATTTTCATCTAGTTCATCAAAAATACCAGGTGGACACCAAGAAATTAAAATCCCATTGGATTTTCTACCACCCTTCTGTCAATAATGATTATTGGTGTGTGAAAAATGATTACTACCAACCCCTTAATCTTATCATAGAAATCACAGTGCCTAGCCTCCTGCCCACCCCTCATGGTTACGCGAAAACCCCAACTACACCAGAGAATACAACATAGAAGCATCTAGTGGCTTTAGAGGTTACCCTTGCTGAAATACAGTCTGTGATAGGTATTCAATCCTTTCCCATCAAGAAAAGGAGAACCATGAGGGAACACTCTGCTAATAATATTCCTCATTTCCCTATGTCTCGGATATCCTCAGGTGTGAAGACCAAAGCATATATAAGAGGGGGAAATTCCCTTATTGAATGGGTAAAATACCCTAAAAGGAAAGTAGAATTCATCCAGTTTCATAATGGATCATGGCTTGGGACTCACGAATTACTTGAAATGGGCATGTCATGAGGCTTTGATTTGAAATCTAGTTCGTCTTTGGCACGGTAGCCCATGATGACTTATTTGGCACAGGGATGACTTATTGAAATGTGTTCCAAAGCTTCCAAGTTATGATGATCCTGTAGAAGTTTGATTTTTATGTATTTTGATTTTGTTATCCAATCCATGTTTGATAACACAATATATCAATATGTATATATTTTTCAAGGCTAGGGGCTCCTGAAATAGAACCCCATTTTGTTTAATGTATTCATTTCTTTGAGCAACCTTTCATATTTTAAAATGCATGTCGTGTGTAAAAATCATTCAGGAGCATCTTGTAGTTACTTATTTTCTCTTTCATACAACATGAAAAACCCTTGAAAGAAGAAAATTTCATCTCATGGTTGCATTTTACACTTTACTCACATTTTACACAAAATCAGGTGAGAAAATGTAGGATTTTTTATCTTACTTGCCCTCAGAACCTGGGAAATCCTAATTTTCTTTACTTCTCTCTGTTCCAACCAAATGGTCAGGACCAGAATAAGATCCCTAGACCATGTCAAAATAGAGCAAATGGAGAATCAGTTCCCTGACTCAGAGATGTTATTCACTTTATAAACCTGGTAAGTATCCCCTTTCCAATGTTGAGGTAAAACTTCTCCTTGTGCACATTCCCCGGTGTGACCTAGAGATATACAACGTTGTTTTCTCCCATTACGGAAAATGTAATCTGGGTAGGAGTTCTAAGGAGATTTGGACTGTACTTTATACTGGCCCACACAACTTCCAAAGATAGTTTAATTTTTGGGTTTTCGGGGAAAACGGCACCATCCACACTAAATTCACATTTTACAAAACACGCACGAAGTCCCAACCTTACACTGAAAAAAACAATCTATGTCATAACTTAAACATGCAAAATTTTGAGGACCTTCATAGCATTGATAGGACCACGACACTCTTAACCATTACATTATTAAAGCATGATCCTAGATAAGGAAAATATAATCCAAAACCAGTCGTAATTCCTTACTTCTTTAAGAAGAGGGTCCAATGAATAGGTTAATTTTGAAAAATAGGACGGACACAAATGGGTATGAACATTGGCTCTAGCTCAGGGATGGAATCCCCCTACATGTGTCCAAAGAACACTAGAAACAATATTGAAAGAATAAGAATAAGATTAGTCACCTATCCATTGGGTAATAGAGTCAAAAATGACAAGAACTGTAAGTCACCACCATGAGAGCAAGAACCAACAACCTGAAAAACTTTAAAAAAAAACACAAACAAGAAAAACAACACCATTATACACTATACAAGAAAACCACTAGGGTCCAAGGACCTAAAAGATATCCATTACAATCCAGTGAGATCCCATATAATACGACTTTGTCTCATCGGGATACACAATTTACCATATCAGCTCCTAAAGGCAATGATCACAATCATTTCAATTAAAACACATATTATCATTTTATTTCTATCACCTAGAAATTCATCTTGTAGAAGAAAAATCATGTCTCCATTCATACCCATAGATCCACTTAGCCCCTAGGAACAATCTAGTCATATATAATTCCTTTTCCACAACACACCACTATACATCAATCAAAGGACCTGCATGTGTTTATCAAGATGTTTGATAAACTTATCTCTTTCCAGAGTAGATAAATCTCCATTTGTTCAACTCTTTTTAAACTCAACATAGGCATCAAGATAATGCTCAACATAATCACCTTCATATATATTCACCATACATGCTCTTGAAAAGTAACCATCTATTTCTATTGCACTTTTCTTAACAGGTGAGAAATCGACACCAGACTCTATGCAAATATCATTCTCATTTTCGAGGGGAAAGAACTATCTTGTAGTTGAAAATCAAAATCCTTAGGTGAAATGACCTGTTGTATTCCAAATTTTTTGGGAAAAATGGATTGCTCCATCACTCGATCAGAAAACAAGGGATCAAGATCATATACCCCCTGTCTTACAGAAAATTCAGTACCAACATCTTCCGTGAGTAAATCTGAATAACCATCCTTATACCTTTATTTGACTGATACAACGTTCTCAGTATTGTTACCAAAGTGATATTACAATTTATCCAAGGTCATGACACCATTTTCAGGGACATACAAGGATATCAACTTGTCAACACTTAGGTCTTCTGACAACTTACACCATGTTTTAAAATATTTCTCCTATTCTACAATTGCATCAAGTAGACAACATCTATCTCCCATTGAGGGGAAATTTCCATTATATTTAGAAATCATTTCATCCTTTATCAGAAAAAAATTATGATCAAATGAAGTACAACCTATGTCTGAAACCATTACATCAAAACCTTTGGTCAAATCTTGACATACCCTAGAGAGAATATCCTAGAACTCATCAGTTGTTTGGGCAAGTAAGAGGTCAGTAGAAGACACCCCACCATTTTGGTTTGTGGAACCATGTAATAAACCTCTTTCTTCAGTGCCTAATTTCACTTTTTCAACACTGAGAACATTTTCCACAATACAGGGGGCATGGGGCATAAATCATTTATCACACCAGACACAAGCATAACCAATCTGATCATTCTACTCAATGATATCATCAATCAATGTCTTAACACCTAACATGTGTCCTGTCATGTCATTTTCTTCATTCCTGAAACACATGAACCTTCTTCCTTTAACCGAGTACAAGGCATCTTCATCATATTCATAAAATAAAGAAGCAGGGTCATCACTGAATTGTTCTCCAAATAAAGTTACCATTTCCATCCACAAATGAATAGAGCTCTGAGGTAAATAATTAAACTAGTCTCTAGCATATCCCTACAGTTTTTGCCCAAATAGCCTCATAAAAATATATTCATAACTCACATTGTATTCATGCATCACTTCCTCAAACATGGAAAGATGTTGTTCCATAGAGGTATTACCATATCCACGAAACATAGGAAATTTGAGTCTAATCCCAGTGGGGATCTGATGAGGGTATCCATATATTTTCTTGAAATCCAAGGGTTTGAAAAAACCTATGGTTTTAAAGGACCTTTAGAAGGAAGATGACCTAACCTTTATCATAGATACCCATGGAACACATTACAAAAAAATAATTCTTACAGATTAATCTTCACCAAAAAAAATCCAGATGACACAATGGTAAACATTGAACAAAAATTTGAAACAAGATAGAGAAATTAAGTCAAACCTCATCTAAATGAAAAAATACTGGTCTACTACAACCAAAAAGAGAACGGAGTCGGCACTAGAGTGATAACTCTAGAAAAATAAATCATATGACATCATGAGAACAAGTCATAGATCAAAACACATTTTCAAATATCATGAAGATCAACAAGATAATGTCAAGATCAAAGACGCATATGAGTACCAAAAGGTTTTCTGTAACAATGGTGCCAGAAAAGGTGTTGGCTCCTATATTTACACCCAGGGGAAGGGGAAGGGGGAATGTGGATGTGCAGGGGGTTGGGAAAAGCAAGGGGACCCTTGTAAGATGTCTTATTGTAGCTAGGGGAATATCTCCCTCTATTCGCTTATCTACCCTTCTCGAGGGAGTGATGGGGAGGTACCTGAATAAAGGGTGTGGATGCAATCCCTGCTACTTTTGACTTTGCCTAAGTCAGGGTGAGAGGACCTAAGAATGTGGTCATGGGAACATGGAAGTTGGGGTGCAGAGTCAGGGTGATGTTCTAGGGACTCTAAGAGGAATATATTGGAACTAGGTATAACCACCAAATATAATGTTCACTCGAAAGAGTGGTCACTAAACACTATAAGACCCGAGGAATTGATACAAACCGCTAGGGGAAATGTTGGTTCGACCCACAATTTCCTCCCAAATTTTATTGTACAAGTTATATGCGAGTTGTTCATGAGGGACCTCCGATCGGGGGAGAGAACACATAAGATATATGAGTTGATAATGTGTTCTCCCGAGCGGGTGAGTGGAAAATAAGCAAGGTAATCTGGGACCCACACAATGAGTTAGGATTTTTGCTGAAATTTATTTAGATTTTTAGTAGGGATAAAAGGGATTTTGACAGAATGGAGGGAAAAAAGGGAAAGATCCTTATAGGGAAATGGGGTAAAATCTAGAAAAACAAAATGCCAACCGTTCATCTATCCTTATTACTACATGAATACTGGTGAAAAAAATGAATGAGACCCTTGCAAGAAGTTGGTATGTAGGAAAAGTCTCGGTAAAATCAAGGTCTAAATTCTTGACAATGCATATTAGTATACCCAAGGTAGGATAATATCATGTGAAATCATGCTAAATAGTCTAGATCAAGGGACCCTTAAGAAATTTCAAGTCATACCCCCAAATTCTACTTAGTTCGTAGGGAGAGTTTTATAATCTTCAGAAGTGAAGTTTTCAGGTACCCCTAGAAAAATGTCAAATACTCACACCCTTCCTAGACGAGATCTAAGAAAGTGTAGGATATGTTTAAAATTGAGTTATAACCATGATTCACATAAAATTACAACAAAAAGACACATATCACCCCCATCTTAACATCATTTTGCAACATAACAAAGAAATGTCATGAATCCAGATGAATTCATCAGGAGAAAACCATTAAACTTAGGAAAAGACAAGGGAAACATATATTAATGCTCTCAAATCCCGTTAATGAATGTACACATGCAATCATCTTAACATAAATTCTTGATGGGTCACATAGAGAAAAAACCTTCATCATAACATAGTCCCTCCTTCTGGTTTGCAATACCTATGCAAACTCCCACCAAAATGTTTTTCCCCCAAGAGCTTCCTGACATTTTTTTTCCTTGCCAAAAATCCCCTCATAAGAGCCTGCTCTTCCTTTTTTTAAACCCCTCTTACTTATTATATACCACCTTATCTCTTTAGGGTTTTAGAACATATTCCTCAGATACTCAAACAACCTTTTAATGCCATCAATTGCTCGAGGCCGCCATAAAAATACAAATGATTACTCACAAATGGCCACCAATTCTACCAACTGCCACAATGTATTTCATACATCATCATGACACAACCAACTATTTTACAAGTCATGTCAAATTTAATATTTATAATTTCCACATGTGTATGAGCATGACGTGGCTAGAGAAATTAATGTGATAAGACATTTTTTGAAAAATGTGGGCCTTTAACTCTCCAGTGACACGTTCTGCATAAATATATGATTTTTAATTAAAAATCACATGTACCTGTAAATCAGAATGGGATATGGTATTAATATTGAAATGAAGTCCTTTTCCACCTCAACATCAATGCCATGCCTATTTAAGCGGTCTACCATCCTTCCATTCATCACCTATCCTTTTTAGAGTCATTTGCTTTCTATTTTTCGATCAACTATCTTGTTTCCATGTCTTCTTCACCTCTGGATTTGAATCTTCCTTCTGTGGAATTCACCCATTTAAGTGAGTGTTTCCAACTAAATGGGCCAAATGAGGCTCTTCTTAATCATCTTGTTAGCATACTTGACACCATGCCCGTCCTACAAATATTTCTTCGTCAGAGGGCATGCTTTCATTTTTCTTACAGCACCTCACATTATTGTTCCCTTCCTTTCCCATTTTCAAAGTTCTTCATTTTCATCTAGTTCATCCAAAATACTAGGTGGACACCAAGTAACTGAAATCCCGTTGGCTTCGCTACTACCCTTCTGTCAATAATGATGATTGGTGTGTGAACATGGATTACTACTAGCCCCTTAATCTATCCACCAAACTCATAGTGCCCAACCTCCTGCTCACCCCTCATTGGGATGAGCAAGCCCCAACTGCACCATAGAATACAAAAAAGAAGTATTTATCAGCTTTAGAGGTTACCCTTTTTGAAATGCAGTCCATGATACATATTCGAAACTTTCCCCTCAAGAAAAGGAGAACCATGAGGGAACACTTTGCTAAAAAGATTCCTCATTTCCCTATTTCTTAGCTCTCCTTAGGTGAAAAGAAAAAAACATAGATGAGAGGGGGACATTCCCTTCTTGAATGGGTAAACTCCCATAAAAGGAATGCAGACTTTGTCCATTTTTTGAATGGGCCATGGCTTGGGACTCAGGAACTGTTGGAAATGGGCAAGTCGCAGGGATTGATATTTGAAATCCAGTTCGTGTTTAGTGTTGTAGCCCATGATGACTTTTGATGCATCCTCGAATTCAGTGATACAAATCCTATAAAAAACAAGATGCATTGGCACATCACTCAACCTGGACTAAGTGCTCACCCAAAGCATGCAAAGATAACAGGTCCCCCTTTAGGTTTGCTGTTGTAGGATGTTAGCATGATGAAGACTTAACATATATAGTTCTATTACTAACACATCATTCTACAGAGCATAACAGATCTATCTCTAAGGGAGAACATAACTAATTATTAACCATGATGAGATCAAAGACATACTAGATTCAACTACACATATAATTAACACTTAGATTCAGCTAGTATCCTCCATCATATCAACTGCAATAAGTTTACAGAAGCTTCATTACAATAACAATAGTATGCGCGTAACAAATTTAACAACATAATCTCACTACGTATTCATATCTATGTATATGTCGATCTCTCTATTACATAGTTTACTACATACTTATAAGGGTCGGGACTTGCCTTTCACCGCTTATCAGTTCTCAAAATAGGTCACATGCTATCACTAGCCACACATCATTACAAAACTAGCCATGCATGCAAGTGCGCTACTATAGACTACTGGTAGTTAACTAATAATAGTAGATCTATTTTTGGCCCGTGTCCATACAAAGTGTTTTGTAGCTAATCCTCCAAAAATAGCCAATGCGTTGTGCACACGTCCCTACCTTGTTTGTGTGCCATGCACGCCATCTCTAAAAATAAACCTCCATGAGCAAAAACAACTAAGTCCCAAAATTTGAACTTTTGCTCCGCGCGCGTGTTCTCCCTATCCGTTTGTGCCTTTTAATATGACCTACTTTACCGCACATAATTCTTGTGTGCTTTTTGCCCAATGTTCTCTGATCAACATTACCCCACACTAATTTTATTGTCACCCCGATAATGGTCATCTCCAAAACTGAAGTAAAGAATAGAAGAATGGAAAGAATTTTGATAAATGGACGAATGTTTTTAATCTGCAGTCTCTTCTTCTACAACTTGAATAACTAATTCAAGGTATTCCTGATTTATTTTGGCCTCTAAGGTCTGCCACTCAGTGAGTGCTTCCTCTGATTTTTCTAGAATTTCCACAACAATGGACTCCAATTCATCCTTCACAATCTCCCCTTTCTCATTCTTCAAGACTAACACAACGTTGTACATTGAGGTCATCCTTCCCTCCAGCAAATCCATCTTCTGTGCAATGAGCTTCCCAAGCTCTTCCAACTGATTTTTGTGTAGTTCTTGGGCTGTTGCGGGCCTCGTGCTTTTGTTTAACCATTGATAACCTTTCTACGCGGCCCAATGTTTCGTCCTTCATCACTTTTTGGACCTCATTGTTCTCCTCCAGGGTTTGTATGTTGATGAGTGTCTCTAGAGCTATGCAGATGTTCAAGGCTTGGTATGCTTTCTTCAGTTCTTCTTGCAGCGCTTGTAGTAGTCCTTCATAGGATGTAATCTTTCACATCACTAAATCCTTCTCTCATTCCGCATCTTACGCTGGATCTTTTGGCACTGGCATGCACAAAGGTTCATCTTCAAGCACTAGGTCAACCAATTTTCCTATGTAGTGTATCACTGAAGGAAACATCTTTGGTACCTTTAGCTCTAAGTGTGGCCTAGCTCTTATGTCATTATCACCAATTTCCTCTATGATGATAATAAAAACAGAGTTCTTCTTATGTGTTAAGTCTATTTCCTGTGTTAGGCACGCTATTTCCCCATCCTTAGTTTTAATCTCTTCCCCGAGCACCCTAATTGTGGCAGCTTTGTCCATATTCCTCCTTGCCACCTCTGTTGAGACTTTCACCAATGCATTGCTCACCTATTCATCTGACATGAGAGTAGGTTTTACCGTCATGTGTCTAGCCTGATGTGTTTTTTTCAACCTCCTCAATACGCATGACTCGTCACACACATCAAAATTGGGTTCATCCATGTGTGTGTGCATAGACCATGATAACTACTTCCTTGTCCGCACTGTAGCCATATCTTCATCCATTAACTCCTAGCCATATAATTCCTTTTGCGTTAGTGTGCTCTAGAACCAGGCATGAACAATTTTACTTGCATCCTCAGCATAACCCATGACTAGTGGAATGTGCTCTCCACTCATTCTTCTAGACCTAGGCTGTTAAGGAACTTGAGCTTCTAGATTTGGAACTTGTGTCTCCACATCCTGAGCAATCCCTGTAGTTGTCTCATCTGTTCCCTTTTCCTCATCTTCTCCTTCCTTCATTTCTTCATCTTTTTGTTCTTCCATGTTCTCCGGAGGTGTAGGAGAATTAGGCCCGCTTTCCTCTGACTCTTCCACCTCCTCATTCAACTTCAATTTCCTTCTCCTTTTTGCGGTTGTCTCCTTCTTTGGAGAGATTCTGGGTGATTTGCGGACTATTTTTGGAGTAGCACTTTGGGTCCTTGTTCTCCTAAACACCCTCTTAATTCTGTGCTCTCCTTGGAATGCATCTAAGTCCTCATCATCCCCCTCTTGTGGCTTAGCTGGTGTAGTGACACACTCAACCTCATCCTTATTCGTAGGATGTCTTCTACCTCTATGTTCCAAACCACCACTATCTTTGTGCTCATCCTCCTCATCCTCTACCTCAATTGGCTTTGTGGGCTTAGGCACTAGGATGTTCTCCATTGTATGCTTACCCCTCGGTGGCATCTGGAAGTGCGAACTCATCTTCCACCTGCTTGTTATTCTCCATCTTTGGCTTTAGTTAGAGGTACACCAATGCTGCTCCAATCTCTCTCATATCCAAACTTACTAGTTTAATGCTCAATACATTTGAAATGAGCCTTTTAATACATACACCCCACCCTAGATACACATATTTTTTTCTTAGTGTGTGGTAGTCACAATCTACCTTGTCTACATTGAACGTTAAGCACCACGCGTCTGAGAACCTGTGCACTAACGCTTGTAAGTACCTTGTTGTGAAGGCATATGGTAACTTACACTAAGGGTTCCATGCTCCATCCTTCATGTCAAACCGCACTATGCAAAAGTGCTGGTATACAACAAACTGAATTACCTTTCTAACCACTGAAGGAAAGTCCTTGGGGATGCGCCATTCTTCTTCAAAGGCCACGCGGAGCCTATCGTACCATTTCTCAACCCTTTGCTTGACCTATTTTGTCATGGATCCTTCACACAAGTACTTTTTGAAGCATTCAGAATGTGACTTGTGCTCCATGGGATACTCCCATATCTTCTCTTTTGGTCCATCAGTTACTCCGATCTCCATGAACACTAGTGATAATAGAACAGCTCCAAAGGTGATCTTTCCTCCCATGCGTGCCTCCTCAACGATAATTTCTGCAATGTAACATGAAATTTTGTAGACTACCCCTTTAGACATATTTTTAGCTATGTGCAGCCATATGGTATTCACTTGTGACCACCTTTCCTGGTCATTTAGCTTCGTAACAAGATGCACGGCTTCTTGATACAACTGGATACTTCTTTATTTTATCTATATCCATGCCACGTGGACCCTTTGTGTACCCCAACTCCTTTCTAGTCTCCAATATTGCAGCCTTGTCTATCTAATCATCTCTCAAATCTTCTCATGTGCCCTTCAATCCCATTACCGTGGAGATTAGCGCGGCTGAGATTCCATGGCTCTGCGTCATGCAAAGTAGAAAAAATCTGCATGCACTCTGCTCATGAGCCACAGGTATAAGGCGCTCATATTTCCTGAAGTAAGGGAGCTCATACAGTTGGTAAACTCCAATCTTCTTCAAGAGCTTCTCGTCAACATCATCATACACTGACATGTCTTCCACCGTGTATTTATTTGTCTTTGTGTTCAACAAAGCATCAAGCTCCTTCTTATTCTCTGCAGTACAATGATTATATTCACTCACCTTGCTTCTCCTTATGTGAAGGAAAGACATTAACGGAATGTAAAATATAAAACCTAATCTAAATGGCAGTACTGCCTTATTACAAACACCAAGAAGGCTTATTTATACTAGGGCTTCAACCTACTCCCGTCGAAGTAATCGGGTAGTCGTGTTCCATCAAGTGCTTTTAACTGACAAGTGCATGTTTCAAGGATGTAAGTGATAACATACGGCCCTAACCAATGTACTTTAAGTTTTCATGGATGGTGCAAGAACTTAGAGTCATAGAGAAGTACCATTTATCCAATCTCAAACCTCTTATCCCTTATGTTTCAATCATGTCATGCTTTCTACCCAGGCCTTTTCTTGAATCTGACTCCAACATGCTATGGCTCATCACTCATCCAGCTGAATAGTCTTTTCAATCCATTATTCTAAGCTTGTTCATCAGCTAGACCTCCAGTGCACGCAATACATAAATAAGGTAACATAAATTCCATAGGAAGAACAACTTCTGCGCCAAACACTAAATGAAATGGTGTGGCTTTGTTCAACCTTTTGTATGTTTTTCTATATGCCCAAAGTACTGCAAATACTTTATCTTCCCAATCCTTACTTCCAACATCACAGATTTTTGTCAATGTTTGGCTCAAAATTTTGTTGAAAGATTCAACAGTTCCATTTTCCTGAGGATGATATGGTGTGCAATCATGAACTCATCCAATAAAATTCTGAATGTCTCATTAAGAAAATTGTGCCCCTATCACTGGTCAAACTTAAAGGACATCCATACCTTGTAATAACATTTTCCCATAAAAAACGGGCTATTGTAGCCATTGTATAGTCCTTTGTAGGTGTTGTTTCTACTCACCTTGTCAGATAGTCTATGCAAGTTATGATGTAGCGTGATCCAGCTATGCACGTAGTTGGTGAAATAGGACCTAAAAAATCTATAGCCCATTTCTCAAATGGTTTGGTGCTAGTAATAGGTCTCAAAGGCATTTCATCTTGTTGACCTGGTTTTCCAAGACGTTGACAATGATCACATGCCTTACAATATTCCTTACAGTCTTTATAGAGGGTCTCCCACCATAATCCAGTGAGTATAATCTTGCACACAGTGACATCACCTGTATAGTGGCCACCTACAATTCCACCATGAGCTTCTTCTAGAATACTCATGCGCTCATGTTGCAATACACAACGGTGCAATACTTCATCGCATCCAAATTTATACAAGTCACCACTGGTTAACATATAAGGTATGGTGTGTATAGCAAGTTGTTTCTTCTCCAAGGATTTCATTCCTTCTAGTGTCATCCCTATGCGTAGAAAGACAAAAATGTCCTCTAGTTCTAATGGCGCACATTGTAACATGTATAATTATGCATCATACATGGTGTCCTCAATTGCATGTGCTTCTTCTCCTAACTATATTTTTGATAGATGGTCTGGTCTAGAATTAATTTTTCCTAGTTTTACCACAACTGTGAAATCAAATTCTTGAAATAAAAGCACCCATCAACATATGCACCCTTATAAAGCATGTTTATTTACCAAATAATTCAATGCCATGTGATTTGTATAAAAGATGAATGGTGTAGCCAGTAGATACTGGCAGGATTTATGCAATGCATAGATAATTGACAAAGCTTCGTGCTCTATAGTTGTGTAATTCTGTTCTGCAGGAGTCAGCTTTCTACTAACAAAACAAATAGGATGATCTATAAGACCTTATCCAGGTTGAACCAAAACCATGCTAATGGCCATGCCAAACGCGTCAACATGTACATGAAATGGTTTGTCCCATGAAGGAAAACGTAGAATAGGCGCGGTAGTAAGCCTCTCCTTTAATGTCTCGAATGCACGTTGATGTTGTTCTCCCCAGTAGAACATACCTTTCCCTTTCAGTAACTCTTCTAATGGTGTGGAAATTTGGCATAGCCTTTGATAAAATTTCTGTAATATCCTGTATGACCCAAAAATCTATGCACCTCACTTTGACTGATAGGCTCTCTTAGGCTAATAATGACTGTAATCTTTGCTGGATCAACCAACAAACCCTCATTGCAGATTATGTGTTCTAAAAGTATCCCAAATGCTATAGCAAATATGCACTTCTTGATGTTCAAAGAGATACTCAACTATCTACATCATTCAAACATTAAGTGTAGGTTGTCACAGTGATCCTTAACTGATCCATACACCAACCAATCGTCTAAATATACCTGTAAGAAGTTGTGAATAAATTCCTTGAATGCTTGGACAATTATGCGCAAAAATACAACAGGCACATTTTTTAGATAGAAGGGCATTACTATATAGGTGAAGCTACCCCATTCAGTAGTAAATGTAGTCTTTTCTTGATCTTCATGAACAATCCTAACCTGATGACACCTATAGAACCCATTTGTAAACGAATATATTTCGCGCCCCGCAACTCCTTCTAGTATTTCCTCAGTGAATAGTGTAGGGAATGGGTCAGTTACAAATGCAACATTCAGCTCCCTGTAGTCCATGCATATTATAATCTATCCATCCTTCTTGATACTGATCACCATTGGACTAACCCATTCTGACTCATCAAGGGGCTTGATAATTCTAGATTTCAACATGTTATCAATCTCTTCTTTGACTTTTTCACAAAAATTGGGGTTCAGTCTGTAAGGTCTGTTTTAAATTGGGTGTGTACCCTAATTAAGCTTTATCTTCATCTCCCCTAACGATTCATGCACACCTTTAAGTTCATGGTACCCCCTAGGAAATAGGTCGTGGTAATCCTTTAGTAACTCTATGATTTTTGTCACTTCAAGGTTTGACCAATAGTCTCCAATTATTGCTTCCTTAGGCTCAATATCTGTTCCAATATTCACTCACTTTGTCTTCATTGGTTCATGATAGGTATGCGTGGTCTTATCTGCACTGTCAAATACCTCATGCCTTCCTGCTAAATGGTTTACATCTAGATTATCTACTTCTTTGTCATCCACTACATAGAAAAAAATTCCTTTCTCTTTCTCAAGGAAAGTGTGGTGAAACAATGTTGCATCAGCCTCTGGTTTGTCATCAAGATGTGCTCCTGATTCTTCTTTATCTAATAACTCCTCAAGGATTTATTTAGCCTTGGAATTATCCCCCATAGTTAAGCACTTGATAAATTTCAATGCTTCTTCTACCGGAGGTTTTGTAGAGAAGAAGTCAAATGTCTGGGCCATTCCTACAATTAAAGTCTACCATGTTTCCAGTTTCTCTTTGGAGTTTTGCATATACATACCAAGCACACATGCAACCTTGTAAAGTGGAATAAAATTGGTGCACCCATAGGTTGAAGGTGGTAAAGCTTCCTACCCTTCTATCCACAGTCTCTCACACTTTTGAACGTGGTGCTGAACATGATGATTACCGTGATAAATACATATTTGAGTAGGTGGATTGCTCCTAAGGAAACTAGTAGTAAGAGCAATCCCAATTTCATTCCATCCGACAAGATTATCCCTATGGAACACCCACCAGCGTGCTACTGTCCCATGTAGTGTATATGCTAGCATATTTCTTCTTTCCAGCTTGTCTATCCATTTTTCTTCCATGGTGCGTAGGAATACCATGGGATCCCCTTCTTTTGTGTAACAAGGTACCGAGTTTTTACCTATCCTCCTGACATAACGTGGTTTGTGCCTCGAGGGAATACACTCTTTACTTCATGCCCTACCAACTCATAAGTGTTGTGAGCCCAATTATCACATGCAACACTCGTAGTATCGCTAATGGACTGTGCATCCTCCCACTGAATTATTCCTTCTTTGGTTGGTTTAATTATCTCTGGATCTCGGATGACACGTACATAAATCCTATTCAGATCTTCTTCACTTAAGGACTCAACATAGGGCGCGGAATTTCCATCTGTTAAAGGGATAATAACTCTTTCCTCTTTATTCTCAAAATTGATATAGCCCATGTTGAACCGAAGATCAACATTATATGCATAGCACCAAGGATGCCCCAATAGAGCTTGGAAGCTATTTGACTCTGCCATCGCTAAAACTTCAAAGTCTCCAATGAACTTGGCTCCTTGTATGGTAATAGTTGCATCTTTTAAAACTCCTATGTGAGTGGCCTTAGTCTGATGATCCATGAATAATACATTAGAGGATGGCTGCAATGGGGGTCTTCCCATTTATACCCATGTATTCAAGGTAAGAACATTGACTTCCGCGCCTGTATCAATTAGTATATTACTCAATATCCACCCATCCACAACAATATTTAGAGTGATTTCCTTGTCCTAATATAGGCTATGAGGAGGGATATTTTCATGCAGGATCTGCTGTCTAGTCTTAGTACTTGTGCGCAGAGTGTTTCCTTTTAAACAACTTCCTAACAATGTGTTTCAGATCTAACGTAAGAAAGATCCAATGCAACTAACACACGTATTCAGCACAAAGTCTAAATATTGTATTAATAATTCTTTCTGTTACAAAAATCTCAAAGTCTTTTCTCCTCACTTCTATTTTTCATCTGAAAGATATCCACTCTCTCAATACAACAAGTATTGGAGTATTTATAGAAGAAGGAGAGAAAAGAAGGCAAAAAGGAGCCAACCACCTATTTACAAAATATCTACAAGGATATACAAAATATCTCAAAGTCATGTTGACTTTTGACAACTTGATGGATGACATCATCCCATGGTGCAACATGGATGATGTCATCATTTGTGTCAACATACTTTAGACATTTTACAAAAAGAAAGTCGAAGAAGAGAAAGAATAGGAAGAGAGAGAAATTATTCATCGTCATCGTCCTGCGGCTGAAAGGGGGTAGCCTGCTTCTACTGCTGCTCAGGTGACGAGATGTGCAATTGGGTGCGGTATTCCATGAACTTGCTGATCATGGGCTCTAGTTGATCCTGGGAAGGATCCTTGTGTCGCTCATTGATCACCTCGCAAGTCTCCTGCTCATCTATGAGCTTCTCTGGGAGTTTGGAATATTCTTTCTCTGCTTCTATTAGGAACCCGATGAAATCCCGACAGGCCAGTAGGTTATTGATAGACTCTGCGTCAAAAGTGACCTCTAGCCCTAGCCCTTGCGAAACGATCTCCTTGAAGATATGGATGGTTTCATCAACTTTTCTTAAGGCGAAGGAAGGAGTAAGCAACCCTGGTGACATGTTGAGAATGATTTGTTCCATTTGGTGCATCGCGTCCAGGGCTTCTTCCTTTACCTTATCGATCTTTTCAAGGACAAATTCCAGTTGATCCACCTGGTAGTCCAGGGTTGAAATGACTTTATTGAGGGCCCTGGGATGACCGAAGACACCGAACTTGACCAGATCTTTGACTGAATAGTCGAACATTTGTTGAAAGGTCTCATGCTGCAGCCTAGCATGGTCCAGCTCTTCTGATATGGGTCCTGCTAATGCTTGGAGCTCCTTATTCACCTTGTTGATGTTCAGATATAAATCAGAGAACTTGGCGATCACTCTTTCACTGTCCTTGAGGATTTGGCTCCTCCAAGCTGAAACTGCCATGCCCTGCTCGCCGATCTTTGCATATTCATTAATTTTATCCCAGCTCAGAGGCACAGGATCCTCGGCGGCAGTTGTGGGAGGTGCACTGCCCATCTTCTGTAAGGCTTGGAGCAGATGTTTGTTTTTCTCTTTCAATAGCCTTTTCTCTTCTTTTGTTTCTTGAAGCTTCTTGCAGAGGGCGTCAACTGCAGATAGGGCCTCTCCCTGAAGGCTTTCAGAAGACGTCCCCATTGTGACTTGGTCACTGTATAATCTGTCGGAGACAGATCCTTTTTATCCTTGAGGGGATTGGGGTATGCGATCTCCATTACCCTCTCTCCCTGAAGCACTCTGAGAGAAGCGTGTGACGGGCTTCTACTTCTTTTCCCCTTTTGATGGGATCACGGAGAAGTCCATCGGTGCGATGGGAACTTTCCTTTTTTGCTGACTTAAGTGCTGGGAGATCCAGGCTGGACTTATGGGAGAAGGACCAGAAACAGAGAAGGGGGCAACTGCAGTAGCAGAAGGGAAAAATGTGGAGACACTTCGAGGTGGCATCGAGAGGGAGGCCGAGGAAGTGTTCACGGGAGGAAGAGATACTGCAAAAGATGAAGACATAGAAAGGGAAGGGAGCTCAAAGATGAGAGAAGAAATGGAGGGGGACATGTCCGTGAGAGAAGAGAAGATGGACGAAGAAGTGGGAGGGATGGTAGAAGAAGGGGGAGAGGACATGACCAAAGGAATGGTCACTTGAGTCACTCGAGGAGGGGAAGGAGTAGAAGAAGAAGGGACATAAGGGACCTCGGTTGTTACAGCATGTGGCGACATACCTGAGTGGACGGGCCTATTGGAACATCTTCTTCTACTTCTTTCTCTGGAGAAGCCAGAGTTACAACTTGTTTCAGGTGCAGTGGAAGGAAGGACTTGCAGGAGCTTCCTCTTGAGTAGTGCTAGCACTCACCCTCCTTACCTTTACCCTTGCCTTTAGGCTACTGTTTAGATTGAGAAGGTGCGTTACCCAATGGAGAGGTTGTGAAATCAACCCCGAGGTAGATGAGTCCGTTCATTCGGCACCAATGCTCTGTTTTACACAGAGTTTCTGTGACCCTCTCCTCAATTTTCTGAGGTGCTTTAGTCCTATCAATTGCCGCAGAAAGGCCAATCATCCCCACCTGTGTCAAGATATACTTGATGGAAACTTCCTCTTCGGTAGTTTGGTTGCCTTTGGGGACGATGGCTACCCCATTCTGAGGGTGCTTTAGTTCTATCAATTACCACAAAAGGCCAATCATCCCCACCCGTGTCAAGATACACTTGATCCACTTCCTCTTTGGTAGTTTGGTAGCCTCTGGGGACGATGGCCACCCTATATTGGATGATTTCTGCCAAGGCTAAACGAGAATGGTCCTTCCTCCTGAGCTCCACCTCATGATATAGGTCAATGTAGATATTCCTCGATCTGAGGGATGTGGATCAGATCGAGCTTAGCCATTGGCAGACAATTTCTTGGGTCGAAGGTAGGCCTTGTCCGGGAAGTCATGTTTCAGGTTCAGTAGCTCCAACTCTGTAAAACATGTCTTTTGCCTTGTGGTGAGTAAGACATGTATATCTACCCACTGTGAGGGGGAAAGGAGTTCCACCCTTCTTTCTTTTTAGGCACTTTCTCATGATAAGTGACTTAGCTGTCTTGACAGCTCTAGCAGAATCAACTTGGGCCCAGCATATCTTGGCAGTCTATTTGTCTCTCCCAAGAAGTTAGCCGCTCTCAGATAAGCTGAATGTGGGGAATTGGGTGAACAGGGCCCCCCATTAGCTCAGTGGCTGCCACGATGCTCTTGGTCATGTGACCATAACTCATATTCGGCCTCAACAGGTAGATGATGAAATAGAAAAATGCATCATGAAATTTGTAACATTGAGGGATGCTATTCTCCAGCTTCAGCTCTAGATAGTATTCATAGATTCTAACCTGACGATGCTCTTGGTCGTGCGACCGTAAGTCATATTTGGCCTCAACAGGTAGATGATGAAATATAAAAATGCATCATTGATCTTTGTAAATTGAGGGATGCTATTCTCTAGCTTCATCTCTGGATAGTATTCATAGATTCTAACTTGGGGCCAAACCCCACTCCTCATCAGAGCTAGGTAGTCCCTTTCTGAAGTTGCAGCGTAAACAACATAGGAATTTATGTAGAACCTCCCCGTTGTGGGGAATTGTTGCAGCTACTCTGATATCGTGCTGCTTATAATTTCTGCCCATTCAAAGCGTTGATCGGGCACATTTTTGTTCATTGTTGTCTAAATACCGCAGCATCCATTTATGGAAATAGTGGACATGTCAGGAAGCCCAAAGATCATGCTCAGGAACGTGATGGTGTCACTGAGTTCCTCTGAAAAATCAATGCGGTGAATGATTTGTGGCCAACGGGTCACTACCTTTCTTGTTCTTCAGATATACTTCATTCATCAGTTACATGCACTGATCTTCATGGTCGTCCCAGGATTTGATACAATCCTCTTGGCTGACGGCCACAAAGTTCCGGTCAGATGAGGAATTGTAGACACCTATAATTATGCCCAAGCAATTTAAATACTTAAATTGTGCTAATTATACCATTTCTCGCAAATCAACCACATATCGTCAAAGGCACTCATTTTCCCTCATGGCGGGTCAGTCAGGTTAATTAATTACACTAAGCCCTCCTAATTTATGAGTTGCATCTTGTTTCTTTAAATACCCTAATTAACGACCGGGAAACCACCATCAATAAATTCACCCCTTCTACGGCACTGACTGGGAATTAATTCCATTATTAATTAATTAGGGCACTACCCTTCCATTTGTCCAATAAATCAATACTTTAATTGATTTAATCCCCTTCTGAGTAGCCTAAAGCACACTAATATTCCTCTAATTGGATTCTATAAGACTTACACCTACCTATTAATTAATCACCTTTGATGTCCAGGTAAAATACTCGGCCTGGGACTCCCATGCACTTGCTGACCCTCATGTATTAAACCCTTCTAAAGTAAGGTTACCTTTAATTCTGCAACCTTATCCATTGCCTAATCATGATTTGGTAGGTCTCTTGTCCCACATGTCATGAGATATGTGTCTTCTGAAGCCCTTTACTCCTTTGGGCTATATAAAGAGCCCTCCACCTAGTCCCTTTTTGAAGCTTACATTGTAAACTTTCATAAGAGAGTAAATGCAGAAGCATATAGCAAAGAGACTAAGAGCTTGCACCTTGCCCTTTTGAGAGTTCATCATTGCTTGAAGAGTTCTAC
This sequence comes from Taxus chinensis, assembly GCA_019776745.2. Taxonomy (NCBI): domain Eukaryota; kingdom Viridiplantae; phylum Streptophyta; class Pinopsida; order Cupressales; family Taxaceae; genus Taxus; species Taxus chinensis. The sequence continues at coordinate 55,977,154 of CM034154.1, read as the reverse complement.
CTCTTTCTTAAAGCGTTGCTTGGGTCATATGGGAGGTGTCAAAAGGGTCTTGTAGCCCAACTTTGATTAGCCCCCATTCCTAGGTTCTATGGAGCATTAGTGGACAACTATTTTGATAGCCCATGGAGCTTGCTTAGGTCCATTCATTTATTTGTTGTTAGAGAATAGAGGATCCTCTGAGATATTCAGCATTGTTAGTTTCAAAGATTTGTATTGATGCCAATGGGTAGCATCCAACGTTTTTGTTCTTCACATAAACTTCATTCATGATGGTGTTTATGAACTAATCTTAGCTAAATTGTAGAACTATTTTAGGCTTTGATACAATCTTGCTTCATTTGATTTAGCATTACAGCAAGTATACGGTGCACACAGGAATGCCAAGTATTATCTCAAAGTGGTAGGTAGTGAGGTTAATTATGACCCCGCCCTTCTCGTTTACGACACATCTTGTGTCTTTATTGTAGCACCAGGAAACCACCATCATAAATTCATTGTTTACGGCGCTAACTGGGATTCCTCCAGCATAGTGCAGGGCACTGCCTATCAGCTTGTCCATCCATGGACTTCTTGTGACCTTCTGAGTCCTGACCCAGAACTCCTCCATATCGATATGACCCAACTCTGAGTCTCTGATGTCTAGGTCACACTCGGCCTGGGAGTCAGGAATTTTGACCCTCTAATACTTATACTTCATTTCTTCTTCTGTGAGCTTAGCCTTGCCTTTGGATTTGGTAGGTCTCTTGTTTGATGTTGACATATGTTCTTCATGAACTTAGCAGCTAATCTGAAAGAATAAAAACTGAAACCCAATTGGAGAAAGCCGTGTCAGCTACTTGATTTTCCATTGAAGTGTTGACAAAAGAAAGAGTTAGCAATTTTGAGGCCTCGGGGCGCATGGCGCATGGATATTGTAGGTTACAAAGCTAAGTATGACAAGGCGCACAGGAAAAGGGATGTTGCAAGGGTTAAATCAGCGCCAAAGGGCACATGGCACATAGACACTGTAGGGTGCCTTTTTTTTTCTATAAGCATAAGTGCGCCCACGCCATGTGTATTTATTTTATAAAGGGCGTGGTTTACTTTCATGTTACATGGGTACAGGATGCACCAAAGGGCGCATGCTTAATGCGTGTAACATCATATGTTCATGCGCCATAGGGGAACTTGGCGTGGCACATAGAAGGTCTGCATGACACAATGTTGTTGCAATGAGGGACGCGCCTGCGCCGTTTATAGTTTTGTATTTGGTGCATAGGAAAAGACTGCTACATGGATGCTGGGTGCGCCCAAGGGGCGCAAGAATTTGTGATGTTGCACTCAATTTTGATGCACCAAGTGGGCACACGGAAAGCGCTTGCACCAAGTGAGGGAAGTGCGCCATAAGGGCGCAACTTATTATGATGTAGCAGGCAGGGAAATGTGTGCCATTGGCGCAGCTCTATCATTGTGTAATAGGGACGAAAGATGTGCCAACTGCACAATTATCCATTGATGTTGCATGGTATGCCAATGCACCCAAGGAGAAGGAAAATTCAGTTTCCTTTAAAAGGTTTGATTCAATTTCTTTTTTTAGAGGGGTTTAGATATGGTTTTCAAGCCTCTCTTTGATGCAGGGTTCACTTGGGGGTGATAGAAATGGATTTAAACCAAGGTTTCCAAGTTATTACTTCAGGACAAAGCTCCCTCTACTAGTAGATCTGGGAAGAGGGGGAGGAATATGTGGAAAGATAGCAGAGGGGGGGGGGAAAGTTCATGATTTCATTCCTTTTTAATCTGAAACTAAATCCACACCTAGCAGCCAAAAACCACAAAAATGAAACGCTCGAAAGAAGGAAGGACCTCTTACCCGGATTTTTATAGCAAAGAACGTGCACGAAAGGGGTCCACTATGCAATCAAAAACGATAGGGCAGTTGCACTAACAGGATCAGAGAAAATAATAAAAATAGTCACGTGATTTACGTCCGGTAACAATGACAGCGCAGATGCGCCTATTTATAGGTGAGGTAGCAATAAATGCGCCACCAAACTTTTAAAGTGGTGCACCAAAAGAGCTATTGACACGAAAAAACATGCGCCCTTTGGCACACCAAAACACTTGTCAACATGAAGATATGTGCACCTTTACGCAGCGAAAGTGGTGTCAACAGAGGAATATGTGCACCCTTTGGCGCACCAAAAAGAGGTACAACAAAATTATATGTCGACAAGAAGGCACATGCACCTTGGCACATGCAGAAAAGGACCCAACATAGGGGAAGCACACCAAAACACCTATTGACACAAGAAAACATGTGCCAAAGGGTTTAAGAGGGGGCACATGAACAGTTGATGTTGCATAGTGATTATATACGCCCGGCCAAAAAGACTACAAAAATGGCTAAGTTCTGAAAATTTGATTTCCCGGGAAGGGATTTTGCAATGTTCCGAATGCAAGGGATCCCTAACGAGGGATCAGAACAAAAATTTCGGAATGGTTATCTGTAAAATTTCCCTTGCTAATTTTATGGCATAACAGCTGGCTCTTTCTAGGGACTATCCCTGAGAAAACTCGGGGGTAGAGAATCCCAGATCTCATGTGCCTATTCATTGGGCTGGAGAGTCAAAAACAAGGGTGACCGAAGGGCAAACAAAAGGGGACACACAACAAATAGAAAGCAAACACACGACAAAAACAAACACACAACTAAAACAAACTGTATAAAAGAAGAGAGCAAGCTCTACTTCCTGAAAATTTTTAGATGTTGCCCGCTGTAGGGAAGCGGGGAGTTTGGTTCCATCCAAATATGAGAGACAAAAACTATTCTCTCAGTTGAGTTGCTTGATCTTGAAAGGTCCTCTACACAGGGAATCAAAATTTCCGTTCATGCCTTTTGGCTCTCTTCACTTGTCCCACAGAAGGATGAGGTCTCCCACCTAAAAATTTCTTCGCCTAGCTTTTTTATTGAACAGTCTTTTGAATTGATTTTGATGTTCGATGATCTTGTCGACCACTCTTATTCTCTTTTCTTTGAGCTCTATCAGATACATGATCCTCTTTTCTAGAGAATTTCAAAAAGTTTCATCTTCAATAGCTTGTGCCAAGCGCAAAGCAGGGATTTCAATGGAAACGGGAAGCTTGGCATCAGTGCCATATAAAACTTGAAAAGGTGACATTCTGAGAGACCTCTTGGGAGTAATGCAATCTACCCACAAAGCATCGTATAAGGACTTGTGCCACATTCATTGATTCTCATCTACCAGCTTTCGTATGATGGTCACCAAGGTTTTGTTATTAGATTCTTCCTGACCATTACCCTTAGGGTAATAATCTAAGGCGTGAGCTAAAATTATCCCATATTCATAGCAAAAACTAATAACTTCCCTTTAGGAGAAGTTAGAAGCTTTATCAACAATAATCTTGTTTGGAATGCCAAACCTGACAATGATATTCTTTTTGATAAAACTACAAACAACCTCGGAAGTGGCATGTTTGACCGGTATGGTTTCCACCCACTTGGTGAAGTAATCTGTTGCTGTTAGGACATAACTATGTCTAGCACTCGATTGGGGATTGAGTGCACCAATAAATTCAATTCCCCATTTCCTGAATGGTTCATTGACAATGACCTGCCTGAGGGGAAAAGCAACCAAATTGGGCTTGCTGACGAAATGCTGGCAAGGTTCACATTTTTCTACCTAGGTGGCTGTATCTTGGAAGATCATCGGCTAATAGTACCTGGCTTGGACGATTTTGTGTGCTGTCATGGAAGAGGAAAAATGGCATCCACAGGCTGAATTATGAAAACTTTCAAGTAACTTTACCTACTGTGGCTTGTCGACACATCGCAAAAAGACACAATCTATCCCGCGTTTGTATAAGTCGTCATCCCAAATGACGTATTTCGCTACTCTGAGCTTTATAGTGCACTTCTCCTTTGCAGTTAGGTGAGATAGAAATTCGCCGTAGATGAGGAAGAAAGCAATATCAGAATACCACTCATCGCTGGTTGCGACAAATAGGACTAGAGGGTGAGAATGGGATTTCTCCAGTTGGCTTTTCACTTCATTAGTACAATCATCATTTTCCTCAGGGCTTTCTAAATCTTTGTTTTCAGCCATAAGCTGACATAGGCCCTTGCCTCTTACCAGCTTGGTTGGTTTTATATCTAGGTCGTACTCTTGAACTTTTGCAATCCAATTCCCTCGCAAGCTTCCTAACTCCTGTTGAGTTAGAATTCATTTAACTGCCGTGTCAGGGACCAACACCACTGTATGGGAATTTAAAATGTAATACCTGAAGTTTTTGACTACTTTGACAATGGCGAAGGCATGCTTTTCCAATTGAGAAATTTTTATTTCGTGAGGCTTGAGAGGAGAACTCATGAACGCAATCAGAGATTCAACATCCTCTGAATTATTTTGCATCAAGATTGCAGACACAGTATGCTCAGATGCATAACTATACATGATAAAATCTTTGGAGAAATCGGGACATACCAGAATTGGTGCGTGAGCAACAGAAGCTTTTATTTCTTCAAATGACCTTTTCCCTTCCTCGCTCCATCGGAAAGTTGGCGACCCATTCATCATGTCGAATATGTGACGAGTCTTCTCAGCAAAGTTGGGAACAAAATGCCTGAGAAAGTTCACCTTTCCGAAGAAAGAATGAACACTAGTTTTTCTTGTAGGCAGATTAAGGCTCTCAATATCCTTAACTCTTTCGGTGTCTATCTTCATTCCTTCTTTGCTGACAACATGCCCTAGCAACTTTCCTTCTGTGACTCCAAAAATAGAACTTTTTTGGGTTTAGGGAAATCCCATGCTCTCGGCATCTGGCCAATACTTGCTCCAGGTGATCACAATGGTCACTTCGTTGTTTAGAGAACAAAGTTAAGTCATCTAGATAAACCAAAATGACCTTCCCCATCATACCTTTGAATGCTAGGTCCATGGCCCGCTGAAAAGTGGCGCCAGCATTGGTTAGGCCGAAAGGCATCTTGCTATAGGCAAATGTACCCTAGGGAGTAGTGAATTCTGTTTTAAATTGATCTTTAGGTGAGACTTCAATCTGATTGTAACCTGAAAAAGCCATCAAGCAATGAATAGCATTTCCGATCTAGTTACTGCTTGCAGAACTTGATCCATTATAGGAAGTGGGTAGTTGTCTTTCAAGGAATCCTGATTCAGATTTTGAAAAGCTACGCATATGCGTATTTCACCGTTATTCTTGTGCACTAGCACAATATTTGCTACCCAAGTACTGTGATGGATAGGAAAAATGATTCTCGCATCCAGCATTTTCTAAATTTCAGCCTAGATAGTACCTGAGATCTTAGGGTTATAATGCCTCTGCTTCTGGCGAAAGGCTTTGATGTCTTCTTTCAACAGGATGTCATGCTAGACGTCCTTTGGCTTAAAAGACTTTAGATCAGGCGTAGGACCATGCCAATACATCTATGTATTTCTTCAGCAGTTTGACAAACTTCCGCTTCTCTTTAGGCGTGCAACACTTTCTAATGTTCACAAACTGCGGGTGTTCTACTGAACCTAAATTGAACCGGTTCGGTTTCTGGGGATGAGTCAGGATTATCTCGCCTTTTATTTTTTACAAAACGGTCATGCCTATCGAACAACCACTCCAGAGAAACTAGGCCCTTTGGAATTTTATTTCCTTTGAGCTGACATATGCCGTCGTTCCCTTCAGATTCATCGTCTTGATCGGTGACTGATTCACGACAAGTGGAAGTGGATCCTTCAAAGTGTAATTCCTTAAAATTTTCTGCCTTCTCTAGAAAGGAAATGAGTTGATTATCATCGTTGAACACTTTCCAATGCTGAGAATTGTCTGGCACGCTTGGACAGAAAACCACCTCGATGGTGTATTTGTTTGTTTTCAAACCCGGGTGAGGGACCATGAGGGATGTTGAAACGGAAAATGAATCAGCCATGTCATTTTGAGCTCTTGGAATGGATTCTATTGAAAAAGTGTTAAATTCCTCGATGCTGTCCCACACTGCATTACGGTAGTGCCTGAGCCTCTCATTCTTTACTTGATATATCCTCTTAATTTGATTCATGACTAGCTCTGCATCACCTTGCACTTTCAGATTTTTGATCCCTCTCTCTCTTGCTGCCTGCATGCTGAGTAACAAAGATTCATACTCAGCAGTGTATTATTTGTGTTGAAAAATTGCAACTTAAAAGACAGGGGAATAATTTCTTCCTCGGGAGATATTAGCATGGCTCTGGCGCCACATCCACTGGTTACGCAGCTGCCATCAAACTGCATAGTCCAGATCTTATTAAGATCTTCTTCTTGGACAAGAATAGCCATTTTGGCAAACTTGGTAGACAAGAAATAGTTCCCCATTCCTGATGATTCAAAAATAATTTGAGCTTTGGGGTCTTCAGAGTTAGTAACCAAGTACTTCTTTTGTGATTCTGGCTCCAAAGTCTACATCACACCTTTGACGGGGATTCTAGCTTTAGACCAGTCCATATGAATCTCTCCACCAACTTCGCTGCAAAAAATTCTTCCCAGCAAAATTCCATAGGCTGCTGGAATGTCAGCAACGAGGACGGTCATCTTTACTCTTTTCTCTGGGAATACCACAAATGTGAACTGCACGTCTTTGATTTGACCAATCAACAGCACCTGCTTAGTTTCTAAAGAATAACATCTACCAAAAGGCTTGGTAAGGGTGAGGCCCAAAGCATGGGTGACTTTTTGCCAGCATGACGTTATCAGAAGCTCCCAGAATCAATTATGCAATTACTTAGCTTGTGGCCATTGATTAGGAGGGAGAGATAGAAAGGCTCTATCTTACCTGATGTAGATGTTGAGGCAACATTTATGCAGGATGCAGGAGGAGTGGCAAGGATTCCTTTTGAGGAAACCTGATTAGTTATGACAGCTTGACTTTGAATATACTTGGTCAATATCACAAGCTGTTTCGGGATTTGACTGAAAGATAATCGGCTTCAGACATTTGGATCTTGGTCTTTTTAGCATGATCTATGATATCAAACGCGGCCAAGGGTTAGGCTGGTGAAGGAATGAGTCCCTCACTTCACGATGGTAGGGTAGGATTACTAGTCTTTATAGGAGTATGAGAGGGCTGATTCGGAGGAGAGATGGGGGGAAAAGATTTCCTTGTAAAAGACTTAATAGGGAGTGGAGTAGGAAGAGGATTACCTCTTTTAGCAATGGTTGGAGGCGCGTTTGACATGGCCTTCTCCTTCTGCACATGGGCAGCGACCTCTACTTCTTTTCCTTGCGAGCAGGTAAAAAAAACATATGATTGTCCACTTGCATAGCCTTGGGTACCCTCCTCTTCATCAGATTCTTCCTCATCAAATTCCATATACCCGATAGTAGAGTCGCCAGTCGGCTCATCGACGTCTTGATCATATTTTCCCTGAGACGAAGGTTCTTCATAATCTCATTCCTCTTCTTCGATTTCGGCTAGGGCGTTGACCGAAGGAACCTCAAGCACCAACCATGAAGCAGTTGCAGGTAAGCGTGGCCTTTGTGGAACATTGTTGGAAATGAAATTCCTCCGTGGGATATCCCGGTATGAGGAACTGGGAGAAGCTTGGGCTAACTGCTTCTTTAATGCAAGTAAGTCATTCGTCATCTTTTGAAATACCGGATCAGGCGAAGTAGTGAGAGAAGGGTTCGAAGATTTAGGCTTGGATGATTCCTTTTTTAATTTGCCAAATATTATCAAATTATCTTCTATTCGAATGGTAGCGGCCTGGGTGAAAATCAAGGTAGCCACTCGCTCTTGAAGGAGCAAGAAACTTACTTTCGAGCTCATAGCATTCACGAAGAAACACTTCTGATTTTCCGGTGTTGGAAGCATGGCAACAGGGACATGGTTGATTAATGCATTGAACCTGGCGATAAAATCACGCATGGTCTCATTGGCCTCCTTCTTCAGGTGAGTGATTTGTGATAATAATGCAAATGCATCTTTTAAAAGCTTGTACCTGTCTTCAAAAGCATCCCGCAAGGTGGCCCAACTAGTAATAGATCCGGCCGGCAAATGCTGAAACCATTCAGCTGCAGGCCCTTGTAGAGTTTCCAGAAAAAGGTGAACCGACACATCTTCGTGAGTTACATCTAGAATACTGTATGACATGATGAATGCAGATATGTGTGAATCCATGCTTTGGTTTCCGCTCCCATTGAATTTGGGAAAATTCTTTCAGTTTCCGTGAGGAAGCGCGTGAACAGGATGTGGTAATGCGAGAGGACCCATAGCATTTCCCCATGGCACCGCCATCTGGACAGCTGGAAAAAGAACACGGGCTGGAAGCACAGTTCCACTGAGCAGCAAGGCACTACAAAGGGGTGTGGAGGCTCCTTGTGAAAACCAGTTCTTCCGCGGAGGTTAGGCGCTTCTGGCTAACCGATCAGCTGAACTTAGTGTTGAAAAGCACGCCAGTGTTACACTGAAATTGTGCCTCTGAAGCAGATCGAAAGTAGGATCAAATTCTCCATGAGCTCACCTACCAGCGCACCTTCTAGATCTGTAATGTTGCCGAGCAGATTTAAAATTTATTTTTGGTTGTACTTGCTGATTTTTTGGCTTTTCTGACAAAAACCAGCAGCATGTACTTTTCTAAATATTTAAAAACTATCCTCTTCTAAAAACCGTTTGTGGTTTGATGAAAAATAATAAAGCGAGGATAAAATGACAGTGAAGATTAGCAAGCTGATTTTCAGATCTAAATTTGACTTTTTCAAAGAGTTTGAAATTTTTGGTAACCAGTCAAAAACTCAGATCTACGACAAAATACAGATTTTTATAAAAAACTCAGCGAACTAAAGATCTCCAACTAGGCCAGATCTATGGATCTCAGAAGAAAATTTTCAATTCGGGTCACTTTTACAAAATTTTGGATTTTTGACAAAAAGTTAAAGTTTGCAAATAGATAGTGATTTTTCTGATTTTGTAGATTTTCTATCCTACCAATATCATAGATCTGATAGATCTATTTGTTCCCTGGTAGAGTCACCAAAAACTGTTGTTCTGAAAATCTGTCACCTGGGTAGATCTATGGATAGACGAGCCAACAGTGTGCAGGGCATAGCCCCTCTTTGAGTCAACAAAGCGAAACTGGTTTATTGCTATTCTACCAGTAGGAATCTGTGCAAGTCTCACAATATTCTGCTTTCGGGGGTTTGGGATCTCATCCCAGTAGGGTGTTTCTGGTTGCGAAAAGAAAGGAATGAAAGAGAGGATGGAGAAAGATCAGATGCGAAGAAAGAAAAGAAAAGAATTCCAAAGCAGAAAGGTCAGAGGGTTTATGTTTTGGGATTGGTAGTAAACAGAGCCAAACCTACTTGCATAAATGAGCAAAGCAATACTGATGAATAAATGATGATAAAACAAAAGTAGATCCAACAGAACAAGCACACAGATCTAACGTAAGAAAGATCCAATGCAACTAACACACGTATTCAGCACAAAGTCTAAATATTGTATTAATAATTCTTTTTGTTACAAAAAGCCCAAATTCTTTTCTCCTCACTTCTATTTTTCATCTGAAAGATATTCACTCATGCCCAATACAACAAGTATTGGGGTATTTATAAAAGAAGGAGAGAAAAGAAGGCAAAAAGGAGCCAACCACCTATTTACAAAATATCTACAAGGATACACAAAATATCTCAAAGTCATGTTGAATTTTGACAACTTGATGGATGACATCATCCCATGGTGCAACATGGATGATGTCATCATTTGTGCCAACATACTCCAGATATTCACAAAAAGAAAGTCGAAGAAGAGAGAGAAGAAGAAGAAAGAAAATCTATTCATCGTCGTCATCCTGCGGCCGAAAGGGGGTAGCCTGCTTTTACTACTGCTCAAGTGACGAGATGTGGAATTGAGCGTGGTATTCCATGAACTTGCTGATCATGGGCCGTAGTTGATCCTGGGAAGGATCCTTGTGTCACTCACTGATCACCTCGCAAGTCTCCCACTCATCTATGAGCTTCTCTGAGAGTTTGGCATATTCTTTCTCTGCTTTTATGAGGAACCCGATGAAGTCCTGATAGGCCAGTAGGTTATTGATGGACTCCGCGTCAAAATTGACCTCTGGCCCCAGCCCTTGTGAAACGATCTCCTTGAAGATCTGGATGGTTTCATCAACTTTTCTTAAGGCGAAGGAAGGAGTAAGCAACCCTGGTGACATGTTGAGAACGATTTGTTTCATTTGGTGCATTGCGTCCAGGGCTTCTTCCTTTACCTTATCGATCTTTTCAAGGACAAATTCCAGTTGATCCACCCGGTAGTCCAGGGTTGAAATGACTTTATTGAGGGCCTGTTGATGCAAAATCACAGCACCCCTGGACGCACATCAGGCTTCTAGGTTGATGTTCAGGCATCCAGTGTGATTGCACAACATGGAAACCTCTCTCCAAGCGTGGGACTTGTAAAACTGAGAGAGGAATCTCCAGAGAAGGCTGGTTCCTGCTCCTAAACTACCTGCCACAAGCTATTCCAGTGCAGGCAAGCTAATCTAATCCTAATCTAACCATGCCAAGGAGACAGAGAGAGAGAGAGAAGGGAAAAACAGCAAAAGCCTACACTAAAACGGTGATACACTAGAGAAGGAGAATGTTGGACATCTATCAAAACTGCCATGGGACAAAGAGAGGTGAGCCATTGGGAAGGATGGACAGAAGCATCACAACCCTAAGGATAGATTTCACACAGAAAATGTCCCAAAACTCCATGAACACAGCTCCAGACCTGCAATGAACATTCAAACATGCACAGACACCTGCAATGAAGAGAGGCAAGAAGAAGACAAGCAAAAATGAGAGAGGATGGACAGATGCATCACAGAACACGTTTTGTTGCTCCAGAGGTTTACACAGAACATCATTCCATTAATGGTAAAAGGCAGGAACGCCATTACAGAGAAAGGGAGGAGGTTCAAACTCCATTTTCAACCCTAGAGAAGAAAAGAAGGGAGGGCCGAGCAGAAAGAATGAACCACTTTTTTTTAAAATGAGCCAAATCTGGCTTTTACATTGCATGGGTCGAGCCCAGGGGACAGAAAACGTGGGAAAACGTGCAAGCCCATTCCTCATTGACTGCAGATGCATTAAATCAACATGGAGGATCTTACAAACCCATACCCTATCACTTTGACTGATTTGGAGGAGAATGCAACCCATTTGCATTAATCTAGCCGCTAAAATGTCACTTCTGGCCGTGTAGAAGAAGAATGCGACCCATTAGCATTAAAACAGGTTGTTGAAAGGTCACTTCTGGCCATTACCACACGTCAGAGCCGTTTCTCGATTTTCTCTCTCTAGACTGCACCAAAACTCGAGATTGATCCCAGAATCATGTAGAGCATCTCAACAGCTTTCCGTTGATATAAAGAACATGGAAATCTGAGATCTGGATCAAAAGATATGGTGATCTGAAGATTTAGGGCATGGAACAGATCAAAACAAATTTTAAAATGTTTTCCCGCTCTTCGCCATCTGGACGACACATGGCACGTGCTGATTGGACAAGAAATTCTCTCTCCTCCGTCTTTCGCGGGATTTCCTTTTGAAATTGCTTGTGGGCCCCTTAAACTTGGACACGTGGCGCCATTTCATTGGTTTGGTTCAGCGCTCGATAACTCGTCCCTTTGACCTTTTGACTTTTTCTCCTGTGAGGACACGTGGCAGTTTCTGATTGGTCTTCGGCTCCTTCGGCTCCTTTGCGTACTTCGCTTCCATTTGTCCCGGATGGCCCATTTGGGCCCTTTGTGCTCATTTCGGCCGGTTCGGGCAGTTCGGGCATTTTTGGCCCGCTTGTCCCACTTTGCTTCGGACTGACTTGACTCTTTTCAGCCGGTTCGGCCGGATCGCGCCCTTTTGTCCCGCGCGTCCCAATTGCTTTTGGGCTCCTTGTGCTGATTTCGCGCGAACCGGCCGGTTCGGGCATTTCGCGTCCATTTGTCCCATTCATCCCGAAGGCGACCCTCTCAGCAGTTAGCTAATTTTTCCTCTCGGTCGAACCGGCATTTCGCGCCCGCCGCGTACTTTTGTCCCACTTGTCCCAAATGCTTAGTGGGCTGCCTAGAGGCTTTTTGGCCGATCCACGCCTTGACGTCCCAAATGTCCCGACTGTCCTAGGACAAGGACTTAGCCATTTTCGTGATTTTTTCCTTGATCAATGTACTTGCCTTTCTGCAACTTTTTCGCATTTTCTTAGAGCTTGCTCCTTCCTTCTTCGGCCAGGGGAGTTAAAAAAAATATCTGAGAGAACCTCAGAAACATGATGTTTGCTCTGAATCAATCAATGTGCCTGGGACTTGAACATTCTGATGCATGTTATCAAAATTACCCTGGGGGGGTGAATTTTAGATAACAATTTGGCGACTCAACGGGGGCATCTGCCTGCTAGATGAAAAGACCAGTTGCCTGAAGCAATCCATTGGGCATGGAGTCATGAGTAGGCCTGAAAACTTATCTGAACTTTGAAAACTTCCCTCTGAGCCACTTGGAAACCCACCGGACATGGAGTTGTTCTCACCAAAAACCACTAGAACGAACTGTGCAAGAGCAAAACCAGCAACACCAAAAACTATGTACAAAACTGAAAATCATACATGCCCCAAATGGAACATGCAGAGTGTGCACAAGCACTTCTTCTACTGAAAGAAAACCTAGCTACTCTACTCTAACTGGAAGCAAAGGCAAGCTAAACAAACCCTGCAACTGGTTGTGCAAAATAGCTCCCTTTCTTCAAAATTGGTAGCCATGCACCTGATTTGGCACTGATCATGGCTGTTTGGATGGATGGAAAATCAACAAGAAGCTGGTCTTCTACCCAAATCATCAAGGTATCAGCTGAAGGCAAATCCAATACCTCTTTTAGTTGCTCTGCATTTGAATTGAAGAGGTATGGCAGCTGATCCTCGGTACTTTGTATCTCACCCTCATGCTCAAAAGCGAGCATGACTAGTTTTGGCTTCTCCCTTGGCTCCAATGAAGCCAAGTACCTAATTGGGCAAGGTCTGATCCATTGAGTATGCCCATTGCTCTGATTTTCAACTCTAGGAATGGAGTTCTCTTGCAGACCTTGAATGGATGGTGTGGAAGAAATGGTGGAATCCTTCTGTCCTTTCTCTTCCTCCAATGAAGAACAGGGAAGATTAGAATCTTCCAATTTTGATTCCAAAGGGCTGTTGTAAGATGCAGGCTGCTGCAAATGAAAGCTCTCCTTCATGGCAGCAGGCTCTGGTGTTTGGAATGTGGATGATGAAAGAGAAAATGGTGAAAACTCAACCGGCTCTTCTCCATCAAAACAGTCCTCCAAATCTGACAGGTAAACTACCTCATTGCTGTCCTGCTGCTCATGTTCAACTTCCTCCATGGTGTCCTCTTGGTCTGCAACTTGACCACCATGGTTTCCTTCACTCTCCAATATTGAGTTTGAGAGATCAAACTCCTCTTCAGTACTAGAACTTGAGAGAGATGAAGTGGAAAGAAGAACTGAAGGTTCTTCTGTAACCTGCTTTGTGCTCAAAGCCCTTGGATCTGCATTTTTCTCCTCCATAGCTAGATTGTGCTCTTCTTCTTTTGGATTTGGAGCAGCTTCTCCTTCCTCCAATGTTTGAAGGAAATCTTGCTCTTGATTGAACTCCTTCTCCAGCATGAATTTTGTCAAGTCAAACTCTTCAATCTGCTGCTCTAGAGGACAAGTTGGGGCTGCAAGATCTTCTTCTTCTGCTGCAACAAAATCAGTCCTGACCACCATTTGTTCTCCAACCCTAGCTTCTTCTATAGGCTTGACCATCAAGGGGATCCTTGTCATCCCAAATTTGGCAGCCCAAACCTTCAAGCTGTCTGTCATTTCTTTTCTGTTTGGCTCTTCCTCCTGCTGTCCTTGATGACTGATTTTTACAATTTCTTCTTTCCCACATGGAATTGGGAATGAAAAAGGAGGGATAGGTTGAAACTCCACTGATTTGACAATTTTTTGTAGTGGTGGAGGAGGTGAAACCTCTTGTTTCTTTGGAGGAGGGGGTGTTTCTGTTAGCTCTTGTGGAGGGGATGACTGTTTGGAAGGAAAAAGGAACGAAGAATCGAGGTGTGGTGGAAGACTGAGAGGTGGAGAAATGGATTCAACATTTGGGACAGCAGATGGAGAGTTTGAAACTTGACACTGCTGAACTGAAACAGATTGGGAAAGAGGAAAAGAAAAGGCATGAGATGGTGTGTTTACCTGTTGACAAGGTTGCTGAATACTTCTCTCATACACTTCTATTTCTTCAATCCACTTTGCAAGCAAAGGCAGCGTTGCAATCATGAAGTCAAGCTTCTCCTGAGGGCTGTAATGACTTGGAAAAGGTCCCACCCATGGACAGGGTGCTTCACAACCGATTCCAAATGCTCTCATCTGTGCCTGAGCCCTGGACTGCACCATCCCCACCTCCATCTTTTGGATTTTCTCCAACAAACCAACATCTTGGATCTGATGGTCTTCATTGTATGCATACTCTTGCTCTTGGGAAGCTTCATAGCCAAACTGACTTTGGCACTGCTGTTCATATGAGTATGCATGCTGATCTGGAGGATTTGTAAAACATGTTGGAAGTGGAAAATAATGTTGTTGTTGTAAATGTGAGTTCCTTGATGGAAATGAAGTCATGGTTGCACAACTTCATGGAATGGAAAAGAATGAAAGGGATGGAAAGAAGGATGAATGAAAAATGGATGGAAATGAATGGAAAGGAAGGTCTGCAACTTCAGAGATGGTTGTTGACCAGATGGAGTCGCCAGATGTGTTTGCAAGTGCCTCCAAAGGCTGAAATCTTCACAGGAACACATCAACCTGCAAAAGATGAAGTGAAAGACCTCTAAGGTCCCACCAGGCGTGCCAAAACTATTGATGCAAAATCACAGCACCCCTGGACGCACATCAGGCTTCTAGGTTGATGTTCAGGCATCCAGTGTGATTGCACAACATGGAAACCTCTCTCCAAGCGTGGGACTTGTAAAACTGAGAGAGGAATCTCCAGAGAAGGTTGGTTCCTGCTCCTAAACTACCTGCCACAAGCTATTCTAGTGCAGGCAAGCTAATCTAATCCTAATCTAACCATGCCAAGGAGACAGAGAGAGAGAGAGAGGGGAAAAACAGCAAAATCCTACACTAAAACGGTGATACACTAGAGAAGAAGAATGTTGGACATCTATCAAAAACTGCCATGGGACAAAGAGAGGTGAGCCATTGGGAAGGATGGACAGAAGCATCACAAACCCCAAGGATAGATTTCACACAGAAAAATGTCCCAAAACTCCATGAACACAGCTCCAGACCTGCAATGAACATTCAAACATGCACAAACACCTGCAATGAAGAGAGGCAAGAAGAAGACAAGCAAAAATGAGAGAGGATGGACAGATGCATCACAGAACACATTTTGTTGCTCCAGAGGTTTACACAGAACATCATTCCATTAATGATAAAAGGCAGGAACGCCATTACAGAGAAAGGGGAGGAGGTTCAAAACTCCATTTTCAAACCTAGAGAAGAAAAGAAGGGAGGGTCGAGCAGAAAGAATGAACCACTTTTTTTTAAAATGAGCCAAATCTGGCTTTTACATTGCATGGGTCGAGCCCAGGGGACAGAAAACGTGGGAAAACGTGCAAGCCCATTCCTCATTGACTGCAGATGCATTAAATCAGCATGGAGGATCTTACAAACCCATACCCTATCACTTTGACTGATTTGGAGGAGAATGCAACCCATTTGCATTAATCTGGCTGCTAAAATGTCACTTCTGGCCGTGTAGAAGAAGAATGCGACCCATTAGCATTAAAACAGGTTGTTGAAAGGTCACTTCTGGCCATTACCACACGTCAGAGCCGTTTCTCGATTTTCTCTCTCTAGACTGCACCAAAAACTCGAGATTGATCCCAGAATCATGTAGAGCATCTCAACAGCTTTCCGTTGATATAAAGAACGTGGAAATCCGAGCTCTGGATCAAAAGATATGGCGATCTGAAGATTTAGGGCACGGAACAGATCAAAACGAATTTTAAAATGTTTTCCCGCTCTTCGCCATCTGGACGACACGTGGCACGTGCTGATTGGATGAGTAATTCTCTCTCCTTCATCTTTCACAGGTTTTCCTTTTGAAATTGCTTGTGGGCCCCTTAAACTTGGACACGTGGCGCCATTTCATTGGTTTGGTTCAGCGCTCGATAACTCGCACCCTTTGACCTTTTGACTTTTTCTCCTGTGAGGACACGTGGCAGTTTCTGATTGGTCTTCGGCTCCTTCGGCTCCTTCGCGTACTTCGCTTCCATTTGTCCCAGATGTCCCATTTGATTTTGGGCCCTTTGTGCTCATTTCGGCCGGTTCGGGCAGTTCGGGCATTTTTGGCCCGCTTGTCCCACTTTGCTTCGGACTGACTTGACTCTTTTCGGCCAGTTCGGCCGGTTCACGCCCTTTTGTCCTGCGCGTCCCAATTGCTTTTGGGCTCCTTGTGCTGATTTCGCGCGAACCGGCCGGTTCGGGCATTTCGCGTCCATTTGTCCCATTCGTCCCGAAGGCGACCCTCTCAGCAGTTAGCTAATTTTTCCTCTCGGTCGAACCGGCATTTCGCGCCCCGCCGCGTACTTTTGTCCCCACTTGTCCCAAATGCTTAGTGGGCTGCCTGGAGGCTTTTCGGCCGATCCACGCCTTGACGTCCCAAATGTCCCGACTGTCCTAGGACAAGGACTTAGCCATTTTCGTGATTTTTTCCTGGATCAATCTACTTGCCTTTCTGCAACTTTTTCACATTTTCTCAGAGCTTGCTCCTTCCTTCTTCGGCCAGGGGAGTTAAAAAAAATATCTGAGAGAACCTCAGAAACATGATGTTTGCTCTGAATCAATCAATGTGCCTGGGACTTGAATATTCTAATGCATGTTATCAAAATTACCCAGGGGGGGTGAATTTTGGATAACAGGGCCCTGGGATGACTGAAGACGCCGAACTTGACCATATCTTTGACTAAACAGTCGAACATTTGTTGAACGGTCTCATGCTGCAGCCTAGCATGGTCCAGCTCTTCTGATATGGGTCCCACAAATGCTTGGAGCTCTTTATTTGCCTTGTTGATGTTCAAATATAAATCAGAGAACTTGGCGATTACTCGTTCACTATCCTTGAGGATTTGGCTCCTCCAAGCTGAAACTGCCATGCCCTGCTCGCCGATTTTTGCATATTCATTAATCTTATCCTAGCTCATAGGCTCAGGAGTCTCGGCGGCAGTTGTGGGAGGTGCACTGCCCATCTTCTGTAAGGCTTGGAGTAGATGTTTATTTTTCTCTTTCAATAGCCTTTTCTCTTCTTTTGTTTCTTGAAGCTTCTTACAGAGGGCGTCAACTGCAGATAGGGCCTCTCCCTGAAGGCTTTCAGAAGACGTCCCCATTGTGACTTAGGTCACTGTATAATCTATCAGAGACAGATCCTTTTTATCCTTGAGGGGATTGGGGTATGCGATCTCCATTACCCTCTCTCCCGAAGCACTCTGAGAGAAGAGTGTGACGGGCTTATGCTTCTTTGCCCCTTTGGACAGGATTACGGAAAAGTCCATTGGGGCGATGGGAACTTTCCTTTTCTACTGACTTAAGTGCTGGGAGATCCAGGCTGGACTTATGGGAGAGGGGCCAGAAACAGAGATGGGGGAAGCTACAATAGTAGAAGGGAAAAACGTGGAGACACTTGGAGGTGGCATCGAGAGGGAGGCTGAAGAATTTCTCACGGGAGGAAGAGATATTGCAGGAGAGGAAGACATAGGAAGGGAAGGGAGATCAAAGATGAGGGAATAAATGGAGGGGGACAGGTCCACAAGAGAAGAGAAGATGGACGAAGAAGTGGGAGGAAAGGTAGAAGAAGGGAGAGAGGACACGACCAAAGGAATGGTCGCTTGAGTCGCTACAAGGGGAAGGAGGAGAAGAAGAAGGGACAAAAGGGACTTTGGTTGTTGCAGCAGTGGTGACATCCTGAGTGGATGGGCCTATTAGAACATCTTCTTCCACTTCTTTCTCTGGAGAAGCCAGAGTTACAACTTGTTCGGGTGTAGCAGAAGGAGGACTTGCAGGGGCTTCCTCTTGAGTGGTTCTGGATTCACCCTCTTTGCCTTTTCCTTTGCCTTTAGGCTGTTGTTTTGATCGCGAAGGTGTGTTACCCAATGGAGAGGTTGTGAAATCAACCTAGAGGTAGATGAGTCCGTTCATTCGGAACCAATGCTCTGTTCTACGCAAAGTTTCTTTGATCCTGTCCTCAATTTTCTGAGGTGCTTTAGTCCTATCAATTGCCGCAAAAGGCCAATCATCCCCACTTGTGTCAAGATACGCTTGATCCAATTCCTCTTCGGTAGTTTGGTAGCCTTTGGGGATGATGGCTACCCCATATTGGATGATTTCTGCCAAGGCCAAACGAGAATGGTCTTTCCTCCTGAGCTCCACCTCATGATATAGGTCAATGTAGATATCCTTGATCTGAGGGACGTGGATCAGATCAAGCTTAGCCCTTGGCAAACAATTTCTCGGGTCGAAGGTAGGCCTTTCCGGGAAGTCATGTTTCAGATTCAGTAGCTCCAGCTCTGCAAACATGCCTTTTGCCTTGTGGTGAGTAAGACATGTATATCTACCCATTGTGAGGGGAAAAGGAGTTCCACCCTTCTTTCTTTTTAGGCACTTTTCATGATAAGTGATTAGCTGTCTTGACAGCTCTAGCAAAATCAACTTGGGCCCAGCATATCTTGGCAATCTAGTTGGCTCTCCCAAGAAGTTAGCCACTCTTAGATAAGTGAACGTGGGGAATTGAGTGAACAGGGCCCCCCATTTCTCAATGGCTGTCATGATGCTCTTGGTCATGCGACTGTAAGTCATATTCGGCCTCAACAGGAAGATGATGAAATAGAAAAATGCA
This sequence comes from Taxus chinensis, assembly GCA_019776745.2. Classification (NCBI taxonomy): domain Eukaryota; kingdom Viridiplantae; phylum Streptophyta; class Pinopsida; order Cupressales; family Taxaceae; genus Taxus; species Taxus chinensis. The sequence goes on along the minus strand of CM034154.1, from coordinate 55,958,219 downwards.
TCATTGATCTTTGTAAGTTGAGGGATGCTATTCTCCAGCTTTAGCTCTGGATAGTATTCATATATTCTAACTTTGGGCCAAACCCCACTCCGCATTAGAGCTGGATAGTCTCTTTCAGAAGCTGCAGCATAAACAACATAGGAATTCATGTAGAACCTCCCCGTTGTGGGGAATTGTTGTAGCTGCTCTGATATCGTGCTGCTTATAATTTATGCCCATTCAAAGCATTGATCGGGCATATTTTTGTTCATTGTTTCTAAATACCGCAGCATCCATTTGTGGAAATAGTGGGCGTCAGGAAGCCCAAACACCCTGCTCAGGAATGTGATGGTGTCACTGAGATTCTCTGAAAAATCACTGCGGTGAATGATTTGTGGCGAATGGGTCATTACTTTCTTGTTCTTTAGATATACTTCATTCATCAGTTGCATGCACTGATCTTCATTGTCGTCCCAGGCTTTGATACAATCCTCTCGGCTGATGGCCACAAAGTGCCGCTGATGAGGAATACCGAGTATTATCTCAAAGTGACGGGTAGTGAGGTTAATTATGACCTCACCCTTCTCATTTACGACACATCTTGTGTCTTTATTATAGTACCGGGCAACCACCATCATGAATTCATTGTTAACGGCGCTGACTGGGATTCCCCCAGCAAAGTGCAGGGCACTGCCCATCAACTTGTCCATCCATGGACTTCTTGTGACCTTCTGAGTCCTAACCCAGAATTCTTCCATATCAATATGACCCAACTCTGAGTCTCTGATGTCTAGGTCACACTCAGCCTGGGAGTCGGGCATTCTGACCCTCTGATACTTATACTTCATTTCTTCTTCTGTGAGCTTGGCCTTGCCTTTGGATTTGGTAGGTCTCTTGCTTGATGTTGACATATGTTCTTCTGAACTTAGCTGCTGATATGCAAGAATAAGAAGTGAAACCCAATCGAAGAAAGCCATGTCAGCTGCTTGATTTTCCATTGAAATGCTGACAGAAGAAAGAGTTAGCAATTTAAAGGCCTCGGGGCACATGGCGCATGGATATTGCAGATTGCAGAGCTAAATAGACAAGGCGCACAAGAAAAGGGTGTTGCAAGGGTTAAATCAGCGCCAAAGGGTGCATGGCGCATAGACACTGTAGTGTGCATCCTTTGTTGCTGTAAGCACAAGCGCCCTTGTGCCATGTGTATTTATTTTATAAAGGGTGCAGATTATTTTCATGTTACATGGGTACAGGGTGCGCCAAAGGGTGCAGGAATAATGCGTGTAACATCATGTGTTCATGTGCCGAAGGGGAACTTGGCACCTCGCATGGAAGGTCTGCATAACATGATGTTGTTGCGATGAGGGACGCTCCTGCGCCTTTTATAGCTTTGCACTTGGCGCATAGAAAAAGGCTGCTACATGGATGTTGGGTGCGCCTAAGGGCGCAGGAATTTGTGATGTTGCACTCAAGTCTGATGCACCAAGAGGGCGCATGGAAAGCGCTTGAAGCAAGTGAGGTAAGTGCGCCATGAGGGCGCAGTTTTTTATGATGCAGCAGACAGGGAATGCGCGCCATTGGCGTGGCTGCTCTTTGTGTAACAGGGGTGACAGATGTGCCAAGGGTGCAAATGTCCTTGATGTTGCATGGTGTGCCAATGTGCCAAAGGAAAATACAGTTTCCTTTTTTAGGTTTGACTCTTTAGAGGGTTCCACATATGGCTAAACTCCTTGCAAGTTTCATTTGGGTGATTAAAATGGCTTAGACAAAGGGGTTTCAAGCTATCATCTCAGGACAGAGCTTCCTCTACCAGCAGATCTGGAAAGAGGAGGAGGAAATGTGGAAAGACAGCAGGGGGGAAAAGAGCAAATTCATGATTTCATCCCTTTTCAATCCAAATCATATCCATAAACAACCAAAAACTTCAAACACAAAATGCAAAAAAGAAAGAAGGCCACTTACTCGGATTTATAATGAAGAAATGCGTGAAAACGGGTCCACAAAGTAATTCGAAAATGACAGGGCAGGTGCACTGACAGGCTCAGAGAAAAAACACGTGATTTACATTGGTGATAATGACATCGCAGACGCGCCTATATATAGGCGAGGTAGCAATAAATGCGCCACCAACCTTTTCAAGTGGCGCACCAAAGGAGCTTTCAACATGAGAAAACATGTGCCCTTTGGTGCACCAAAACGCTTGTCAACAAGAAGATATGTGTGCCTTTGTGCACCAAAAGTGGTGTTGACGGAGAAATATGTGCGCCTTTTGCGCACCAAAAAGAGGCGCAACAAATGATCTGTTGACAGGAAGGCGCACACGCCTTGGCACACGCAGGAAAGACTCAACATAGAGAGGCGCACAAAAACACCTACTAACACAAGAAAGCATGCGCCACAAGATTTAAAGGGGGCACATCAAAAGTTGATGTTGCATAGTCATTATATGCGCCCAGCCAAAAAGACCAAAAATGACTAAGTTCGGAAACCTAAAATTTCCCGGGAAGGGATTTTGCAACGTTCCGAACACAAGGGATCCCTAACGAGGGGTCGGAACAAAATTTCGGTATGGTTATCTGTAAAATTACCCTTGTCAATTTTACGGGATAACACAATGGAATGATTTTTTCCCAGTGCAACATTTTACACACTTCTCTTAAGTCATATATCTCAGTTTGGACCGTATCTGATGCTTTATTTTTCTCTTTTAAGTACTATATTTCACCCTAAATATTCCTTAGAACTTCTATGGTTTCCTGATAAACCTCCTTCTGATAGGTAGGATCTAGGTACCGTGCATGAAGAAACTCCTCTTTAGTGATGGTAGGTTTCTGTTGCAATGCTTTCCTGGTACATGATGCCTCAGCGTGCGTCATGATCTTCACTTGTAGTGCCTCAAAATATGCTTCCATCTTGGGCATCCATTGGTTCTCCATAGTGTGTTGTATCCTAACCATCCATGCACCTTTGTTTTCTTGTTTATATTGCGTACGCAGATGATCATATAAGTCTGGGAACTCTTCATAGCTATGGTTCTTTTTCTATAAAGAACATGTAATATTCTAAGGACATTCACACCTGTAGTGGTTAGGAGATCCACATGTATAACATGTTTCATGAGGAAACTCACTTCTTCTACCATCACGACCTCGTCCTCCAAATCCACCATGGTATCCTTGACCTCTGCCACGACCGCCTTCAAAATGTCCTTCATTCTGATCATAGTGCACTTGATTGTGATCTCAATCTTGATGTTTATTCTTGACCTTAGAGTTATCTGAAACTCTTGTCTATCATACACCCATATTTATAGCATCATGGATCTATCCAATCAGTTGGTAGTCTTTCATGTCACGAGTTGTGGACCTGTAGATTTTACAATAGCTTGAAACATTCTTCGTTATAGCGCATTGTAATAATCGACAGTGGCTAGCATCATGGTTTAAGTTGCATATTTCACAATCCATCAACGAGTGTACTATTATGTGAGGAAAAATATCCTTTGTGTGATGCTCTACCTCACAATCTATGCACCAAATCCTTGTGTGCATCTCATGTGCTGCATTTGCTGATAGTTTCTCCAACTATTTTTCCATATCTGATATTTGTGCTTTTAAAAATGGGCTCACCCTAGTATCTATGCTTCCAACTTCCTTAGCATGTAAAGCTGCTTCAAATGCTTCACACAGATCAATGTATGTCTTATGTGATAATTCCCTCCTAAAAGGGGTAATCAAGCCCCTAATGAACCATTTTGCATGTTGGCTCATGTGTATTTCATAAGAAAGATTTGATAACAACGTTTTAAACTGTGCATCATACTCCCAAATGATTTCAATAGTTCTTTTCTTAATAGCCTTGAGCACACTTATACTCTTCTACTCAAACTCTAGGATATGAAACTCCTTAAGGAATGCATGCTTGAAAGCTGTATAATCTATGCAAGTCTGATTAGGGTCAAACTTTCTATACCACCTATGTGCGTGCCCTTGTAACGTAGTGGAAAATTGGCTTTCCCTCCACTCCGAATGTATGATTCCTTTTGCGTGCCACAATATTTAACACATATGCACATGTTCAACAACATATTCCATGCCCTTATACTCTGGAAGATGAAGAGACATTTCCATGTAAATATTATGGGGTTAGTGTAGACCTTGCCCACCTGATCCATTACCTCCTTTCTTTCCCCTACCTCCATAATCTCTAGATCCACCTAAACTAGAGCTACCTATGCATCTTAATATTAAACTTGTAGCTGGGGTCGGACTAGAAGATGTACTTCCCTATGTCCTAATAGTAGAACTGAACTATACTCTGACATTCTGTGAAGCGTTACTACTCCTAGAGGTTAATTTAAAAATCATCGCGCTTATATTATGTGTTGATAATACACCCGAAAAGGTACTCCCATATAACAATGAAGCCATTTGTGATGCCATTGTTGTGCCTCTTATAAGAATCAATCCTACTCTCCCACTACTTGAACTAGCTTGTTCACTACTTGTTGTACTAGATGTTGAAAAACCAAATGCAAGGGAAAGGTTACCGGGTGCATTTAGATGCATGCTCATGGCCCAAGTAGTCTTTGCTGGCACGCGTCTGCGTGAGGACGAGGGGGGATCCCTATTATGCTTTCCAAGATGGGGGAGTTTTTGATGCTCTTGCTCCAAGTCTTTTATGTGGGCTTCAACTACTTCACGAGCCATCTCTCTCCTCAATGCCATACTTCTGCATCGTTACGCTACTTCTCTATCTCTCTCTCTTGCATGCCTCATTATACTTAAGCCACCTTTCCTCTCTCTTCCTTTCTGCCACTAGGTATGCCATATTTCACTTAACCTATTCCTACCCCCACTCATGGTGGGGTTTAGTTAGCCATTTGTTTACTCTCTAGATTCAAAGTTACCATTAGGATCCTGATTGCCAGTGGATTTCCTTGTAGGTAAGCTCCCCTTGGATATCGTAAAAAATGGAATTTAGCTACCTCTGGACATGAATAAGTGGAAATTGAGTATTCCAAGATATAACTATTCAAGACACCACGAAACCTCTTATCCATAGCTCCAATCCAAATTAGATTAGCATCATGAAGGGCTTGGAATTTTTCCTGCATCCAAAAAAAGTGTGCTATACCTCCAATTCCACTTAGATGCATAGGCAATCAGCCACTTGTACAATTCTACTAGAATGATAGCAAAAAATCTCTCATATAAACTATCCTACAAATTCCGTGCCACCCACATGTGTGCATTAAAATTAGATATAGTGCTGAATTTCCATGTGTATTCTTCTTCTAGATTGTGTATCCACTCCTCAACACTTGCTAGAGTTAACTGGTATGTCTTCATCACAAACCATCCTGAAACCACTGAAAAAAGAGGTCCCCACAATGAAACAAGTGATGCAGACTCGAATTCAGTGATACAAATCTAGTAAAACCCTAGACACGCTGACACATCACTCAGCTTGGACTGAGTGTTCACCAAAAGTGCACAAAGGTACCAGGTCCCCCTTTAGGATTGTTGTTACAGAATGTTAGCATGATGAAGACTTAACATATACAATTATATTACTAATAGAGCATACCATATCTATCTTTAAGGGAGAACAAAAATAATTATTAACCATGATGAGACCAAAGACATACTAGATTCAGATACGCATAGAACTAACACTTAGATTCAACCAATATCCTCCATTATATTAAATTCAATAAGTATACATAAGCTTCATTATAATATCAGTAGTATGTGCATAGTAGCATCATCTCTCTATATATGCACACACATCTATATCTTTGTATATGTAAATCTCTCTATTACATAGTTTACTACATACTTATAAGTGTGGGGGCTTTCCCTTCACCGCTTATCTATTCCCAAAATAGGTCGCATGCTATTATTAGCGAAACACTGTTACAAAACTAGCCACATATGCAAGTGTGCCAACAATAGACTACTGGTAGTTAATTGAAAAAATAAGATCTATTTCTGGCCTATGTCCATGCAAAGTGTTTTGTATCCAATCCTCCAAAAATAGCCAATGTGTGGTGCACACGTCTCTTCCTCATTTGTGAGTTTTGCACACCATCTCTAAAAATAGACCTTCATGAGTGAAAATGACTAAGTCCCAAAAGCTAAACTTCTGCCCCATGCACGTGTTCTTCCTATCCATTCGCACCTTTGAATATGACCTATTTTCCCATGTGGAATTCTTGTGGGCTTTCTGCCAAGTGTTCTCTAATAAAAAACTTTATTCGATGTAGGGATGAATTACCAAAATGTGTTCCAGAGCTTCCAAATGATGATAAGCCTATAGAAGTATGATGTTTATGTATTTTTCCTTTGTCAACCAATCCATGTTTGATAACACCATATACCAATATGTATATATTTTATAAGGGCAAGGGCCTCTGAAATAGAACCCCATTTTTTTTAATATATTCATTTCTTTGAGCATCCTTTCTATTTTAAAATACATGCCATGTGTAAAAATAATTTAGGCGTGTCTTGTATTTAGTTATTTTCTCTTCCTTGCAACATAAGCAATCATTGAAAGTAGAAAGTTTTGTCTCATGTCTTCATTTTACACTTTAATCGCACTCTACACAAAATCAGGGGAGAAAAATTTAGGCACTCATTATCTTACTTCGACATCAAAATTTGGGAAAGCCTAAGTTTCTTTATTTCTCTCTATTACAGCTAGATGGTCGGGCCCGAGACAAGATCCATGGACCATGTCACAATAGTGGAAATGGTGAATCAAGCCCACAACTCTGAGATGTTATTCACCTTATAAAACTGGTAAGTATCCCCTCTCTAATGTTGAGGTCAAACTTCTCCTTGTGCACATTCCCCGGTGTGACTCAAGAATATGCAACATTGTTTGCTCCTACCACGGAAAATGTAATCTGGGTTGGAGTTCTAAGGATATTTGGAGTGCACTTTTTCACTTGTCCACACAACTTCCAAAGATAGTTTAATTTTCTAGCTTTGGGGGAAAACTGCACCATTGACACTATATTCTCATTTTACAAAAAACGTTCAAAGTTTTGGCCTTGCATTGAAAAAAAATGTATGTCGTAACTCAAACATGCAAAATTTTGAGAACCTCAATAGCATTGATAGGACCATGACACTCCTAACCATTCCATTATTAAAGTATGAGCCCAGATAAGGAAAATATAAGCCAAAACCAGCCCTCATTCCTGAATTCTCTTGGAAGAGGGTCTACTAAACAGGTTATTTATGGAAAAATAGGATGGACACAAATGGGTACCAATAGAATCCACAATCACATCTCTCAAATCTGAAATCCAACAGCTTAAGGATGCTTCCAAAGCTCATGTTTTTTCTCCCTCTACATTTCATATTCAATCTATGGCCACTACATGTCATATAGCTAAACCTCATGTCATGTCATTACACGAGCCTCTCATATTTGAACGTAATACTAAGCAACATGACATTCTCAATCAGCTCCTTAGTCATCATTTGATCACACTACCGCCTACTAATTACTATCCTCCTTATTGGATAGAAAAATATTAATGTCGTCCATTTTGTCATTATCATCAACTCAATGGGCATAATGACAATGATTGCTATGATTTTCAATGAATAATTAAACATCTTGAGCATCAGAGATTTATGTCATTCGCTACACAACATTCTGTTTCATGCCCATCTACAAATGCTATATCTCAATGGGTTCCGAAATCTGATTCGTATATGTCTAATGAGGATCATGCCATAATTTATAAAGAAAGTCAAGAACCGCATAAGCAACCATCCCTCAAAATCAACACAGTAGATCTTATCGAGTCATCTATAGTATTACCAAGTCAACCTAAGAAACCTCCTTTAAATATCAGTGCAACTTGGCCTCCTCTCAAGTAATCCACAACATTACCAAGTGAAATTACGCAACCACCTCTCAAAATCAGGCCACCTTCTTCTCCTCTAAAGTCTTCTACAATATCATTAACCTCACATAAGATAAAACCAATCACAGTTTCAAATCTACAGCTCCTACTGATGAAAAAGAAACATCTCAAATTCTACCACCAGCATATGGTCCTACTATTACTTCATCCTACCATTGTGTTGGCCCTTTCTCTTATCATGACACAAAAAATGCTCTCCCACAATGGCATGGCACCTATCACGTCGCTGCATAGATCTCCATTATCATAGTACACTTGGGGGCATCACACTTATTTCCCCCCTCCTCATATTTGCATAGGATTATCTCTCATATTTTCATTATCGTACATTCATATCATCATATAGGAATCTCCATCATGCATTTTATCATCGTCATTACCCGATGACACACTCTTGTGGTTTGGTTCACACTTCACTATTGAGGGATTACCACACATGAACCCCACACACTACACTTTAAGACTTACACACTACGTATAACTACATATTACACGAAATACACCATACATTCTATCTTTCATCTACAACATTTTGACATTTGCGCATGTGCACATCTTACATCATACTAGTCCTCATCATACATACTTGCATCTCGCATTCCATACTACTCCTCATACATACTACTTTTAGTCAACACCATACATTACATCTTATACATCGTACATTACACATTTTACTCATCACTTGGTCATCTTTCATCATTACATTTACTACTTTGTCTTCTACGTGCTGCACTCACCACCCTATGATACACTTTAGCTCCTCAGTCCATAATCAACTACCGAGGGTTTACATATCAAATAGACCTTACACTAATCACACATTTACTATTCGACCTTTCACCATGCGACAGTTTCAGCCTAGTGACATACACTGTCAACTAAATTGTCACTTATTCTATCATTTTGTAGTGGTATACACCTTAGGTTACATCACCACTCCATCTTTTCATCTTGTAGTGATATACTCTTAGGGCTAAATCATCACTCATCCATTCATCTCATAGTGATTTATGCTTAGAATAAATCATCACTAATACGTTCATTTGGTCATGATATATGCTTCAGCTATAAGGTTCACACACACATCATTTCTAGGTCACATCTCATCACTATACCTACACATTCACCATAATGCGTTAGACACACAACATATATTTTGACCATTTACCGATAATGCACTCTTGTTTATGGTTCATTCTTGATTTCTGAGGAAAAATAGAACCTCATTACATAAATTTCCATTCCCTCAGGGGGCATGTGGCTCCCATCACTCCATTTTACATTTCATTTCATCCATCCATGACATATTGTTTATTATGGTTACTTTTACTCTTGCTTACTTGTGCTTGTTCATGGTCACTTTATTACACATACTAGTAAGCTTACTTTTATTAAATTTATTTATATCATCCACACATGCATTGTCACACAATTTTATAGTTGTGATCACAGATACAAGTCTCTTACATGCAACATGGATGCCTGCCTTCTACCCTTCCTATACTGGTCGCTGGGGGCATCCACATTCATCTCTTCCAAGTGTTATTGATTCATTTTTTACTTAAAACTTTACATTACTTGGTTCTACATGCTTTTGACATACTAGTTATCTTTCTAACATGCTAACAGGTGCTTCATGTGTAATATTTTTTATGCAGGAATATTTGCTTCCATACTTGTTTGTTCCATTTTCTGTTATTGCTTGTTTTTATATGCGGGCCTTGCCCTTTGTTTGGTGTGCACACTTGTTTGTTATTTATAGCCATGATGGACTTGTGTGTCTTGTGACATCGTAAGTGATGTCCCATGTTTGCGACCCAATTTTTGTGATTTCCTTATCTTCTTGCATGTTTACAATACTTTTCTTGGTAGCTTATACACTATTTTCTACATGCATGCTTATTCATCCTAACACTTGTATTGGCTAGCCATCCTTGTTTGTGTGTACCTTTATTTCTACCAAGCACATTTCCCTTCCTTCTGCAGGGATAAATTTTAGAGTACATGTTGTTGGTCCTCTTTTGGGGACACATTCTCCTATCAGTGACGTCACATACACCCCCAGAGGGGGAGAATAATTAAGGGTTTACATATTAACACATCACGTTTACACTGGTTCAATTCAGTGCACTTTCTGCCCTTGGAATTATGGTTTTATTTACAATGAGTGATAGGCCAGTCTATGAACTCCATACATAGCAGATTTTATAGGAAATTATGTTCTTAGCATTCTGGGAAGTAGTTATAGGCTTGGAGGTTACATTGGGTTTGTCTCCCAATACTACTTCTGCTAGTGGCGTCGGATGGCCCAGAAAACCAAGACAATACATAGATCTCTTCACACACATTCAAGCAAGTAGTTAGAGCTTAGAGAATACAATGGAATTCCTTCCTAAAATTCTTCGTCCTATGGCATGAGATTTCCCAAAAAACCTCGACAGTACAGGATATCCTTTTTACACTATTTCTCTCAACATGGATCAGGTGCACATGTTCCATTTACACTTTTACATGTGTATTTCACATTGCATTTTTAGACATACATACATACATATTTGACTACTTGATCATTTTCTCCTGGTCCAATTGTATGCGAAACAAGCATTTAAATGGGGGAAACAACAAGCAACAACAATAACAATGTCAACAACGACACTTCGTCAAAACACACACACACACACACACTATACTAACCATACAGGTACATCACATACATCAGTATCTACGCACGCACTCATGCCCTAGGTTTTCTCTCATCACTTTTTTAATGTATTTTACATCTTTAGTTTCCATGCTCCTCCATTGTTTTTGTCATTACACGCTTTGTTTATTTCATCAACGTGCTTTCTACTAAAATCTTCATGGACATTAGGTACAAATATCTATCTACTTTATGTTATCGAGCTTTTCACTCACCAACATAAAGTGGGGGAAAATGTAGTCACAAAATCATGCACTTTAGACATTATTTATGTCGGTTTCATACTACTATTTAGAATGTTCTTGAGTGAAGAAAGTACTAATTAACCCCCATCTTTTGGCCATATTTTATTATTTTATTTTGTCATTCTTGACCTTTTTCATCCATATGCCTAGTCTATTTCAGGTATCTTCTGTCAGTTTAGCCTCAATTGGGGCACCTAGGCTAAAACAAGGTTGCCCATGGGTGCCCCAATCCCTTTTACACTTTCCCATCACTTTTTGGGATCTTTCTAGCCGTTTTAGATCTTTATATTTTTGGTGGTCAACCATTTCAGGGTTAATTATGAAATTAGATCAAGATAACCCTATAAATATAAAGTTATGAGACAATAATGAGGGACCTAGAACTAGTCACTACTACCATCCATCTAGAGTTGCATCCACATAGCTCCATCGTAAGGCACAAGGCTAGGACATCTACATCACACACAACATAGGGGGATGATTTTATTTTATTCCACACACACATTCTATTACATTTTCTACATCTAGTTATTGCCTGTTACTTCACAAAGTGTGACTTAAAAAAGAGAACGTAGGGCACATTATGTACACACTCACAAGAACTACATTGGGTCCGAAATGTAGTGTAATTCTCAGTTAGTAACTACACTATTGTGATAGCTGAGGTTAGTCTGACCATTCATTTGCATCTTTCTTTTTTTTTGGGTTTTGATACTCCTTGGTATTTTATAGGTCTCCTCATCATCTTGGAATATTAACAACATCCATAGTAGTATAGAAAAGTTAATATTATAGATAGAAAATATTTTGGACCATCTTCTGAACCTGTGAAGATTAGTTTCGGATCTTTTACACAGACCAAGGCACCTAGTTTGCAAACGAAAGCGCCCATAGGCATTCTAGTCTAGCCAAATACTCTAGATCCATCCTTTTTGGAGCTCCTGCATAGTTGTTCCTGCTTCCATATTTTTCACTCACCTCTGCGAAAAATTCCCACAAGCATCTCCTATTCATATGAGTTCTTACCTCTTTTATCTTGCACATTAGGGTTAGTATTTCCTTTTTCATCGTTATTTATGCCATCTTTACATTTATTTACATCATCTATTTACTTTATTTATAGTTTTTCATATCTTAGATGATCTAGTATCTAAATGTACATTTTTAGTTTATAAAGAATGACTTAAACTTGCAAATATTAGTTATTTCACACCATGGGTTCTTACCAAACTCAGAAATTTTGTCATGAATATCTCCTTACAAGGTTTTCAAATAAATAAAAACTTATAAAACCACTTGTAAAATGTTGTCAATATTATACCTTTCAAATTTCATAACTTAAATCCTATAAAAGGTGAGATATATTCACTTGACCAGATGGACATTCTGTCAAACACTTTGTGTGCATCCTCAGTCCATCTATGAAAATTCATTGTAACTCAAAAATTACTAATCATCAAGGAAACTGATTGAAAACCCATCTGTAAAATGATGTTATCTCACCATGGTCCAAATTTTACATCATTTATATTTAAAATAAAATGTTATGCCAAATTGTACGATAAATATAATTAACTTACAAATTTCATACAGAAAAAAAACTTCTTCATTCAAAGATGTAATTTCATAAAAAAATGCATGTCCCTTCTCCTCCTTCCATGAGGATTGAATCCCAAAATTGAATCTTCCACTCCTATATTTGAATTCCATCTCATACATGCATGTACCTACCACAAGATGCTTCAAAACCGTCACATTGTGACCTTTGAACTTCCATTTCCTTCTAGATACATAAGTTCCCTTTTTCACTAATTTGATAATTTTTAATGATTCACCTACACACCTAAGAATCTTCACACACCTTACCACCTAACAAGACACTTAATGAAATACCGAGCACCCCTAACACACTTGAGACACTTTTCACAAGCACATATGTTCACCACATGATTTTGAAATTTGAAATTCTCCTTTTTGGAGGGAAAGTGCTTACAAATGAAATTCAAAATTTTGACTCTTTTCTCCCTCTTACAAGGACTCATTCAAACCTCTCAAGGACTTGTAGAATAATTTCTATATTTTCAAGGATCTCTTGGGTTTTTTCACCCTGGACCTTTTGTTTTGATGTTCTTTGTCCCTTTGGAGCATAGTTTTGGTTAAGTATGGAGCCAAGTGCAGAGGGTATCCACATATCTCTTTGGCACATGTTGGAAGAAGCACACAGATTTGGAATTTTCAAATCAGCACGTGGCTTCCATGTGGTAGAGGCACAACAACATAGTTTGAATGGGCTGAAAATTCAAAAGAAAAAGAGATGAGCCTGCAGTGCTCCACGTGTCGCCCATATGCAACTCTAAGAGGAAAAAATAGAAGGAAGCCCTAAATCAGTGCGTAGCCTCCACGTGTCATTCAAGGAAGCTAGTACTGTCTGCAAATCCTACCAAAGAAGTGAAAGGACTTGCATTTGTTGGATTGAATGCAATCTCAAGTCCTAAAGTGAGTAGTTGAGATCCACCACATGGGTTGAAGATCAGGAAATTGAAGAACTAAATGTAGATGATGGAGATGATAATAATAGTCACATTGGAGTGCGAGCCACAGGGTCATTATAATAGATCCTTGGACCAAGGATTAGGGGGAAAGGGGGAAGTAATTCACAAGTTCCAGAGGATTTTGAGTTTCAGTAGTTTGTGTTTATCATCCTTAACAAGGCTCTATTGTAAAGAAGCACTATAATCTATGTCATTATCGACCTTATGTATTGTTTTATCTATAATTGAAAGGTTCTTGTTCTACGCATAAAGGATTCATAATACTATGAATCTTTATTTCCTTCTGCATGCTTTTATTTAACTCTCAGATATATGATTCAGTTGTACCATGTTATACACTCTTATATTATTTTACATTCACTTGCCCATTTGCATGGTTACATTTTAGTTCTTCCTAGCCTTAGATAATATTGAATCTTCTTGGAAATAGGTTGATCAAGCTCAATGTTCTTTAAATTTTTTTGTAGTTATTTGGATATGTATCTCTATTCTTTATTATAAATCTTGGTGCATTGCCTCAGATTAGGATCTTCAGTTGTTTATCTATGTTTCTAACCCTAACCTCAACAGTTGATGCAACCTAGAATCTACTTTGTATAACCCAGGCACACTGGCACATCACCCATCCTGAGCTGAGCACTCACCTGAAGTACACAAAGGTACCATGCCCCTCTTTAGATTTACTTGTTCACGATGTTATTGTGATGAAGATAAGACATTTTTAGATCCATAATTAAACATAAATATTCCACAGTACGTAATCCAGATCTAAATCTTAGAGAATCATGAATTAAACAATAACTATAATAATATTAACCTTACATGTACTATTTTTAGTTATGTCTAACACCATTATCTAGCCAATATCATCCATTGTATTAAACACTATAAACCAAAAAATATTCTTACATTATAAAGTATCACCATAAGTCATGTGTGCATCAGATCCAACAATAGAACTCTATAATAATTCACACACACAAAACTACATAGTTAAATGCATATTTATAGAGGTGAGGACTTGCCCTTCACCACCTACGCACTTCTAAAAATAAGTCGCATGCTGATAATAGCCATTCACCTTTATAATGACATGCACATATGCAAGTGTGCTAATAATAGATGTCCTATAGTTAACTGGAAGAAGTAATCCTATTATTAACTATAACCATGCATGACACTTATCATCCGCTCATTCCCAAAATACCATTTGCGTATCGTGCAAGTTTCCATCCCAATGTGTGCTCCGCACACTATCTCCAAAAATAGCATGTATCCATAAAATCGGCTAAGTCTAAACCAAACTATTCTGGTGAGCTTGCAAATGCACCTTGTTCCCATGCGCGTATTCTTTTTGTGTCTTCTCCTTAGAAAAATATTATGTCTACTCAATTTACCCCACACTAAAGTACATTGTCATCCTGACAGTGGGAATTCCTTCTGGTGTCTCCAACAATAAAGAATAAAAATTGAAAGAATTAAAGAATCACTGAACAAAAGAATGAATCTTCACTCTGCAGCTCCCTCTTCTTCAATTGGGAGGATTAGCTCAAGATATTCATTTTTAATATCAGCCTCCAATGTCTACCATTCATCTAGCGTGGTCCTTGTCTTTTATGGAATGTATGTGGATATGGTTTCTAGTTTGTCTCGAGTGATATTTTCTTTGTCATTCAGTATTACCTGGAAAAAATTAGCCATACCTGACATCATTCCTTCCATGAGATCCATCTTATGTGTTATGAGCTTCCCAAGCTCATTTATCCTCTCCTTATGTGGATCTTGGGATGCTGCAAGGGCTTCACTCTTGTTTTTACTAGTGCCAATCTTTATGCGCGTCCTAAAGTCTCATCTTTCATTGTTGCAAGAACTTCATTATCTTCAACCAAATTTCTAGTTCTTATCACTACCTTCGGTGTTGCACACAAGTTTAGAGATTGGTCTTCTTTCTTTATCTCATCCTTTAAATTTTGGATCAACACCTCATACATTGAAATTTTTCTAGTCATAGAGGCCCTTGCTCTCTCTGCTTCTTGTTGAGCATCTTTTGGTGCGGGCATTCTAAGTGGTCCATCTTTTAGCACTAAATCAACCAAAGTGTGCACATAATGCATAGCAAAAGGAAATTTTTTAGGTATCTTTGGTTCTAGATGAGGCCTTGCTTTCAGAATGTAATCACCAATATCCTTCTCCATGCTAACGAAGGCCTCATGCTTTGTCCATTCTCATTCTTTCTCTACATTTAAGCACTCTATTTCTGCATTTTTATCTTTATTATCCTCCATCAGTGCTCTAATGGTGGCAACCTTATCAATATTTCTCCACACCACCTCAACAGATACCTTGACTAAGGCATTGCTGACCTACTCATCAGACATAAAAGTGGGATTTATGTTCATGTGCCTACTTTGTGGTGCCTTCTTTACTCTTCTTGAGATACATGACTACTCGCATACATCAAAATATGGTTCATCTATATGGGTCTACATGAACCATGATAATTGTTTCTTTACACACATAGTGGCCACATCTGGATCCATCAGCTCCCATCCATATAATTCCTTAAGGTCCAATGTGATCTAAGACCAGGCGCGAATGATTTTTCTTGTGTCCTCGGCATAGCCCATACTTGGCACAACATATTCTTCACTTCTCCTTGTTCTCGGTCCCTTAGGAACATGAGAACCAAGGTTTCGAGTTGGCCATTCTCCTATCTGATTTGTAACTAGTGCGCTAGATTGCTCTTGTGTAATTTCTTCTACTTCTTTCACCCCTTCTTCTTCATCTCTCATTTCTTCCTCCCGAGGCTCCTCCACATATTCCATTTGAACTAGGGTTCCATGCGCACTCTCTTCAGACTCCTCCACATCCTCACTAATCTTCAAATTCTTCTTCTCTTCTTCTCTGGTGATTCTTTGTGAGGGGAGAGTTGAGGTGATTTTTATACAGGCTGTGATTTTCCTACACATTGGGTCTTGGTTCTTCTGAATACCCTCTTAAACTGACGTTCTTCATGGACTACATCCACGGCCAAATCCTCTTCTCTTTCTTGCACCTATGGTGGATTATCTATGCACTCACTCTCCACTCTATCTATTGGCTTCCTCCGGCCTCTATGGTCCAAGCCTCCACTATCCTCATGTTCTTCTTCCTCGTTTATCTCTATGGTCATGACAGGTTTTGGAGCTGCCACATTTTCAACCATGTGTTTGCCCTTAGGCGGCCCTAGTAGCATGAAATCATTCTCCACATACTTGTTATTTTCCAACCTAGGCTTAAACTAAAGATATACGAGCACGGATCTATTGTCCCTAATAGCATAAATTACTGGCTTCATATCTATAATATTTGACATGAGCCTCTCAATGTAGGCAGACCAACTTGGATAAACATATGTTTTTCTGAGAGTATGGTAGTCACAATCTACCTTATTTGTGTTGAAGTTCAGATGAAACACTTTAGTAAACCTAAAAACTGAGGCCTACAAGTAGTGCGCTATGAAGGAATAGGGCAGTTTGCACCATGAAATCTAGGTTCCATCCTTCATTGCAAGCCGCACGATGTAGAAATGTTGATACATTGTGAAATATACTTCCTTGACCACTACTGAAGGTAAATCCTTTGGAATGCGCCAATCCTCCTCAAATGCCACATGAAGTCAGTCATACCATAGTTATGCCATTTTATTGAATAGGTCACTCATTATTCCTTCACATAAGTATTTATCTAACCTCTCTAAAAGGGACTTCTTCTCTATGGGGTATTCCCAAATTTTCTTCTTTGGCCCATCGGGCACTCCAATTTCTACAAAGATGAGATAATAAAATAGTGCCAAAACTTATCTTCTCACCTGTGCATGCTTCCTCGGTAATATTTTCTACAATGTAGCCAGCTAAGTTGTAGATTTATCCCTCTCAAATTTTCTTTCACGATATGTAGCCTCATGGTATTTACCTGTGACCATCTCTCTTGGTCATTCAACTTAGTGAACAGGTGCGCGACTGCCTACACTACAAGATACTTCTTTAATTTGTCTATGTTCATCCGTGTAGACCCTTGGTGTATCCTAACTACTTGCGGGTGGATAAAATACCTACCTTATTAGTTAGAACACTCATAATATCTGTCCATGTGCCCTTCAGTCCTGTCAATGTAGTAATTAGGGCTATTGTTATCCTTACCCTCCGTCCAGCAAAATAGAAGATGTCCTCATGGACTCTGCTCATAAGCCATTGGTATGAATGTTCTATTTTTCCAAAATATGGGAGTTCATATAACTGATAAACCCGTACCTTCTCCCCAACATAATCATATACTAGCATATCATCCATCGTGCGCTTGTTGGTCTTCTTTTTCAACAACACATCCAATTATCCCCTGTTATCAGTGGTGCGGTGGTTGTAATGATTTAATTTACATCTATGAATGTGAAAATCCCAATCTCATCTGACTATCACTCCTTCTGGATATTACATCTCTAAAAAGTTACTCGTGGGAGCAACTTCAACCTCAACTTCCAACTTTTTCTTCCCCTTTATACTTGCTACAAGTGATTTCTTTGGTTCCATTATAAAAAATCCCTCCTTTTATATTTTGTGTCGAGTAAGCTCAAACCATAGCTTGAAACCATGTTCCCTATCTTAAAACCATGTGCCTTAGCTCCATCTCAATGCTTCTGATGAACTCAAACCCTTCACCAATGGGTATGCAAACCACTTCTACACAAAAATATTCTCTCCATGAATGGTTTCGTAACTCTTTTCACCTCAACACATTTCACTTGGCTCGATCACACTTAGCTCATTTGAATACTTGTGATCGTAAAGGTAAAAATGAACCCACATCACGTCCTTATATAGATTTTCAAAAATTTAGTGCATTTATTACTCCACCTACCACCAATCCTCTCATTAATTGACCATTTTCCCAATTTCCATGCATTACACCTTTGTGTCCCATCTATAACCTTCTAGCTATAGACTTGTCTTCTGCATGCTTCCGTGCGCCGAATTAAATTTTCACTGCACCCTCCTCTAGTACTTTCCATGACCTCTACTTACCTTGTGTTATAATTTTCATTCATTTATTTCCAACTATTGTCTTCTCTAGGATCAATCTTCTTTCTAACAACTCCTTTCCATACTTGCGTAACACCTATAACATTTTGTTCTCATGTGTACCCATTTGTGAATAAAAAATAACAACCACCCCACAGCAATGGTCTGTGTAGTCCTATGTGCATAAAAATACTTCAGATAGTAATTAGCTTACAGCGCGTAAATGTGCTTATTACACTAAACACCAAACTAAATTGACAAAGCATAGCGATGAAGAAGGAAATACATTAAAAGAAATATAGAAAGGGAAATCTATACTAAATGGAAATACTACCTTATTACAAACACCAAGAAGATTTATTTATAGTAGTGCTTCAGCCTACTCCCATTGAAGTATCTAGGTAACCATATTTCATCAAGCTCCTCTAACTAACAAGCACCTGATTCAAGTATAAGAGTAATAACATACGGTCCCAACCAGTGCACCTTAAGTTTTCTTGGATGGAAAAGAAACTTAGAAACATAAAGGAGTATCATCTATCCAACCTCAATCTTCTTATCCCTGATGTGTCTATCATACCATGCCTTCTGCCTAGAATTTTCCTACTTTTGACTCCAATGTGCTATTACGTGCCTCTCATCTAGCTATATTAACTTATCAATTCTTTCTTCTAATGCATGTTCATTAGCTAGACCTCTATCTAATGCAATACGCAATGATGGTAACATGAATTCCATTAGAAGAACTACTTCTGCACCAAACACCAACTAAAAGGGTGTGGCCTTATTCAACCTCTGGTAGGTTGTTCTATACACCCAAAGTACAGTAGAAACTTTGTCATCCCAATCTTTCCTTCTAACATCACAAATTTTGGTCAAGGTCTTGCACAATATCTTATTGAAAGCCTTAGCAGTTCCATTTTCTTGAGGGTGATAAGGTGTAGTCTTGTGGTGTGCAACCATAAATTCATCCAACAATATTGTGATTGTCTCATTCAAGAAGTGTATCCCCCTATCACTTGTCAAGCTTAGCGGACATCCATACCTAGTGAGAATATTTTCCCATAAGAGCCTAATTGTTGTATCTACTATACAATCCTTTGTAGGTGTTGCTTCTACCTATCTTGTAAGATAATATGTGCAAGATATGATGTAGCATGATCTAGTTCTATGTGCAGTTGGGAAAATAGGACCCACAAAGTCTATAGCCCAATTCTCAAATAGCTCTACACTAGCAATAGGCCTCAAAGGCATTTCATATATTTTCCCAGGTTTTCCAAGGCACTAATAGTGATCAAACACCTTATAATAATCTTTACAATCCTTTTACAAGGTATCCCACCATAATCCATCACATAGAATCTTGCACGCAGTGGTGTCACCTACATAGTGCCCACATGCAATACCAACATGAGCCTCTTCCATGGTATCTATGTGCTCATGTTCCAGTACACACTGGTGCAATACTTCATCTCATATGAGTTTTTATAAATCACAACTGATCAACATGAAAGGTGCAATGCGTATTGCAAGTTATTTATTTTTTAAGGATTTCATTCCTTCTGATGCCATACCTGTGCATAAAAAGACAACAATATCCTCCAATTCTAAAGGTGTGCGATGTAACCTGTACAACTGTGCATCCGACATTGTATCTTACATTGTCTGTGTGTCCTCCCCTAATTGAATTCTTGATAAGTGGTCTGGGCCAGAATTACTTTTACTTGGTTTTACCAGGACTGTAAAGTCAAATTCCTGGAATAGAAACACCCATTGACATATGCGCCCATGTAAAATGGGATTATTTACCAAGTATTTTAATGCCATGTGATCAGTATAAAATACAAAGGGATTTTGCTAGCAAATACTATCTTAATTTCTGTAGCACATAGATCATCGGAAAGGCCTTGCGCTCTGTAGCTATATAATTCTGTTATGTAGGAATCAAATTTCTACTATCAAAATAGATAGGATGATCTATAATATATTCTCAAGGTTGAGCTAACACCACGCCAATGGTTATGGCAGAGGCATCCATATGTACGTGAAATGGTTGGTTCGATGAGGGAAAACATAGAATAGGCACTATAGTAAGTATTTCCTTTAATGCCTCAAATCCGCATTGTTGTGGTTCTCCCCAATAAAATGTTCCCTTGCCTTTTAGTAACTCTTCCAGGGGCACAATAATATTTGCATATCCTTTGATAATTTTTTTGTAATACCCTGTGTGGCCCAAGAATCCATACACCTCACTTTGACTGGTAGGTTCCTCTAGGCCTATAATAACTACAACCTTAGCTGGATCTAATAATAAAAATTCCTTGTAGATGATGTTCCTTAACAGAGTTCCAAAAGGTGTAGTAAACACACACTTCTTGATGTTTAAAGAGATGATTAATTGTTTGCATCTTTCAAACATTAGGCACAAGTTGTCACAATGATCCTTAACAAGCATATACACCATCCAATCATCCAAGTAAACCTACAAGAATTTGTGTATAAAATCCTAGAATTATTGAACAATTGTGCGAAAATACAATAGGTGCATTCTTCAAACCAAAGGGCATCACTGTTTATGAGAAGCTTCCCCATTCGGTGGTGAAATTTTTTTTCTCTTGATCTTCCTGTGTAATTCTAACCTGATGATACCCAGAGAATCCATCTATAAAAGAGTAAACTTCACACCCTACATGCCTTCTAATATTTCCTCGGTGAAAGTCATAGGAAAAGGATCAATCACACATGTAGCATTCAGCTCCCTATAATCCACACAAATCCTAATCTGACCATATTTATTTATATTAATTACCATGGGGCTAATCCACTCTGACTCTTCTAGGGGCTTAATGATGTCATATTTCAACATTTTGTCAATTTCTTCCTTAACTTTTACATGCATGTTAGGGTTCATCATGTAAGGTCTCTTCCTGACCGGGCATGCACCTTCCTTTAGATTAATCTTCATTTCTCCTAATGAATCATGTAACCCCTTTAACTCATGGTATCCCCTAGGGAATAAGTACTGGAAATCACGTAGTAACTCAATTATATTTGCTACTTTAGAATCAGACCAATAATCTCCAATTATGGTCTCCTTGGGTTCAACATCAGTGCCAATGTTCACTTTCTTAGTCTTCATAGGTTCATGATAGGTGCGCGCATTTTTATTCACGTTGTCTAAAACCTAACGCATACCTACTGAATGAGATATTTCTAAATCTTATACTTCCTCATCATCCACTATGTAGACCATATTTTCTTTCTCCTTTTCAAAGCAAGAGTGCATAAATAGTTCGGGATCTATATCATCTACTTCATCAAAATGAGATCCTTAGTCCACCGCACTAAATAAATCTTGAATGAGTTATTCATCCTTTGCACTATCTCCCATAGTTAATCTCTCCATAACTTGTAATTCCTCTCTCACTGGAGTTTTAGTAGAGAAGTAGTCAAAATTATGGGTCATTCCTATAATTAAGTCTTGCCAATTTCTTGTCTCCCTATAAAGTTCCGCATAAACATACCAAGCATGTGCATAGCCTTGTAAAGTGGAATAAAGTTCTTGCACCCATAGTGAAGGTGGTAAATCTTCCCGCCCCTCTGTCCATAATCTCTCACACTACTGAATGTGGTGTTGGACAGGTTGATTACCCTTGTATATGTAGATTTGAGTAGGAACATTGCTCCTGAAGAACCGAGTGGTTAGAGAAATTCTCACTTCATTCCATTATATGAGATTATCCTTGTGACCCATCCACTAGCGCATTGCCATCCTACGCAGTGTATACACTAACATATTTCTTCTTTTAACTTGATTTTTCCACTACTCCATGGTGCATAGGAATACCGTAGGGTCTCCTTCTCTAGTAAACCAGGGTAAAAAGTTATTGCCTATCCTCCTAATACAAAGAGGGTTTCTCCTCCATGCAAATGCACTTATTACTTCACATCCAACCATCCCATAGGTGCCATGTTCCCAATTGTCACAAGCAATACTTGTAGTATCACTAATAGACTATGCATCTTCCTATTGGAGGATTCCTTCTTTAGATGGCTCGAGTACTTCCATATCCCAAATGGTGTGTACATAAATTCTATTCAGGTCTTCATCACTAAAAGGTTCAACATAAGGTGCAGATTTCCCATCTATTAAAGGAATAATAACTCTTTCTTACTTGTTCTCAAAACTTATATACCCCTTGTTGAACCATAGATTAGCATTATTTGCATAACACCAAGGGCACCCAAATAGAGCTGGGATGTTGTCTACTTCTGCAAGTGCTAAAACCTCAAAGTCCGCAGTGAACTTGGCCCCTTGTATACTAATGGATGCATCCTTTAAAAATTCAAATGGAGTGGCCTTAGTTCAATTAGCCATAAATAATACATTAGAGGATGCCTGTAATGGAGGTCTTCCCATTTGTACCCATGCATCTAAAGTAAGCACATTCACTTTTAGGCCCATCCAAAACAGAATTCAAAGTGATTTCTTTGTCATAATCCAAGATATGAGGGGGAATATTAACATGTAGGATTTTCCATCCATTCACAATATCTGCAGGTAGAGTGTTCCCCTTTAGCCAATTCCCTAGTAATGGAATGATATTCTCCTAGTGTAACATCTTGCATACCTCTTTCAAGTCATCAATATCCGATTGGACTATCTCAGTTGCCTTCTTTTATTTCAACTTCCGTGACTGTTCCTTTAAACACTGTATCTCATCCTGAATATTTCTGAGTACCTCCATGGTTTCCTGATAAACCTCATTCTGATGTGTAGGATTTGGTTACCTTGTATGTAAAACTTCTTCCTTCGTAATGGTAGGATTTTACTATAACATCTCTCTAGCGTGCACAACTTTAGCATGTGTAGTAATCTTCACAGGTAGTACCTCAGGTTCCAGTGCCAACTTTAGCATCCACTCATTCTCTACGGCACTTTGTATCCTAACAATCCCTATGCCCTTGTTCTCATGTTTATACTTCTTACTAAGATGTGCATATAAGTTTGGGCATTCATCATAGTTATGATTCTTCCCACAAAAAGAACAAGTAATATTATAAGGACATTCACGCCTGTAGTGATCAAGAGATCTACATGTAAAACACATTCCACGAGGAAACTCACCTCATCCACCACCACAGCCTCAGTCCTTGAATCCACCATGGTATCCTTGACCTCTGCCACAACCTCTTTCAAAATTCCCTTCATTCCGATCATAACGCGCTTGATTGTGATCATGGTCATGGTGCTCAATTTTACCTTTAGAGTTATCTGATACTCTTGTTTGTCACACACAAATATCTATGACATCATGGATTTGACCAATCAACCTGTAGTCTTATGTATTGTGAGTCGTGGACCAGAAAATATTACAATAGCACAATACATTATTTATTATCGCGTGTTGTAATAATGGGTAGTGTATTTCATCATGCTCTAAATCACATATCTCGGTGTCTAGCAATAATGAATGTACTGACTTGCAGGGAAAGCTATCCTTAGTTTTCCCTTCCACTTCAAAATTTGTACACCAAATCTCAGTGCGTGTCTCATGAGCTGAATTGGTAGATAGTTTCTCCAACTACTTTACCAAAACTGCAATCTATGCTTCCAAGAATGGGCTCACTCTAGTGTCTATACTTCCAACTACCTCTATGCGCAAAGTTACTTCAAGTGCTTCACGTGGATCTTTATATGTCTTATGTGACATCACTCTTATAAAAGGTGTGATCAAACCCCCAACAAAGCACTATGCATGTTGGCTTACATGGATAGCATATGAAAGTTTAGAAAAAAGAGTTTTGAAATGGGCATCATATTCATGAACACTCTCATTTGTACCCTGATTAATATCCTTGAGTGCACTTATACTCTTCTACTTGAACTTTGGGATACAAAACTCCTTAAGGAAAGCATCCTTTAATGCTGAATAATCTATGAAAGTCTAATTAGGGTCAAACTTCCTGTACCAACTGTGAGCGTGTCCCTACAACGTAGTTGCAAACTGACTTTTCTTGTGCTCAGAAGTTGTGATTCCTTTTGCACACCATAGTATATCACACATGTGCACATGTTCAATGACATCTTCTATGCCCCTTTACTCTAGAAGACAGAGAGACATATCCATGTAAATATTCTAGGGTTGATGAGGATCCTGTCCACCTGATCTAGAACCTCCTGTATTACCTATGCCTCCAAAACCACCAGATCTATGAGAACTGGAGCCACCTATGCCCCCTGATCCTCCTTCTATAACTAGAAGTAGACTAGTGGATGTATTACCCTATCTCCCAACAATGGTCCTAAATTGAACTCCTATAGTCTTTGACGTGCTAGTACTCCTAGAAGTGAGTCCAAAATTTTACGCGCTTGAGTTATATGCCAATGATGCGTCTAAAAAGGTACCTCCAAATAACAAAGAAGATGTTTTCCTGGCCATATATGTACTTTTTATCTGACTTACTCGTGCTATTCTACTACCCAAACTAGCTTGTTGACTACAGGTTGTATAAGATACTAGAAAAAAATGTGCAAGGGCTGGGTTGCCAAGTAGATTCAGATGCACATTCATGGTCAATATCATCTATGTCGGTGCGCTCCCATATGAGGCCAAGGAGGGTTCCCTATCATAGTTTCCCAAATGGGGGAGTTCTAAATGCTCTAGTTCAATGCCTTATGTGTGAGCCCCAAATCCTTCATGAGCCAACTCTCTCCTCAATGCCTTCTTCTCTGCAATATCATGTTGCTTCTCTATCTCCCTCTCGCACACCTCATTATACTTAACTCACCTTTCTTCCCTTTACCTCTCTATTTCTAGGTCCTCCATCCTTCACAAAACCTTCTCTTACCCTCACAGATGGTAGGGTTTAGCTAGCCATTAACTTTTCTTCCAAGTTCAGGGCTACCATCAAGATTTTGATCGCCAGTGGAAGGCCTTATAGATAAGTTCCACTTGGATACCATAAAAACTAGAACTCAACCACCTATGGGAAAGAATAAGTAGAAATTGAGTACTCAAAAATATAGCTATTCAAAACACCATAGAACCAAGTATCCACAATGCACATCCAAATCAGATCACCATCATAGAGGGCCTAAAATTTTTCCTACATTCAGACAAGTGTGTGATACCTCCAATTCCTTTTAGACGTATAAGAAACCAACCACTCATACAACTCTACCAGAAAGATAGAAAAGAAGCTCTCATACAAACAGTCATACACATTATTCTCCACCCATGCACATTCATCAAACTTAGATCAAATGCTAAACCTCTGATTGTACTCTTCTTCCATATTTTTTATCCACTCCTCAACACTTGCTAAGATCAATCGGTACGTCTTCATCATGAAACATCCTAAAAAAATTGAAAAGAGGTCCTAGAAACGGAACTAATGATGTAGCCTAGAATCTAATCTAAATAACCCAAGTACACTGGCACATCACCCAACCTAAGCTGAGTGCTCATCCAAAGTACGAAAAGGTACTAAGCCCCTCTTTAGAGTTGTTTTTGTAGGATGTTAATGTGATGAAGATAAGACATATTTAGATCCATAATTAAAAATAAACATTCCACAGTGCATAGTCCAGATCTAGATCTTAGAGAATCATGAATTAAATAATAACTATAATAATATTAGCCATACATGTACCAGTTTTAGTTATGTCTAACACCATTATCCAACCAATATCATCCATTGCATCAAACACTATAAAACACATATGCTTCTTACATTATAAAGTATCACCATAAGTCATGTGTGCATCAGAGCCAACAACATAACTCTACAATAATTCACACACATCAAACTACATAGTTCAATACATATTTATAGAGGTGGGGACTTTCCCTTCACCGCTTATGCACTTCTCAAAATAGGTCAAATTCTACTAATAGCCATGCACGTTTAAAATGACATGCATATATGCAAGTGCACTAATAATAGATGTCTTATAGTTAACTGGAAGAAGTAATCCTATTATTAACTACAACCATGCATGACGTTTATCATCCACTTGTTCCCAAAATACCATTTGCGTGTTGTGCAAGTATCCATCCTGACATGTTCTCTACACACTATCTCCAAAAATAGCATGTATCTAGAAAAATGGCTAATTTCGAACCAAAATGTTCTAGTGCACATTTACTTTCCTACCATTTTGTGCCTTCAAATGCACCTTGTTCCCACATGCATATTATTTGTGTGTCTTCTCCTCAGAACAATATTATGTTTGCTCAATAAAACTTGAAGATAAGAATCATCTTCTATAAAATTTGGAGGTTATCTTAGGGGCCAAGTCCCACGTGTCTAATATTTCCCACAACTTTGATTTTCCATCTGCAAAGATAATCATCAATAGTTTTCCTGGCATGTATGGTGGGAAGAATGTAAAATATTGATCAAGAGGCACATGAGTGCTTATTTTGGTGGGAAAAAATCCACAAGGATATCCTAGAGTATTTTTGATTCATGAGAAGCATACAAACACGGTCAAGAGAAATAGAAGAAGGCATATTTGAGTACTTGCAGTTATCCCCTGGTCGAGGAAGAAGAGGAAGGCGGATCCAGATATCTCCATCTCCTCTAAAATGAACTCTTTCAACACCTCCACTTGCGAGGCCCTTCTCACAATCTACTAGATTCCTTAGACCTATCCGAATGGCTTATCAATGGCATCATCCTCCGAGGTAGTTCATCCCGTGGAATCAAGAGAGTCCAGTTATTACACCAGTACATCTGGCAACATGGACCCCTATTCTAACAAATGTGATGAAAGCACTACCCAAGTTCAATGATGGAGACTTTAAGAATCTAGAGGAATATCTCCAATATGTCACAAAGACATGTGCAGTACATTTCCTCACATAACAAGATATATCCTTGAGACTTCTTATGGCCTCATTTAAAGGAAAAGCTCTTGATTGGTACAAATCCTTAACTCCTAATTTTATTGGTACCTGGGATGTGCTAGGGAAAATATTTTTCACGAGGTTCTATGAAAAAGGAGATAGATCTTCACTTCTTCAATACTTGATCAACATCAAAAAGTATCCGCAAGAGCCTATAACTGACTTCAATACCATATTCTATAAGACATGGCAAAGAATTCCAGTTCAAGCCAAGCCACTTGCAGGTATGGCTATTGTTTTCTAGTTAAAATCCTTGAACTTAGATATCTTTGTCATGATTCAGTTTTTGGGAGAAGATTCTTTTCCTCATGCATATGATATTGCAGTCTAGGATGAGAACAATTTGATAGATGTTGGTAAACTTCCCCCCAAGGTTCCTTTACCAGTATATCTAGAAATAACCCCACTGCCCCAGGCATAGACCTTAGGCTCGACCCAAACTCGTACATATATATATAATTACCCATCCCCTCAAGGTGTTTCCACCCCCATAATAGCATAATCATCTTCCCAGAGATAGAAGAAATGAAGAATATCCTTAGGATATTCTCCAATGAGATAGTTAACCTCAAGAGGAATCAAGGTGCTTACTCCAAAAAAAAAATCAAGGCTACCAAGGAAATAAGCTTGCTTACTCTCTATAATATTAAAATTCCCATAGACCACTTCTAGCCCAAATTTCTAACAAAATTGTCCCAGTCCCAACACCGCTCTAGACTCTCCCGCCTAATAAGGAGAGAGAAATGATTCCAAGGCAGAAACATCTTGTAGAAGACCCCAAGTCTTGGTGCTTTCCTTGCAACACCCCTCATATGCCAAGATATTTCCCTCAAGGGAATCTACAGTAAAAGGTAGTAGAGAAAAGGGAAATGAAGGTTTTCAAGGTCAACAAAGGTAGACCATACCAATCCAAGGGAATCCAAAATTTGTCGTGTAAATGTAAGGAATATCCCTAGAATAGAAAACATAGATTTCTCCTGAACACATGCTTTTATCTTCGATCAAAGAAGAGGAGTTTGTATTAAAAAATGAAGTATCTACTTCAAATCTAGTTTAATCGAATTAAAACACTCAATTTAAGAGGCATATGAAGGAATTCACAAGTCGAGTTCCTACGAAAACAAATGAAGAAGGAAGAGGGCCTACGACATTCATTGATCTTTTACCCATAGCCAGACAAGAGATCTTGACAATGGCTCATAATCAAAATACCTTCTATCTAGTGGTGGAAAGGCAAAAATATCATCAAGTCTCCAAGGTACAATCACTCAGTCCCATGAACATAGTAGAGAAACTCAAGAAAGCACCAGCTAATGTATCCTTGTGGGATATCTTGGGAATTTCAGAACAAAAGGAATTGCTGCAACAAGCATTAAAATCCAGTAGCAGCTCGAGCTCAACTAGAAAGGGTAAAGACCAACTCAGAGAATCTTAAGCTCCAAAAGATTCAGTGATGATAAATCAAAAAGGGGAAGGAAGAAAAGCAAGACCCTAACCCTTCTTTATGAATCTTATTATTGGAAATAAGTTATTATATAATTCCATGATAGATTTTGGCACAAGCACAAAAGTGATGCCTAAAACAATAGCGGATGCATTGGGAATCAAATACGAACCCTTGAGGAAATGATTCATACAGTTGGATGGAAAATCAATGCAAACCATGGTGTCATCATAGGTATCCCATTACAACTCTATTCCTACCCAAACATAACAGTTCCGTAGGACAGTGGTGATTGATGTACCATCAATCTTCATGGACTATGTCTATACCATGACTTCATAAAAAAAATTAGGGGCTATATGTCTCTTGATTTTTCACATCTTATTCTATGGACTAAGTATGGGTCCAAAATGAAGGTTCTATCAGAGCCTCTAGCAGAAGAGCATATAACAGATCAAGAAACCTCAGGTTTTGAAGCTTCACATGCCATGATCACTAGAGAAGAAGAGTCATATAAAGAAGAAGGTGACCATCAAAGCAGAAATTATCTAGTTGACCCATCACTAGGAGATCCCTTTAGAAATTTTGACTCCACTGGATTGGGTACTTATGTGATTTTCGACAAAAACACCAACATTCCAAAGATCTTGAAAGAAGATGGTAGAGGAAAGAAGAATACCATAAAGGATTCACATATATGGACTCTACACTTTGATGGCACTAGAAGCATAAATGGATCTAGATCTGGTATCTTCTTAACTCCACCAAGTGGAAGAAAGGTACTCTAATATTTTTGTTTCTAATTCACTTGCACTAACAATGAAGTAGAGTATGAATACTTAATGCATGGTTTGAGCTTGGAGACTCTGAGTTGGTGGTAACACATGTTAGGAACATTGCTATGATAAAGAACCAAAGGATGAGGTCCTACTGACATAGGGTATAGGATCTTATTGAAGACTTTTAAGCATTTGATATCAAGGTTATCCCTCAGGACCAGAACATAGAGGCAATTAGATGGTTCAGATTGGATCACAATTCAATCCCACCAGATATCTGCTAGAGAAAAAGGATGTGGTAAAGTTGATCATCCAACCATCTATACTTGACAATATAGACCATTGGAAAGTCTTTGAGAGTGGCCAGCAGATATTCCTTTTCCTGTAGAAATATGGAGAATTCGCAAACCAACTCTACCCAAAAATTGAGGAATCATATGAAGATCAAGTTATTCAGCTTAAAATGAACAAGCTTCCAAGAGGGATGATAACATTAGAGAATCTCTTTGATGCTAATGATGCTAACAAAAATAAGAGAAAGTTTGTTGTGATCAAAGAAGATTATGCTGACATAGAAGTAGCTCACGGGAGAAAGCTAAAAGTAGGGAAATGAGTCACCCAACAAGAGAAAGAAATGCTTGTGGATTTAAGCTATAAATATGAGATGGTGGTGTCTTGGACATATGATGACCTACATGGTTATAACAAGGATGCCATTCAACATACCATTGATTTGGAGAAAGGATCAAATCTTTTCCATCAAAAGTAAATCATGGGGAACCCAAAAATAGAATCTCTCATGGCTGAGGAGCTCAGGAAGCTTTTAAAATCCAAAATAATCTTTCCAATCAAGCATTCCATGTGGGTGTCTAACCTGGTGCCTATGAGGAAGAATATTGGTGAGATCATACTATATGTGGATTTCATAGATCTTAATAAGGTGTCTCTTAAGGATCACTACACCTTGCCTTATATGGAAAAAATATTACAAACAGTGGTAGGATCAGAAAGTTTTTCTCTGTTGGATGGTTTTTCAGGGTACAATCAAATATGGCTCATAGAAGAAGATCAACATAAGACTACCTTGACAACAAAGTGGTGAACCTTTGCATAAGTAAAATTCCATTTAGACTCACCAACGAGGGGTAAAATCTCCAAAGAGCCATGGATGTTGAATTTGGAGAGCTTATCAAAAAACTAATTTTGATATACCTGGACAATCTCATGGTGTTCATTAAAAAGGGAGAGGATTATTTTGATGCACTAGAGGCCATGTTCAAAAAATTTCAAGAATTTGGGATCTCTCTGAATCCTAAAAAGTGTGTTTTTAGGGTCCCACAAGGAAAAATCCTGGGGCATATCGTCTCAAAATATGGAATATCTATTGACCCCGAAAGGATCAGAGCTATTTTGGAGCTGTCCCTACCGGTCAATAAGAAGTCAGTTTAATATTTCATAGGAAATATTAACTTCGTTGGTAGGTTCATTTCAGATTTTTCTAGGATGATCCACCCAATCACTTTGATGCTAAAAAAGACCTGAATTTCATATGGACCATTGAGGGCCAACAAGCTTTTGAGTCAATCAAAAAATCTATTGCATCTACACCAGTGTTATGTAGTCTAGATTTCACTAAGTATTTTATCATGTATGTATATGGAAGTGAACACAGTGTAGCCTCTGTGCTAACATAGAAGGGAGATTCAAAAGGAGAGGAGCATCTAGTAGCCTTATTTTCAAAGACTCTCCACAACTACGAAACTAGGTATAAATTTATAGAGAAGAAAGCTTATGTCATTGTTAAAGGACTGAAGAAATTCAAACATCTTGTGACCAACAACAAGATCAAGATCTTAGTGGCACACTCCAGTGTCAAGGAATATATTATAGAAGGTGAAATAATTGATAAGAGAGATAACTGGATCACCAAGATTTTGGAGTATGATGTTGAGATTAAACACATAAAGTTAGTAAGGGGAAAAGGCATTTGCTAGTATCTCACCCAAGACTTAATGAAACCAATTGATGAAGAATCTGAGATGGTGTTACAGATTCAAGAATATGAACACAAAGGCTGGGTTTCTAATAGGATATATTTCATGCAAACGAGCATCCAGGCCACCTTCCTCTCAAAAAGAGAAGGCATTACCGGCAACAGGGACTTGACTTCACCATAATTGACAATATCCTTTTCGAAAGTAACTTCAACAAGATTCTACTTAGATGCCTACAGAAAGAGGAAGATGAATGGGTCTTACATGAGTTACATTATGGTAGCTCAGAGGGCCATTTCTCGGCCAAAAATATGGCCATAAAAGTCTTGCAAGTATGATTATTTTGGCACAACCTATTTGTTGATTGTTATTAGATGGTGAACAAGTGCAAAACTTTCTAGTACTAAGCAGGTTTTAGGATAAATTCCCCACTACCTCTTATTCCGATCCTTATTGAAGAACCATTCACATAATGGGGTCTAGATTTCATCGAGATGGTGAACCCAGTATCAAGCATAGGCCATAAGTGGATCCTAATAGCTACTGGTTATTTTACCAGGTGGGTAGAAGTAGTGCCACTGAAAGAAGCTACCGAGAATATGATCCTGGATCTTCTTCGTGACATCACTAGTCATTTTCGACCACCGCACACAATTATATTAGATAATGTTAAAGATGTTTTGGGTGCTAAAGTATTTGAATTTTCCACGAGGCATGAAATTTACTTAACAACATCTTCCAACTACTTCCTGTAGGGTAACGGTTTGGCAGAGTCCACAAAAAATCTGATAAGGCTCATAAAAAAAAATGGGTGATGAGCATAATAGGTTATGGGATGAACACATCAAGACAACCTTATGGGATGATCAGATCACACCAAAGAAGATTATTAATACTTCAACATATGATTTAGTTTATGGTAAGAGCACGATGATGCCTATCATGGTTGAATCCCAACATTAAAATTATTAAAGAAGGTTGAGATAAAGGAACACAGAGAAATGTAGGTGAGGTTCACGGAATTGATAGAACTACAAGAGAAGTGGGAGTCATCCCATGAGTCTATGATCAACCATCAACATGTTTTCAAAACCTAGTTTGACCGTAAAACTTTAGAGCCCGATCTTTGAGTTGGAACTTTGGTACTAAAATGGGATGTGAGAGCTACCAAGCCTGGAAATCATGGGAAGTTCAAGCCCCTCTGGACTAGTCAATTCAAAATCACCACATGTAAGTAGCATAATGCTTTTAAACTTGAGACCATGAAATGTGAACCCTTGGTGATTATGGTAAATGGAATCCATCTTAAACCCTTTCATTGAATCTTTTTGAGATATTGTATAGTATATCATGTGTATAGTTTCTTATTTTGTCTCTTTTATTTTGCGGTTTTATTCCTTCAAATGAGTGTCTTCAGACACATGTATCCTGTGGAGACCCCCTTGCCCCTTTTTTAAATTTTGGGAAGGGTGTACCTTTCTTTATTTCCCCAAAAGTTATGACCGAACACTTTTTTTAAGTAATCATTGAAAAGGATTGTGGAAGTAATGAAAAATCTCTTGGGAAATGTGAAATTCAGTGTTGATGGTCATTTAGCCTAGGATTCATTGCAGGATGTGACCGGTTGTGTGTGCAAGCCATTAATTCACAAAAAATATGGAGGCTATTTAAGGCAGGGAGTGGGTTACCTGATTTTCATTCCATATGTTAAAGAATCTCTTACCCGAATCTCTGAGCCTAGAGTTTCCTTCAGTCTCAGAGCAGCCATGGTATCCTCCAGCTCAGCCTCTCAATCAAATTCTTATGCAGGGTGTTCTACACCACTGTGCACTCAACACCCAAAGCTGGTTTACCTTGAAAATGGTACATACTACAAAGATGCTTCATTGGTGGCCAACTATGCAGATGAAATTTTCGTCTTAAACAAGAAGTTGAAAGCCCTTAGAGATGAAGCCTACACAAATTCCACAACTATGGAGATGATGGTCCTTTAGCTCTAGCCTTTGGACCACCACATTGGCTCAATACATGGCTGCCCCTAGTGCACCCATATCCAGAACTCATATAAATGTGTACATGCACCGTTTTGACCTCACCACCTATACCATCAATGACAAGGACATGCAGGTGGAAGTAACACCATGAGCCATCAGGAGATGATGGCCCTACCTTATGACCAAAGTGCTAGCTTTTACGACATGTTCCAAGCTTCAAGAGGTCTGGTCTTCATGCCAAAATAAGCCCCTTTTTCTTCTAAAAGGAATTGTAGGATGATTCAAACAACTCTAAATTGCTAGGAATTTCCAATTCCATTTAAGATGTTCGCACTGAATGCACAAGGATCCCTTACTCTATACTGGCCTTTATTTTTGGTTAGGATTTGGATAGAGAGGTCCATGACTGGCAGATGGGATTCATTTTTAGGATAAGAGCAATTGGAAAAGAACATGCGTACAAGTTTGACTTCTCTGAAGTTATTGCACAAACTATTTGCCACCAATTGGCCCATTTCCACATCAACTCCACCTTCAAGTATTCCTCATACTTGTTCCACCTCATCTTGTTACAGCAGAAAGCATACTCTAGCTAGTATATGCCTCTATCAACCTGGGATATAGAGGTCAAAACTTCAAGTATTATACCGGTATCAACATGGACCCATGTGTTATCCTCTACTTTAGATGCATATGAGTTTGCAAGATGTTTCATTACACAAATTATTCCTAAGTTGGAATAGGATGGGGTTGATAATAAAATGATTCATTCATCCTGGACCATCCTCGAAGATAGGTTGCACCCCTGTGATTAATTTTTCAAGGAAACACATTCAATGGTAAAAGTGCATGGGTTTAAAGATGAACCCTTCATGCTCCCTAGAGTCGTCATGGCATGGGTGGTGGCCTTGGAGATGGCTAGACAAATGGAGAGTGTGGAGGAAGAGCGTGGATCTAATCATAAGAAGAAGACCTTGTTTGAACTTCCCTGAAGTAAAGGAGGCATTATTATGACAAAGAGCAAGGTAGGGCATATCGTCACATGAAGTTGGTCCACTATGGTTTTGCCTTGATCTAAGATAGATGGAGATATGAACCTAATGGAAAAATTACCACCACCTTGGCCCAAAACCAGGTCTCAGGATCATGTAAGCATGAGCAGAGGAAGTTGTTTGAAGATAGAAAGTCTCCTAATATTTATGTTGAATTTTTCAGATATCCTAATGCCAACATGGGAGTCCTTTTACCAAGTCTTGTACAACCTTGATTCCTCTTTTACTATGGGTAAGGGATTAAGGATGACCCTAAATGGTAGAGAATGGGGCATGGAAAAGATAGATGCCTTTTGGAAATATAGGAAAAGAATTGGGAAAACTACCCAAAATTTTGAGGAGGTGTCCACGGATGAGAAGTGGGAAGAATTGTAGGAAGCTGAGCAAAGAAATTATTTAGACAACAAGGAATATATCACAAGCCCCATGGTGGGATCCTCCCAGTACTAAGCACCAACACAATTCCTTCCCTCAGTAGCCTAATAGACTCCACCAAGCAATGTGCCCAAAACTCAGGAGACATCATGTCCTCAATGTCCTGAAGTAGGAAAACAATCAGTTTTGGACCCAAACTAGGGTCATGTTTCTATGCATCCATTCGTCATCCCCTCAGTCACCACTGCTAAGATCACTATCCCCCCTAGCCTACCAAAAATAAGAAGATATCATCTAAGTTTTCCTCCTCCTCTACCCCTTCCTCTGTTCCAGTTCCCCCTTTTTCTTCACCTTATAGCTCTCATCTTCTCCCTCCTCTGTCTTTCATTTCTTCAACTAGGGATGTGTCTGTTTTGGTCACTCTGACTTAGACCCATCCACCTCCTAGCTCCCCTCTTCCTCCATTATCTATCACCATCCCTTCATTCTCCCCCAGGGTCCTGACGTCCTTCTCTTCAACTCTTGTAACATACCAACCATTTCATACCACTACCATTCCAAAAATCATATCACCAGGGTCCCCATTTGTGGGTGGGATTTTTCCTTCCCCTACAGAGTATGTTAACCAGATTGATTCAGCCAAGGTAAACATGTAGTAGGAGAAAGGAGAAAAAAGAGAACAAAGAGATGGCTAGTAGATCAAAAAAGCACATGTGATCATTATATGACCATCAATAGATCTCCCTCACTATTACACAGATGATTCCCAATGTCTCCAAACCTAAAGAGAAAATGCAGTTAGATGATTACACTATCCATGCTATGATAGTTGACTTGGATCAATTTCAGCTTCAGGATAAGGTAAAATTGATGAATGAATCAACTGCTATTGTCACTACGGATTACCTGAAGGTTAGAAAAAATCTGAAGAAAGTAGAGGCTAACCTCAGAGAAATGGAGGTAACTGTTGGTCACCTCAACTTGGAAAATAAAGGTAAAAAGAAAGAGTTGGAGAAACTCCATAAGGATTTGAATGAGGTGCCTTTGAAGTAAAGTTTTGCATCTTCCCAAGTAGAGATTAAGAAATTAGAGGCTAATTTAACAACCTCCAAGGCTGCAGTCATTTCATTGCAGTAGGAAATTAATTAAATTAAAGATGATCTTTTAGCCTCTAGGACCTCAGTCAGTTCACTCCAATGGGAGCTTGAAGCAAGAAAAAATGATGTTTCCACACTACAGGAGAAGCTGTGAACTGAAGAGGCTGAAAGGGAGAACCTATAATTAAAATTCCAGTCATCAGAGGACGTGGTAAAATATTTGACTCATAAATTCACCAAGTAACCACAAAGGGGAGGAATCATCCCATTAGTGCAAGGGTTATACACCTCCTGGTGCAAAATAATTTCCACTACTATAAAAAATCTATCACTCGCACTCAGATTTATATCTAATGCATAGGACTTTTGTTCCAATGTGGATTTCTCTGCATCCACCATCATTAATGTTGTCTCTTCCAATGTTCCTAAAGCTCAAGCCTTGGTATATAAATTATATGATTCCTCACACTTTGCCTTGCAAGGGGATGGTATCGTGGACAGGAAGATGGAAACGTCCAAAATGAAAGAGATCCTGAGTTGCAACAAGGCTTCACTTAAATGTCATAATCTCCTTTCCCAACTCAAGCTTAGAATGAGGGAATGAAAGAAGCACATTGAGGAGTTAGTATAATTGGGCTTCCCCTCCCCGTTTCCTAATGACTCCATGGTTCTTTCAGAGGACAAAATCCAACAACTACCCAATACAAAAGAAAAGGACAAGACTATTTTCTAGTCTTTAAAAGAGGAATCAAGTATGAATGAGGTGGAGGTCATCCAGAAATCCATACTAAAAC
The DNA here is from genome assembly GCA_019776745.2 of Taxus chinensis. NCBI lineage: Eukaryota > Viridiplantae > Streptophyta > Pinopsida > Cupressales > Taxaceae > Taxus > Taxus chinensis. The sequence continues at coordinate 55,921,290 of CM034154.1, read as the reverse complement.
TAGATTTCCACTTGCACGTGACTGCGTCGGATCTTCAAATGCTCTTGCACAAGGAGATTATCAAGCTGGATAGAGCCTTCTAGGATATACAAGTAAGAGTATACCCAACGAAGGAGGAATGGATTGGGTACTAGGAAAATTTGAAGCATCTCTGAGTGGAGTCGTCTGAGCCACATTTTACAATTTTGAGTTAGGGAACAGTTGCAAGATTATTCCATGATAGGCATGGAGTCCCTCAATGAATCACCATAACTGTAGAATAATTTCTACACCTACAGGTATCTCTTCATTTTTGTTGCCCCGACCCTTTTATTTTGATGTTCTTTGTCCCTTTGGAGCATGATTTTGGTTAACTATGGAGCTAAGCATGGAGGGTATCCACGTATCTCTTTGGCACATGTTGGAGGAAGCACATAGAGCCAAGATTTTCAAATCAGCACACGGCCTCCACATGGCAGAGGTGCAATAACATAATCCAAATGAGCTGAAAAGTCAAAATAAAAAGAGATGAGTCCATAGAGCTCCATGTGTCACCTAGGCAAAACTCCAATAGGAGAAAATATAAAGTAACCCCAAATTAACATATAACCTCCATGTGTCACTCAAGGAAGCTATCCCTACCTGTAGATCCTACCAAAGAAGTGAAAGGACTCACATTTGGTAGATTAAATGCAATCCTGAGTCCTGAAGCGAGCAATTTAGATCTACCGCATTAGTCAAAGATCAAGTAGTTAAAGAACTAAATGCAGATGATGGAGATCATAATAATAGTCACCTTGGAGTGTGAGCCACAAGGTTTATATAAGAGATCCTTGGACCAAGGATTAGGGGAAAATGGGGAAGTAATTCATAATTTCCAGAGGATTTTGAGTTTTAGTAGTTTTTTTATCAGCCTTAATAAGGATATGTTGTAAAGAAACACTATAATTTGTGTCGTTATCACCCTTATGTATTGTTTTATCTATAATTGAAAGGTTCTTGTTTTGTGCACAAAGGATTCAAAATACTCTGAATTTTTATTTAATTTTGCATTCTTTTATTTAACTCTTAGATATATGTTTCGGTTCTACCATGCTATACGCCCTTAGATTCTTTTACATTCACTTGCCCATTTGTGTGGTTACATTTTAGTTCTTCCTAGCCTTAGATAATACTGAATCTTCTTGGAAATAGGTTGATCAAGCTCAATCCTCTTTAACTTGTTTTCTAGTGATTTGGATATGTATCTCTGCACTTTTTGATAAATCTTGGTACATCACCTTAGATTAGGATCTTCAATTGTTTAGCTCTCTTTCTAACCCTCATCTCAACACTTAAAGAGAATATCTAGCTTCTATAAAATCTAGAGGTTATCTTAGGGGCCAAGTCCCACGTCTCTAATATTCCCCACAAATTTGATGGTCCATCAAAGATAATCATCAACAGGAATCTAACACATCCTTCAACCTCAAACTCATGACTATGAGGTAAATTCTCAAAATGATAGTTCTTGTGTCAAGATGCTCCTATATCAGACAATTTCATAAAATTCCATTGAAGGTCATAAAATAGCGGAATATATCAAAAGTGATCGTAGTGTAATGTGAAGTAATTATGGGATGTTTTCAAAGGTCTATAATGCATAATACGATATTTTAGGGTGTCTATAGTGAGTGTGGGTAGAAAATAATTGTGAACATCTTCTCAAAAAGGAGATTTTTTGGTAGGTGTAAAAGAGTGTGGAGGTTACATTCATTTGAGTAAAAATAATGGAACACAAGAGGAATGTTGTATGAGGTCACATAGACCAATGAGTGAGAGTAGAGGGCTTGTTCGAATTGATGTAGAAAATTTAAGTCTATGTAAACCCCATGTAATCTAAATAACATAGACGTGCTAGTTTGGAAGATCACAATGATAATGAAGAGGATCCCCTATCATAGGGAGCACCGAACGTGAATAAGGAAGAACAAGAAGTATAAGTTGAAGGACCAGAAGACAATATTTTATGTGAAATTGGTAGGATAGGGTGTAAGCCTAGATTGGATACCTTGAGTTCTTTTGTTAATTTAGAACCAACATAGCTCATTAATTGGATAACAAAGCTCAAGAATTATTTTGAGCATAAAGAGGTGAAAGATCCCAAAAAAATCATTTTTTCTTACACGAATATAAAGGTTCACACATCTCTTTGGTGGGAACATATATAGATGAATTCGGTGTAAAGATACAAGTTATTTATCAAGACATGAGATAGGATGGTGTCGAATTTCAAGGCCAAATTATTTCTCATGGATTACCATCTCAATTTATTTAAGAAATTACAAAACCTACTACAAATAAATCTTAGTGTGAAGGATTAATCAAATAATTTAACTCATCATTCAAGTGGGACATGCAAAGGATGATTTAGAGAATATCTATAGGTATATTGATGGGTTGTAGATTATAATTTAAGATCAATTTTTAAAAATTCTAGTGCGGCCAATAGAGGAATCCTATTAGTATGCACTGATGGAAGAGGAAAATTTGGCACACAAGCAATGTAGCATTACTTTCTAAAATTAAAGGTTGCATAAATCCATAGAAAAGGTGGTGGGAGGGGAAAAAAATTCATCATGAAGATATTGTTCATTCAAAACCACACATTTAAGGAACACCTAGAGGATTATAAAATGCATTGAAGGGGAGAGGAACCTTTGTATGTGGAAGACATTATAGATTCAACACATGTTACATGTGTTGAGAAATAGGGAATAAATATTTTGAATTCCCACACACCAAGAGCTATATAAGTGTAGAAATGTGAACATGAACATTGCATGAGGTGATTAATATAAGGAACTGAGTAATAGAGAGTACCCAAATAAGTGAGAGGAAATTATGTTCAATCATGCATTTTGAAACCAGCAAAAGATGAAATTGGTCCTGAGTAGAAGAAGGATTTTTTTAAAATGTCATGTAAGTCAAGAGGAAAGGTTTGAAAATCAATATTGAACATTAGAATTAGTGATAATTTGGTTTTGTAGGAGATAGTAGAAAATTTTTTATTGAAGAGGATTGAAAATACTTATTCCTATAAGGTTTAATGGTTGTAGAAGGGACACCCACGCTTAGTGATATAGAAATTTCTTGCTAAGTTATAGATATAAAAATATACAGATGAAGTAATTAGTGACATTATGCCTATGGATGCATGTCAAGTGCTACTTGGAAGACCATGGTATTTCAATCAGAAGTCACAAATTGATTTCCATGAAAAAACCTATAAGGAAGTAAGGGATGGGAAAGAGTACACTCTAAATCTAATGAAATACAAGGGTGAGGGAGTAGATAAGGTACCTAAGGTGATATAAATGGGGTAATGGTGATCAATAAGATCCAACATATAACTCACAACCCTCAAAATATACATATAATAATACATCAATAAAAAGAAACAATGCATCAATAAAATATCAAATAAACATATATTTAAGTAAAAAAGCTTTGGAATATCTATTCAAATAATTAGTACCATTAGACTTATTGCCACCGATTCATCCTCATAAAACATAAGTCATATAATCATCTCCTTGGATATCATACAACTCAAGTATGGAAAATCCTCCATGTTTTATAACACAATACTCAGTTTACTTACTTTTCGCTAAGCCATGTCATGTCATATCATGTACAAGACATGTTTCTTTGAGCCTTAATCTTGCATTCACTCTATACTATGAGATCTCAAAAAATTGAACTACTTCCCTAAGGAAATTAGGCTCTACTTACATAGCCTTTCATGTCGCCTCTTAAGAATCCCAAAATTACAGAGTGAAAATATAAAGTTTGAAGGACACAACTATATACCCAAATACAACTAGTTGCCCTATTACCAAAATTTTTGTCATCAAACATTCAATTATTCCAAATTTTATGCCTCAAACAGGATTTTGCATAGATAACATTATGCACTATGAAAATTGCATAACTATCCTGTTACTACACATGTGATTTGTGCTCTCTATTAACATTGTATAATATATTTACGTACTCAATAGAATGAAACGATATACCCAATGGATCAACATTGATACACTTCTTTAATGCACAACCCACCAATCAATTCCAAAATTCTTAACAAAGTGCAAACGCAATTAACTCAAAATTGTTCAACTATTTTTATTTGATACATGGTTTCCTATTAGCCTATATGATCCAGGATCCTATATCATACACCTCGGGTAATTTTTGAAAACTTTAGCTCCTACTCAAGGAATTTTTTTTCCATGTTTCATAACATCTACAACACTTAGCTAAGTCACACATTTAGTCTCTTTGTCTTTCCACTCGATTAAATACTCTTTATACTTTGTTTTGCATGTTTTCTTGATCTTGACATGTTTTAATTCTTCCTCTTCATCATGATATTTTATAGAATGTTTATTCTCTAATCTATTATTCCATATTCATATTTTTATACCTTATCACCTTCCTAAGTTTCACAGTATTGGTATAGATCCACCACATTTAAGATATTAGAGATATCAAATCCTTTAGGTAATTCAACCTCATAAGCATTTTTCACAATTTTCCTAATGATTTTACATGATCATATCTTCTTCCACTTAAGCTAATTATATGTCCCCTTAGGAAACCATTCCTTCCTTAAGTATTCCAAGACCATGTATCAAATATAATATTTAAGTTACCCCCATTTCTCATCATTTTTGTATTGTGCATTCATCTTCTGCAACTAATTGTGCACATGTTCATACACTTGTTTCATGTGTTCCATAAAGTATTTTCCTTCAGTACTCCTATCTTCATTGCACAATAAGTATCTCAATTCCAAAAATCCACTTGAGCTACTCTCATATACAATTTGGAATGGTGTTTTCCTTTTACTCTTGTTGATTAAATTATTATGGGACAATTCTTCCTATGTTAAAGCCAAGTCCCAAGTTCTTGGCTTATCTCCCACCAAAAATCTAGAAAAATATCCAAGGACTTTTCTTCACAACTTCTGTTTGTCCATTTTTTTGGATGGTATGCTGAATTTAATTATAATTTATTATTTAGATTCTTCCACAACATTTTCTAGATATGAAAAAAAAATATTGTATCTTTTTCAAACATATAGTCATACAATCTCCTTGAAAAAAAAAATTGCAATGTGTTTTATTTCCAGTTTTACTTCAAGAATAAAAAACTGCCATCTTTGAAAATTTGTACACCACTAAAAAATGGAATCAACACCCATTTGCATATTGGGAATAAAATTAATCAGAAATTTATCTTCTCATAATCTCCACAATACCTGTTGGACGTGTAGTAAATGTTCTTCATGCATCCTACTGAAAACAAAAATATCATCCAAGTACATGATCACATTATTTCCTAAAAATGGTTTTGGGACTTGATTCATCAACCTCATAAAATTAGTTGGTGTGTTTCTAAATATGAATGCCATTAAAAACCACTTGTACAATCCTTCTTGAGTCTGTAGACACTAAATCATGTACTTTGGGTATATTTCTAGGTCTTGATCACATACCACTATTCTTATGATTCCTAAGCAAGGAAATTACTAATTGACCATTATCTTTGGCCTCTTTACATTCTTTCTGGTTTCTTTCTTGGTCTTACACACCTTCTTTCCCATTTTTACCTTCGACACTTTAGTTTTTATGATTTTGGACACCATCGTCTAGACATGACGCCAGCACCCAGGTGCCCCCATCCCCTCTGGGCACCCCAACCTCTTTGTATCTTACTCGCATCTTTTGGGTCCTTTTTAGCTGTTGGGTGTCTTATTTTCTTGGTGGTCAGCCTTTTAGTGTTTAATTAAAAAATTCAAACAAGAGAATCATATAAATACAAAGCTATGTCACCATAATAAAGGAACAAACACTAATCATGTACTATTATCACCTAAAGTTGCATCCAAAGGCATTCTAAGAGCATCAAAGCATCCATCTAGCATCCATTCAAAGGGAAAGGGGCTGCATTCTTTTGCATACACTTCATAGGAGGGTAATTACATTTTTCCATGCACACATCTATCTACGTCTTATACATCCAACTATTTCTTGCTATCAAGTGCAACATGCATAAGAACCACCTAGCGCATGATTCTACAGATACACAAAGAACTACATGGAGTCTGAAATGTAATGTAGTGCCTGGATTGTAAGTTCACTTAGTTAGGTGTCCATAAGGGTCATTCTGAATCCCCATTTGCATATTTTTTTTTTTAGGATTTTATGTGTTTCACGGTTTTGCACGAGCTCTTTTTCTTTGCAGGTTTCACATGAATTTGGCGATCAGGCAGTGAAGTATAGACAACTAAAGGAAACATCCAAAAAACATCTCATGACCCTATAAAATTGAGTTTCTAAGGTTTTGAGCATTCACATGCATCCATAGGAGGCCTGTAACGTCACAGGATCCCCTGACTCTACATATGCGCCCTAGTCCTAAAATTCTCGACATTTCTACATTTTTCTAGGCTCAGTTACAGCACTCTGCTTTCCAATTTCATCATTCTTCTAGTTTGGCACAACTTCCAAATCATTGTGAATCAACTAAGTATCTTACCCTATCTCTTACAACTAGGGTTTCATATTTATCTAGCTTACTTTCTTATGTCAAATTTTTATTTCATTACATATCTACTACATTGTGACATAATTAAGATTTTTAGCATTGATTTTCCAATATTTTGTTAAATCATTTAATGAACCCAATGCTTCTTCAAATACACTTAATTTAACTTCTTTATATCAGGATTTGTAAACTCAAAATTTTCAACTTCAATTTGCCACTTCTCGTGCATCCCCATCCTGGGATTCCACATTATTACTTCATACTCCTTTCGTACCCTCCATTTCCACTTATACACTACCTCTTAATTTCATCACTCCTAAGCTACCCATTTTCAAAGGCCATTGTGACCCTCAAGAGCATCTCCAAGCATTTCATGTAGCATGTATAGATTATGTGGATGATCACACATACTAGAAAAGCGCTTTCCTCACAGTCTTCAACATTGGGTAATGTGTTGGTTATATGATCTATTTGTCCTCTCAGTAACATATTTTACACATTTATCTAATGTTTTCTCAATTATTTATCTTTTAAAATAGGCTCTAAGATATTCTATGCTCAACTCAAGCAACTCAAGCAAGGATCTAATGAAAATCTAGCGGATTATGTTTTGCGATATAAAAACAACTTAGCTAAGATGTCTAATGTTCTTGTGGACTCTGAACTTCAAGATATATTCATCCAAAGTCTATTACTGCCTCTCTAAGAGAGTGTTATCTTCGAGAAATCTCCATCATTTGATCATTTCTGTCATATTCTTAAGCTACACGAAACTAAACTAATATCTATAGGAAAGATTAAGTATCATGAGAAAGATTCCTCTTCAGTGTGCTTTCAAAACAAATCAAATTTCAAGCCATCTAAAAAACCTATTGAAGCTAAAGTTATTGTCAATGTTATATCTAATCTTGAGAAGCTTCAATAACAACAACATGTTAGAGTAGGTATTTACCTTAGCTCATTTTCATCTAGGTTCTTTACTTACATTCTATTTTATTTATCCTTACCCACTTATGTGTGGATATTTATTTTATCTTATTTATATATTAGGAAGATATTATCTAGTTGTTATGACTAGTTCTTTCCTAAATCTATGGTCTTGACTATTTCTTTGATGAGTAGTTCTTTCCTTGATTTATGGCCTTGAATGGTTCTTAGATTGATATTCCTTTCCTATATAAGCAAGGCCCATTCTCATTGTACTCATAAGAGTTCCATAATAATATATGATATTATTACTCTTTATTTGGAAATTCTTTTATAAAGTTATTTTGGTGAATTTTTTTAGCTTATCAAATGTAGTGTGCTATGATCATATGAGATCTTCACAGCTTGGAATTATCTTCTTATTGTTCCTTTCATGGTATCAGAGCTATAGATGATGTAGAAATCCATCTGTAAGTTTTTTTTACAAGAAAGAGTTTATTTATTTTCATATATTTTTGGAATTTGTTAGCAATTTGTTGCAGCATCCTTTTTTATGCAAAATAGAGGGCTCTGTTGGATTCGGAAGGTGGAAAAACCCCATAAAAAACTGTAAATTTGGATATTGAAGAAGATGGTTTATTTTTGAGTTTGTTCTGGTTTTGCAGAGGTAGACGTTGATACGTAAAGATCCACTTGGAAATCCATGCCAGGGGAAAAAAATCTTTTCCAAGGAAGTAGAAAGTCTAGAAAAATGGTTTCTGGGTTTTTTTCTTCCACTTTGCAGGTTCTTATTTGGTGAGGATCTGTAAATTTTAGAAATTCGTGCTGGGGAAGAAACATTTTCCAAGGAAGTAGAGATTCCAAAAAAATGGTTTTTGGGTTTTTCTGGGTTTTCTGCGTTTGGTAATGGGTTGTTCACTTAGTTTGCACACTTTTTTATTTGTTTAGCCTCCTTTGCCTCTGGTTAGAGTAGAGTAGGTAGGTTTTCTTTCAGTATAAGAAGTGTTTGTGCACACTCTACACGTTTCCACTCGGAACATATATGATTTTCCCTTTTTGTACATAGCTTTTGCATTGTTGTTGTTATTTCACAGTCCATCTGGAGGGGGCACTGTTCATGGGAATAAATGTATTTAGGAAGTTCTAAGTGCATCCATCAAATATGAAAGTGATTCAAAGCTTTGTATTGCATCATTTGTCAAGAAATTGGTTCATCAATTTTTCATACGTGGAAAAAATCAGATTTGGGACAGGTTTAGATGTTCATTTTTCATTCCAATAGATCATTTGAAGAGTGAACAAGATGAATTTTTATAGTCAAAACAATTTTCCACTCACATAAAACCCTATTCAGAAAATTCTTATAATGTTGATTGTTAATTGAGCAGTAATAGATCAACTCCAAGTTCAATTTGTGCTTCAAGAGGTTCAGGGGCTAAGTTTTCAAAGTTTCATATAAGATTTCAAGTTATCAGGTTGAATACATGACCAATGGATGCTTCAAGGCCACTGATCAACTCATCTAGTAGGCAGATATCCCTATGAGTCACCAAATTCTTATCCACTTTTATCCCTGGCAAAAATGGACAAATTGAGAAAATTGGACTTGGGCAAGTGATGGGACTTCAACGGAGAATCTGAAAAATGTAGGTAATTTTCATGATCTTAGGAACTTGGAATTATTTCAGGAACTTCACATCTTCTCTCTAGGCTTCCAATCCAAAACTTAGCCAAAATTTGCAAAAATGGTTAAAATTGGGAAGTTGGTAGGTCTATATAGCTTCTCTACTATTAAAAGTAACTAAGAAAATTTTCTCCAAACACCCGATTTCCATAGCTACTTTCTTTGCACTAAATTGATGCCTCTCTACTACTAAAAGCAATCAAGTAAAGCAGTCAAGTAGTCCAAAATTCTCACAAAGAGGAAAGAAGAAGGGGTGGGGGGAGTAATGCATAGAAAGGATGTTGCTTTTAACTTTACTTCTAAAAGTAACTAAGAAAAACACTTCTCAAATCCCGAGTAGAGTAAAGTCATCCCACAAACCTGCAGAGAAGAGAAGGTGAGTAACTTGAGAAAATGATGTTATTCTACTTCTAAAATAAAATAAGTAGAGCACTTTCCAAGGTCTGAGAAAAGCACATGCGAAAACCCATGGTAAAGTGTGAGAGCAAAGAGTGTTGTGGGAATGCGACTCTGCATTACTTTAGAGAAAATTCCAAGAAAAAAAATGAGTAAATTAATTTAAAAAATGCACAAAGAAAATGGTGAAGTAGAAGTGCAATGCGGAGATATGATGGGGCCATGACTGAGAAGCTATTGGGGGTCGGAAACCCACAAGTGAAGCAATCTCAAAATCCCGTGAAGAGGCAAATGCAAAGGAATGGTGTACGGTTTGAGGTCAATCGAGATGGATAGGAATTTGTTCTCGGTTTCTTGAGAAAAGAAAAGTCACCTTGGATTTCTGCAATGTAGGAATAAAGAAGAAGAATAAAGAGTAATTTGAGCCCGATGGAGCTTGAAGTAAGTGGATCTCGATTCTCTAAGAAAAGAAATTATAGAAACCCACATTGGCATACCTCACTCCCCAAGGCACCAAATCCAATAAAATTGGACTTTCTGGAAATGTCTTTCCAAGCTCTTCATCATGAAATAATAAAATATGGAAAGTAGGTGGATTTGGTGGGCCTAAAAACAAAGAAAACATTTCATCTCAAAAGAACACGCCTTAAGCAGTTGAAAATGATTAAATGAAGACATGGGTGTCTTCTTCTCCAACAAGTAAAAGGGCATTGGGAAATGAGTTTTGCAGGGCATCCCATACCTTTTTTCAGTGCATTGATGATTTTTCTTGGTGAGTGAAGGGGGATTTTAGAATTCTATCTCCTTCTCTCTTCTCCATCTTCTTTTATATATATTGTAAACTTCTCATTTGACAAGTAAGGGGATATTCTGGGGTATGGGGAAACCCTATCAAAATGGTTTCTCAATGTCAATGAGTTGCAAACCTTCACATGGGCTTCAAAAATTTATTTTTTCCTCTACTTCATCAATGCAATGGACTTTTCAAAATTTGAAGCAATAAAGTATCTGTTTGTGGTGTTTCTTTAACCCTTTCTCATGTTTTATTGTATTTCCCTTGCCTCTCCATTATGCTGGTGTTATTTATGCTTATATTTCTCATTTATAGGTTCAATTTGTTGTGTTTCATGGAGATTAGATGGAAAATGAAGACTTAGGACTATGTTAAAGTTGTTCTGGCCTCTCTGAACTATATTTTCCTTCTCCTTCTCCTTCAGCATGATATTTCGACCCCTTCTTATGGTGTTATCACCTATGTTAGTGTAGGATTTCCATTTTCCCTTCTCCCTAGTCCCTTGGAATCATAGGATAGGATGAGATATTTTTAATTCCAACATTAGGAGTAGTTCTAGCATTAGATTTAGGTAGAGTAACTAGCTTTCTTTGGATTTTCATCTCAAGTATCTGTTTCGCACAGAATTTAGTTCCAGAATAGAGTTACTTCTATCCTTTCATTCTCTTGAGAAACAGATAGGGGTTAGGGTTAGGAGGAATACCTGTTGAGTGTTGGGAAGGTGTGCGCATTACCGTAGAGAGATCAGACTGATTGTGAAGAGCTCCTTTTTGTCTAGGAAGGACTACCTGTAAATAAGAATGCAAGACCACCAGATTTTAGTTAGACAATAAGTGAGGGAACTGCCTTGGGCCCAGGAAATATTAGACTTCCTTTCGAAGGTGGTCAGTTCCCTTTTAATACAAATTGATGCAAATGATAATAAAGAAGCTATTGCGAACTCACGATTTAGGTATCTCGTTACTAAAAGCAATAGAGACTAAACTACCAATAATAGAATGTCATGTTGTTTGTTTGGTCACTGGTTATTGATATGTTCAGATCAAGTTACAGGGATAGACCAGGCTGGACATGAGATTGTTTTGAGGTGAATAGGTGAAAGGTTGGTTTTGGTATAAGTCACAGTGACTGATGCCAGTCACTGGATAACCGATCGCGGTTATAAAACCGGTACCGGTAGGGAATAACCGATATCGGTAGGGGCAGTGATTTAGGGATTTTTAAATGGAGGTTGGTGTAAGGTGGTTATGAGGTTTGGAAGGTTGGTAGATGGTTGAGGGGAGTAGTAGGGTGATAGAGAAGACTCAGAGAGTGAGAGAGTTGTCTTTGGGGCAATATAGAGATGGATGACCGAAGGTTAGGTGCAGGTTGTTACCAGGTAGTAGATCTAGGAGTGAGCTTATAATCCATATGAATTAAAAGTTCACAAAGTAGTGTCTAGAAGCATACAAGGTGATAAAAGAGACTACTTACTAGTTTCTGATGTGGATGCAGGTCCAAAGAATGTAGTGGTGAAGGCAAGGCTTAGTTGGGATGATCCAGTAATCGGAAGTGATCTGATGAAGCTATCCTCTGACTCTCCCAATGTTTGGATGAGTGTGACAATGCTCTAGTTGCTCAATTACAGTCTTGGGCTCGATAATCCTCTTTGCAAACTCTTCTCTCTCCTTCACTTGTCTCTCTCTTGTAAATGAATTCGGGATCCCGTCATTTTGGTTGGGGGAGGTCATTTACAGGGAACCGATGGCGGTTACGTAACCGACACCGGTCGAGTAGGGACCGATGTCGGTTAGGTCAAAGTTGGCTATTTTTAGTAAAATAGCCAACTTTCCCTCCTTTTCTCCCGAGGGATCAATTGTGGGCTTGGTCAAGTCATTATTAGGTTCATTTTGATGTGGGTGAGGGGTGATGAGTCATGGGTGTGGGTCTGGACCAAGTCATAAGTCTTAATTAGGTTTGTTTAGGGTTAGGGCTAGGTCATAGTGAGGTGGCGAGGTGAGGTGGCAGGGTTGGAGATGTGGATTTAGTAATTATAAGGTAATTAATAAATAATTAAGTGTGTAAGGTTTAAGTGGTGAGGTAGGGTTAGGTTCCAAGACAAGATACGGGGTACAGGGCATTGTAAGACTTAAATTTGGTGTCTACATTTGCCCCTTATTGTCATGTAGCTTGTCTTGTAAAGCTGGACTGATAATAATAAAAAGTGGTTGCCCCAGTTAAGGGTATAGGTAATCCCCCTCAAATCTATCATAGATTGAGGTGACGTGAAATCAGGGATAGGGTTGATAAAGGGTGAATGATGATGAGATGATGGTAAGATGGTGGGGTAAGTTCAAGGAAGCCGACGCATGTTAAAATGCAATAGTGTGACCAAGGTACACGATTTGAAGAGCAAACAAGTAATTCATAGGTAAAGGTTGATAGTTTATCCAAACAAGGTTGATATAATCCTGGTATCCAAGGCATAGGAAGTATCTCCAGGGGATATAATGGGTAAGGTAACAGAACGTTTAGGCATGTTCAGCAGTACCAAATGGTTGGTTTGGTTGAGATAAACGTCACGGTCTCAATCTAGGCAAAGTTGGTTGGCTGATCAATTCAAGTATCCTAGGCATGCTAAAACACGATCGGGTGAGCTTGATTGAACAAACAACTATAGGATTGGTGGATAGAATCATAATGCTGGTGTGAGGTAAGTTAATTGGTGATGGCCTTGGGTCGGGCCAATTGGTTGGTTGTGGCCTTGGGTTGGCCAAATTGGTTGGTTACGGCCTTGGGTCAGGCCGATTGGTTAGTTGCGGTCGTGGGTTAGGCCGATTGGTTGCAACCGTGGTTAAGGTACCGATTGATTGGTTATGGCCTTGGGTCAGGCCAATTGGTTGGTCCTTGGAGTGAAGCCTTAATTTGCGGGCCTCGGTCGAGGCAAAGGATTGTGGCCTTGGGTCAGGCCGATTGGTTGTATGGCCTTGGGTCAGGCTGATTGGTTGGTTGCGGCCTTGGGTCAGGCCGAGCTGATTGATTAAACAGCCTTGGGTCGGGCCGAATTGGTTGGTTGGGCCTTGGGTACTTAATTTGTGGGATCATATTGGTTGAGTTGTGGGTGGGTCAGGCGATTGGTTGGGTGCAGCCTTAGGTCAGGCCATTGGTTGGTTGATGGCCTTGGGTTGGTTGATTACGGCCTTGGGTCGGGCTGAGTTGGTTGGTTGCGGCCTTGGGTCAGGATGTGGTTTGTTATGGGAAAAGATGAAAATTGATTGCAAAAAACAAAGAAAAGGCCTTCAAAGGAGAATTGGAATTGGTTGGATAACCGATAGGCACTATTGACCGATAGCCAACCGATTGATCGGTTATGTTAGTGAGCTTTGCTGATGGCTATTTTAGATTCTTATTTTTAGAGTAATGCAACATGTTAAATATGAGGATGCGAGGTTGTTGTCATCCATAAGAGTAATGGAGATTGAGTGGATAAGAGGAAAAAGACAGGTAAAGTGATCATGGGCTTGGATTAAGAAGGTGTAAAGGCAAGTTATAGTGAAGAGTCTGGTGAACATGGCTGAACAAGGAGAAGCATCTAGTGGGTAAAGAGGAGAGAGAAGACAGGTTCCACCTCAAGCTGTTACATCCCAAGAGGTATAAGTTTTGGTTGGAATGAGATTTTGCATGCTTATAAATAGGATGTGGTAAGGTAAGTGGGTAGAAAGGTGATAGGAAAGGGTTTGGGATGGGGTGAGTGTTATAGGGTAGGTAATTAGGTGTTTTAGATATGTTTGTAAGTACAGAGAGGGGTAAACAAGTGAATAAGTTATCATAGGTGGTGTTTTTGAGCAGGATGGATAGTATTGACAGTGACTGATATCGGTTTAGGCCTAACTAGTATCGGTTAGGTAACCGATATCGGTTATTGTGTAAATTTATAGATTCTAATAAAAAACACTTGGGGATTCATTTGTTGTTTGTTGTTCATTGGTTTGATGTGTGTAGGCAGAGGCAAGGTTGATGATGAATGATAGGGTACCAAATTTGTTGTCACGGGTCTGAGCGGATGTAACACCAGCATAGTGGGCATTAATAAACCATGTGGGGTTAAGCAGAATCCGCTATTATTCATGAATCACACCCAATCATGCTATGTTGTAGGCACTGATTGAGAGATGGAATCTAGAAAATAATACCTTCCATCTACCAACAGGGGAAATGATAGTGATGTTAGAAGATGTGTTTCAAATTTTGAGACTTCCAATTACAGGAACACTAGTGTATCAGGAAGGGCCTAACGTGGCGCGGGCAACGATAATGATAGTATTTGGTCCAGCCGCATGAGATTTGACACAGCGAGGCATGACATTTACTTATGGTATAATGTTTGTGGCACACCCTGAGGCAACAAGGTTGGCCATGGTATTAATGATAGCGGTGGGGTATTATGCATTACCTAGAGTGGATGGGGGAAGATTTCCAAAATCATTGATGTGTATTATTCGTGAGATGATAGAAGGTAGCGTTACTTTCACATGGGCACCCGCATATCTGGTGGAGCTATACAGGGGTTTATGGGCATGCAGGTGAAATCACAGGACTACACTAGATTGTGCATACTTATTACATTGTTGGGCCTATGAGCACATTATGTGTGTGTGACCAATAGGCCGACCAATCCAGGTAGGAGAGACAGGAGTGTAGAGGTTGGGATTTAGGCGATGGGTCCAAACAGAGTAAGAGGTAAGAGGCAAGACTGTGACAGATAACACTGAGTATTATAGGTAGAAGTTGGAGATGATGACGATTGCGGATATCCATTCGAGGCCTTACAGGAACTACATGGTGACGGAAAACAAAGCCAAGGATTTGATGGGTGTAGAGCGAGTGAGGTGGATCGCAAGACATAGGCCAAGGGAGTATGAGAGGATTCCTCTAGATCGCATGCGACAACAATTTGGATTTGTTTAGGATATACCCATGGATCATAGACCATACAGAATGATCGACACCGAGGTACCATTCTCACCTCCATGGCCAACTCTTCCAGAGGGACCAGAAGAGATAGCAGGAAATCATAGGGTAATGGATGCAGTAGTGACAGAGTCTTATAGATTATGGTGGGGAGCAGAGCTGTGAAGTACACACGAGAGGGCCGATCATCCTGACATAGCTGTGATTACCACAGAGAGAGACCACCTGCAGGGTTTAGTTCACCAGCTTCAAACATAGGTGAAAAAGACCATGGGATTGTTAGAGGCATCACAGTCTCGAGTGGAGAGACTAGAGGAAAGAGTCCTCCACGCGAGAGGGCATATTCGTATGTTACAGGAGAGATTGGTGGATCAGTGGGAGGAACCAATAGCAGTGGTACCTTTGAGTATGGAGAGGCCAGGTGAGCGGTGTTGACGATCACAATCACTACCTGGTTTGGGACGAGGCACGGGGGTCTAAGTGAGTTTCATACATAGGGGTAGAAGAATAAATAAGGATTCCGACCGGTGCGTCGATGATAGAGAAGATGTATTTGTTTAACATCTAAATAAAATGGAATATGTATGTTGATTTGAGTTTGTGATAATTATAAGAATATTTGTGTTTTGAATGTTTGGATTGATAAAGGATCAAGGTGAGTGTTATCAATAAAAATACGTGAAAATATTTATATTTTTATTTATTTTTTAAAGAAAACAAAACACATGATAGGTTATGGTAGGGGATGGTCGAGCTAACCGTGGGAGACCCCATGTCTCCTAAGTGCTGCCTACATAGCCCATTGCACAAAACAAGGAGGGGCCTCAGACCGATGTAGTTCTCCCTTAGGACCAGGGAGAGGTGAATTCAGGTAATTTGGTTGTGGTTAGGCAATTTGTTGGTTGGTAAAATTTTGATGTTGGTAGAGTAATGTTGTTGGTGTTGGTGTGGGTATAGGTGAAGTGAGGGTTAGCTTACCCAAGCATAGGAAACCATGTCCTAATTAAGGTCAACACACAATCCTAGATTCGGGTAAAAGAGGTAAAAGTGTCCCATAGTTGGAAAGAGCTAAACAAACCACGTATTATCGTAGGATGAGCTTGAATCCCTAGGTACCTTGCATAGGCGAGAATTCTATAGGTGAAAAGAGTTGTATAATCACAATATATCAGATATATGCATGTCCCTTGAGTTTTGTTATTTTGAAGAATGGTGAGGTGAGGTGGATGGTATAGCTGGGGCACAAAGAACTTGTTATAAGGTGATTATTCTGACGGAAGAGAACCAAACCAAAATAGACAAGTCCATGACTCAAAAGTGATTTTGAATACTACTTTTATTTTTCTGGATATAGACTGATCGATGTGGGAAGTCTATATGGGATATGCATTTTGTTGTTCTTGAGGTCTTCACGAAGCTGATCAATGCGAGAAGCTTCTGATAGAGGCTGACTTTGTATAGCTGTCCTTCGAGGGAGTAGTCTACTTATAGTAGCAGATGTGGTGTTGCACATAGCTGTCCTTCAAGGGAGTAGTCTAGTTTATAGCTTAGAGGTCTAGATGTCTGTTTGGCATGAAGCATCTAGTTTTGCAGGAAGTTTGACTCAAGAATATCCCAGAATTGTATAATTGAGAACTTGTTATTTTGATACTTTTAAGTCATGGACCAGACTAAAAAGGAGAAGGCCTCTTTAAGAGGAGGTGATGATCAAACCACGTGGGTTTGATTTTACTTTGAGATGCACGAAAAAAGGTGTATGAGGTGGTAAATGAGCTCAAGGGACGAGCGCAAGGTAGATAAGAAGTGATGTAACACTAAATTCAATAGTAGAATGGTCAAAGATGCAAGGCATTAAGGGGTTCAGGCTCAGGTTTACCATTAATCGAAGCTAAACGATAAGTACCTGATCCGTAAGTGTGAGTGATAATGTAAGGCCCAATCCAATTAGGAGCAAATTTTCCACGTTTTCTCTTTTCTAGTTTGGTTACATGTTGATTCTCTTTGAGGACAAGATCACCAATTTTAAAGGTACGCTCATGAATTCACTTATCATAAGCACACTTGATGTGCTTTTGATAAATTTGAAGGTGGTCAAGAGCGGTAAGATGATGCTCGTCAAGAAGCTCCAATTGGGCTAACTACTCTTGGTGGAAGTCATCATTGGTGAGAATATCCTGGACAGATATTTTGAGGGAAGGGATTTGTATTTCGAGAGGTAAGAAAACCTCGGTACCATACACCAGAGAGAATGGTGTGGCATTAGTGGAAGTATGAATGCTGGTATGATAAGCCCAAAGGGCAAAGGGGATGTGATCATGCCAATTTTGCCCAGAATCGTTAACAACTTTCATGAGAATTTTGGTTAAGGTTTTGTTAGAAGATTCAGCTTGACCATTTGTTTGTGGATAGTAGGGTGATGAGAAGCTAAGTTTGATACCAAAGTTGTCACAAAGGGCTCGTAACAGCTTATTTTTGAAAGATTTGCCATTATCGGTTATCAAGCGATGAGGAACACCGAAACGGAAAATAATGTGATGATTGATGAATTCAACAATTTTCTCCTTTTTGGTTGAAATGAGTGGAACAGCCTCCACCCATTTAGTGTAATATTTGGTTGCCATGATGATCCAATGGTGACGTTGCGAAGAAGGTGGATGAATCTCACCAATAAGGTCCAAACCCCATTGTGAGAAAGGCCAAAGATCTCGTGTGACCTGTAGCGGGTGGCTGGGAGTATGTTGAAGGTTGGCATGCTATTGACACATAACACAATGCTTAACATATTCACAGTAGTCTTTATTAAGAGTAGGCCAATAATATCCTAGGCGAAGGATCCACTTGGCCATGGCAAAGCCACTAAAGTGCCCACCACAAATTCCATCATGGACTTTTTAGATGGTATGGGTGACTTCAGTGCCAGTTAGACATCAAAGGAGGATACCATTGAAGCCATGTTTATAGAGGAGTCCCCCCATGATGACATAATGAGAAACACCTTTAAGAAAAGTTTGTTTTCCATTACTACTAAGGTCAGGTGGGAGAACAGAGGTGGTAAGGTAGTCACGAAATTGGTGATACCAGGTATCCTACGAGTCAGCAGATACATTATTTACCATACAAACATCTGGGACTAAGTTAGATGGGGCAAAGAGTTATTGGACCAAGACAAATATGTCAGAGTCAGTTGGTGATGTAGGAATTTTTGAGGTCAAGAAAGCCATAGTATCCACAAATTTATTAGTTGAGTGTGGAACGGTTTGGATAGTATAATGGGTAAATAAGGTCAAAAGTGAATCTACGTAATGTTTGTACTTTTGAAGTTCCTCATTTTTACATTGGTAGATGCCAGTAACTTGATTTACTACCAATTGAGAGTCACCAAAAATGTTAATAGACTTCACACCTAAGTGTAACACAACGTGGAGACCCAAAACAAGGGCCTCGTATTCCGCTGTATTGTTAGTGTAGGGGAAATCGAGCCTGAATGAAAGAGGCATAGGTTCACCTTCAAGAGGAATGAGAACAATGCCCACCCCTCCACTGCACTGGCATTTAGATCCATCGAAGAAGAGGGTCATTAGATAAGACGCATCACCGAGTGAAAGAGTTACGATGAGTTCATCAGGGAAAGTAAAATTGGTAAATCGTTCCCCAGGTAAAGGGGCTTCCGCGAGTTAGTCTGTGATAGTTTGTCCTTTGACTAATTTCTGGTGTACGAACTCAAGGTCGAGGTCGGCGAGGAGCATAAGCCATCAGGTGATGCGTTGGTTTAGATGAGGTTTGGCATACATATAATGTATGGGGTCAGCGTTGGTGATGAAAAAAGTTTTGTGATTCAGGAGGTAATGTCAGAGTTTGGTGGCCACGAATGATAGGGCTAGGCACAACTTTTTGACGTGTGTATACCTAGTTTTGTAATCCACAAGAGTACGGCTTATGTAATAAATTGCTTGTTCTTGATGCTCAGAGTTATGCTATGCGTGCATGGATCCTATAGCATGGTCGGTGGCAGAAAGGTAAAGGTAGAAAGGGTGATCATCCTGAGGTGGGATTAGCATGGGTGGCTGCAAGAGATAAGCTTTAAGAGCCTCAAAGGCTTGGTGACACTCCTCGCTCTATTGAAAGACAATTTCCTTTTTAAGGAGATGATGGAAAGGTTGACATCGATCTGAGAGTTGTGAGATGAAACACTGGATAGATTGGAGTTTTCCCTGCAAACTACGTAATTGCTTTAGGTTAGTGGGTGGGGGAATTTCTAAGATAGCTTTGACTTTAGCTGGGTTGACCTCAATGCCACGCAAAGAGATGATAAAGCCAAGGAGTTTTCCCGAAAGGATGCCAAAGACACATTTCTTTGGTTGAAGACGAACACAGTATTGTAACAGGTGATCGAAAATAATGGTTAAAACATCGAGATGTTCACTGCGATGTTTGGATTTTCCAAGAAGATCATCAACATAATCTTCGAGGATAGTGTGCATAATGTCATGAAAAATTTAATTCATAGCCCACTGATAAGTCACACCAACATTCTTAAGGCCAAATAGCATGACATGATAGCAGAAGGTCCCCTAGGGGGTAATGAAGGCAGTTTTATGTTGATCGGCTGGGGCTACTAAAATTTGATTATATCCCGAGAAACCATCCATGAGAGAAATCATCTCATGGCCCGCAGTGAGATCAACAAGTTGATCAATGACTAGGTAGGGGCAAGTCGTCCTTTGAGAAAATGAGGTTAAGATCCCGGAAATCCGTACATATCCAAAGTCCCCCCGTCGCTTTAGTGATAGGTACGACATTATAAATCCATTGAGGATAGTCAATAGGTAAGATGAAAGAAACAGAAAGGAGTCGTTGAAGCTCTTATTTAACCAAGAGGCTAATGTGTGGATGCATTTTTCTCAGTTTCTGTTTAACTGGTTTGGAGTCTGGTTTCAGAGTGATGTTATGGACAGTAATGTCAGGATCGATTCCTGGCATGTCGGCGTAGGACCAAGTGAAAGCTTGATTGCGGGCACGGAGGAAGGTAGTGAAGGCAGCTTGTTCTGATGTGTCGAGAGATTGTCTGATCTTTACAATGTGAGGATCATCCTCTATGTGGATGTTGATTTCTATAGTCGACTCATTCAACATGGTTTGGGTTTCAGATGGTAAGGTGCGTTGAATATAAGATTCGTCCGCACCAAGGTAGGTGAGGATGGAGTCATCATCCTGGCACTCCACAACATTAATCGAAGGCAGGTCTTCTTTGATCATGTCTGGATAAAAAAGGGGGAGAGAAGATGGGTCTTCACCATCACGTTGATAAGTGAGAGGACCTAGGAAGATAGCATTCACGAAAAAAAAAGTTAGGAGGTATAGATTCCAGGTCTATCGACTCCGTGGGTGAAGATGGGAAAAATGGGCGATGATGGTTCGGAAGGGGTGACTTCATCATCTTCCTAGATATAATTGATGTGAGGTTTCTTTAGTGTAGATGGTTCAGAAAATCCAAGACCACTACAATCTTTGTGTTTGCATGTAGTCATGGGAATCATATGTCATCCTTGTTCATAAAGACCAAAACCAAAACCTTTCCAAGCATAGTGCGTCAGGAAGGTGAGGGTGAAACGACGGTTGGTTAGTTATTGAAAATATGATTGGAAGGGAACCACACCAAGGGGAGGTTCAGGGGTGACAGAGGATGTGTCAACACCCCCATACGTTAGGTTGGTGTGGTAATTAGGTGGTCCGTAGGAGATCACCTCCCCCACACGACGGTCGTAGGTAGGATGCGCATGTAACTGTCCATACTCTTGTGGGGTATGGAAGGTGCTAACGTTGTATAGGTGGTACTCCCCTAGCGTAAGGCATTGAAAAACATCTACCAAGGGATCTGAGGTTGGGATGTTGTCTGCGGGGAAGGAAGAGATATTCGTGTCGGTGGTTTCATTGGTCGAAGGTGTGGGTGCAGCTAAGGTGGATGGTTGAGGCGTGGTTGAAGTAGATGGTTGGGTTGGATCAATGGGTGTCTTGACTGGTACAAGCACATCATTAGGGGTGGTATAACATATTGTAGATTTTGAAGGGGGGAGTTTCAGCTATGACGGTGTATGACTTCCCCTCATACTCAAATTTTATGCATATATGTAAGGTGGAGGGAATGCATACCATAGCCCGGATCCAAGGGCGGCCTAAACACATGTTGTATTGGAATTCTTCCTCAAGGACATAGAAGAGTTCAGGTAAGGTACGTGGCCCTACATGAATGTTAAGGATCACAGTGCCTAAGGTAGAAGTAATAGCATCGTTGAATGAATGCAACATTGTGGGGTTGGCACACATGCAGCTATGAGGGATATTCATCTTTTGGAAGGCTTTGGAAGAGATGATGTTTAGGCTAGCACCTTTGTCGATCATAACTTGACGTACCTGGATGTCCTGGACGTAAGCCAAGATGAAAAGAGTGGGGTTAGGATCTTCTACACCAAAGATGACAATTTCTTCTTCAAAAAAACTAACAGAAGCGGCTTGCTATACAGGGACAGAAGTGGTTGTGGAGGTAGATTGTTTGGTGAGAGAAGAGATGTGGTTGAGTGTTAAAATGGAGGTGAAGGGAAAGGTTTCGTTAGGTAGGACCTCTATCCCTTGAAGTATCTCAATTAGAGCTTGTTGATGTGATTCAGATGTTTGAATGAGATCATAGAGTGTAATTTTTACAAGAGATTGGTGAAGTTGTTTGATCATAGTGCAATGGGCAACTCCATCAGAGACTAGATAGGAAGGTCCATGAATAACCACTTTAGGCCGTGGTGCAATCGGGATGGCGGAAGAAGAAAGAGAGGCTGCAGGTGTGCTTTATTTAGCTTTTCCATTATTTTTTTGACCTCGAGTAGCAATGCTAATCATGTTGATCTCATAAATATGAGAGGAGGAAGATGGCAGGGATAATTCATTGTTCTCGAGAGGTAGGGTTGCAATGATGATAGATTTTGGTGAGGTGGGGATAGGTGGTATAGGAGAAGGGATTGAAGCTAAGGGATTTTCCCTCTGTAAGTTGTCTTTCTTAGATTTTCCATCCGAGATAGGCAACTGGTGAAGGATGGCTTTCAAAGCTTTACATCCTTCTACATTTTTTCTTGGTGTGTGGTGGTAGGCATAAATTTTAGATTCATCATAACCTATAGGTCGAGGTTTAGAGGGATCATAGGGTCTGAGTGGGGGTAGTGAAATGGTTGCATCCCCTACCAACATATTAAGGATCTTGGCGTAAGATCCTTTGAGCAGGTCAAATTCAGATGAAGATGAGGCTATTGATTGAGTGGGTGAGATTATTGATTGTTTTGGTAATGGTTGGGTACGAGTGGTTCGTATGGGTGGTGGTTTAGGTAAGGGATTTTTATGATTGGGTTTAACTAGGCATGGCTTATTCTACGTAGAAGTCATGTTTACCTGGTTAGATGATGAGGCCACAGATGACGTGGTGGCAGGAAACAACCACGGGGAAAGAGGAACAGCAACAAACAAGTCCTTCGATGATTGAGTTTGCTTAGGGTTGGTAGGTAGGCAAAATACTTGCTGTGGATTTCTGTATGGGTGCAGAAGGTGTTGGTCGTGTTAAAGAAGATGTGGGAGGCATGGTGTATTGAGGCAAGGTGGAGGGGTGAGGCCCCAATATAGAAGGTAGGTGTGACGGCGAGGGTTGAATCCATGCCTGATGTAGTGGTGTGAGCGAAAGTGAGGGTTTTAGTTGTGGTGGAGGCATAGATTGGACTCGAGGAGATTGGGTCTGTCTCCTAGGTGGATTAACGACTTTATTTTTGGATAAGTCTAACCATTTAGGTGGGTGCGTCAGGCTGGGTATTGGTGAAGTCCCAAGTGTAGGGGAAGGTTTGGCTAGGTTGATAGAGGTGGATGAGGTATTTGGCAGAGATGAGGGGGGTGGAGGTGAGGACATAGGCATTTTGAGATTTTGTAAAAACTTTGGGTATATAGTAGAGGTGTCTGGATTAGTCATCTACATTTGAGTAGAGCATGGTGTATTCAAACGTTCCCATAAGAGTCACCTATCTTCTTGGGGGTGACAATCTTCATGTATGGATGGGAATTTTGGTATGGAAGAGAAGTGGGCTGTGATTCTGGTCCACTGGGGGTGTGATAAAGGGGGTGAATGAGGTGCTTTATCAATGGGTGTTAAGAGGTCAACCGGTCGCTGGAAATATTTAGGCGATGAAGAACTGATAGGGAGGAGGGCATTTTCTAGAGGATTCGTCATGGTTAAGAAATTTGGTGATGTAGGCTCAAGAGGTTTCTCTTCTAAGGATAACAGAAAAAGTGATGATCCTTCTTCTTTTGCAGCAAGAGTGGTAGAAGGAGATGTTTAGGAAATAGATAAGTTGGATAACAGCCGCTCACAATCTTGCAGGGATGTGGTGTAAGAAGGCTCTTCCATGAGAAGAGAACTCTGGGTGGTTGATTCCTTTATGGGTACAGGAATAGTAGGGCTGTCCTCTTGTCCTGACGAAGGAGAAGGGGGCAAGGACTTCTGTGTCAGTGAAGAGGCTTGATTCAGAATTTCCTCGATGGAAGCCCTTGGTTGGGAGTTGAAAATCACATGGATCTCATGCACACTCTTCTCCTCAGCTGAGGTGTCTTGGTTTGTGTTACTGTTAGACGAATGGTTTGTTGAAGATTTTTAAATTTTGATTAGCAGGGGCATTAGGATTATCAAGGGTTATATCCCCTGCATCAACCATTTCCTGCACTATGTTTTTCAACATCTTGTAGTTTTCATGGTTGTGTCCCTTCACGTGATGGAAGTTACAGAAGTCATTTTCTTTATACCAAGAAGGTATAGTGCGGGGTTTAACAGGAGGCAAGGTGATAGCTCCTGCTTTAAGCAATTTTTCGAAGATCACATCATAAGTTTCTCCCAAGAGAGTGTGCTTGATGGGCTCATCTTTATAGCCGATGCATGATAGTTGGTGGTGTTTAGTTTGTTAGTGGAGTCCTGGGTTCGAAAATTTGAGTTTTTGTTGCGCAACTTCAATTTCTCCTCCTCTAAGGCCCAAATCTCTAGTTTCCGAGCCATAGTAAAGGCATCACCAAAGGTGTGGAAAGTTTGAATTTGGAGGATGGGAGAAATGTGTTTAGCATAGGCCCGCGTAAAGAGTTTGATGAGATCGACCTGAGGTAAGGCATAAGTAAGTTGGTTGATGAGGCCCCGCCATCAGCCAACAAAATTTGTGATAGATTCGTCTTCAAATTGTCAGATGACATAGAGATTGGTAATGGATACTTTCTTGGCAATATTGATGGAGAAATGATCCAAGAAAGATTGGGCTAATTGGTTAAAGGAGAAGATTGAGTGTTGGGCTAAAGCACTGTACCACTCCAAGGTAGGTCCTGATAAGGACATGGGGAAGGTATGGAGTAGTAAGGCATCGTCATGAGCAATTAGATAACAAGCATGTCTAAATGATCGCAAGTGTTGTTGAGGGTCCTCCTTACTATTAAAGTGAGTAAATTTTGGTAATTCCCATTGAGGAGGATATGTATGAAGGGGGACAGAAGAATGAATAGGCTCTCGACAAACTTTCTTGTATGTCAGGGTGTTACAGCTTCCTGAAACAGAAGCCTCAAGATTTTGCATCTTGTCCATCATTTTTTTGATTAAATCATTGGTTGGGTTAGATGATGGTGTTGTCATCGTAAATGGAGGAGGATTGGGCCAAGAGCTGCTACTAGAAATTGGTGGGGCTAAATGTTGATAAGGTATCAATGATGAATGTGTTGGGGTGGCTGAATAAGGGTGTCCTATATAAGATGTTGAGGCCACCGGATGCATTTACGGAAATGAAAAGGTGGGCGGAGCCTGAGAGGGAAAACTCATGTGGATACGTGGTAGGGAAAAAGTTATGAAAGAGGCAATTTGCGAGAGGGATGAGGTAGGGGCAGTGGACAGTAGTGATATTTGGGGCCCTAGATTAACCAAAGGAAAGCCAATTGGTGCAGTATGGACCATCGAATCCACTGAGCTGGGAGACGGGGCTAAGGATGAAGACAGTGAGGCGGAGTTATTAGGTGGGGAAGGAGCTAAGTGAGCAGCTATACTAATAGGAATACCCAAGAGGAGCTGACCATCGGGTGTACGGTCAGGGGTATGAGACAAATAATACTATACGGCGCCAAGATTAGCATCCAAAAATTTAGCAAAATTTGGATCTCTGACAGAGATCTTGGGAAAAGCATTGGTGTCCATAGGATTCCCCATAGGATGCGAAGGGGGTGACTCAGGAAAAGACATGGAACAAGCATGTGAAACCATGGTTGTGGCTTGTTTCTGGGTGATAAAAACCATAGATAAGAGGATACAATAGGGAATTAGTCAATTAGGAACAAAAACAACAACAAAACGTTGGAATTGGTAGGTTGCTGGTTTGTCAGGAATTGTGAAACACAGTAACCGATATCGGTCTGGTAACCGATGTCAGTCAAATGGTAGCCGGCGTCGGTCGGGTAACCGATGTCGGTAGAAGAGGACCGGTGTCAGTCACTGTGAAGGAAAAGAGAGAATGTAAGAGGCTATTGGTTTGGGGATAACAAGGCTTAGCATACCCACCAAATTGTTTGAAGTGATCACTTAGACATGGTATAACAGAGAAACAAAACTGAAAGAAAGAACAGAAAACAGGCAAGATGCACAAGCAAATCAAGAGACTAACCCTAGGATTAGTTTTAATCACTTTGGGCTTATGCCTTAGACGCAAGATGATGTCAATCCTAAACAAAAGACCTAAGGGAGATGTCAAGTTTGTTTTGGCTTATAAGGCTACCTCAATCGGGCAGAGGAATACCGCGGAAAGGGGGGATGTTTGAGATGTTGTGTAGATTATGATGTGATTTGGTATGTGTTGTGCAGTGAGAGTAAGATTAATTTCTCATCAATACCGTGGCTATTACCCCCACGTGTATGACCTGTTACTTAATATACGTTCACTAAAATTTAAAAAAATAGTAGGCAAGAATGTGATGCACGTGTTTTTAAACCCAAATCGAAAATGATATTCGATGAAGCAAAGAAAGAGAAGAGGTCAAGAAGATGACTTTCATTAATGCAAAGATGTGAAAGTAAGACAAGTTCTTTTACCAAAATGACAAAATATTTTGTGAATATTTAGAAGAGAGAAACAACAAGTGTGCTCCCTACATGAAAACAAGCAAGAAAGAAAGAAACCCGAGAAGGGTCCCACCGGGCATGCCAAAATGTTTCACACAGAATTTAGTTCCAGAATAGAGTTACTTCTATCCTTTCATTCTCTTGAGAAACAGATAGGGGTTAGGGTTAGGAGGAATACCTGTGGAGTGTTGGGAAGGTGTTCGCATACCGTAGAGAGATTAGACCGATTGTGAAGAGCTCCTTTTTGTCTAGGAAGGACTACCTGTTGCTAAGAATGCAAGACCACCAGATTTTAGTTAGACAATAAGTGAGGGAACTGCCTTGGGCCCAGGAAATATTAGACTTCCTTTCAAAGGTGGTCAGTTCCCTTTTTAATAAAAATTGATGCAAATGATAATAAAGAAGCTGTTGCAAACTCACAATTTAGGTATCTCGTTACTAAAAGCAATAGAGACTAAACTACCAACAATAGAATGTCATGTTGTTTGTTTGGTCACTGGTTATTGATATGTTCCGATCAAGTTACAGGGATAGAATAGGCTAGACATGAGATTTTTTTGAGGTGAATAGGTGAAATTTTGGTTTTTGGTATAAGTCACAATGACCGATTTCAGTCACTGTATAACGATCGCGGTTACGAAACCGGTACCGGTAGGGAATAACCGATATCGGTAGGGGAAGTGATTTAGGTATTTTTAAATGGAGGTTGGTGTAAGGTGGTTATGAGGTTTGGAAGGTTGGTAGATGGTTGAGGGGAGTAGTAGGGTGATAGAGAAGACTCAGAGAGTGAGAGAGCTATCTTTGGGATAATATAGAGATGGATGACCGAAGGTCAGGTGCAGGTTGTTGTCGGGTAGTAGATCCAAGAGTGAGCTTATAATCCTTATGAATTAAAAGTTCACAAAGTAGTGTCTAGAAGCATACAAGGTGATAAAAGAGACTACTTACTAGTTTCTGATGTGGATGCAGGTCCAAAGAATGCAGTGGCGAAGGAAAGGCCCAGTTGGGATGATCCAACAATTGGAAGTGATCTGATGAAGCTATCTTCTGACTCTCCCAAGGTTTGGATGAGTGTGACAATGCTCTAGTTGCTCAGTTCCAGTTTTGGGCTCGATGCTC
Source organism: Taxus chinensis (assembly GCA_019776745.2). Taxonomy (NCBI): domain Eukaryota; kingdom Viridiplantae; phylum Streptophyta; class Pinopsida; order Cupressales; family Taxaceae; genus Taxus; species Taxus chinensis. The sequence continues at coordinate 55,893,693 of CM034154.1, read as the reverse complement.
CTCTTTGCAAACTCTTCTCTCCTTCTCACTTGTCTCTCTCTTGCAAATGAATCTGGATCCTTTGGTTTTGGTTGGGGAAGGTCATTTACAGGGAACTGATGGTGGTTACGTAACCAATGCCGGTCGAGTAGGGACCGATGTCGGTCAGGTCAAAGTTGGCTATTTGTAGTAAAATAGCCAACTTTCCCTCCTTTTCTCCCGTGGGGTCAGTTGTGGGCTCGGTCAAGTCATTATTAGGCTCATTTTGATGCGGGTGAGGGGTGATGAGTCATGGGTGTGGTTCTGGACCAAGTCATAGGTCTTAATTAAGTTAGTTTAGGGTTAGGGCTAGGTCATAATGAGGTGGTGAGGTGAGGTGGCAGGGTTGGAGATGTGGATTTATTAATTATAAGGTAATAAATAATTCAGTGTGTAAGGTTTAGGTGGTGAGGTAGGGTTAGGTTGCGGGACGAGATATGGGGTACAGGGTGTCGTAAGACCCAAATTTGGTGTCTACAGTATCAAGTCCCATAACTTGAAATATGGTCCCATGTTATCCAAAAACACCATTTTCTCATTCACACAAGCATGACAAATCAGGGGGTGTTATTTTGTGGTGATAACATGCACTTGTTGTTCAAACCTAGGTTAAGGACTTGTGAAGCTACCCACAAAAGGTTTTCAACTTCCTTAGGTCTCTCTCAATATTCCCAAGGTGCATGTAAAATATTATCACCCAACTCCTTGTACATCTCTTGCTTTGTGATTGTTTACATTTTAGCTCTTAAAGGTCCTACTATCACTATTCCATTATACTCCCATGCCTATCTCACCTTTTAGAAGGTTTCAAATTATATCACATCCAAATTAAAGCAACCATTTTGGTCCTTTGACTATGTTCCAAGTTTCAAAAACCAACTCTAACTCTAACCAATATGTCCTTTGTTAATTTACTCTTTCAATTAGCCTCTTAACTGTGTTCAAGCACTCCCCTCTAAATTGTCACAAAATATTGAAAAATAATGCTTAGCTCTTCAAATGTTTTGCATCTTAATATTTTTCTATGATCCCTTGGCATTATACCTTATAAGTTTTAAAGCGAATGGAGTTGGTTTGATGCTCTAAAAGCAAACCCTAGTACTCTCACTAAAAAACCCTCACTAGAATCTCAGGAGGAGTTAATTTTCTATAAATTTGCTAAACCTTCAATTAAAATCTTAATGTGCTTCAACTAATAATCTTACCAACAGGCCATTGTGATGAGTATGAAGGCTATTTCATGAGATAGCTCTTTGCAAATACATTGCAAAACAGGGTATAAAACCCTTAATGGCAAATTTGAAGTCTTTGAGATTGTTTAAAGGAAATAACTGAGTTATTTATTCATGTTAGTCACCTATTTCATCCTTCCAATGATTTATTACCTCATATACACTAACTACATGTATGATATGCAAGTACAGTCATAAAACAACATTTCTCCTTCAACCACTTGTTGTAGACCACCAAAAATAAAATCACTCCTAGTGCATGCAAAATGGTCTTCATTCATTTATAATGACATTTTCAATACAAAAAGTACACCCAAGAAAACAATTCACATGTTGTTATCATCTCAGATCAGTCAAGCACAATTTATCTAGCATTTCACATTTTTCCATATCAAGCTTTGTACTTAGAAAACAAGGAAATTGGTTTAGTCTTCCAACCTATTCACTGAAAGATATCTAATAAAAATTTTACATGCAATTAAATACAAACACCTAAAGTTATCAACTCAAACTATGAAGGATAAAATATTCCCAAACTCAAAATAGAGTATCATTGTTTTATATGAATGTGTTCTTAAAAAATCAGTTTGCTCCTTTATTTTCAACATTTCTCAGTCTCCTCGTTCAAGGGGAGCTATATTCCTCTTCTTGTCATTGTATCTCTCTATTTTTGTAACTCACTCTAACTCCTCTATTTGAGTTTCCTATATGCATGTACCTACTACCTATAAATGTAATTAACTTTAAGGACTAACATTTTGTGACTGTTGGACTTCCTTTTACCTTTATATGTATAAATTCCCTTTTTACATCATTTTTTAAGCATCCTAACGATCCACTAACACTCAAATAATCATTACACACCCTTTACCTCAACTATAAACTTAAAAATCTCTAAGAAACACCTAATCAAACACTTAACATTCTTTATTATTACCTTGTAGGTGCATTACATATTTTGGAGGGAAAATCCCCATTTGAATTTCAACTTTTCTCAATCTTGACTTTCTCTTTCCCATGACTTCACATGACCTTATAGATATAAAAATTTATAATTAAATGATTCCTAATGATGATCCTAAATCATTCTCAAGTAAATGTCTTAGCACTTTATGCAGTGCAAAAAGTAAATGAGTGAATTTCCATCAAGAGGGTTGTACTTATAGCCTTATAGGTTTTATAAAATTGACAACGGATTTGCATTAGATTTTATCATCAATAGTTTTTCTCTTAAATGTAGTATTTCCTTAAAAACTCTGATTAGATGCATTGGAATAATTAGTAACATACTTGAGATTTTCATGTTTAGGATTTTATCTTCATGTCCTATCATAGTGCGACATAGATGGTTGAAAGAATTAAACATGTAAAAAATTACTAACTCTTATAAAAAAATAAGAAGACTTTATGTAATAAATATTGTAAATCACTATTAGGTAACATATTGTTCATCTTAGTAAGCATGCTCTTGTAGCCTACTACATGATCACCAATTTTTCATTGGAACTTGTTCATATTTTATCCATTTAAGTGTAAGATACATTGTCATGAATGTTGATTAAAAATTATACAAAGAATTGATTTTCCAAAGGAGTGAAATTCTACATAGAATACATGGGACGATCATAATACCAATGTAATGTAAAATATATGATACTCTCAGGAAATATCTTGGTAAGCAATGTATCATTAGAATAATATTCCAATAAAAAACATGGAATCTATAGAGGTTATCTTTAGGGTTACCATTTCCATCACATATAGGAAGCTTAGGATAAAAAACACCAGTGGGAAAAGAGTAAGAGGAAACGTCAAGTACAAGTGGATTATGAAGTAATTGAGTAATATCCATAGCATGAGAAGAGGTAGATACAACTTTTTGTAAATATTAAATTTGAAATTACAAAGTATGAACAAGGCCAAAGTTTGTGAGTTGGAAGAAGCATGTGAAACACTATAGTATAAATAAGATATGTAGGAATACATAGAAACACTACAGAGTGGAGGATTAGATGCCCCCTTTGAAATAAATACTATTAATTTAGGGATGGTTGATGTGTATATAATATATGATGAAAGATGATTAGGATAAACTGTGGAAGATATATTAATAGTTTTGAGCTTATCCTAGGAAGTATAAAGGAGAATGCCAATATTATTAGGATGTTCCTTCAAAAAATGTGCAAAATATTGAGCCTCATCATCTGAAACAGTGTGATTATCACACATGTTATGATATCCTTCACCTTGTATATTAGTAAAAAATTGTCAACATGAAATGAGTAAAGAGATGAAAAATAGTATATGCACTTTTGTGAGAGGTAGATAGGGTATCATCAGGGTAAGTGCACCAAAATGGGGGGGGAAAGTAGAAAAAAACTTGAAATCAGCTAAAACATGTACACATTTTGATGCAACATGTATAATTTTTTGTTGTTAGGCTTGGCAATTTCCAAACCTTAAATGCATGTGCAGTATAACATATGCATTTTTAGTGTTATGATTTTTGGAAGGGGGAAAAGGGGTATATTTACTAAAATAAATGTTAAGTAGAAGATTTCTTATACTACAAATTTATTTTAGTAAATATAATAAATTAGGGTCACTCTACATCTGATGGAACTGATCCCATACTTCCAACAGTTATGATTTAAAGATAGTTTTTAAAAATATAATATGGTCAATATTTACTCATTTTAAGGATTTCAGCTAGGACTTAAAGCTTTCAAGGCATATATATTATAGTTTATCTTTTTTGGGAAAACATATATTGTTTTGTAGGGTTTTTGACCTTCTGGATTGGTTGTTAACATTTATAGTAGTTTTGGATGAGTCAAAATTAAATTTTACAAAATTCACAACACCCAAAGATAATGACACTTTCTTGAGTATATGGAATCATGATTTTCCCCATGAGTGTGAAGTTGAATCCTTAATTTCATCTTGGAAGAAGGGTAGCATTGTATTAGGGATGAGTACATACTTTACAAGCCTAGAATTTTTTAATCAAGTATATACATAGGTTCAATAGGCGAAATGGATCTTAGCTATCTCACCAAACTACTCCATGCATTCATCTTGTTAGGGAGCCATAGATATTTTCCATATGAGATGATGAATTGATGACGAATAAACATTCTAAAACCCAAAAAATGACACTATTTATTAAGATATATTTTAGCTAAATAGAATATAGGGAGCCCACACCATATCTATATAGATGGATTCTTACCTCATATCTATATTAAGGATAGGGGTGGGGAATAAAGAGTAAATACAGGGGTGTGTATATATGGGATAAACACTAGCTATCGAGAGAAGGGTGTGTGAGTTCCAAATGACTATATAAAATACATAGCTACCCTCCCTCGATTATTTCAACTAATCATAGTATGCTAGGGATAACAAGTTGAAGAATCCTAAGATATTTTATCAATGGAGTTGTTTTGCACCATATGAGTAAAGGAAGGGGATGAGTACATGTGCTATATTAATTATTTCATTATACTTATCTATATAGATATAGGGGCCATAACATTTCTCTAATTGGTACCAAGTTTGAAATTTGATCCACAATTCACTTTAGCTACCATGAATCACCTCTATGGTGCTTGTCTTCTTCTTATTAAAATGATATCCTCACTTTGTAGATAGAGGATTTCTCCCTAAATGGGATTCATGTTTTAAGGCCAAATGAGGTGATTTCAATGTGCCTCCTCCTTAAGGTGAGATCAAACTACTAGGTGTTGAATTAGTGTTTAAGAACACTACTAAGTGAATGAAATCAAGTGAATTGAGATGATTTCTCATTCTTGGAAACAAGGTACTCCATATGAAGATCAACCCCTCACATTTCTTGGCTCAAAAATCGTCATTTTATGGAATAAAATCATGATTTTCATACACATATTTTTGCATATGTCTCTCATGGACATAGATGATTCCTTAATACTTCATACATGATGGTATTATATACCTCAGTGACATGACTAGCTCATTTTGGCTTGTTCCTTAGAGAGATTTGGGTACAATGACAGATTCATGATATGATGGTCATAGAGTCAATCATTGACCTCCACATTTCACATTTGAACATGATGAATCCTTCACAATTCACTTTCTTGAACAAGATAAAACTTGGGTGGAAACATGCTTATGGTACTTGGATACCTTTTTCTCAGGTTGCTCCTCATGGAAATGGGTTTCCTCCTCCAGATAGGGGGATGAATCCTTGAATGAAAATTGAGGATGAGTTACATGTTATTAAAATTCATACTTCACTAAAACACTGCAAATAAAATTTTATGATCAATGAAACTATTATAAAAATATAATTCTTCCTATAACTCAAAATTTAGGTCCTATTTCATTTTAAACTAAGAGGGGTGGATGCAGAGTTTTGAAGTACCTCAAGAATTATTTGATCCTTGAATAAATTTTGATTATTACACCTTGTATATTATTATAATATACTTATAATGCCTATTTTTTCATCCTAACTCTTTTTGAAAATCTTGGAATAATTTAGAGAAGTCATCTTTCACCATTTTAGCTTTCATTCCCTGCACCTAAAAAACCTGGTCTTAAACAGATTGCTCCTGAATGAGAATTTATTTCTTAAATTTCCTTTAAAATATTCAATGATATCTAATATCACCATAATATGCTTTATATTTTCCCTAAACACTTCTATAGGTTGTTCAATTAGATACAGAATGGCCAAAATGGCCTTTTAGGCCTTCAGAGAGAGTAATCTCTCATTGAAACTAAATGAGTTAATCAATCACCTAAGAAACTCTTCCCTACACCTTGAAACACAATGAATGATATTCTTAAGAATTCACTATAATCTGGGGAGAAGTTTAAACTTAGGAAAGGTTGGTCAAAGGAAGGATGCATAGTGACTGAGAAGCCTAATTTTCACTTAAGGGGTAAGTTTTCATGATTCAAAAATTTTAATTTTCATGCTACTTATTTTAGCCATTTTGGAGCTAATCAAACACCCTACGAGAGATTTTAGGAAATATATTAAACATCCAAATGTGATTTTTGCGAATCTTTGAAGTGTTGGAGGTAATTTAGGAAAGGTAACATCTGGTTTTCTAGGTAAACGGAACAAACACTCTAATGGTGAAAACTAAATTCTTTGGATGATTATGGGAGATTTTTAAGGAGTTAGGAGGAAAATAAATAGGAATTGAAAATCTATGTGAATCCTATAAATTTTTTGAAACATCATTTTTTATTTAAGGCTTGCAAGTTTCATGAAGAATTTAAAAATAGTGTAGTTGCCCCTTTTGGTTCTAGAAAACAATGGGGCTAAATTGTTAGATTCAGGGAAAATCAAGTCTTGAATTTTTTTCAATTAATCTTATAATGTGTTGTTCCATTCATAGTATACACATTAGCTCAAGGAGAGAGGTATTTTACCCTATTTGAGTCATATGAACTTAATTACGATGATGCGATGAGATTTAGGGTGTTAGGAATTAATAGAATCTAATGCAGAATAATTCCTCAGAATCACAATAATAAGAAGTATGAATAGAATTACAAAAATGAAATATGCACAGCATGAAGACAATATTTAACGTGGTTCACCCAATGTGGGCTACATCCACCAAGAACACTTGCTCAGATTTATTACAAGCCAACAATCTTCACAATTACAATAATCAAATCTTGTTTGGAGTTGCGCTTAACAAACCCTCCCAAATTTGCACTTGAATTTGCACACACTATACACCTTCACAAAACACACTAATGTATATCCTATTGTATGTCCATCTATTTATAAGTACATTAATAGGTAGCCAAAGAAGCGGTTTTACAAAACAATGGAAACCGAAAATCCAACAACCCATAACGGTTACCCATTACCCATGGGTTAATAAACCACCCATGAAAATTTGCTTTCGGGGCTTCGCCTCTGAACCCCCTTGATCTGCTCACCAGCGAGTGGGACCGCAGTAAAAATATCTGAGTGTAACACATGGAAGGTGTACCAAACTCTAACATGAAAACAGGCTCCACAAACATAACAATCTCCCACTTGGAGACTGATTTCCACTGAGCAAGCTTCTCAACCCTTCACTGTCATCCGCGAAGGCCAACCAAAGTTGAACATAGATTTAGTTTATCCCTTGTGACCACCTTGGTCATTATGTCTGCAGGATTTTGATTGGTATGAATCTTCTCTAACTTCAACTTATCTTCCTCCAAAGTTATCCTGATGAAGTGATATCTCAACTGTATATGATTTGTCCTAGAATGGAAAGCAGAGTTCTTAGCTAAGTGAATAACACTCTGACTATCACTATATAGCTTTCCAACTTCCTGCTTATGCCCCAACTCATCAAGCAATTGTTGTAGCCAAATCATCTCCTTGCTAGCTTTTGTAGCAGCAACATACTCAGCCTCAGTGGTTGACAAAGCCACAACCTTCTATAATCGTGAAATCCAGCTCACTATTGTATCACCTACAGTAAATACATAGCCTATTGTGCTCATGCTGCTATCCAAATCTCCAGCCATGTCTGAGTTAACATATCCACATAAAGTAGTGTCTAATCCACTGTAACACAAAACAGTACCCATGGTCCCTCTCAAATATCGAAGTATCCACTTCACTGCCTGCCAGTGCTCATTTCCTGGATCACTCATAAACCTACTCACTACTCCCACTGCATGGGAAATATTTTTCCTAGTGCATACCATAGCTTACATCAAATTGACAAATGCTAATGAGTAAGGTACCTTGGACATTTTGAATCTCTCCTCCTTAGTCTTGGGACATTGCTCCTTTGATAACTTGAAGTGACCTGCCAAAGGAGTCCCAACTGGTTTAGCATCTTGCATATTGAACCTCTTCAAGACCTTATTTATGTACTCTTCTTGAGATAAAGTCAATTTCCACTCCTTCCTATCCCGAATTATTTTCATACCAAGGATTTGATTTGCTACACCCAAATCCTTCATAGCAAAGGAGTCACTCAACCGCTTCTTGAGTACCTTAATTTCATGCATGTTCTTACCTACTACTAGCATATCATCAACATATAGACATAAAATAATGTAGCTATCATCATCAAATTTCTTTATGTATACACAATGGTCAGAATGACACCTGGAGTATTCTTGTTCCATCATGAAACTATCAAAATTCTTGTACCACTATGGAGCTTGTTTTAATCCATACAAGCTCTTCTTCAGTTTGCACACCAGGTTATCCTTCCCATTGACATCATATCCATGTGGCTGCCTCATATATAATTCCTCCTCCAAATCACCATGAAGGAATGCAGTCTTCACGTCCAACTGTTCTAAGTGTAAATATTCAACTATAACTATCCCAAGAACAGTTCTAATAGAAGTCATTTTTACTACTGGGGAAAAAATCTCATCAAATTCAATACCTTTCTTTTGTGCAAACTCCTTGATCACCAACCAAGCCTTGTATCTTTTCTTGCCTCCATCCTCCTCTTTTATTCTATACACCCACTTATTCTGCAATGCTTTCTTACCTTCAGGTAGCTCGACCAAATTGCAAGTCTTGCTTTCCATGAGAGATCTATACTCCTCATCCATGGCTAGCTCCCACTTATTTCTGGCATCCACCTGCATTGCTTCATCAAATAATTTTGGATCTCCAATGTCAGTGAGTAATAAATAATTTAAATATGGAGTAAAACATTCAGGTTCTTTTCTTACCCTACAAGACCTTCTCACCTCAGGAGTTTGGGGTTCCTGAGGAGTAGGTACCTGATCTGGTTCCTTGAAAACTTTTCCATCTCCAATATCTTCTAACACTGTGTACTCCTTTTGTTCCCTATTTTTTTGCAACTGATCCTTATACATGACTTTTTCATTAAAGATTACATCCCTAGATTGGATTATTTCCTTATCCTTAATGTTCCATAAATGGAAACCAAAGTCATCCACACCATATCCAATAAAAGTACATTTTTTATATTTAGCCTCTAACTTGGTACTATCATCCTTGTCAATATGTGAAAATGCTTCACATCGAAAGACTTTAAGAAATGAATAGTCAACTTTCTTACCAGACCAAGCTTCCTCAGGTATGCCTCCATCCAAAGGCATTGAAGGTCCTCTATTAATCAGATATACCGCGATGCTAACTGCATCTACCCAAAACATAAGATGTAGCCCTGCATGTAACCTCATGCTCCTAGCACACTCCATGATTATCGTATTCATACTTTCTAAAACCCCATTTTGTTGTGGAGTTCCTAAAACCATCCTTTGTCTTTGAATTCCATTTTGAGAACAATAATCATAAAATTCATAACTGCAATACTCACCTCCATTATCTTACCTGAGGAATTTCAACTTGAGACCTATTTCATTCTCAACCAAGGCTTTCCATTTCTTGAAAGTTTTAAACACATTAGATTTCTTATTAATGCAATATACCCAAACTTTCCTCGTTGCATCATCAATAAAGGTAACATAATAATTTGAACCACCAATAGAAGATACCTGAGCCGGTCCCCATACATCTAAATATACCAACTCTAACTTTTTCTCCTTCCTTGTGGGTCCAACCTTGAGAAAATTTACCCACTTCTGTTTCCCGTACACACAATCCTCACAGAATTCTAGATCAATATCTTTTAATCCGGGACACCTATCCTTCAAAATCTACATGCCTTTTTGGCTCATGTGACTGAGCCTATAGTGCCACAAAGTTGCATCTCCATCTGCAGCAACTAAATTACAATAATCAGCACTACTAGTTAAATATAAAGTACCAACCTTCTTACCTCTTGTTACCACAAGAGCACCCTTGGTCACCTTCCAAGAGTCTGCTATAAAACTGACCATATAGCCATCACTACCCAGCTGCCCTACTGATATTAAATTTTGCCTCAACTTAGGCACATGTTTGACATCCTTCAGTAGCCATGTGTTCCCATTCTACATCTTGACCTAAACACATCCTTTTCCAACTATACTGCAAGGCTCATCATCACCAAGATAAACATGTCCAAAATCTCCTTGAACATAATCAGTAAAATAATGCCTATGTGGAGTAGCATGAAAAGAAGCCCCTAGATCTAATACCCAAGACTCAACAATGTTATTCAAAGAGAGAATCAAAGCATCCTGAAAAATATTACCTTCTGCCACATTCACCTCTTTTCTTTCTTCACGTTGGTTCTTCTTTTCTCAAAGAGCCCAATAGTCCTTCTTCACATGACCAATCTTTCCACAGTTGTAGCATTCCATCTTACTCTTGGTTTTAGATCTTTCGCGACCATTTGACTTCCCACGGTTACCTTTTCCTCTAGTCCTCGATCTCCCTCTACTCTCCACTGATAAATCATTCCCTGAAGCAGAGGATTCCCCAGAGCTTTTCCTTTGCATTTTCTCTCTCAGGATCACACCTATAACATCCTTAAACTTCAATTTTGTATTGTTAGAAATAGAATTACTCATAGCCATAACTAGGCTATCCCAACTATCTAGTAAGGAGCATAGAATTAATAGAGCCCTTATTTCATCATCAAAGTTAATCTTCACAGAGTTTAGCATACTCACAACCATGTTAAAATCATTTAAATGATTAGCAACTGAGCCATTCTCAAACATTTTCATATTAAATAATATTTTCATCAAAAATATTTTATTTGAGGTAGAATGTTTCTCATATAACTTCCCTAATGCATCCATGAGATATTTTGTAGTCTTCTCCGTTGTTATATTGAATGCGACTGAAGATGAAAGGCATAACCGGATGGCCCCAAGTGCTTTCCTATCAAGCAGCTCCCAATCCTCATCCTTCATACTTGCTGGTTTCTTTGCTCTTCCTTCTAGCAGAATATGAAGGTCCTTTTGATAGATAAAATCCTCCATGTACATCTTCCATAGAAAAAATTTCTTCCTGTTGAACTTCTCAACCTGATATCTATTATCATCTGACATATCTCCCACTCAAGCTAATAACCCTTCCTGCGATTCAACACTTCAACAAACACAACCAAAGCTCTGATACCGGTTATTAGGAATTAATAGAATCTAATGCGGAATAATTCCTCAAAATCACAATAATAAGAAGTATGAATAAAATTACAGAAATGAAATATGCACAACATGAAGACAATATTTAACGTGGTTCACCCAATGTGGGATACATACACCAAGAACACTTGCTCAGATTTATTACAAGCCAACAGTCTTCACAATTACAATAATCAGATCTTGTTTGGAGTTGTGCTCAACAAACCTTCCCGAATTCACACTTGAATTCACACACACTATTCACCTTCACAAAACACACTGATGTATATCCTATTGTATGTCCATCTATTTATAAGTACACCAATAGGTAGCCAAAGATGCGGTTTTACAAAACAATGGAAACCGAAAAGCCAACAACCCATAACAGTTACCCATTACCCATGGGTTAATAAACCACCCATAAAAATTTACTTCAGGGGCTTCGCCCTCGAACCCCCTTGACCCATTCACTGGCAAGTGGGACTGCCATAAAAATATCTGAGTGTAACACATGGAAGGTGTACCAAACTCTAACATGAAAACAGGCTCCACAAACATAACATAGGGATTAGTTGGTGTTAATAACATCATGTGTAGCAATTCAAATGTGATTATATGATGTGTTTTTTTGTTTTATGGACTGTAAATACATAACTATCTAAAATAATTAGTTATATGAGTGAAGAATCCTCTTAGAATGATGAATTTATGTAGCCTTGTAAGGTACACTAAGAGAAAAAGTGAGAAGCACTATATGAATGTACCACTGAGATTAATGAAGAATAACCTCTTTCACTTGAACCAATCCATGAACCACTTCCATTCCTTTCTAACCTTTATGTACTTGATGAGAACTTGAAAACATTTCCCGCATAATGCAAACATGACGATCCTTCCACCTGGGAAACAAAATAACTAATTAAATGTGAGACTAAAAACCTTTCGACCTTGAGATGGGTGAAGGTAGGAGATTAAATGAAGAATGATTTAGTATTTTTATCAACCCATCCAATGAGATGAGAAAAAAACTGAGAAAAAAATTAGGAATCGAGAGGGCCTCCCTTCTGCTTGTGTCTTAATTCAATTGTCAATCTTCTGTAAGCATTAATTTTTCCTTACCATTCTTATCAGGCAAGCTCTAGATAAATACTCACCACATTTTCATAGGTGGATATTTGAAAATGTTTAGTAGTACCTCTCAGAATGGGGACTTTCATAAATAGATTGGTGTTTGCTAGGGTTGAGGATCTCATGAGGATGGGGCCAAATTATGTGAGTTGAAAACACCTTCCTAACACACCATGTTATGTTTTTATGTCCCCCATGTCCCCTTATTGTTCGAAAAAAGGGACAATGGGACAAAAAAACCTCTACAAGGACGCCATGGGTCCATTCATCATGAAAAATTGGTAAAACATGAGGTGAAATGAGTTGAAATCACATTTATAACACATCAAGTGATGACTTAAGTGACTCAAATGTTTTTAAATTCAAAATTCACTTTCCTAACTAAGATGTCACCTGAGTGGAAACATGCTTATAGTATCTAGACACATCTTTGCTCGATTGCTCCTCATGAAAATAAGCTTCCTCCTCAAAATGGAAGGATTGATACCTAAATGATACTTTATGGAATGTTTAAGGGTGAGATCCATGTTCTTCACCTCCAAATTCATTGAAGCAATGTGAAATCCACTCCCTAAATTGCTAGATGTGATCACATCACTAAACATTGATTAAGTGTTTAGAAACACTCTTAAGAGGTATGCACCGTTTGTGAGCTCAAGATTACTACCATCACCACTCATGGTTATCCTTTCTCATCATACTCATAATGATCATTCATTTTTATGCCTTGAATTCCATTGAGTTTCTTGATGTTTTAGATCCTTCACAAACCTCATGATTCTCCTAATTACACTCATTGTCTAAGTGACTATATTTTGTACATATAGAAACAATGGTCTATTTATTGTCACAATGTGATCCCCATGATGTCCCATTTCATTAATTTATTCAACCAAGATGAATCCATTATTCCATAATCATGATGAAGTACCTCGTATCCCTGATGTAGTCATAAAATCATACACTTTAGACATTATTTAGTCTCGGTCTCATACTACTATTTAGAATGTTTTTGGATGAAGAAAGTACTAATTAACCCCTATCTTTTGGCCTTATTCTATTATTTTATTTCTTTATTCCTGACCTTTTACACCCACATGCCCAGTCTATTTCAGTCATCTTCTATTATTTTATCCTTGACTGGGGCGCCCATGGGCATCCTGGTCCCACCATGGGCACCCTGAACCTTCTTGAACTTTCTCACCACTTTTTGGGCTCTTTCTATCTATTTTTGCTTCCTATCTTTTTGTTGGTGTGTCATTTCTATTTTAATTACAAAATTAGATCAATATAACCCTTTAAATATATTGGTGTGAGACCATAATGAGGGATCTAGCACTAGTCACTACTATCATCCATCTAGAGTTGCATCCATCTATTGCATTAGAGATCACTTGTATCCACATAGCTCCATCACAAGGCACAAGGCTAGGAAATCTGAATCACACACTTTATAGGGGGGGATTCTATTTTATTTCATGGACACATTCTATCAAATTTTCTACATCTAGTTATTTCTCACTACTTCACAAAACGTGGCTGACACAAGAGCACCTAGGGCACATTATGCACACACTCACCAGAACTACATTTGGGTAAGAAATGTAGTGTAACGCTTAGTTAGTAAGCCCACTATTGTGGTAGCTAAGGTTAGTTTGACCCATTCATTTAAATTTTTCCTTTTTAGGGGTTGATGTTTGTATAGGGTTTGTAGGAATTTCTATTCATCTTGTATTATTGGTGACATCTGGTATGAGGTAGCGAAATTGATGTGACAAAAAACGAGGGTTTAAGACCATCTATTGAACCTATAAATATCAGTTCCAGAGCTTTTTCATAGGCCAGGGCACCCATTTTATATACCAAAGCACCCATAGGCACCCCAGTCCCTCTTCAAGTGCTCCAGTCTAGGGAATTACTCCATATCCATCCTTTTTAAGGCTTCTACACAATTATTCATGCTTCCACATTTTCCATTCACCTCTGCAACACTGTCCCATGAGAATCTTCCATTCAACTGATTTCTTTCCTCTTTCCTCTTGCATATTAGGGTTATCATTTCCTCTTACATAGTTACTCGGGTCATTTTTTATATTTATTTACAACATCTATTTACTTTATTTATAGTTGTTCACAACTTAGATTAACTATATCCCCATATCCACATTTTAGTTAATAATTTTGGTGAACCCACCTGCTTTCATGCTTAGGATCCTCATTTTCCCTCTATCATGGATCCCAAGGTTGCTCAAGTTTCTTTATCTGATTTACGTAAGAGATATCCCTATACATGTTGTATCTTGATGATAATACACCACCACACAAAATAATTCCTATATTCACTTGTGTATTTGATGACCTTATTGATCCTCCATCTAATCAACTCATATTGGACTCAATCCACACTCTACATGATTTATTTAAAGATAAATTTAAGGTCATGGAATCCATGATTATATCTCTCAAATCTGAAATTCAACAGCTTAAGGATGCTTCTCAATCACATGTTTGTGCTCCTTCTACATATTATATGTAATCTTTTTCCACTACATGTCATCTAGATGAATCTCGAGACATGTCATTTCCCGAGCCTATCATATTTGAGCATAATAATACAAAACATGACATTATTATGTAACTCCTTAGTGATCAATTGATCACTCTACTGCCTAATCATTACTATTATCCTTATCGGTTATAAAAATATCAAGGTCATCCATATTGCAATTATCATCAAATCAATGGACATAATGACAATGATTGCCAAAATCTTCCACGAATAATAAAAAATATTGAGTATCAAGGTTTTATTTCATTTGTTACATAACATTATACTACAAATGATAAATCCCATCAGGTTCCTAAATCTGATTCATCTATATGTAATGAGCATCAAGCCAGTGTTACTCAAGCACCTCCTAAGAAACAACCTCTCACAATTACTTCACCATATCCTCCTGTTCATCCATCTATGACATCACCAAGTGACTCACCTACAAAAATTAGTTGACAATCACATACTAATAAGTAGTCTATCATATCACTAAGTCAGCCTAAGAAACCTCCCTTAAAATTTAGTACAACTTTCCCTCTTCTCAAGTCTAAGCTCCAACCAATCATTTTTGTAAAAGTAGCTAACCCTCATACTAGTAGTCAAGAAAAATTACAAACTCCACCACATCATGCTAATAATCCACATTGGCAACCATAACATTCCACACATAGCATTGCTGTTCCACTTGATATGTATTCTGTTTCATATTCTCATGTTGCTTCCACACCACATGCTTCCTTTGTTACACACAAGCTTGGTCTTTGGTAGGCGATGACCTTCTCGATGAATTTACATGCTCTTATTACACACACTTGGGGGGCATAACATCTCACACATCCCCCTCATAGTATTAGAATAGGTGCATCTATTAGCTTTGCATTTTCCATTGTGCATATCCTTACATAGTCATAATCACATGTTTAGCATCGTCATTACCCGATAACACACTCTTGTGCTTCAGTTCACACTTGACTATTGAGGGATTACTACACATGAAATGCAAACATTGCACTAAAGGAATTACATATTGTGTTTCATCACACATCATGTGTCATACATTGTACATCATCATAGTCATCATTATGCTTATATCATCCTTCTATTGTCCAATAGTTGCATATTATTAATCATATTGCCCATATCACATAGTACATACACTATTAGACTATCTACACATATTGCATAAAATTTTATACATAGTATTATTACATTACATCTAGTGTCACGTGCCTTACATGATACACCATGCGTCTTCACATTACACATCCTATAGATACTATACTAATCATCATTACATATGATAATAGTAACATTTCATCTCAGATACTACATTATCACTCTTTCTACACATATTACATTGCATACTACTCATTACACTTTACGCATTCTACACATATATCATTGCATCTTGCACACCACACATTTACACATTCTACTCATATCACATTATCATCACCTATATCATCTTATACACACTGCACTCACTACCCAAAGACACACTTTAGTTCCTTGGTCCATACTTGACTGCCGAGTGTTTATAAATCAAATGGAACTTACATTCATCACGTGTTTATCATTCACCCTATCATCATGCAACATTTCTAGGATAGTGACACACGCTATAGGATAACTCATCACTTACTTTATTCATATTATAGTGGTATACATTTTACCCTACATCACCACTCTAATAAATCGAGGGGCATGCCACTCCTATCACTCCATTTTGCATTCCATTCCATCCATCCACAATATACTGCATATTATGGTTGCTTTTACTCTTGCTTACTTGTGTTTGTTCATGGTCACTTTATTACACATGCTACTTATCTTACTTGTATGACATTTATTCTATCTCATCCATGCATGCATGTTCATGGATTTTTCTAGTTGTGATCATAGATGCAAGTCTCTTACACGCAAAACTGATTCTTACCTTATACCCTTCCTACATTGGTCACTGAGGGCATCCACACTCATCTCTCACAAGTTCTATTATTTCATTTTGTACTTATCACTTTATATTACTTGGTTTTACACACTTTACTATTTATCTTTCTAACATGCTAACGAGGGCTTCATGTGCATCATTTAAATTTGCTTCCATACTTGTTTGTTCTATTGTCTCCTATTGTTTACTCTTGTTTGTGGAAATTTTCCTTTCCTTGGTTTACACCATTCCATGAGGTAAATGAGGGTTTGCACAGTGATCTAAGGTCTTGTGTCATGATCCAAGATGGGATCATGAAGGTTAGTCAAGTCATTTGAAGTTACATTACAAGATGATAGTCAATGAAGGTCTATAGTGGTCTGCAAGGGTCTAAATGGAATATATAATGAATACTGTGAAGGTATTTGGAATCAAGGAAAGCTTGTGACCTTGTATAGGTTCCTAAAGATGTTATAACAGTGCATATTCCTAGTGTACACAATCATAAGACATAGAGGATAAGTTTTATAGGTATGGTAATAATGGAATGAGTCATATAAAGGTTTGAAGTTGTATGTTATACATCTCAGTGTATTATTATTGATGAAGAACATGGAATGTGGTGTGTTAACTTTCAAAAGATTCAAAAATTAGGGTAAAGTTCACTAAATAAACTAAAAGTTGGGGTCTGTGTTTGAATTCCTCATACTAAAAGAATAACTAATGAATTTGCAAGGTACTAAAACAATTCATAAAACATTGAAGAGTTTTGAAGTGGTTTATGACAACATGGAAAGGTTAAATTAGAGTTTTCTCAATTTTTGGATGCTCTTCAGAGGGTGATCTAGACAATCAGACTTTAAGTTGAGACATAACCCATGTTTTATCTTTAGGTGTTCCTATTTGTATTTTTCATCCTTGAAAAAATGTCTACAATTGGTATGGCCTATGATATATGTGTTAAGGTCTTGTAACAATATTGTGTGAAGGTGGCAACAAGGTACATGATCTTGTTCACAAAGTTTGTAAATGTAAAGACAAAGGTCTAAAGATTCAAAATTATGATAAGATACAGTACATATGTGATAAATGTGTATCTACAGGTATCTCAATTGTCTAAGGAGGTTAAGGTACAAGTTATAATGTCATCAAGAGTCTTAGGGTTACAATATGAAGTATTCAAGTTTGTTGGGTTGTATACTCAACTAACATGTTAATAGTAATCACTAAGTAAATGCTTTGAAGTTGAAGTGAGCTATAGGTGGTAGATATTTCAATGAAGTGTACATCATTATTTTCCATATAATTTGTATTCATGTATTCTTACCAATAGGATGAGGTGTGTGAATGTACTCATAATTGGATCATACCAGTTGAAAAACTTGAAGAAGCTTAGAATTGCAGTATCATCTTCAAATTGTATCTTGAAGCTTGAGAAGTATGTAAAAAGGTTTAAAGATATCTAAACTATGGTAGGAAAAATCAATAGTTGGATGACACATCTAAGGTATGATGAATTAAAGGTATGTGCTTTCACAATAAGGTGTGAAATCCATGAAAACAGAAGAGGAAATGTGTAGAATTTATCAAGTGTGGGCCTTTCAAGTATTATCTTGCTAAGAAAAGAAGTTAAACTGTGATGGTCAACATAACACCATCAAAATGGTATGAGCACTCTATTTTTTCATTTTTTATTATTTGATGTTCATATCTTAATTTTACATAACCAAGTCGGTATGCACTTACAAGGATAGAGTAAGGATTGTAATGTTGTGTTATGGACTAAGGGTGTCCAAGGTGATATGAGAGAATCATATGATAACAAAGATAAAGTTATATGAGATATATGGCATGATATCATGGTTATTCTTAAAGTAATTATGCAAAATATTAGCATGAATGAGAATGAGAAAAGATGGTAAGCTACAGGATTGAAATAGTGGGCTACAGGCCTTGAGGATGTATAAAAGACTAGGGGAGGCCTTTAGCATATTATATATGTTCAAGCACTCAAGGTGTTTAAGCTACTTGTGTGGTAGAAAATATTGTATTTGCAAGAATATTGGATTGAAAAGAAACTAATATACTTTAGAAGTGGTAATTGGCTCAGAATAAGGTTAAATACTGAAAAATTTCTCTAGGGTTGTGTCAGAATGGTTGTGTGGTCTTTAAGGCATGGTGACAAGGTAAGAAGATCATTTTTGTGTTTTCCTACTAGAATAGGGTGGTATGAGTCTAGGGGAATCATAAGGAGATGTTTCATTATGTGTGTGATTTTTTAAAGCTTTTCAAAGTTTGACAAGATTGCACTACAAGAGTGATTAAGAGATAAGTGGTCCTAAAGGGTGAAAATGATCTTTTTACAAGCAAAATGGTAATTTAGCCTTAAAACAATGCCTAGTAAGAGAGGTATTTATCATTGAATCTTAAGAGGAGTATTATTTTTAGGGGGATTTTTTTCCAGGTCCATAAGATCTTCTTATGTTGTTGAAGGAGTCAAATAGGAGAGGATTTAGTCCCAAGGGGAGGAATTTGGTAAAGTAAGTCAATTTTGTGCATTTTCCTCATTGTTTCCATTGTGTGTTGTCATTTTTCATGTTTTAGAGTCATTATATCCTTTTTAATATATGTAAAAGGGGGAGAGAGGCATCATAAACATGGGAATAAGGTCATGAGTGTGTTTTTCAAGTTGGTTGTCATAAATGACAAAGGGGGAGATTTTTTTGCCATTGTGTGTTTGTGCTGTCATTAATGTCAACCCCATTGATGAAAAATGGTGTCATGTGGTCATGTGATTCTCCATGAGGTGTCAATTAGTGGTCAAATATGAAGTTTTATTAGTAGTCTCAAGTTTTGGTGAGTTGAGTGTTGTCATAGTGCATGGTTGAATGATCTTAGTCACTATTTGAGATCTATAGAGTTGGTTGGAGGTTTTGATAAGGTAATTCATGGTCCATGAGGTGTGTTACAGGTTTCTAAGTGTCTTCATTAAGTCAACATTCTCAAGTCATGTGGTTTTATGGTTGAGCTAGGTCATTCCAAGCTCATTTCTATCCATAGAGAATGTAAAATGAGGCAGATAAGTGATAAATGGAGATTATCAGTCATGTAAAAGCATGAGAACATTGTTTTGGTAGTGTATCTGAGGTTTATGGTGAGTTTCATGTCAGTATTTAGTGGTTTGATGCATTTACAATGTCTTTGGGAAGCAAGAAGTGAGAAACAAACATGTTTTCATAGGTAAGTCAATGTGGTTGGAGATTTTAAGAGATATCTGGGATAGATGGTGATCATGGATGGTTAGATCAGATTTTCATGGTGCTTCATGTCAACTTTTAGGTCATTCTGAAGAATATTTTTGAAGATATGCAAGTTTTGGTGAAATCGGGTAAGTTTCAGTGTGTTTTAAAAGCAAAGTTGGACCTTTTGATGCTCATTGTGAGCTGTGTGCCATTCATGGGGACCTAAGATCATTGGCATAGATTACGATTTTGGCTATGAAATTTTTAAAAAATAATTAGGTTGTCTAATCGTCACGTTTTTATGAACGATCATTAAGAAGATAAAGTGGTTTGAAAGCCTAGCTAGGAACATCTTACAGAAGAGTGGGTATTATGAGCATGTTTTGATTGATTATGTAAAATTTATGATTAGATGTTATATAGGACTCTTACATATTTCCTTAAATTTATGATAGAGCATGTGGTGATATGAGGGCCTCACCTAAAAATGTAAGTTTATGAAGAGTTACAGTTTGTGGAAATTTTTTCTAAATGAGGTAAAGTCTAAATTAGAATTTATGATATATCACGAGTTTTTATAGATGTTCATGAAGATTTCATCTCATGGTGATCCTAAAAAAATGCAAAGTGTGGCCTTTTTATGTTGACTCATCAAAGGGCAGTTTTGGAGCAGTAAAAAATAGTCTTCAGTGAAATGGAAAAAAATAGAAGCTACAGCTGGATTTAGAAGGTGATTCAATTTTTGTTGGAAATCAAATTCTGAGATATTTCTATTTGTATAAGTTTTCTTCATGATGATGAGTTTTGATATGGATTCCAGGTCAATTTCAGGACTAGAACATTTTTGGCTATCCAGGACAGAACTACTTTTTCTTAAGGATCGAGTTGGTTAGAGAATGATATGGGTTGGGTGAAACTTTATATCACTTGGTATGTGAATAGGGATGAATATGGCATCCAATGAATCCATTTTTAGCTCTTGAAAGTGTCACAAATGTTGGAGTTAGACCAAACTAGCTGTACATATATATATCAGATTAAAGCATACAAACAATAAACACGGAAATAACCAACAAAATAAAATACACAAGATATAACATGGTTCAACCAGTGTGGGCTACGTCCACTAAGAAACAACCAATATATTATGCCAGAGGTTTTACAATTGAATGTCTATAATCTTCCACACCTTACACAATGTACAATGATTTTCCTCTCATAATATTTTCTAAGCTCTCACAAAGAATTCCTTCTTAAAATTATCTCAAATCTTCATGATTCTTAACCTCTAACCCTAGTTTTTAAGCTTATATAAGCCTATACAAACTTAGGGAACTTTGGCCATTCATTTACAACCAAATTATATCAACTTTATAACAAATATCATATCTAATTCCCGTAACTTAAATATAAAAAATCACACACAGGTAACCGATGTCAATTGATCTGCTAGGTGACCGATGCCAATCAGCCGACCGATGTTGGTTACTATGTAAACATGTAAGTTGTAAATAAGCTCCTTTGTGAAGAAATTCAGCTCCACAATCTCAACAATCTCCCACTTGGAGATAAATTTCTGCACTATCTCGTATAACTCGATTCTTAGTTCCTCTCCTAGCTTTGTTTCTTCCTCTTCAAGTGTAAAACTTGAAGACCAACAGAAGTGGATTCTAGCTCCAACTTATCCTTTTCCAATGGCTTTGTTAGCATATCCGCAAGGCTCTCATTCATATGAATTTTCTCTAACTTCAGCTGCCCATCCTCCAACACTTTCTGTATGAAGTGATATCTTAACTAAATGTGTTTTGTTCTTGAATGAAATGTTGAGTTATTTTCCAAATGAATTGAAATTTGACTATCACTATACAATAAGCAATCCTCTTTCTCCTTTCCCAACTCTTCAATGAACCTACTCATCCATATCATCTCTTTTCTATCCATTGTAGCTGCAACATACTCTACCTTTGTAGTAGACAAGGAAGCAACGTTCTGTAATCTTGAAATCTAGCTAATTGTCATCTCACCTACTATGAATACATATCCAGTGGTGCTTCTCCTACCATCTAAATATCCAGCCATATCTAAATCAACATATCCCCGTAAAGTATTATCTAACCCTCCATAACATAACTGCATGCTAGATGTCCCTGTCAAATACCTGAGAATCCATTAGATTGCTTTCTAATGCTCTTTACCTGGATTGGCCATAAATCTACTCACAACTCCCACTGCTTGTGCAATGGCTAGTCTGGTATAAATCATAACATACATAAGACTTCTAACTGCTTAAGCATATGGAACTCATGTCATGTACTCTACCTCCTCATATGATGTGGGATACTAATATTTTCTCAATTTAAAGTTTCCAACCATAGGTGTACCTACAGGTTTTGCATCCTACATTTTAAATATTTTCAATAGCTTATTGATATAATCTTCCTAAGAAAAATATAATCTCTTGTTCTTCCTGTCTTTGTGAATTTGCATGCCAAGAAATTTGTTTTTAGCTTCCAAATCCTTCATTGCAAATATGTGAGATAATTTTTCTTTAAACTCACCAATGTCATGCATACTATATCATGCAATAAGCATATCATCCACATGCAATAAGAAAATAACATAGCTCCCATTTTCAAGCTTCTTGAAACAAACACAATGGTCAGATCCACATCTCATATAACCATGATCATGCATAAAATTATCAAACTTCATATACCAATTTCAGCCCATACAAGCTCTTTTTCAACCCACACACATGTTTCTCCTTACCCTTGAATTCATAACTAAGCAGTTGATTAATATAGATCTCCTCCTCCAAATCACCATGAAGGAAATTCATCTTAACATCAAGCTTTTTAAAATGCAAATCTTCTACTGCAACAAAAATTAGAACAATATGGATGTAATTCATTTTAACAACAGGATAAAATATCTCACCAAAATCAATACCTCATTTCTATGAAAATATTTTTACCACAAGCCTTGCTTTGTATCTTTTTTTTCCACTCTCTTCCTCCTTGATCCTATAAACCTAATTTTTCTGCAATGTCCTCTTACCTCTTGGTAACTTGACCAAATCCCATGTCTGGTTTTGTTTCAAGGAATCCATCACCTCATCCATACCATGCTCCCACTCAATGTGGGTATTCTATTGCATTTCTTCTTCAAAACTTTCCTATTCACCACTATCAGTCAATAAAAGATAAAATAATGAAAGAGTAAATATTTCTAGAGGTTTAATTACTCTTTGAGACCTTCTTACATAAATTTGGGGTGTCTAAGGATCATTTTGGACCTCCAAGACATTTGTGTCCAAATCATACATTGATGGAAACCAGTCACCTATAACCAATTTTGGTTCCTATATAATTGATGTTGGTTCACCTAACTGATGTCGTTCTAACTCTGACCAACACCGGTCACCCTGACCAGTGCCGGTGTTTATGGATTTTTGTTTTAAATCTGATAATACACTTTTCTCAACAAACTCTTCACTTGTTTCATTCTTAGGTACCAAAACATTATCCCTGTACATTATCTTTTAATTTCAATCAATGTTACGACTCCTAATAATCTTACCATCTTCTAAATCCCAAAACCAAAATCTGAAATCACCAGAACCATAACCAATGAAAGTGCATCTCTTGGATTTAGCATCCAACTTCTTCCTATTTTCTTTATCAACATGAAAAAAATATTATGAATCAAATACTCTAAGAAAAGAAAGATCTAACTCTTTTCTAGTCCATGCCTCTCATGGTATTCCACCATCCAATGCACTTGAGGGGACATGATTAATCAAATATACCGTTGTATCTACTGCTTTGCCCAAAACTACAAAGTTAATCCAACATGTATCCTCATTCTTCTAGCACATTCCATAATAGTTCTGTTCATTCTTTCTCCCACTCCATTCTCCCTTGGAGTTCTAGGAACCATTCTTTCTCTGTGTATTCCATTCACTGAATAATAATCATTGAAAAACTTTCTGCAATACTCACCACCATTTTGATATCAAAGGCACTTCAACTTCAAATTAGTGTGATTTTTTTACAAGGGATTTCCATCATTTAAATGTTTCAAAAACATCATATTACGTTTAATACAATAAACCCATACATTTCTTGTGGCATCATCAACGAAAGCCACATAGTATTGAGATCCTCCATGAGAAGTTATCTGGGTTAGTCCCCACACATCTGAGTGCACAATCTCCAATTTCTGCTCCTTCTTTATTTCCCCAACTTTAAGAAACCTCACTTTCTTTTTCTTTCTAAATATGAAATGCTCACAAAAATCAATATCTACATATTTCAAATATGATAGCTTACCATTTTCCTTTAAGATCTGCATTCCCATCTTACACATATGACATAGCCGATTATGCCACATGTTTGCATCTAAATCTGAAGTAGATAACACAAAAAAGGAATCAGTAATACAGGTAGACAAATATAATGTTCCTACCTTCTTTCCTCTTGCTACAAAAATATCTCCCTTGGAAATTTTCCAACAATCAGCCGTGAATGTAACCATGCATCCATCTTCACCTAATTATCTTGCAGAAATAAGATTTCTCTTGAGGCTTGGCACATGCTTCACATATTTCAATATCCATGTATTTCAATTCTACAATTTAAAATGAAATTCACCTTTACCAGTAATATTTCATGGTTCATCATCTCCTAAATAAACATGCCCAAAATTACCCTAGACATAATTTTTTAAATAACCCTTATTAGGGGAAGTATGGAAAGAAGCTCTTGAATCTAAAACCCATGATTCAATTTTATTATCCAAGGAGAGAATAAGGGAATATTGCATTGCCTATGATGCTACATTTTTTTCTTTACCTTTCTCTGGCACATTCTCTTTGTTTTCCTTGAACCAACAATCCTTCTTTGCATGTCCTTTCTTTCCACAATTCTAGAAGGTTATTCCTCTACCTTTGGATTTAGTTTTGCGACTCTTAGAATTTGATTTCCCATTACTCTTGCTCTTGGATCTATCATTTTCCTTCCTCTACTTTTTACATTCAAATCATTCCCAGATGATGATTCTCCTAAAATTTTCCTGTGTATTTCTTCATTTATAATTATACCAATCACATCATTAAACTTTAAAATATTAGTAGCAGATGATGTATTACTAACAGCCATTACCAAATTATCCCAACTATTTGGTAAAGAAAACAAGAATAGCAATTCTTTAACTTCATCCTAAAAAGGGATATTAACCAATTTTAATTGATTTAGAATTAACAGATCGACCTTCTTTCATTTTAGAATTAAATAATTTATTCATAAAATAAACTTTATTCAATACACTTGGTTTTTCATATAAATTAGCCAAAGATTTCATTAATTCTTTTGTGGTTGATGCTTATGTTATATTAAAAGCCACATATTTTCTCAAGCTCAATATTATAGATCCCATATCCTTTCTATCAAGAATCTTCCATTCTTCATCAATCATCTTTACAAGCCTTACCTTCTCATCCAACAGTAAATATAGATCTCTTTGATACAGATGATCCTTCGCCTGTGTCTTCCATTGCTGATAATTACAACCTTCAAATTTCTCTACTTTGTATTTACTACCTTATGCCATTGTTGTGCTCCCACTCAATCAGAAATCCCTATGAGTAAATCAGTCAACACACACAACCCTCAAACAAATATCTGATACCAGTTGTTGGGGTTAGATAAAATCGGTTGTACACACACACACACACACACACACACACACACACACATATATATATATCAGATTAAAACATACAAGAAATAAACACAGAAATAAACAACAGAAGAAAATACACAAGATATAATGTGGTTCACCTAGTGTGGGCTACGTCTTCCAAGAAACAACCAATATATTATTCCATATGTTGTATAATTGAATATTTGCAATCTTCCACACCTTACACGATGTACAGTACTTTTCCTCTCACAAGCTTTTCTAATCTCTCACCAAGAATTAATTCTTACAATTCTCTCAAATATTCTTGATTATTAACATATAACCTTAGTTTCTTATCTTATATAAGCCTATACAAACTTAGGGAACTTTAGCCATTCATTTATAACCATTTGATCAATTTTATAACAAATCTTAGATCTAATTCCCATGCCTTAAATATAAACAATCACATATAGGTAAATGATGTCAGTTTCCCCAAACAATGCCATTTTTTTATCAACTAATGTCATTTGAATTTATAGGTGACCAACGTCGGTCATTCGACCGATGTCAGTTACTGTGTAAACCTACAAGTGGTAAATAAGCTTCTTTTTGAAGAAATTCAGCTCCGTTGTAAAGGATTGAGTTGGTTAGACAATGATATGGGTTGGGTGATACTTTATATCACATGGAATGTGAATAAGGATGAATGTGGCATCCAATGAATCCATTTTTAGGTGTTGAAAGTGTCAGGAAGGGTGTTAACCAATTGATATTGGAAAACTACTTTTTGGGCAACATGATTTGTGAAGGAAACAGTTGATGTGGTTTGAACCAGTGGTTGTTTAAATACTAATAACTTGCTTAGAATATTTCTACATGTTATTAAATTTCCATTTAGTGGTCACATACCATATTTGAGATGATTTGGTGTTATATTGAGGCCTAAATACGAATACATGGTCTTGAAGGTTGTTGGAAACAGGTGTTTTAAAAATTATGAGAAGTGGTGGTCCCATTTAATGAAATGTTTTTATTGGTTGATGAACTTTGAGACCATGTATGATGTTTAAATTTTATTTTAAACATTTTTTATTAATTTTAAATCATGACTAAAAATAGTTTTGGTGTTAGGATATTTTTGGCATTCTAATGCCTGGGTTTTGGTAAATTTTTGTGCATGGAAGAAGGGTTTTGCTAAGCCAACCCATATGGTTCAGTTGTATCTATTATGAAAAGTATATGGGATTTTTTTATGATGTATTTTTCATGAAAAAGGAGTGAAAAATTTTGAGTTTGATTTTGAAATGTGAAGGAGCTTATAAAACATTATTTTGGGTACTTTCTAAAGCTACTTGAGAGAGAGTGCTCTTGGAGGGAAAAGTGTGACCCACGTCGAAGTGTTTTGAAGGTATGCGTGGATGATTTTAAGGCTAAGTAAGATAATGATAGGTTGATTAATATTAGAGAGAATGTTTGCATGTGTTTAGATCCATGACAAGTTGAAGAAGAAGAAAATAGAGTAAGCTTGAAAACCTAGGGTTTGAGCTAAGGTTTGTGAGTTGAATAAGTGATCTCCATTAGTTGTGATAGTAGAAAAATCAAAGATAAAACATATTTAGGTGGCTTAGTTGGTGATTTTTCATCTTATGGGGTTGCAACCTCCTTGTGGAATGGTTTATTCACTAAATTAGGGGTTGGTGCTCCTTGTAGGGTTGGTGCTTCACTAAATATTTTTTCTTTGTGTAATATAAGAAGAGTTTCAGTGTGTTTTCTTCCCCATGAGGGTTTCCCACTTACATATGGTGTTCTTGTGTTGTGTACTTTGTTTCATGCTCTTGTGATTGATGTTGTATATCTTAATAAGCACATGTGGTTATGAATGTTGAATGGAAAATCTAACTGATGAATGTATTATTTGGTAATTTAAGTAAAAATAATTAAAGTACTGATTCATCCCTTCTCTCAGTCCATTATGCTTCAAAAAATAACCATAAAGCCAAATACATCATTTGTTCCACTCCCATTGTTAGATCATCATTTATGCAAGAGTGGAAAGCATTGAAGGTATATTTATAAGGGTTACAATCGAATACCCAAAATAAGAAATATGGATTTGAATATATGTCCCCTTATCCACTAGACACTTAAATCCTCTGAGTCCCCTTTCCATCCTATGTTAAACCACTGATTTTTGAAAAATATAGGGGCAAATGCAATCCCAAGGAACATGTCAAGTAATTCTACATGTATTTATAAGAGATATCATATTGTGATGCTTATATAATGATATTATTTCCATTTAACCTATGTGGACATTCCATTGATTTTTTATGCATCTCCCTAAAGGATTGATTACCACATTCGTCAATCTATTAGATAATTTTGTAAGGCATTTCTCTTATAATATTGGGAATGAGATCACAATGAAAGATCAATGTGATACAAAAAAAAGAAATGGAGAAATATTTTCATCATTCCTGTATAGATGGTGAAGTTTTACTATTTGAATTCCTTGCACCATTCCAAAAAAATAATTAGTCAGTATTTTCATCACCAACTTAAACCTGGAACTAGGCTTCCATCTACAAGTACATTGTGTCAATAAATTTGATGAGATAATTGAAAAATTCACTCAATTTGAAAAGGACCTTATTTCCTAGGGTCTTATCAAGCTCTATCCAAAGGATGATCAACAACCATCTACTTTCACTTCAGAGAAACCCAAGTTTCTTAGAAAAAATTAAGAATTAGTTATCGATGGAGTGACTGACTCGAAACACATCCAGACTATTTAAAATGATGATAAACCATCCATATAAATCTCTCCCAAGACATCCAGTCGATCAAACACAATTATCCTAATATGCAAACCAAGGAATGATTATAAGAATGTGATCTATACACATCTTAGTTAGCCACTAGAATATATATTTTTTAAGCTTCTAATGGTGAATATGATTGAACTCCTAGATGTAAAACCTTTTAATGAAAACATGTCCAAACCATCATGGTATCAGTAGAAATAGTATTGTTAGTTGCACCAAATAAAGGGCTATGACAATAATTGAAGTATGTGGTTCAAAAACTATATTCAAGACCTTATTGACAAGGGGGAATTCAAAGAGAAGTGGAGGATTCCACATCCAAGAATCATCAGTTTGGGATCTACCAGGACCCCTTCCCAAAGCATTATTAGAAGAAAAAATACAAACAACAAGGTCAAGTTCAAGCTTCCCAAACCAACCACATCAACTACAAAAGGACACACTTTGACTATGAATAGTTTGTACGTTACATTAATCATCACATCGTTCCTTCAAATTCAAAGATAAATATTCTTAGATCCCTACTCCTCAAATTTGATCTACCATCTCAATAAGACCATCATAACCTAAATGAAATGTTTCCATGTAGAGTAACAAGGTCATAATCCTAAGAGCATCGCCTATGGTTGTTGTTGTCCAAATTGAGCTCATGCTTCATTTTGGGAAACTAACACCATTTCCCCCCTTGGTTTCTTCAAAATATGATTTTTCACATATTTTGAGTACTTGAGGATCCCTGAAAGCATCTTCATCAAATAGGAAATTTTTTTCTCTTTCTGAAAATGTAAAAAAATCCTTCTAACTCTGCATATTTTTTTATTTTCAGGCCTTGGAGGATTTTTCACAATTTTACAGTTTCAAGCCTTGGGGGATTTTTCGCAGATCTGCAGTTTTGGGCCTTCATGGATTTTTCATAGTTTCAGGCCTTGGTGGATTTTTGTAGCTTCACATTTGTGCAGTATGCAGTTTCTAGCCTTAGGGGATTATTTACAGTTTTGCATTTTACAGTTTCACAATTTGCAAATTTACATTTTCATCATCTCCTGTGTGGATGAATGAAAATTTGCAATTGGGCATAAATTTTTAACCAATGCTCCAAATTAAGAAAAAAATATATCATTGGAAATGTCTCGACATCCTCTATGCCATGGAAATTAGACATCTTAATTTTGGTGAGGGTAGGTGGGTGAAATAAAATGTCTCAAACATTAAAATGAACAGTTTCAGGTAGCTAAACAACAAAAATTTATGAGGTATGGTGCACATTCTTTGTCCTACAAGCAATTTACAATGGAGGAATGGTATTACAAGGTGGCCCATGCCTCTTTTCAGATCATTAATGAATTTTTTGGTGTATAAATGGAGGAATTCGAGTTTCCCTATATTTTCCTTCTCTTTCTCTCTCTCATTTTCTATATAATGTAAAAGGAGATTCATTTGTAGTGGTTGTATACTTTGTGAATGAAAATGCATCATTGAAAAGTGTTGCACAAGTGCTATTGAGTTGTAAGCGTTGGATTGAACTTCTGTAATGAACTCACACATTTTTCCTCCATTGTAATGATCTATGCATGATCTTAATGCAATAAAATTACTTGTTTTGTGGCTCTATTCTACCTTAACTAGTGATTTATTACATCTCCTTACCTCTTCATTTATTTGCAGACATATTGTGTGTGTTTCTTCATATTACATGATTTATTTCCATTATGCATTGTGTGAAATGGGAGTTTAGATACTACTCTGGGATGTGGCTATTATTTCTTCCCTCTTCATCATTGTTTTGTTCCATTTTATCTCTTTTATAAATGTCTTTCCCTTAGTTTTTGGTGCTATCACCTCATGTAGTGTAGGATTTAAGTTTATGCAGATCCTTCTAACCTTGGTCCCTTGGAATGTTATTTTAGGATTAGATTGGTTTTTCTCCTTCTAAAACATGTTCCTTAGTCTCCAAAGGTTTGTTTACCTATTTCCAAAAAGGATTTATCTTCGAAGGACCACTACCATTTGGGTGTATGATGCCTTTTCCTTTCAAATATTCCTTATTGATTCCTTTGTTCTTCTTAATTTGATATTTTTGCGCTGCCTCCTCTTTGGCCTTTGGGAAATATTTTATGGTGTGTCCTAACTTGAAGCACAAAAATCACATAAACTATGCAAAATCATAGTCGATTTTCTAGGTATGAACTCCCCAAGGGGCCTTAAGCTCAATGCTTCTAGGAAGAGAAGTTTCTGGAGCCACATTAACATAGAATCGTGCAAGAAAAAGTCTATTATTAACATAAGTGACATGATTATTGATGACCAGGGTGCCAATGGCTTTGAAAATCCCCTGCAAAATGTCTTAATCCCAGTATTCTAAGGGTAAACCTGGCAGTCTGACCCAAATGGGATATTCTTTAATGATTGTTTCCAAAGGATTGAACCCAGGCTGCCATTTTTTTCACTAACACCATAGCTTTATCCATAAACCATGAGCCTCCAGTGAGAATCATTTAAAAATAATCTTCCAAGGAAAGAGAAATAAAAAATAAAACATTGGCATATGCCGCAATTTCCATCAAACCCTTGGGAATCCACTTCTAATTAGCCCATTTCCTAAACTCCTCAATTTTCAGTTTGCTACCTGGGATCACATATTTTCTTAGGTGTTTAGGTAGAGTTAAATGAAATTATAGATCCAATGATATAGAAAAGGAAAATAAGACATAGTCTTCTTTACACTTTTCAAACCATATATATTTATCATTCATGTATGTTGGTTTTGTTTGCAAACCCATAGTTACCTTATAGAGATTCTTATTTTGCAAATCGAGTGACATGAAATTATTCCACTCATGATAGTTGAATGAAGTAAAAATAAATAAATGGAATCCATTATTTTTTTTGCAAAATAAGATAATGAATGTGGAATGAATCAAAGTATTACACCCTCTGAATTAATACTTTTTTAACCCCCCAAAATTTGGCACTTTATAATTAACTGTATTTAAAAGAATAAATTGTTCCAATGGAACAAACAAGAAATAGAAGGAATTTTTTTTAAAATGGCACTCAAATCCAAGTTTCCTATGAAAATTAATATGCCTTTATTTTTTCCACTATTTAACAGTTATTTTAATTTGCGCAAAAAAAAATCCTTGTAAATTATTTTCGACGAATCTAAAAAACTATTTCAGGTCAAAATCAAAGAGGGATTGGACTCAAGCACCAACTACTAGGATTCCATGGACTTTATCCCTCATGTGACCATACCATATGACCAAACGTTATAGCATGTGATGTCTCTTTGTCCCCATATGTCACTTTTGTCCAAACTAACAACAAAAAATGCTTAATGTGACCCGGGGAGTTATGTATGCACAAAATGGAGGTAAAAGATCACATGAATAGTACATACATAAAATAATACAACATATCCATAAAAAATATGAAATTTGTAGGTCCACATTAAAAAAAATCCATATGCACTTAGCAGCATATCTGCAACCCTCACCATGCACTAGAATATGAGCCACTCACATGCAAACAACAACCTTCTGCCCAAACTGTACAACCTACAACAAAATAGATCACTACCCAGAAATTTTTAGAGAAAAAATAGAAAGGATTTTCCAATGCTAAAAATATCTGGTATGAAAGTTGAGGCATTTCCAAAACACCATGTAATAATTTTTTTAAAACCTTAAAATTTATTGTCTCGGGATATGGCTGATTTTACAGTCGATCGTAGGGCTTTCCCACCTTTTAGATCTAATGGTGCAACTTGATTTCCACATAAATGGCCTTGATTTAAAATAGTTGCACACAATTTTGTTATTTATCTAGACTAAGATTTTAATTTTACAACTATACTCGAAACAGGAACACATTTTCTCCAACAAGCTCTAATGCCATATCAAAGTTTTTGTAAGGACTATTAATAGAAGAAAAGGTGGACATGTAGTTTCATAAAAATGAAGTAACTAAAAAAAGTATGAAAGTGAAAAAATAACTCAATAAATAGTAAAGTTAATATTTCTCCAAATATGCTTCTTAAAATTAATACCAAATGAATATATACATATAGGAGAGTGGTGTTGGCATCTTGTTGTTTAGGTGTTTTCATTGATGAAAAACCCCATTGATTACAAAGTGGATGATGGAGAAGGGTCAGATGATGCTCAATGTGATGATGGTATGGATATTAATGTATTTTATTGGTTGCATTGGTTGATTCAGTGAGAATTTCTTGGTCTAGCAAGCCTATTCAAGTGACCTAGCTAGCCTAGGTGTTGGTGCAGTGAGATTGAAGCTTCTTGGTGACTTGAGAAGCATGTTGGAATGATAAAGAGCATGTTTGAATAGTTCTTGGGCACTCACATGAGTTTCATGGTGAAGATATAGGTGAACTGGTTTCACAAAAAGAATGATGTCAATTCATCATCAGGTTTTTATGAATGAATGTTAAGAAGGTAAACAACTCTTTATGTGTTTGAACCCCTAGATTAAAATTGTTTTGAGAGAAATTGATCCTAAGTGGAAATAATTTATTTCTAGTTCATGGGTGATGATTTTATCATTAGAGGTGTGCTCCAGGTTTCTAGAAAGGTATGATAGAGATTGTGGTGATGAGTGGACCCCACTCAAATATGTTAGTTTCAGAAGAAGTTTAGTTTGGGACAAGGTTTTCCAAAGGAGTTGAAAAATAAATGGACATTATGGTGAGTATGTGAGTTTTTTTTATTTACATGATGGTTTTAGGTCCTGGTGATGCACTTGAATGGTCAATTATTCCATTTTCAATATCTTAAATTGGAAATGTTTTTCCAACAAAAGTAATCAAAGAAAGTGAAGGTAAAAGACATTTTATGTTTTTAAAAAATAAATATTAGAGCATAAAATTGAAAATTTTGTATCTTTTGATCTGTAACTAGGATTTGAGTGTTGTTTTTTCAAAAGTGCATGATTTTTTATGCTTGTTCCATTGGAACTATTTATTTTGAGAAAAAAACTAAAAATTTAAAATGTCCTGTTGGTAACACGCACTCAATTATAAAGTGTCAACATTTGTATGTCTCTTGTTTGTTGAGATATTTTAAATATGTATTTTTGACACCCTTTCGGTATGTTGACAATCTCTCTTATGGGGTAGCTATTCTGGTGAATCATAGTGTTAGTTTTTCAATGTTTGAGTAGTTGTTTTGATAACTCATATAATTTTGTAGCATTACTCTATCCATTCAACAGTATGGGAGGGTGTCATGTTGATATTGCTTCTTCAATTTTTGTGTCCTTGCCTTTTTATCTTGGCTTTTCTTGGATCGTGAAACTCTAATTTATTTGAATCTCATGTCCTTGCCTTGTTTCCTTGGTTATTTTTCTTGGATTGTGGCACACCTATTTGTAGCAGTTGATCTTGCTTCTTCAAGTTTCATGTTCTTGCCTTGTTGCGTTGTATTTTTTTGGATCGTGGCATTCTAATTTCTTTGGACCTCATGTCCTTTCCTTGTTGCCTTGGTTATTGTTCTTGGATCATGGAACACCTATTTTTAGCAGTTTTTTTATTATGTTTGGTGTTTTTTTTCACTTTTGATATCACTCCATTGACAGTCTCCTAGCATGGAGCTATTCTGGTGAAGCCTAGTGTTAGTTGTTTTTGAGTTTTTTGATTAAGTGGTGGATTCAAACCATAGTGCACAAAAAAATTCTTCAACACTGTACAATCTTTTGAAGCCGAGCTTCTTAGGATATCTTGCATCGGTATTTTTCTCTCTACTTTATTATTTTTGGTTTTGGGTACCTTTTGGTGTCCCTTTTTCCTAGTTATTGTACATGGGTACCTCATCAGGCCTTATTGTCAGGACCCACCTTCTTTTCTACCCGCATAAGTTATGCTTACAGGGGAGTGTTAGTGTAGGTTATTATTTATCATTTTATTTATTTATTAGGATAATTCTTGCACTTATGTGATCCCTACACTTGTTGGGTTAATTTTCTTAGGTGTACTAGTTGTGTGGAATTAGCTTACTATTTGTGTTGAGTTACCTTACTAGTTATGTGGAGTTAGCTTGCTAGTCTTGTGGAGTTAAATTAACTACCAATATCAATTAGTGGGATTTCTCCACCACTGATCTAAGTAGTAGTTGCACTTCTCTCCTCCTATATGTACATCATTATTATTAAGCAATGTAATGTAATTATGGATTATAATGGATTTCCATATATGATATTTTAGCTCTTCTGTTTTGTAAATCTAATGTGGCTTGAGTACCTCATCAGGCCTTGTTACCAAGACCCACCTTATTTTCCACCCACCTAAGCTATGCTTATGAGGGTGTTAGTGTAGGTTATTATTTATCCTTTTATTTATTTATTAGGATAATTCTTGCACTTATGTTAGCCCTATAATTGTTGGGTTAGCTTTCTTAGGTTTACTACTTGTGTGGATTTAGCTTACTATTTGTGTTGAGTTAGCTTACCAGTTATGTGGAGTTAGCTTGCTAGTCTTGTGGAGTTAACTTAACTACTAGTATTGGTTAGTGGGAGTTTTTGACTACTTATTTAGGTAGTAGTTGCACTTCCCTCCTCCTATATGTACATCCTTCTCATTAAGCAATTCAATGTAATGTAATTCAATTCTAATGTATTGAGAATTATGGATTATGATGGATTTCCATATAGGATATTTTATCTCTTCTATTTTGAAAATATAATGTGGTGTGATATTATCATCTGAGATCTTCGTAGCATGGAACAATCTTCTTATCATTCCTTTCAGCCCAAAACTAGTAACAAAAAAGTAGAGAGAGAAAAAACTCACTGCAAGGCATCCTAAAAATATCAGCTCAAAAAATCATACAATGTTGAAGAAGTTTGGTGTGCACGGTTGTTTGAATCCACTGCTCGATGAAAAAACTCAAAAATAGTTGACACTTTTATTTTGGGCCCCTTGCTTCACTTGAGGGGGGTGCTAGAGTAGGTATTTACCTTATCTCATGTTCATCTAGGTACTTTCTTTACCTTCTATTTTATTTATCCTCACCAACTTATGGGTGGATATTTCTTTTATCTTATTTAAGGAAAAATTTAGAGGTGAATATTTGTAATTTTGTGAATAGTAGGAATTCAGGAATATGAATTTTTCTATTTTTATGACCATGAAAGTGACTACATTTCACCCAAAAAATACAAAAACAATAAATTTTGACATTTGAATAGCCAAAAAATCTCTAATCCCAATATATATTTTTTATTAAATCATTGTGTGATTGACGGGACAAGATTTTAAAACATTATTGGATCACCAATAAACCTATGCAACATTGTTGGTACTCAGGTCTCATTCGCCAAACATGTGTCAAAATTGTGGAAAATCTCAAAGTGATGGGCTTAGGCAGACTCGAGCCCATAGAATAAACCACATTTGATAGAGTTGTGGGTTTGTCAGCCCCACTTACATACTTGTAGTCAATGGGATCAATCCCACAATAATTCAAATATTGACATGTGGGAATTCCAAGGAAATAAACATGTAGACAAGGTACTACTTGCTACTAACTAGAAGCTGTCAGTCACCACGTGTCAACTTCTTATTCATCTTGACCTACAAAACTTCAGTTGGCCATAATTTCCTCCAAAGAGCTCCAAATTACACAAAGTTGGTATCGTTAGAAAGGTATCTTTGCATGCTTAATATTGGAATTCTCATAAATAGATTTTGGTAAGGTTAGGAAGGTGAAAAGGATAAAAATATTTGAAGCTCCATTCGCTGCTCCATCTACAATTTCCATCAAAAAAAAAAATTTTATTTCACCAATGCCATGAATGCTGATTTTAGATAATTCACCAACCCAATGAATATAGTTCTGGTCATATTTTCCGCAATTTCTATAAGTTTTTTTCAGGGGGTTCTTTAAAACTTTCCCTGATCTTATTTAGATATTGGGAAGATATTATCTAGTTTTTATGACTAGTTGTTTCCTAAATCTATGGTCTTGACTAGTTCTTTCCTTGATTTATGGCTTGATCTATAGCCTTGACTTGTTCTTAGATTGATCATTCTTTCCTATATAAGTAATGCTCATTCTCATTGTACTCATGAGAGTTCCATAATAATATATGATATTACTGCTCTTTGTTTGCAAATTATTTTGTAAAGTTATTCTGGTGAATTTCTTTCAGCTTATCAAATGTGGTGTGCTATGATCATCTAATATATTCATGGCTTGGAAGGATCTTCTTATCATTCCTTTCACTACCCAGGCATACGTTTACTAAATTTCCTTGTTCCCTGCATATTCTATTTATGCAACTTTTTGAGAGCAATATTATTAGGCTTCCTCATCCACTCCATTTGGACCCATCTCTTCCAAAAGGTCACAATTACAATGAAAATATTAGATGTGACTATCATCAATGCATTGGGAATTCTATAGATCATTTTTTCAAACTTTGCAATCTCATTCAAGGTCTTATCGATAATAATGAAATTAAGCTTCCTAAGCCTGCATCATCTATGTCAGTCAATGAAAATGACAAGCTCAAGATCTTCAACAATCCTCTTCCTAAGAATGAAAAACAAGCAGATGACTCTCCATCAAATCATACATATCATGTGGTTCCTCCTGCATCGAGGGATCTTGATTTTCTAGTTTCCCACACTGAGCCATCTCCACCGATCATTTCTTTCTTTGATCATGATTGTCATGCTATATTCTCTTCTAATCACTTACACATTAGTGCTTCTATTAGATCTATTTCTATCAATAACACTATGGTTGATCCATCATTTCATGTAAGTGCATGTTCTATTGCACCTATTTTCGTTATAGGTTATCCACTCTCGTAAATTTCATGTCTAGTTTATAAATCATATGGATATGTAGTGATTCCAGTTACCATTGGTCCTCTTACCATTCTCATGACTTTTCTTGTGGTACCTTCATTTAAATGGTGTGACGTGATCTTATGTCTTCCCTAGCTCCATGTAACTCAGGATACCATATCCATGAACCGATTGTGTCTAAATTTCATTCATAATAGGAAATTCATCTCTATCAATGGTGTTTCATCATCCACGCCACGACCCCAACCTCCTCTTGATGTTTTCATTGCAATTGCTAGAGCATCTAGGTCCCCATGACCTCTCCAATACAAAGCACAATCTACTCCTAGCTCACATGTTTGTACATGACCTACTCATCTCACAGTTCTACTAGTCTATCTCATTAATCTAGGTCGACCACTTGAACGGTTCTTTCACATAGGTATACATCACCTATTTTTTTTCCTTCACATAGGTGTTCATCGCCTCCACACTTTCATTTACATAGGTGTTCATCACCTTCACGCTCTACTTCACATAAGTGTTCATCGCCTCCATGCTCTCCTTCGCATAGGTTTCTATCACCTCATAGGTCTCATGCACATAGGTCTCATACACCGTTGGTCTTAGAACATGGTCACACACTTTTATCTCTGCAAGCATCAGGTAGAGGACCTTCATATTTCCCTTTTATCGGATAGCATAATCATGAATTCACACTTGGGGGCATTATTTTTATTCTCCCCCCTCTATCATTGTTAGATGTCTCACACTTCTACCATTTCACTCCTTACTTCACATCTAGTTTTTTACACGTGTCTCGCACATCTTGATACATTTGTATTGTCATTACCTGATAACACACTCTTTTGATATGGTTCACACTTGACTATTGAGGGATAAATACATTCATGAACCTCAAATCATACGCACTATACATTTCACACTCGTCACATTCATGACACATCTTTCTCATGCACATTCATCTCAACACACTACCCTATGACGCACTCTAGTTCCATGGTTCATACTTGACTATTGAGGGTCTCAATCTGAAATGGACCTCACCACACTGATTCACTCTCTACACTCTATTCTTCATAAATCATATATTTCTAAGGCATAACTCTAACCATTTATTGATGATGCCCTCTTATTCTATGGATCATTCTTAACTGTCGAGGGGTATTTTATAAATAAAATTCATCTCATATATACTCATTCACATTTGCTTGGGGGGGAACGTGGATCATATCACACTCACATTGCATTCCATTCCATCTCACTCATCCACAACATATTGCATATCTTGTTTTCATATTGTTATTTCTTACTTATACTCACATGATACATATTTCTTACTATGTTAGCTAGATACATTGTATGTCATTCTCCTTTCTATACACGCATGCATGTCCACTTTCCTTCTATTCCTGAATGTATAATTTACATAGATCATTACATGCAGCATGGATGCTTGGTATTGTACCTCTAACCAGTACCATGATGGATCATGGGGGCATCTTCTTTCGTACACATCACAAGTTCTATTATTTTGATTTATATTATTTCCTATTCATACTAGAACACTACTATATCAGATCATACATGCTTTAACATACTTTTTATATTTCTAACATGTTAATGGGTGTTTCATGTGTAATGTTTGTCTTGCAAGAACTATTTTCCACCATGGTTGTCTATTACATTGATTTCTATTGTCTGTTATTTTTTTCCATTGTATACCATTGTTTGCAGGATTTTATTTTTTCTTGTGTGCACATTGTATGCATTTTTCCATTGCACGCTCAATTGTCTTGCGACATTGTGAGATATGTCCCATGTTTGAAACCCACTTTTTTTTATCTACATTATCTTCTTGCTTGTTAGATTACATATTGTCTACTACATGCGTATCTGTCTTGTTTGCACTAAAAATTGTTTTCAGGAACTTTGTTTACATGTGACTTGGTTTCTACCAAGCACATTCCCTTCCCCCTGTAGGGCATCAGTTCCAGCATAGTGCCTGATCATCCTTTAGAATGCATACTCCTTGTGATTTCGCATGCATCCCAAATGAGGGGGGCATCCATTGGGTGAATCAGTCACCCCATATAATAGTGTACAGTCACATTTCATTAGAGTTCAATACTGGTACAACATAGAATTTAGTCACAAAAATGGACCATAATCTGACTTGGGTCCTCAGTACAACATAGACGCTAGCACCCATCTCTAGAAAGTAGTGCATGGGTGCCTCTGACCCTTCTTGGGCACCTATGGCTAAGTGGAAGTTACGTAGTTTTTCTCATATCTACATAGTTTACAGTAATTTACACAACAAATTTTACAATACATGCATAATCCTTCAACACTCAGTATGCATGCTTTCACCTTTTTGCATATTTTTGTGTTAGATCGAAATGGATCAGATTTGAACACATCATCTAGTGTTTACATCTTAGAAATCCATAAAAGGTTTGAGGGGGGCATCCATTGGGTGAATTAGTCACCCCATATAATAGTGTACAGTCACATTTCATTAGAGTTCAATACTAGTACAACATAGAATTTAGTCACAAAAATGGACCATAATCTGACTTGGGTCCTCAGTACAACATAGACGCTAGCACCCATCTCCGGAAAGTAGTGCATGGGTGCCTCTGACCCTTCTTGGGCACCTATGGCTAAGTGGAAGTTACGTAGTTTTTCTCATATTTAC
Source organism: Taxus chinensis (assembly GCA_019776745.2). Classification (NCBI taxonomy): domain Eukaryota; kingdom Viridiplantae; phylum Streptophyta; class Pinopsida; order Cupressales; family Taxaceae; genus Taxus; species Taxus chinensis. Next base: position 55,853,528 of record CM034154.1, on the reverse strand, counting down.
ATAGTTTACTGTAATTTACACAACAAATTTTACAATACATGCATAATCCTTCAGCACTCAGTATGCATGCTTTCACCTTTTTACATATTTTTGTGTTAGATCGAAATGGATCAGATTTGAACACATCATCTACAGTGGTGTTTACATCTTAGAAATCCATAAAAGGTTTGATAATAGCACTAGAAATTTCTCCCTACACTTCTTCCGCACTTGGTGTGAGGTTGTCCAAAAAACTTGCACTTGGCACAACTGGCATGAGATCGCCCCAAAAAATCATTCTTCTACAACATTTTCAGAATCCTTTCTATCTTTTAAAATCATCATGGATCATGTGCACATGTTCCTTTTCACATTTTTACATACTTTTTACAAACTTTTTACATGTTTTGATTGAATTTATCATATACACATATTTCACTACTCATTTTCTCTTCAATTTCTTAGGATCATCCTTATGAGAAACAACATTCATATCATCAAGCATCAAGTGACATTGAAAATAGGTATAGCATGACATCAAACACACACTTTCACCCCTAGGGTCATTTTCACTTCCTCTCCTCTAGCTTCCAAAACATCTCACGACCCTACAAAATTGATTTTCTAAGTTTATAAGAAGTCACAGGTGCCTAGAGTAGGTCTGTAGCGCCCCAGGTGCCCCTAACCTTACACAGGCACCCTATTCATGGCATTCTCAACATATCTACATTTTCCTGGGCTTGGTTATGACACTCTACTTTCTTGTTTCATCAGTATTCTAGCTCGACATAGCTTCGGGATCATTGCAAATCAGCTAATTATCTTACCCTCTCTCTTAAAACTATGGTTTCATATTTATCTAGCTTAATTGTTTGTGTCAAATCGGTATTTCATTGCATATTTACTGCAATGTGACATAATTAAGATTTTTAGAATTTATTTTCCATTTTTTTAAAATCAGAGTCTTAAATGTTTTTTTTTCATTAATGTCCCTTTCTTGTGTGAGCCTGGTGGTATAACCTCTTTAAACCCACATTTTGGAAACACTTTGTTTCACTCAAAAAATCCATAATATAATCTATGTGCAACAATGAAAAATTGTAATTGACAATAATATTATTTATACCCTTGAATTAGTAGACATGTTCTATTCACCACCCTTATTTGGTGTTAAAAATGTCAGCAATTCCCATAGACTTAGGCTCTCTATGATGAGTCCTTTATCCAATAATTCTTGTACCTACATATGTATCTCTGCATTCTTTTGTAATGTCATCTTGTAAGCTACTTATTTGGAAAAAATAATCTTAGAATTAAATCCATGCAGTGACTAATGTATCTTATAGGTGATAATGTTTGAGGTAACTCACTAGACACAACTTCTAAAAACTCTTCTAAATTTTCACTTACATCCTAATGTTAGAATAAGAATGGACTGAGAGGGGGGGGTGAATCAGTCCTTCAAAACTTTCAACCAATTGTATTTAAGTTGTATAAACCATTAATCATTCAAACATGCATTAATGTGAGCATAACAACATGAAACAACCATTCATAAGAGAATAAACCAAGAGAGTAAAAAAAAACACAAGATGTGAAGTGAGAAACCCTCAAGGGGAAGAAAACTCAGTAAAACTTTTTATTCTATTACTCAAACCAAAATATTTTCATGAATATGACAAATGACACAAGATTTGTTTAGTGATGCACCAACCCTACAAGGAGCACAACCCCTATTTAGCAAGGCACCAACCCTACAAGGAGAACACAACACTATAAGGTGATAAATAACCAAATCAACCACCTGCAGATGAATATGATTGATGTATTTTTTATCCTACAAGAGATAGTGATCACAATTTCAGATCACACACTTCAAAACCCTCTTCAAATACACTCTCTCTTACTTTTCTCAAACTTGCTTCTTCATAAGATGATTTGGTCTAATTAACTTGAACACTTTCTCCTCTAATATTCTCAAAGTTTCATACCTTATTTAATCAATGTAATTATCACCTCGTACCTCTTTCAAACTCTCTCTAGGCTTGCATTTTCCTCTCACACACAACTAGTTCATAACGACCAAATACACTCACTTAAATATAAGAATATTTCTTTAAAACATAATAGGTCAGAAATTACCATTAAGGTGTCATACCAACACCAAAATACACTTACAAAAACATATTAAATCATATTAAATACCCATATAGGTTGGCATAGGACCAATACACTCAATAACCACAAATAGGCCTAAAACACTAGTTTCATCTCTACCGAGCACTCCATGGACTCCAAGGACAAAAAGAAGATTCATCATGCATAAAATGGATCCAAACATGTCAAATACATCATATCACCACATTCCACAAGCTAATGGACCTCTACATCATCCATTCATCTCATAACACCAACTAGTATGAGTGTTTGCTACTAAATCTGGGAACCTCCAATATACCAATATTCAAAGATTAAGACCTAGCTTCACTCCAACACCTCAACCATAGAATAAAACCACTCTTTGGAAATTAATTAACCTAAGGAAAACCTAAAACCACTCTATACTTCTTGACTCTTCCCATAGAACCATAAAAAAAACTTTTCCCTTTAGGAGAGAAATGCTACCCAAAGACCAATTTTGCAAAATTGAGCTTCTCACATGTGTTTTGACACTTTAAAACTTTCTAAATGTATATAATACGATATATTTTGACCTCTAATCACTCTAAAATGTATATGAATCATGAAACAAACCAATATATTGGTTTTTACAACCAATTTCATCAAGGAACGCAAACTATCCTGAAACCTTGTCAAGTAGGTCAACTTATGACCTCAACCATGCCACAAAATATTACCTACAGAGCTAAAATAAATCATAAAACATATCAACTTAGGCCACACATGCCAAGAACCTCCTTTCACTATAATTGCTAAAAAACTTCCTTCTAGACCTAAAATCCAGTCTTCATATTTGGACCTATGAAAACCTCCAAATGACTTCACCAAGAACTAAAATCACCTCAAATACCTATAATATATTCCCATATACTCAAAAAATTAATTTAGTTCATATTTTAAGTGGCAAACCTTAGAGAAAACCAAACGTTTTTTAAAACAAACAAATCTGAGTGGGCTCCACCTACAGTCAATACCTCAAACCATAACCATCTAAAATATGGGAGAGTTATTTCCATATTTTAATCATCAAATTTAATGATCCAATGCATTTTGAGATCACACCTGTAATATTTCCTCATCGCTCATGAGCTAGGGTTTAACTAGGATTTTTTACCTCCTTTGCTTCTTAGCAATCGTTTATAAAGCATAGACCATTATTTAACTTCATTCTAACTCTAATATCTTATTAGATCAATTCCTCAACATCTTTGAAAGGATCAGGTCCCCGTGAAAACTTTGCATGTGCCTAACAATATGATTTATTTCATATTGAACTAAGAAACATGCCTTCTAGATCTCCATAAGACCCAAAACCTCATATCTTGCAAAAGTATCATCATACAAACCTGAAATGTTTCCCACAATTCAAGGAAAACCTCTCTCATCTTCTCAAACTATTAGGTCATCATACTTGGATCTACATATTTTCAACCACCATGACTTACCTAGCTAGGTCATAGAATTAGGTCTAGTGTAGACCCAAACAGAGTAGGTAAACACCATACTTTAGCTGCAAAATGCATCAAAAGGCCCTAACATCCTAGAGAAATAATATCTCACACCTTTGTATGCCATTATGGGCCTACAATTCTATATACATATCCTTCATTCTTCATTAGGTCACCAAGATCCTAGACTAGGTCTAGATGAACATCTACAAAGCATGCTCAAACCCTTCATTCACCTCTCAAAACCTGTATGAGTATCTCAATAGAATCTCCTCATGTTATCCCTACATCTACCATGTTTCTCAATCTTTCATGCATATCTAACCTCCATTTGTCAGCACCTATGTTGATTAGGCCTACAAGACCAAGAAATCCTCACCTTCTTCAATCTTACACTCATGCCACTCCTTGTCTACTCATTAAATCATAAGTAAAAGCATCCTATTGCACTCTTTGACATCACCCCTTTTCATTAATGTATTTTCACCTTTTACAACAATGAAAACATAAGCACACACATGCCAATAATCTCCCCCTTTATCACTGATGGAAAACAACCTAGTACGTCTCCCCATTTTCACATTAATGAAAAAGCACATACCTGTAACAAATATTCTTCATCTTCATCAATCTATTAGGATCACCTCTTGGCTAGAAACATCAACCAAAAACATCATATAGTCTCATGATCTTGTTTTTCCTTCCTTGATTCTTTTTTGGTTTCATGAGAGGATTTTAGCTCCCCCTAGGCAGAAGCATATCATAGTACACACACATGTCACCAATCTTGATTTTGAGCAAAGGAATCATGTCAAACTCCTTTTCGAATCTATCTTAGCTAAAGATACCCAAAAATAGACTTAACTCTGCCATACACAAAATGCTAGCAACTTTTGGGACCAAAATCCCTAAAGCACCTCTTCAAACAAAAAAATTCAAACTACTCCTTGCTATAGAAGTATACTAATCACATGAAACATCACCTTATTACTCTCCTGAAAACATACCATCAAATTCTAACTTCCTATGTAAAAATTTAAGCATATACCTTGCACACATGTCATGAAGATGGGTCAACATCAAAACCATATACCTAAAGCAACTCTTTAGTGTTCATTGCCTTATTTTCATGTCTTATTACTCGATGATTCATATGGCTAACACCTCCTGCAACTATACTTGCAAACAACCAACAAATCTATCAAGATATCCTTCTTAATACCTTAGATACCTTCTTTATGATCAATATCAGTTGTCTCTATTTCTTGAAGTCTTCAACACTTGTATCTCACCATTACAATATACAACATCATATTGAACCCTGACATGATGCAATATTCACTCATACTTGTTCTTCTACACTCTTATCTTCTCCTCCTAAGGCTAATAAGCACTCAATATCCCCATTAAACCCATGTACCAATACAAAACACCATGAATATTTTTGTATAGGATATAATGATATATGTTTTCCCTTACTCCTCTACTACTACTTCAAGGATAAACTCAAAAAACAATACCTTAGTTTAAGATTTCTTTGCACAATCTCTACAGTCCTTCATCAAGATGCAAATCTTCACACTAGGTTTGCATATCCCCGTAAACCCTCTTGAAAATATATACTCTTACTTGAGATACCACTACAGACTCCAAGAATCCACATATAGCTTTGAAGCAATAAAAATAAACTAAGTGACTCATCCTTTAATCTTCATAGACCTAACAACACTTAAATTTTTCCATACTACCTCCATGATGCATGAACCCAATTGATACACTTAAAAACATGAATCAATAATTGAGACACAACATATAGACTCATTAAACTCATGAACATACCTAGAATGCATCATAATAATCTTCCTCTGATGGTCTGATCAATTCATCATATAAAATGAATGTCTTTTCCTTCATGAATCTAGCATCCTTTCTCTATGTCAACACCTAACCTAGCTTCTGAGAATTATTATGACCTTTAAGAACACAATGAACTCATCTTGATCTCATGACATGACTACTACAATTTCATTATTGATACCATCCAAGCTCCTCCTAAACACCACTCTTCATACAGATGGTGAATGTATCTAAGAAACCTAGTAGAGACATTCTTAATGTAAGGAGTCTAGAAAATAATACTGAAGTGGTCCCATGCCCTCTCAAAAACTTGTGACTCACATTTTCCTTATTTCTTCTGATCTATAACTTTATAACCTTCTTATTTTTCTTCAACAAATGCCTTAGGTGGAATGTCATGACTTACTCTTGGCTCCCATAGCATGCCTTGCCTCTTCTTCTACACTTTAGGACATGTTATCCAAATTTTCCCCTCAAGAAAAATTGATAAAACATGACCCTGCACAGGAGAAAATTGAAGGTTTGGTTCAGTCATGTGATCCCACATTTTAAATATAACAGTCAAGTTACATGCATGCTTGGAAATGGATGTGGAGGCAGTGTTCACTCGAGCCCAAATCGGCTAAGTATAAAAGAGCCAGTGGATGCCTCCACGTGTCATCTTGGTGTAACTACAAAGGTAAAATCCAGAGGTAGACCCCAGATGAGCACATGCCCTCTATGTGGATCTCATTATAGAACAAGCTTACAGAAGGTGCCACATGCCTCATCAGTGCAATTTGAAAGGTGTGATATAAAGTAGAGACCCAAATAAGCGTTGACCCTCCACATGTCTAGGGTCTGACATAATAGAACTGACCATTGAAAATTCTAAGGGAAGCAGCAGAGCCAAAAAAATCCCCCACGTGTCAGTTCGGTGTAACTTTAGAGGAGAAATACAAAGTGATTCACCAAACAAGCACAGTCTTGCCACATGGTCAGAGTAAAAAAGGGGTAGAACCAGCTCCTAAATCAGCTAAGTATAGAAAATCCAGTAGAAGCCTCCATGCTTCCTTATAGCACACCTCTAAAGGTCAAGTTCAAATCAGGGTCCTAAGTGTGTGTAGACTCTCCACGTGTATAGGGCCCAACCAAGATACTCTTAAATAGGCAAGAAAGACAGAGTTAGCAGTTGAAAATTTCAAACTTGGGACAGACCAGTGAATGGTTCCATGTGTTTCATTGGCACACCTTCAAGGTTCAAATCCAAAGGTGGTCCCCAAATGAGTGCCAGTCTACCACATAGTTAGGGACCGAGAAAGGCAACAGGCCCAAATTGTCTAAGCACAACAGGGTCAGTCGAAGCCTCCATGTGCCTTGTCCCTGCAACTTCAAAGGCAAAATCTGGAGGCATGTCCCAAATGTGCATTGATCCTCCATGTGTCTCAGGTCAAGCATAGTGTCTCTGCGAACAAGAGGGGATTAGGCATAATACAAAGGAAACAGAGCAGGCCCGCGGATGACGCTACGTATCAGTTTGGCACAACTTTAAGAGTAAAAAGAGGGGGCGAAATCTTAAGACGTGCGAGGCCACCATGTGGATCTTGCATGAATGGAATATTTTAATACTGTGAGCCTACGAATAGACCCAAAACCTAAAGCACCTAAAGACGGACATATCTTTTGATTGGAAGATCGGTTTAGAGCGGGAAAGAAATTTTTGGAAAGCTCCCAAAATATGCTACCCATTTACCACCATTGATGAAGAAATTTAATTACAATCCACCATTTCTTGAGGTTGTCATGCTTCTCACCTAACATTTTAATGAGGTTTGGTCTTCCTTTCTTACCCAACAAGAAACATTAATGAAGGCATAGATTGTGTAATAGAACCCATTAATTTGGTAGGTGAATTCAATGCATTTTCTCGGGTAGTTGGAGTAGGATCTCAAATTCTTCCCTCATCTCTCTCTTATTATTCCTATATATTATAAGGAGGGGCAAGTTTCTAAAGGTTTTTCATTCTTCTTTCTTTCCTCCCTCTCCCTTTCTTCCTTAAGGTTGAATGTGGAGCTTAAGCCTCCTCTCATGGCTCTGTAATAGCATTTTATTTCCTTTTTCCCATTAATGATGTACTGTGTGAACTCATGGAGCAATAAAATCTATTTTGTGATGCATTTTTTCCATCCTTCCTTATTTTACTGTCTCTTCTTTCCTTTCATCATTGCAGGGTATATTGTGCATATCTCTGATGTCTATTGCAGGTTTTGGGAGATTTTTTTAATGGGTTTGAAGTGGTGTTCTGTGTGAACTCTATCTTTGGTCTGTGATGCATCTTGTCCATCCTCTCCATTTACAGCAGCTACCATATAGTCCATAATCTCCTCTGAACATGCAAAATCCATTCTCAGGTTATTATCAACCTCCTTCGGACCCATGTTATAAAGAAAATCGACAGTTGGCATACTCACAAGAGCAATATGCAAATTAGTGTGGACATAATCTAGACTATGCAAATATGGAAGAACAATAGTATGTCAACTATGGGGGATATCTTACGCCCGAGAATGTGGAGCTACAACTGAAGATAGAAAAATTGGAGGCAGGTATGATGTAGGCCCAAGATATGAATCAAGAGAAAGCATTCAAGATTGGATTTAGGGTCCCTTGTCCATGGGAAGGCCCTGGTCCAAGATATTTCATCCTGCTAGAGAGACTCAATTATGTCATTGAGATTCTACCCCAACTTAAAGAATGGGTTAAGGATGTTGAATATTTTATAGGTCAATGAGAAAATTCAGCATTGCCTCCCCACAACCCTCTTCCCATTCCCCAAGCATCACCATCTTATCCTGAGTTTCAATTTTCAATACCCTCACTTGCTACCTGTTATCTCAGTTTTGAGTTTACGCCAAAACTATCAGATAACCCTACCCCTTTATGAGAGATAATCACTTTCACAAGCAGGACAACATGTGTTTTAGAATGTTTCATGTCTTGTGTTCCCCAAAACCCGAAACCCCCAAGTAAGGCGAGTCGGGTTTGCGGACCTTCCAACCATCCATGCCTTCGTCTAAGCATCATGCTTTATGTCGATCATTTCCCACAACCCGAAACCCAAATTGCCTAAGTCCTTCATGTCGGGTTTTTGAAACTTTGAAGCTTCTAAGAATCATGCTTCATGTTGATTGTTTCCCGTAACCTAAAACCAGAATTGCTCTAAACACCTTTGTGTCCAATCTCCTGAGCATGCTGACATGGCATTAATGCCCTGGATTGGCACAAGCTGAAGTGTATTAATTGCAAATTTTCATATATATATGCGGATTTCCACGTCATTTTTACCAGACGTACTTTTACCTTGTGGATTTTCGAGCATGCTTCTTCGACCTCGAAACCCCGAAATTGTACTCAATTGCATTGCTCATTTTATATTACTCGTTGTCCCAGTTGAAGGTATTTTTCTTCAGTCTTTGTGGTTTTTATGGATTAATTATGTGAGGAATTCACCAAGTTTCTCATCTGGGTTTGGGATTTTCTCTTTTCCATTTTAAGGGTTGTTTTCTAAAACCAGGTTTATGTTTTAGGGTTTATCTCTTTGGAATTATCACTTTGTGTTATTTCCCGGAATGTTGTTATAATTAAAATATGTTTTGGATATAAATGATGAAGAAAGAACTTGCATGTTTTAAAATCAACAAAAACCCCTATTCCCTCTTCTCAGGTTTCGTAGGGTGCTGTGCAGTATCAAAAACCCGCAGTATATCAGAAAATTTGACGTGTCGAGCTTTCCAAAATCTTTGACATCTTCAAAGTGCCAAGTTTTCCAAAATCTCTGACATCTTCAAAGTGTCGGGTTTTCCAAAATCTCCGACATCTTCAAAGTGTCGGGTTTTCCAAAATCTCTGACATCCTCAGTGTGTCGGGTTTTCTGGACTCCCCGACATCCTCCTCAATGTGTCAGATTTTTCCACCCTTCTGGCATCTCAGTAGGTCGGGGTTTTCACAGTGTGCAACATCTCCTAATCTCCGAAACTCTCCTCCTTTAAAATCCCTCATGTCAGACACTGGTCCATCGCAAGAAAAGACTGAAAAGTTAGGAATGATGAAATACAAATTCAGAAAGGTGGAGTCTCCATCCTATATCGATTGCAATTATGACATCCAAGATACAGAGCTCGGAAATATAGATATGGAGGATTTTTGGAGTAGGGTAAAGAGCTCTTCCCAAACTCCATGGATGAAATCGATAGTCGATAGTGGTTTACCTCTTGCAGCGGGTTTCCCTATGTCTGCTCAGTGCCCTGAATTCATCTTAGTTTGCAGCAGCAGAAGAATAAGAAAAAGAGGAAGAAGATCAGTAGTTTATATGCTCTGAATGCAGTGTCCATGATGGCACTTTGTCTGAAGAGAATGTTGATCTAATCTAAGTTTCACAACCAGTTAAGACAGAGGAAGAACTATCAGCTCCAGGTCCTATTGAAGAGGAGTGGATGGAAGAGATCAAATCAGAGTTGAAGTCACTTGATGAAGAAATCATTATTGAATATTTTTTGTCTTTCATTTAAAGGGCCTGATTTGATTGATGAATCCGTGATGGAGGAGAGTTGTCCAGAAGACCTTGCTGCCCTAAATAGTCCTCTAGAGTAGTTAATTGAAGATTTTGATTTGACAAATTTCATGCTAAAGGAAGAGGCTATCCAAGAGCAAGTCAATCTTCAAGAAACAAAGAAGGAGGGAAAAAGGTATGAAGATGCCATCTCATCTTTAGAAGGAGAAGGAAGCCACACCATCCATCTAGGAAGGTCTCCCCTCACAACCACTCTTACCTCCTCATTCTCCATCAACTTCTTTAGTCATGGCTAGTATTTTCTCTGGACTTTCATTATTGGAGTTGATTTTCAGAACCACGGACACATTCAAAGGACCAAACCATGCCCTATAAGGTACTTGGCTTCATTGGATCCAAGGGAGAAACCAAAACTAGCCATGTCAATAGTAGGGCATGAGGATGATATACAAAATACCAATGATCAGCTGCAATGCCTCTTCAATCCACATATAGAGTAACTAAAAGAGGTATTTGCCTTGTTTCCAGTTGATACCTTGATTTGGGTGGAGGATCAACCTGTTGTTGGTTTTTCAGTCATAATAATAGTCATGTTCAACATCAAATCATATAAATGGCTTCCCATTTTGAGAAAGGGAAGATACTTCTCCCTGCCTATTGCAGGTTTTACATGAGCGCCCCTTGCTTCTGGTTAGCATAGAGTAGGTAGGTTTGCTTCCAGAAGAACAAGTGATTTCTCCTGCGTGAACAAGTGCTTTTGCACACTCTGCACATTCCACTTAGGACATGTATGATTTTCAATTTTGTAAATAATTGTGTTATGGTGTTTTGTTTCTCCCATGTTGTTCTGTTGTGTAGTTTAGTATGCCTCTAGTCCATTTTAGGGACAGGTGAAAACCCAACCCCAATGGTTAGATTAGTCATTTTAGGGACAGGTGAAAACCCTGAGTCAAGACAATTTTCTACTCTTAGAAATCTCATCTCCAAGATTTTCTTATCAAAATTGAGAGTGCAGACAGTGGGGAAGGTTCAAGGTAACCAAGTGCAAGTAGTTGAGTTCAAGTTTCAAAAGCAAGATAAGTATCTGGCTATCATTTGTGACTCCATGCCCAATGGATACTTCAAGGACACTAATCACTTCATCTAGTAGGAAGATGTCCCTGCAAGCCACCAAATTGTTATCCAATTTTTCCCCTCAGGAAAAATTGATCAAACATAACCCTGCGCAGGAGAAAATTGAAGGGTCGGTTCAGTCATGTAATACCATATTTTTAAATATAATATTCAGGTTATAGGAAGGCTTGGCAATGGCAGTGGAGGCAGTGATTTTCAATTTTGTAAATAATGGTGTTATGGTGTTTTTTTGCTCATGTCGTTCTTGGGCCCAAATTGGACAATTTTCTACTCTCAGAAATCTAAGTATAAAAGAGCCAGTGAAAGCCTCCATGTGTCATCTTAGTGCAAATCCAAAGTTAAAATCTGAAGGCAGACCCCAGATGAGCGCAAGCCCTCCACGTATAAAAGAGCCAGTGGCCTCCATGTGTCAGCACATAATAGGCTTGCGGAAGGTGCCACGTGCCTCATCGGCACAATATAAAATAGAGACCTAAACAAGCACTGGCCCTCCACATGTCTAGGGTCTGACATAACAGGACCGACTATTGAAAAGTCTAAGGGAAGCGGAAGAGCCAACAGAATCCCCATGTGTCATTTCAGTGTAACTTCAAAGGAGAAATAAAAATTGAGTCCCCAAACAAGCACATGCTTTCCACGTGGTCAGAGTAAAAAAGGGGGAAAACCAGCCACTGAATCGGATAAGTATAGAAGAGCTAGCGGAAGCTTCCACATGTCCCCATGGTACACCTCCAAAGGTCAAGTTCAAACAAGGGTCCTAAGTGTGTGTGGACTCTCCACATGTCTATGGCCTAACCAAGCTGCTCTTAAATAGGAAACAAAGAAAGAGCCAATCATTGAAAAATCCAAACTTGGGATAGACCAGTGGATGGTGCAACGTGTCTCATCAGCACACTTTCAAGGGTTGAATCCAAAGGTGGTCCCCAAATGAGAGCCAATCTACCATGTAGTCAGGGACCAAGAAAGGAAAAAATCCCAAATTGGATAAGTACAATAGGGTCAACAAAAGCCTTCATGTGCCTCGTCCACATAACTTCAAAGGTAAAATACAGAGGCATGTCCTAAATGTGTACTGAGACTCTATGTGTCTTAGGTTAGGCATAGTGTCTCTTCCAACAAGAGGGGATTAGGAAGAATACAAAGGAAACAGAGAATTCTCATGGACAACACTACGTGTCAATTCGGCGTAACTTCAGAAGTAAATAGAGGGGGTGAAATCTTAATATGCGCGAGGCTACCACATGGATCTTGCATGAATGGACTCTTTTAATATTTTGAGCCCATGAATAGACCCCAAACCCAAAGCACCTTTAGACAGCCATATCTTTCACCTAGAAGCTCAGTATGTAGTGGAAAGGACTTTCTGGGAAGCTCCCAAAATATGCTACCCACCTACCACCATTGATGAAGAAAATTTTACAGTCTGCCATTTTGAGGTTGTCAAGCTTCTCACCTACCATTTTAATGAGGTTTGGTCTTCCTTTCTTTCCCAACAAGAAACATTAATGAAGGCACGGGTTGTGTCATAGAACCCATCAATTTTGTAGGTCAACTCAATGCATTTTCTCGGGTAGTTGGAGTAGGATCTCAAATTCTTCCCTCATTTCTCTCTTATTCTTCTTATATATTATAAGGAGGGGAAATTTTCTAAAGGTTGGTCATTCTTCTTTCCTACCTCCCTCTCCCTTTCTTCCCTAAGGTTGAATGTGGAGCTTAAGCCTCCTCTCATGGCTTCATAATGGCATTTTCTTTCCTCTTGCCCGTAGATGATGTACTATGTGAACTCATGGAGTAATAAAATCTGTTTTGTGATGCATTTTTTCCATCCTTCCTTATTTTATTGTCTCTTCTTACCTCTCATCATTGCAAGGTATATTTTGCATATCTTTGATGTCTATTGCAGGTTCTAGGAGTTGTGTTTAATGGGTTTGAAGTGGTGCTCTATGTGAACTCTATATTTTTTCTGTGATGCATCTTTTCCATCCTCTCCATTTCTCACCTCTCTCCACTTCAAGTAGCTGAGATTGTGACCAACAACCCCCTTTTCTTGGTGTTATCACCTATGTAGTGTAGGATTTCTTTATTTTCATGCTCTTTCTCTCCCTGTCTCCTTAGCATTGTTATATTAGGAGTAGATAGTTGCATTTCCTTCCTTAGAAGTAGTTTAGAATTAGGATTAGGAAGAAGAACCAGCTTTCTCTGTAGTTCCATCTCAAGTCCGCAAGTCCCACAGCTTGAGAGATGGTCCCATGTTATGCATATTACACCAAATGCCCCAGTCAAAATCAAGCCATTTGGGGGGTGCTATGATTTTGCACTAACAGGACCCTGAAATCTCATGATTTTCCTTAAAGGATCATAACAATCTCTAGCTAAAAATTCAACATTATTTTAGTTGAAGCACATAACTTCACTCTTACCCCTAGGACATCATCTCTCCAATTCTAACTAAATGGTTCATATAAGCAGTACCTAGCAGTATGACCTCTCTCATGATAATTATATATAATGATGATATTTTTCTAATCATCTCTATTATCCCTCCATGGATGATTATATTTTACAAAAAATCTACACTCATTTTCCCTTTTCCCTAAACCATTGCAAGTATAACAATATCCATTAAAATATTTCTCATGCATTGATGCATTGGGCTACCTCACAGACTTTTGTCTTCATATTGTCTTTGAAGTTTCTCTCCTTATGATCCTCTTTGGTGTTTGTAACTTCAATATCCTTTCTTGTAAAATTATCATCTTACATCACTTGTTTTCCTTTGAGATCATCCTTGAACCCTAAATAAGTCCTATCTCTAGCAGATCTCTGACTGCCTAATAGATCATCAAGATCTTTGGAGATCTTTTCAAAATTCTAAAATTTCTTAGCTTTTTTAACTGCCTCAGATAGTTATCCCCTTAGAAGGGTCATCTCTTATTTAATCTTAATACATTATTCTTTTTTATATTGTAGGATTAAAGTCCTAGAACTTATTTGAATTTATAACTTTTTGACTGTTTCATCAAGCTACATGTCTTAGACAAGTGTTTCTCCTCAAGTTCATGGATCTTCCCTTCATACTCTTTGACTTGTGGTCTCAAATTTTTGACATTATTCTCAGCATTCTTTAGCTTTGTTTTAACACACATAAGCTAAGTCTTTATGTCATCTCCTTATTCTTCCTCAGAGTGCATGGAGTCAATAAACAATATGGATTCTTCACTCATATATCTCGTAGCATCCTTGGCCATAAAAAATACTTCATCATCTATATTACCATCTTCATATTCAAATTCATAATCAGAGACATCATCACAACTAATTACCTCATATGAACAACACTCTTTCTTTTAATAGAAACTCTTTTTTGGACTTCTTCTTGTTCTCAAACCTCTTGAACTTATTCTTACCCTTTTTAGATCTTTGGTTCTTCTTGTCATTATCATCATCATTCTCTTCATCAATTTCATCCTTGAGCTTATAAGGGAACTTAATGGAAAAATGGCCTACTTCTCCACAATTAAAAAATTTAAAAGGCAATTTACCTTTATACTTACCTAAACCAGGTTTCAGTATTCTAGAAAACATGGAAATTAGTTCATCATCATCATTTGAATTCTTCTCATCCTTGAACGTAATCTCCTTCTTGATAGGTTTGGAATCAGTGATCCTCATTTCATATGCAGTCAAGATGCCATGTAGCTCATCAATCAACATGGCATTCAAATCCTTAGCTTCCTCAATAGAAGATACTTTAGGATCAAATGTGGGGTTTAGAGATCTTAACACATTTTTCACTACTATCTCTTTTGTTACTTCTTCACCTAAACCTCTCATGAAGTTGACAACATGATCAAATCAGAGTAGATATGAAGCAATAGATTCTTCTTCTCTCACCTTTAAGACTTCAAACTAATTATTGAAAGTTTGGATCTTCGTCATCCTTGCCTTGGAATATTTGTCATAGATGAATTCAATTTTTCCCCACATATATTTAGTTGATGTACAATACATGACCTTAACAAGTTTTGATTCAGCTAGTCCACACATATTTGCATTCATTTCCTTGGAGTTTTACTTACTATCCTTCTTTTATGCACTTATAGTTAGAGGAGTTTAAGGAACAATATAACAATCAATAACATATTCCCAAATATTAAATCCTAAGGAAATGATGTGATTCCTCATCTTGATGCTCGAAAAATCATATTTTGATCCATCAAATGCGGGAGATTTTCTAGTAGAAGTGCCTCTATTGAATCACCATTTTATTGTTGCAAAGTATTTCCTTCAAGAAATTCAACTTATTTAAAGGAACTTTCTTTGATACCAATTGTTAGAAGCACAATAGAATGAGAGGGGTGTGAATTAGTCCTTCAAAACTTTCAGCCAATTGTATTTAACTTTTATAAACCATTAATCATTCAACCATGCATTAATGTGAGCTTAACAACATGAAACAACCATTCACAAGAGCATAAACCAAGAGATTACACAAGAAAATAATATGTGAAGTGGGAAACCATCAAGGGGAAGAAAACCCAATGAAAATTTTGATTATATTACTAAAAACAAAATACTTGCATGAATATTACATCACACAAGATTTGTTTAGTGAGGCACCGACCCCACAAGGAGCACCAACCAATAAAGGAGGATAAAATCCTATAAGGTGATCAAGAACCACATTAACCACATGAACATGAATAAAATTTATGTATTTGTGCTCCTAAAACATATAGTGATCACAATTTCAGCTCACACACTTTAAAACTCTCTTCAAACACACACTCTCTTACTTCACTCAAAACTGATTCTTCATAGACTGATTTGGTCTAATGACCTTGAAAAATTTATCCTAAAATATTATCAATACTTAATACCTTCTTTTATATATTTCATGATTCTCTCATACCTCTTCCAAACTCTCTTTAGGCTCACACTTTCCTTTGACACACAACTAGTTCATAATGACCAAATACATTCACTTAAATACATGAATCTTTATTTCAAACATAATAGACCAGACATTTCCATTAAGTTCGGTCTTAAAAACACCAAAATATAAATACAAAAACATATAAAATCATATGAAATACCCATATAGGTCAACATAGGACCAAGACACTTAATAAGCACATATTGGCCTAAAAGGCTAGTTTCATCTCCATCGAGAACTACATGGAATCCAAGGACACAAAGAATATTAATAGTTCCTAAAAAGGATCCAAAAATGTAAAATACATCCTATCACCACCTTCCATAAGCTCATGGACATATGCATCATCCATTCATCTCATAATACTAACAAGTGCGATTGTTTCCTACTCAATCTAGGCACCTCCAACAAACCAGCCTTAAAAAATGAAGACCTATCTTCACTCCAAAATGTCAACCATGGTATGAAAAAACTAATTCAAAATAAATTTACCCAAGGAACACCTCAAACCACTTTATAATTTTTTACTCATTCCATAGAGCCATCAAAACAATGTTTCTCTTCAGGAGATAAATGCTGCTCAGAAACGAGTTTTGCAAATTTGAGCTTCCCACACCCGTGCTGAGAATTTGAAACTTTATCAATGCATGTAATAGGATAAATTTGTATCCCTAATCACTATCCAATGGATATTAATCATGAATAAAATCAATATATTGGTTTTTCAAACCAATTTCATTAAGGAACCCAAAATGTCCTAAAACCCTGTCAAGTAGGTCAACTTATGACCTCAACCATGCCACCAAATATGACCTAAAGAGCTAAAAAAACATGAAACATATCGAATTATATTTATAAAAAAATCACATATCCATTATACTCATGAAATTAGGCCACACATTCCTAAGAACCTCCTTTCACCATGACTACTAAAAAATTACCTTCTAGACCTAAAAACTAGTCTTCATATTTGGACCGATGCAAACCTCAAAATGACATCACCAAGATCTGAAATCACCTCAAAAACATATAATATCTCCCCATATATGTATAAAACCAATTTATTTCATAGTTCAATTGGAAAACCTGAGATCAAACAGATCTTTCCTAAAAACAAGTAAATCTGAGTGGGCTCCACCTATAGTCAAGACCTCAAACCACCACCATATGAAATTTAGGAGAGTCCTTTCAATATACCAATCATAATATTTGATGATTCTATGAATTTTTAGATGACACCTGTACTTCCTCCATCACTCAGGAACTAGGGTTTAACTAGGGTTTTTGACCTCCTTGGCTTCTTATCGATTGTTTATAAAGCATATACCCTTATCTAAATTCATTCAAACTCTAAGATATTTTTAGATCCATGATTCAACATCCTTGAAAGGATCAGTTCCCCATGTATACTTTACATGTGCTGACCAAGATGATTTGTCTCATATCGATCTAAGAAACATGCCTTATAGAGATCAGCAATACCAAAAACCTAATATCTTGCAAAATTAACATCAAACAGACGTGGAATTTTTCCCATAGTTCAATAATAACCTATCTCAACTTCTCAAATACTCAAATGATAATAATTATCTCTTATTCTTCTCAACCACCATGACTTACCTAGCTAGGTCATAGAATTAGGTCTAGTGTAGAACAAAACAGAGTAGGTAGACAACATACCTTAGTTGAAAAACACTTCAAAAGGCCCTAATATCCTTAAGATAAAATGTCTCACACCTCTACATGTCCTTATGGGACCACAAGCCTTTGTACATATCCTTTATGCTTCAGTAGGTCACCTAGCACCTAGAATAGGTATAGATGAACACCTGTAAAACATGCTCAAACCCTTCGTTCACCTCCTAAGACCTGTATGAGTGTCTAAAAACACTCTCCTCATTCTCTCCATGCCTCTACCATGATTCTAAAGCTTCCATACTTCTCTAACCTCCATATGTAATCACCTATGCTGATTAGGCCTACAAGACCAAGCAATCATCACCTTCTTCACTCTTGCACTCATGTCACTCCTTATCTACTCATGACATCATCAGTACAAACATCCTCTTTCACTCCTTGACATCACCCATTTTCATTAATGTACTTTCACCTGTTACATCAATTAAAACACAAGAGCACACATGCCAACACCTATATCATTACTTTCTCTTCCTCATCCATTGTTTCCACACCTTATTTTTGCATGGTCTTCACTACGACCAAAAAACATGCACTATCCTTCTTTACTTCAATCAAAAACTTCTAACCCTAGAGCAACGATACTTTCATTACTACTTCACGCTACTCTTTTATTGGGTTCATAGAGTACTTCCTTCCATCCTTTTCTATAGTGTAGGTGTTTGGGTGGACATCATATTTCACCTTCCAATAAATTTTCCAAGGCCTACCAAGTAGTACATGATAAGAATACATAGGCATGAAGCTGTACATCACTTCATATTCATATCTTCTAATTTGAAATTTTAGCAGGAATTGTTCCTTTACTAATAACTATTGTCCTTTATAAAACCATGAAAACCTATATAGATTCAGATGCACAATTATCTCTACTTTTAACTTATCCACCATTTATTCTACTACCAACTTATTAGTGCTTCCACTATCTATTATCACCTTACAAACCTTTCCTATAGACTTACATATCATCGAAAATGAAATTCTTCTCTTCTCAACAACAAACTCTTCTTTTTGTGATTTTAATAATACTTGCTTGAACATTATTGACTCTCCAATATTTGGTTATTTCTCATGAAATGAGAATTCATTCACTTATCATTGAGTAATTGTGCACTTTCTTTACCACCATTCTGGGTGTGTGGGAACACATATCCTCTATGCATCATTTCTCCACACCTATAACATGTGCCACTAAATATATGACCAAAGGATCCTACGTCCTTGAATGTATTTTCACCTCTTTAATAGTTTCCTTCACTTTTTGGCATCAAACATTTGTGAACTTCACCTCATGCATAATTATCACCACCTTTACCCTATCTTTGGATTTGTGTGGCCTTCATTTTTGTGATTATCACTCTTTTGTTTTCATTCTAAAGTTCCTTTACCTTCTGAGCATATTGATAGGATTATTTCATAGAATTAATTTGTAAAATATTAAACTCATCCTGAATTAAATCTGTAATCTACTCATATACCTATAGAAACTCAAATTTGGAAATTTATCCTTTGACAATGTTGATCTTTACATTGCATGAATACATGCACAAATACACTCTCCCCACTCTTTCTTAACACACCCTAATAGCTCTTTGATTCCCGTATGTTATTTACACACATCTTTGTTGTCAGTTCCTGAGGTTTTATACAATAAAATGTATCTAAAGAAAATTATCCTTTGACCTATAAATCCAAACTATTATTTTTCCCTTCATATCAAAACCTCCAGTTTGGGTTGGTTATTAAAAAACTACAACCTTACCCCACTCTACAATTTTGGACTTACACATTGTGCACCGAAACTTTCAATTACATCATCTTCATATGGACTTATATTCCCTATTGGTAAGCCTTTCATGAGATAATAATCATCAGAAGTTTGTGTAAACAAGTCAATTATACCTCATTTAGGGTTTTGACACTTTATGTTCTCCTCATGTGAAAAAATCACAAAAGGAACTCATTTCTCCCTAAACAATGAAGTAATTGATGGAAATCCATTAGGGAAACACCCTTTACAGGTTTGCATTCTCCTACCAAGTCTAGAAGTCTCCATCTTATTTCCAACAGAAAGAAAAGTGGCCCTTATCAAATATTTGAGGAAGTGTGAAACTCAATCAAAGGAATTATCAAAACATGGTTGTCAAATTATGATTTTACTACAGTAGATATCACATAATAAGAGAACGACATGTGGTTTTAGCCCTCTTCTGACTAGTGGAAATGTTAGAGGTGTACATGGGTGCCCACAACTCACTTAACTTTGTTTTATAGGAATTCTATCTTTCAATTTGAGGGTTTGAGGGTTTGAGAAAATTTGTAGATCCATTATGGAGGTGAGAAAATAAGACCAACGTAAAATAAAACTCATGTCCAGGAAGGCAAGGTACAATGAAAGTTACACAGCTAGAATCTAAGTAGGTCTAAGACTGTACATGAGGGTCAAGACCATATAGATGGTTTTGATCTAGCTGTATAGTTTTGAATAGGTATAGTTTCAGGTTTCACTCTCAGTAATGAATCACTTTTAGTCTCAGGTCATCATGTTCCTACATTCATATCACTCAAAATATCTTAGGTCCTCATAGAATTAGCTAAGTGTAATTTATCCTTTGTGTTTTGATAGTTGCGAGATCAATACTCACTTTGTCATTTTTATTATTTGGGAAATTAATAATGGAATTTAATTAAATATGAACATGAATTTAATTATTTATGTTGTAATATTTCAACCTTTTTATGTACATTAGTTGGAAACACATCTAAAATCTTAAAAGGGAGTGAAATAGGAATTCACAAAAAAGTAATGCATCATAGTTACAACCATGATGATGATATTCATGTTGTTTATTATTCTAGTGAGTTAGATGACAATGATTGTGTTTCTAATCCTTCTCTTGAATACAAAAATAATTATCTTGACTTTAGCATCTCTTTTTTTCTTGCACATAATGACCATTGCACTTCTATTATTCCATTTAAATTTTTAAACAATGATTTTTCTTGTACTAATGTTTCTAATTCTCATGAATGAAAAAAATATAATATGGATCATGATTATGTTGATACACATTGTGTTTCTATTTCTCCTATTATAAGAAAGTGTGATGTTTCTATTAGTACTTCTTCTCTTCCACTTATAAATGCTAATGGGAACAATGTTATTAGTTGTAAAAATGAGCATGTTAATCATTCTTTATTTCCACATGGTATACATGTTGATACATATCCTAGTGTTATTTCATTGCATATTGTTTATACTGATACCCCTTTAAATCCTAATCATGGGATCAAGCCCATTCAGCCTATGCAAACTTAAGATGAATCATTGCCCAATAATATTTGTACATTTGATAATGTTTCAATGTCTACTATTAACAGTAGGGTGCAACCTTTTAATGAACCTCTTGGTGTTTATGATATACATCCTCAAGAGGATCTCTCTCTTATGCATGCAATAGGTGGGTTACAAAGAAAGTTCCACACACCGAATTTAGAAAGAAAGGCCTATTATGCTAATTTTGATTCAAATATCATTTCTGTAAATCATATTCCATGTATAATATTTCAAATACCATTCCCTAGGAATTTTTTGATGCCCACATGTCAATTATTTATGACACTCCAGATACATATAAACATCTTAAGCATTATATGAATGTTATGACTCCTTATGACAATGATAGGATGCTCCTTAAAGTTTTATTTAGGATTATTATTAGCGATTCTATCTCTTAGTTTACTCATCTTCCTATTGTCTCTTTAGGTACTTTTATAGAAATTAAGGATAAATTTTTAGCTCACTTTAGTTATAATGGAGGCCCTAGGGATACATATTAGTGTTTACCCTCTTTACATCAAGATGAAGTTGATTATGTATCTAGTTATATCTTATGTTTTAAGGAAAACATGTACTTACTTATATGTCAACCTAGTGACTTAGAGATGCAATTCATATTTTTTAAGGGGCTTATACATTCTCTCAAAGAAAAATTACATTATGAAACTTTTGATTCATTGCATTACCTTTTCTCATGTGTTATTGATTTAGAACAAGTTATTATGCCAACACATAAGCCTAAAGCCTTAGATGTGAATGTTACAAACCACTTCTGTGAAGGTTTTACATTGCGGTAATAATTTTTATCATCCTAATCCTAACCAACAAGTATGAAAATATCCTCATCCTAAATGGAATCCCATTTATTTTGAAAATGTTTTTTATAAGCCTCGTGACATCTTACTTACATTTGATTTGGTTACCATATAATTATCATATCCCTCCTTATAGGGTTGAACATGAGAAGGGTCATTTGTTTTACAACATCCATATAATTAATGCACATTATGACACTAATTTTTATGTGTTAGATCATAAACTTAGGTTATTAGAAGATAAAGTTATCATCTCTCATGTGACACAATATGTAGATATATCTACTTCACCTCTTCCACAACATAGACATGCAAAAAGTGTTACAGTTGATGAGAATGATCCCACATCTAGTAATGTTTCTCACACTCACACTCTTCCTACACAGAATAAATCTAGAATCGTCTATAAGTGGATCAACAAAGAATGAGGGTTTGTACAAAAAATTTCACCTGTGAATTTAACATACCCTTCAATTCTATCTATCATTCATCCCATCAAGTTGAATCTTTAATACTCCACTTCCTAAGCATAATAATGATGCATATAAGGCTTGACCCTCCATCATCTTTGGAAATTTCATTCCTCCTCGTAGGGTTCTCTTGGGTTAGCTCACATGCTCTCCCTCTCTTATTTCCTGATGATGCACTCGATCTATAGGTCCAACTTGACTATTGAAGGAATGGTTATCTAATTGAGCCTCACCTTGCACGCACACACTTGGGGGAAATATTTTCTTCCTTATTTAGTTAGATATTGTTTTTGAGCACTATAATATTTCTAAAAATTCAAAAAACATTCATATATTTGTAAAAATCCAAAATCAGGACATGGTTTACACTTCACATTATACTTGTTGTTTACTCCTTTGTTTTATTAGATAAAATCTATTCTTTACACACATGCATTCACACGGTATATTGATAATAATGCATGACATACATAGAGTGGTACATGATGATAGGTGTTAGCTTTCCCTTTACCCAGACTGCTAACCTCTAGGGCATCTTCTTTTTACATATTACATCCAAGTGCTATATTTCTATTATAGTTCCTTTCTTTCCTAATTACACTTGATTACATATATATCTTGTGTATTTACTATTTTTTAGACTAACACATGTGTCTTGTGAAGTTTTTACAATTATTTCTAGCTCTTTCATATATCACATATCATATGCTTTTCATCACATATACAGTTGCATTTCATATATGTTTTCTAGTTGTCTTTGTATGCTTGTTTTTTGTTGTGGTTATATCCTAAGGGCATTGATTGTATTATGACACCATGGGTTTCTATACAATGGAAAAGTGACAAGTGAGCATGGGAATCTACAAGTAACTCTTCCTTGCACCCAACCTCCCGAGGTCGTGCCGAGACAGCCGGTGGGGATGGAATATACGTGGGGTACAGGAAAATTAGTTAGGTAGTCTTATATCCTTGACACGCACTAATGGAATATGTGAATCTAAGGCAAAGAAGGCCCTCCTAACCTGAACTGGTGTGATAGATCAGTCGGAGAGGATGATTATTTGAAGGCTCCAATCAATATCGAGATCTGGCATGATCCGATCTATAGGTTGTGGGATACAGGGAAAATGACCTCGAATTGTTTCGTGTATATCTCCAGATAGGGTCATGAGATGGATGATGGAAATAGTGGATCCTATGGGTGATTATTTGGTCTAGTCTAGAAATCCTTAGCTAGATTAGCTATTATTTCTAGTGAGGATAATTATGTGATAATTATTGGTGGAAGTAGAGAAGACCTAAATACTAGTGTGCGTAAACCAACATCAACGTTTGATTGACCTGTGGGCCCACTGGGTTGTGGGACCTGTGGATCACAACTGTAGATTTGTGGTTTTTGTGGACCTCCTATGGTCATGTGCAGAATCAATCCCTAATCCCTATTATACAGTAGTCGTATGCCTTTTTCAGCCTCTATATTTAGAACTAAAAGTTGTGTAACCTTCTCAGAATACCTTATAGGCGTTCTGGCAACCTAAATTCTTAAGCTAGTGTCTATGTCAGTGAGAATGTCTCCTGCATCTAGCTATGGGACAAAAGGATCACACCTGAACGTTTTCTCTCTTTCGAGCCCTTCTACAGTCATGTAGATATCTATTTAGGGAAATCTATAGTTTGGCTAGTTTGACCAAAATGTGTGTGCTTGGTCGTCTTCTACGTTTAATCCTCTTAACTATGAGCTGATTTGTTGTAAGTTTGTTGTTGTTTGGAAAACTCAGATTCTAAGATTATGATTTATGTCAATTATCACTATAACAAGATTGGGTTGAGGCACGATTGGCTCGAATACGTATTCTCTGGGTTCCCTAGGTCCCGCGATTGTCATGCAAAAGGAAATGATACAAATCTAACTAATGACATAATAAATTAACTACGCAGTATATATCTATTTTTTATAAACTATTTAAACAAAATTGAAAGAGCAATTATTTAATATATCTAGAAATTGACAACTAAACTAATAACGAAATTAAACCAAACAAAGAAGCCGAGTATATCTACTTTCCTATGTAGTTGTAAATCTATTCTAAATAACTAGATAACTGATCTAATCTATTTGAAAGCCTCTCGATCCTACCTCAGAAGTGAGGAGTGAATCATAGTTTCTCAGAAACTATCAATCCTCACAGCTTCCCTGGCAATATCGAAAGTGAGATTAACTGAAATGAAATTATTCACTATTCTATTTAATATGTTTTTAACTAGAATTTGAAAGCTTGAACATGGATTTCATAGAATAGTGGTGAATCTGATGATGTGTGGCTTTGTCCCCTCAGTGTGATCTCTTTGTTCCTTCGTGCTCACGTGAATCCAGAAAAGTGTGTGTTGTTAGCATCAATAGAAGTTGGTATCGAAATAATGGTAGCTTAGGATGTAGACTGAATACAATGCAAGTAGGAGAGGGATAGCGCAAGAGAACAGAGATTGGCTTATGTAATTCCTAGCGGGATTTATTACAAGTCATACAACATAAAACGTCCAGAACCTGAAACTAATCCTTTTGAAGAACAAAACCTGTAACTTTAATGGCTTCCTACTAAAAATCAAACAGTCCTACTCCAATGGATTACATGAAACAATAACAATATTAGCACAAGAAGATTATGTGGTTTCCTAACAACAAAATAACACTAACTATGCATGTAACAAATAGAACTATTGATTCCTAAGAAAAAATGAAAGACTAAGCTATTAAAGTGAGAAAATGAGAGGAAAATTTAAGGGGCCATTTTCTTGAGCACAAGCCAGCTATTTATAGAATTCCCATTTACCCAAAGGTGAAAACCAAATTGAACTCTTTTACCATAAACAATGCAAAAACACTATTCCAGGGAACCAGAATCATAAATACAAGCAAAGGCAGTGAAAAAAACTGGTAAACATTGAAATTTACGTGAGTCACGTTAAAATGAACGTTCTAGAAAAACACGTGCAGGACTGCCACCCTAAGCAGCGTGGCGGTTACAGGACCACCGCCCTACCTGGGCAGCGGTCACAAGACCACCGCTCAGGCAGGGCAGTGGTTTCATAACTGAAGATGAAAACACAAAGGAAAAGAGGGGAGAAGAGAAAAACAAAGCATGCAGGGGCTAAGTGGGACATGTGGGATGTTAACGCATACTTGGAGAGCTTTTCTGGATCCCGAACACCTTGCGAGGAGACCTGTATCATCATTGGGGCACATGTAACATTGTTCCGGCAGTGCAGTACTCTACAATTTTGGGTACATACATATTACCCCCTCGAAGAAGCGTTTTAGCCATGAAGAGGTGTAAAACAGTGGGTCCGAGTATGGCGGTCCTGAAATGGGAAGTTAGAAATTATACCTGATACGCCCGTGTGTTGAAACAATGCCATCCACAATTCCCACTACTTGTAAAATGAAAAGAGGACTCAAGTGAAGATAGACAAAATAAATCAAAAAATAAATACTAAAATAATTTGAAATGAGGACATACCATTTGTGTGGGGATAAGAACTTACCTCTGTCGGTGCTCCAAATCTGTGAAAAGGGCATTCAAAACAAGTCAAGATGCTATATATGTAAAAATTGGCCCATTTTCCTATTCATTTGCGCGTGTCGATTTGATTGATTTTGAGCTCTGGGACCCACGGTGATGGTTTTTGACGAGAGTATAGTCAAAACATTCGTGATGAGATAGTGATCATGCCTTCATGAGTGGAACATCGACCTGCGAGATCACAGGTTAGTTCTTCTTGATTTAACATTTTTACCCCTAAAATGTTAAAATGGAAAAATTTTGGTCATGGGGGGATTATGTTTGAAAATTTTAGTGTTAATAGGGTCACCTAGGGGGGTGCCTAATTGGTAGGCTTTATTTTGGTTTAAAATAGTCATTTTTCATGTTTTTAGGTGTTGTTTAGGGCACGTGACCCGTGCGGAGATTCGGGACATGACCGCCGCCTTGGGCAGGGCGGTGGTTACATGACCGCCGCCTCAGGGTGGCAATTACAGGACCGCCACCTTTAAGGTGGCGGATACGGAACTGCCGCCCTTCTCAGGGTGGTGGTCCTTTACAGAACTCCAAAATCATGCTTATTTGAAAACATTTTTGCATTTCTAGCATTCTTACCTAATTTCATGATTTTTCCAATGTGATTTGAATACTAACTTACTCTTTTTTACATGTTTTTAGGTGCATGCAGATGAGGGAGGAGTATATCAGATGGAGCAGAGAGAGAGTGTGTGTGACTAGCTTCTAGCAGTGTTGGATGCACTTTCTCAGGATGAGTAGGACACTCTTTAGAGGGCCGGTATATTGCGTATATCACGGGTCCCACATGTTGCACCTTCTAGTCACATACTTTGTGACTTGTTTTCATATTAGGATGCTGATCGGAACACTTTCTGATTTCCAGGAGTCAGGGGTGAGTGGACCATCACTTTGGAGGATGTTTACCACATCTTGGGGGTCCCGATCATCGGGAGACGACTCACACTTGAGACAGTAGGGTCACGGGCTCAGATAGCATAGTGGGCTTCATACATGGGAGACACAGTTATCTCCACTAGTTTTAAGAAGGGGGTGAGGGTCCGTTCTATTCCTAGCTTGCCTATCCCCTTGATTCGTCAAGTCATTATGGGGATCCTTTTTTCGAGATTGATCGGGGACAAGGGAGGGGACACCTTACTCTACTGCTGGTCTTCTATTATTGCACAGATTGAGGCACATGGCCATATTTATGCCTGGGGAGCTGATATTCTTGGGACTACCTATCATGATTTGTACTAGGTGGTTCACTTACAGGGGCATTCATTGGGCCATCCAACCTTGGTTATGAGCTGGGTCTATGAGCATTTCATCCCTTATGGGAGAGGTGTAGAGGTGGTAGATCCCGAAGCTGTGAGGGCAGCTAGATGGACAGATATGTCGGTGCTTAGAGCACCCCACCATCCAGTTGCCTCCCTGACCACTGATGATATGGAGGCCACACCTTATCATGCCATGGTAGGATTATGGGGTGAGGAGACCCTCACTTTGATCTCTTGCTCTACCATAGGGCAGCTTGTGGACAGGACGGGGAGGGTGGAGACACACCCTTTTGATCGAGTGCCTCAGCAGTTTGGCCTTCCTTATGTTGGTGTGCTCCCCCTAGTGGTGCCAGTTTTTAGATCGGTTTGGGAGGCTAGGGGAGGGCCTAGAGGTCGGGGTTGGACTGTTGTTACTCCTAGAGTCCCTATTGTAGCCAGGCGGGTGGTATGTGCTCGAGGGAGAGCCGGTGCTCCTCAGGAACCCTTACTTCAGATTGTCGCCAGTCCTACCCATAGCAGTGATGACCCCATTGATATAGACTCTGAGTCTGAGGAGTTCACAGGGGGAGAGACGGAGGAGGAGACTGAGGCTGAGGAGGTCAGCGAGTCAGGTGGAGAGGAGGACAGTGATCCCGAGTGGCATGACACTCAGGAGATCTTACAGGCTGAGAGGGCAGAGTGGAGTGCGGAGAGGGTGACCCTAGCTTCAGAGGAGCTGCTTTCTTAGGGTTTGGGTGGAGAGGATGATTCCATAGTAGTTGGTTATGTGGCCCCAAGCATAGGAGGAGTACATCAATTAGTGGCGGCATCTGTGGCAGGCGTTGACCCTAGGGATCCATCTTGGAGGCCCAGAGATCTGATTGAGTTATCATCTTTCTCTTAATATTTGTTTTAGCTAGGATTGTCTTAGTTGCTATCTCTCCTTTTGTTTAATTTTGTTTCTATCTTTTGATTATTTCTAATTTGTTTTTCTCCTTTTCTTGCAGAGACTGCTGATGAGTGGTGAGACCTGATTCACCGGGTATGCACTGATACCCTGATGATCCCCATGGAGAGGACTCGCGCGGAGCTATCCGTGGATGCAGGGGAGCCTTCAGCAGCTGGTAGGCATACCGATGTTTTTTCCCCTGTCTGGCATGTGGCCAAGATGGTGACTACCCTCCGTACTAAGTTGGCTGGGTATAGGACAACAGAGCACCTGATGAGGAGTTTCTCTCATAGCGAGACCGTAGTTGCTCTTCGGGATCGTGAGCCCTCACTGCATTCAAAGCGTCGGCATAGCCGGAGTCCTAGACATGGTCGTGCACCTTCAAAGGGATCTCATAGGGGTTGAGAGGCCACTTGGCTCTCTTAGATTGTTTATACGATTTATTTTGTATTTCCCGGGCTCATTGAGCATTTTGACCATGCCTAGCGCATGATGGCATTGTACTAGGAAACTTGATTATATATATATATATATATTTTTGGATCAGAACCTTGGTATCTAGATTTTTGTGATTCATTTCCACATGTATATTGTAATGCTATTTTTATATGCTTTTCAGAATGTATGTAATGGAGAACAAATGATACAAATGCTTTCTTTCTTTATTGTTCTATTTCGTGATGCTGATATATGATAATGTAGACACAATGTGATCTTGAACTTTAGCTTCTATAAGCAATTTTCCGGTACTTCATATTTATTTTGACAGAATGTGATGACAAGCTAGTATGATGAGCAGATGAACTTGCCCCACTCCTAACTCCACGCAACTAGTAAGATGCGAGGGCTCACCACCGAGAGCTAGAAAGGGCACAAGCTATGAAATTTGTTGAATGGTAGTGATGAGAGATAGAAAAAAGATTTGGTGGAACCAAATTAGGACGCTACAAACTTACTCTACTCAAGTGACTCCATAGTTTAGAATGTGACTTGCTTTGCGGTTTATCTAGACTTAGATCTGTAGATGGCCACATGGTAGACAAAATCTGGTTTTTGGGGTTTTGAGCTCTCTTGGAATTTTGGACATCTGATTCATTTGTTTTTGACTCAATATTTCAAAGGTTTATTTGAACTGTTTGCTTATGACCTTCAACGTTTATTGTCAAGAGAACCCCCTGTACCTTGCCCCATGCTTCTAGTAGGAAGCATGGGATTATCACCATGGACAAGGCATAGGCGAGTAAGGGCAATCCCATCCTTTCCCAACCCTACGTCACTGTGTAAGAGACGCAAGCTCATCACTGAAGGTTGGTAGGGCAAGGAAATGTGTAAAAATAAATTTTCTGTTTGATCTATATTTGACTTATTTATTTGAGAAAAATGTAAGTATGCTCTTATTTCCAAAGAGATATACATACAGGATAGATGTGACACTATGAAGCTTTTAGAACAGACCATAGGAAAGACACCTATCCTAGGAAGAAACCAAAAGTGAGAACAAGCATGTAGACCTTGGTATGGTTACCATTAAGACTTTGTCATGTCTAGCTTTATTGGATGAAATGATTCTGAAACAATTGATGATGTTATAAAAATGAAGAAGTATGATTTGAATTTTTTTGCCAATACCATCAGAAGTTTGTAATGAATTGCTTTGAGAATAAGTTCCTTGATCACAAAATTTTATGAAACGAATGGACAAAATGAACCTAACTACATGAAGATGCAATGTAGATATAATTATACAAGTAGTGCTGGTTACTTATGCATATAATCATTTAAGATGTAAGGAATTGACTGTTTCATTGAATTCCTCACCTTCCAGTGTACATAAGAGATATGCACCATTTCCATAGTCTTTCATGACTCAGTATGGGCCCAACCATTTGGGCTGGAATTTCCTTCCTTCGCCGGTCTTTTTATCGATCCAGCTGTCTAGTCTTAGAACTAGATCTCCTTCATATATATCTCGTTCATAGACCCTTTTGTTATACTGTCGGCACATCCGGTCAGCATAAACTCTATGCCGCTGTTCAGCGTCCAATCTGGCCTCATCTAGGCTTTCTAGTTGGGAGAGACATGCTTCTCTATAAGCTTCTTCATCTAGAATCCCTTGTAGTGAGATGCGGAGACTGGGTATTTCAACCTCAAGTGGGAGAACTACTTCTGCTCTGAATACCAATGAGAAAGGAGTTGCTCCTGTTGGTGTTCTTATTGAGGTTTTGTGGGCCCAAAAGGCTGGATATAACTTTAAATTCCAATCTTGTTTGTTTTCTTTTACCGTTTTAAGGGGAATAGCTTTCAATGTTTTTTTTTGCTTCAGTCTGTCCATTGGCTTGAGGGTAATACAGGGAGGCTATATGATGGTTTATTTTAAATTTACTACATAGCTCATGGACATTTTCATCATTCTTAAAGGAAGTACCATTGTCTGAGATAATGATTTTTGGAACACTGTACCTACAAATGATCTGGTTTAAAATGAACTTGGCGATCACGGAACCTGGTATAGTGGTGAGAGGCATAACCTCTACCCATTTGGTAAAATACTCGGTGGCCGTGATTATGAAGTTATGGCCATCTGTTGATGAGGGAGAGAATTTCCCTATCAAATCTAGGCCCCATGTAGAAAAGGGCCATGGAGTCGTGATTGGTTGTAGAGCTTGTGCTGGCATGTGAATCTCGTGGGAAAATTCTTGGCATTTATGACACTTGCGTACAAACTCTACTGTGTCATGCTATAGAGTGGGCCATAAATAGCCCATTCGGTGTATTTTGTGGGTGGTGGCGTGACTACCAAAGTGGCCTCCACATATTCCACTGTGATATTCATAGAGAATCTTCTTGGATTCTTCTGTGTCAACACACCTTAGAAGCATTCCATCGAAAGCCTTACGATAGAGCACTTGTTCTATAATAATGTATTTAGCTACGATAATGCGTAACCGCCTTCTTTGTTGTGGTGTAGCACCTTCTGGATATGTATGGTCCATGATATAATTAACGATATCAGTATACCAAGGACATTCAGAGATAGGAGGTTTGGTTTCGATGTAATATATGCATTCATCAGGAAAATCTAGATCTACTAGATCACCTCCCATCTAATGGGTTTTCGGCTAACCAATCCGCAATGATTTGTCCCTTAATGGACTTCTAGTTTACAAAAGTTAATTTGAATTCACCCATTAAGGTTATAAAGCATCCAACCTTTTTAGACAAGGACCCTTGCGTGAGGAAAGTTCGTAAATGGTCTATTTTTACAATGACCCTTGTTTCTTGATTTAGCATGTAATGTCTTAGGCGTTTGGTTGCAAAGACTATGGCAAGGCATTCTCATTCTGCCTACATATAACACGTTTCATAATCGAGCAATGTTTAGCTAATAAAATAGATCACACGTTCTCATTTATCATCATCTTCCTGAGCTAGCATGCAGGCTAGCGAGACATTGGTAGCTCATGAATATAAGATTAAAGGAGGTCTAGCTTAGGAGGCATTAGCGTAGGTGGTGACAACAAGAAACACTTAACTACTTTGAAAGGCTCGTTGCATTCTTTATTCCAATCAATACTATAATATTTCTTGAGTAGATTGTTGATTGGATGAATGACAAAGCTTAAATCTGGGATGAATCTTTGGATTGCACCAAGTTTCCCAAGAAATGATCTAATTCCATATTCATCTGAAGGTGGGATCATTTCCAGAATAGCCCAGATTTTGGCTGGGTCTACATCGATCCCTCATGATGATATAATGTAACCTAGGAGTTTCCCTCCTGTCACACCAAAAATGCATTTTTCTAGATTTAGTGTGACTCTATATTCGATAAAACGTGAAAGAATGATGTGGAGCACTTCCAGGTGATCACAACGCTTCCTGGCCTTGGCCAACAAGTTGTTTACATAGGATTCCATGATCATTTGAATAAGATCATGAAATAATGTCATTGCACCGCTGGGAGCTCCAGCGTTCTTGAGACCGATTGGCATAACAGCTAGCAATAGGTTCACCAAGGAGTTTAAACATGGTTTTGGCTTGGATGTTCAGATCTGATTTGATTTATCCTGAAATCAATCAACATGAGACAAAAAATACTGAAATTCAGACTATTGATGTCGGAATGATGACAAATCTGGATGGTCAACGTAAATTCCATCCTTATTAACGCCTGTTAATGTTACAATCTCATGCAAATGAGGTATCTTTCAAGTGTTATTGACTTCACTGCTATTTCACCAAGACTATGAGGAGATCGACCAGTTTGATTAATCCTACTTGGATGAGCTTCATTCACCTCTTCCTTCACCACTGATGAGCTACCTTCGCACACTGGTCCTTGAATTTTCTCACTTTGGCCATTACTCTGCTAATTGGCCGTTCTTGATTTATCTCTCTTCCAGCTTATCACCAAAACTGATTTGGTGATGAGGTTATCTCCAGATGTGTAGAGCAACTCCAGATTTCCGTTTCTTTATAGATTAAATACAGAAATCCATGTCTGTACGAATCGAGTATTCCTATACCTTATGGATTTAACAAAGATCCTAGTTTTAAGATCTTATTCTTTTCGCCATCTGGATAAACCTTATCGTGCTTCTACATGGAGTTCCTCTCATCCTTTCAGACCTTTTACAAATAAAATACACAAAATATTTGAAACTGACCTCATGGTCCTTGTCCTTATTACCAATATACTGATTTCGAATTCCTAATCATGTAGGACTACTTCTCAAATTAAGACCACTTACGACAAATTTTGACTTTTACAACATTCCTAGGACACTTTGACTTTTACCATACTCCACATTCCTTTGGCGGCACCGTACTGATCCGCCTTATCTTCTATCCCAGATGCTGACCA
The DNA here is from genome assembly GCA_019776745.2 of Taxus chinensis. Taxonomy (NCBI): domain Eukaryota; kingdom Viridiplantae; phylum Streptophyta; class Pinopsida; order Cupressales; family Taxaceae; genus Taxus; species Taxus chinensis. The sequence continues at coordinate 55,820,495 of CM034154.1, read as the reverse complement.
TTTGATTTTACAACATCCTATTCCTACTGCATTAATTATTATCGAGGCAAATCTTAGCGTCGACATTTGTCCCAGATGTCCCAACTCCGTCCTCGGATTGTTGGGCTCATTGTGCTGGGTAGCCGGGAAAGGGCATTTTCTGCGTCCATTTGATTAGAGGAAAATGCCGGTTGACTTTTGGACCCTCTCCTGTTCGTACCGATTCGGACATTTCTGGTTTTGGATGCTTATCCAACTTGGATTTAGAAGCAAAAGAATGGGGAGTGCCATCCAATTCCTCCATGTCGGTACGTACCATTTCCATGCACAACGGCTATTTTGGCAGGGCCCCATTCATTTTGCAAAGAAATTTTCTCTGTCTGGACTTTTTTTTGTTTTGGACACATATAGTAGAACCAAGTTGATCTCAGATGGCACTTGGAGACCACCTGGATCTTTTGATCAAAGTATTCCTGTCCCAAATGCTTCACTTTCTTCTTATGGCTTGTATCCTTTGCTATTTCTCTGATTTCCTCCAGCAAATGAAGATTACCTATCCTTGTCTTTTACTGAATCACTTTCATCCATCCTTTCATTTTTCATAACTCTCAGACAGTGGGAACTATCAAAATAACTCTAGCACCATGATGGCGGTCGAATAATCAATTTTCATGGGAAAAAGTAGGTTATCCTGTTGCTGACTTTGATCAAAATTGCCCAGGGGGGGTGACAATTGCTGCATTAATCCTTTTATCCCATTTATGTACCTGTAAGGCTGCATTTTTGCTAGAGACTATGACACAAGGCACAAAATTTTAGTTCGTTACCTATCATTTGAGTAATGCTTGGCTTGTAAGTTGATGCCTGGATTCTGCTTAATAAAATAACTTATTGACTAAGGATTCTAGGATACCTCATTAGCTTGCGAAGTGGCTTCCTTGGAGGTCTGTTATAATTTGGTGACTACATGGGCAACCTTATCTGGTGAGAATGCGTTCATATATGAAGTCTTGCGGTCACAATCATATGGAAGCTGTTTCTCAATGTTAGATTCAACCCACTTAAATCTGGGATGAATCTACAGATTGCATCTGAGTTGGGAAATGACAGGGATAGGGTTGATTTTGGCGTGATGTCCAGTTGGAGAGAGGACCTAAGGTGGGATCTATTTCCCAAGGAAGGGACCAAGTTGAAATGCAATAGGACATAATGGAGATGATGATCTTGTACGGTTACCATGTGTGTAACAAATATCACATGTTTACAATAAGTGTGATAACAATCTTTATCAAAAAGAATGTGGGCCAGTTATAAACCTGATCCAAGATCCTTCTTGGCTGTAAGTTGTCCAAAGGATTCCATGTTTGCCCTGACATAAGATCATGTGGAATTCTATGTCTAGCAGTTGGTTCCCTTGATCAATGTCCAACTGACCCTCTTGCTACTGTCCACAGGTGAGCTATTCGAAATAAGTTACTCCCATGGAGAATAAAATATTGGACGACTGGCTTGAGTAATACTTTGATTCTTGAGTTAATCTGGCCATCCATGAGTAATCAGAATCCAGCTGTTGAAATGACGTCAATGGATGGTTGGGAAGTCGTCCTTGGGATCATTCCAAATTGTTATTCACGGAGGGATTGTGTCAAGGGATGCGTAGGCTACCATTCTTTTTGGGAAATCATCATCATACAAGATGATCCTAAACCCTAATAGGCTTGAGCTTCAGTGCCTCTGCATTGACATAGCTTCTTTCCTTGGCCGATCTATAATATAAATTGAAATTCTTGTAGTAAAATTATCCATCTTGCTATCCTCCCACGATGATGGGCAAGGCCCATATTTACAATTATATTTTTTGAGCCTAATGATTTGTTACAACTAGAAATTTTTTAGCAAGTAATTTCTAAACTTCTTTACAGTTAAAAATGATAGCCAGAGCCTCTTTCTTCAGTTACAGTATAATTTTACCTTCTTCAAACTCAGCCTGGAGGTAGGTCTAACTCTACCATGGGGTATTGCGTATATGTCGAGTTCCTTTTGTGGGGGAAGCTCTACCATGGGATTTCCAAAGTAAGAAGACGAATGTGGGATTAAGGAAAAATCTACCACGTGGTGGGTGATATGTAACTCTGCATAGGTGTTTAGGTAATCAAGAGTGGTTGTATCACTATTAATGTGACCTAAGATACTAGGTACATTTCTCAGCTATGTTCGTTAAGAGAGGATTTGACATTTTCTTCACTAACGGTTCAGTACGAAGGGATAGCATGAAACAGGGTGTCTTCCAACTCACTGCTTGGAGTGAAACGTGAAGCTGAGGTTGCTATCAAATATGTGAGAAGGTTTTGTTCTCGCAAGATTGCTTCAATTGATATGAAGTCAATTTTTTTGCTCAAATCTAATACTGCTATTTTTTAGAGCTGTAAATGTTCAGCTCTAGTCTCATACACCTCAGAGACTTGGTTTGCTACTAATTATGAGTCTCATAGCACTCTAATGTCATTAACACCGAGCCTCTTAGCTATGATGAGGCCAAGGAGGAGGGCTTCGTACTCAGTGCCATTGTTTGTACATTTGAAAATTTAGTTTAAAGGTGAATGGTAAGATCTTTCCCTCAGGAGAAGTAAAGATCACACCTACCCCAGCCCCATAAGGACATCTAGCTCTATCGAAATGGAGAGTCCAATATTTAGTTGGGAAGATGGACGTTGGGACATTTGCTACATCTACTTCTTTCTGCTTTGGTTACTTCTACCATGCAGAGTTCTTCTGCTGGAAGAGAACCAACACCTAGGGTATATCCCATACCTACAAAATCAAATGGCAAGAAAATTGGTAGATCCTGTTCTAGCCAATTCGACAATCTTTGTAGTAGTTCCTAATGATACTATTTCTACAATGTTAGCCTCATCCCTGAGGGCTAGGATATTCTTGATTAGGTTCGTAACTTCTAGTTTTGTTGTAGGTACCAACTTTTCTTCAGTTTTGAGTCGGTTGGCTTGTTAAGTTGGTTTGTTGGGAGTTCAAACTCAGAATGAATGCCTAGTCTTTTCTTCAGGTCTGCTAGGTGTATATCGAATGGTTTTGGATCACCTTTTGCTATGAATACCTTTCCCAAGTGTAGGAATCTTATTTCCTGAAATAACGTAGAAGGGATTTCCTTCATATGGTGTATCCATGGTCGGCCGAGGATCATATTATAGTTGGTTTCCCAATCTATAATATAAAACTCAGTGAGGATTGTTTTGGGTCCTAAGGTGACTGGTAGTATTATAGTTCCAATCGAAGTGGCTTTAAGGCTATCATAGCCTCTTAGTGTATTCCGAGTCATGGAACAATTTGTTTCTCCATACCCTAGCTTTTGAAGGAAAGAGAAGGGAACTATGTTAACTGCTTCCCCATCGTCAACCATTGCACATTTAATGTAATTGTTATAAACCCACACTTGTAAATGTAAGGCTGGATCACCTCTTCGTGCAATCTCAGCGTCTGTTGGCATTTTGTTTATGTCAAATATAAACTCGGTATCCCTATCTGGCTGCCCTGGAGGGTGAATATCGAAGTCTATATGGTTTACTTGTGTTTCGGGAGGTGGAGTGATGTTAATTAAATGACCTAAACCTAATGCTTCTAAAAGAGCAGCCCTATGGGCAGGAGAGTTCTTCAATAAGTCCGAAAAGGAGATATGAGATAAGGTCTTTGTTAGGTCATTAATTAAATCATAGGCACCTACAGGTTTTACTAATGGCTATTGAATGTTATATGCCTCTAGCGGGTAACTTGGACTTGGCTGAGAGGAATAATCTTATGTCCTTGTTACAGCTTCCACAGGTAGCTCAGTGTCTAACTCTACTAAACTGACTATCTTGGGTCATAGCTGATTTCCTAATTGTGGTGCGACAGGTGGATTTAGCGAAGTTGAGGCTTCATGATCATTGTTTCTTGTCATTAAACTCTTGTTCATCCCATTTGGATTTAATTTGTTGTTATTTTGATTTGGGAGCGTATCGTTGAAGATCTTGAGGGGTGCATTTTGAGGGGAGACTGCTCCCGTGAAAGTATTTGGCACAGGTGATGTAGGATCTGCTAAGAACATATCTATGAAAAGTTGTCTTTGTTCTTCTGGCAGATGTTGCATGAACTTATTGTAATCATAGAAAGACTTAGTGTCATGGCCTCGAATTTTGTGGAAACCACAATACGAGTTGGGATTGTAATTCATAGGTTGTTGGTTTAGCACATATTGTGGTCCAAAACTCTGATTAAACCATTGACTATTAGGATTAAAGTTTTGTGTTTGTTGTCTTTGGTTTTGGTTCTGGTTTTGATATCCAGTTGAATTTTGACCTAGACCCTGTGTCTGGGTCTGCCTTTGTTGTTTTTGTTGTGGATGATTAAAATCCACTACGATTGATTGTTGGGGTAAAGTTGTTGTTTCGTTGATTGTTAATTAGTGGTGGAGAATTTACAACATTTGTCTTTTTTTATTTGGTCAGTTACTCCATCTATTGTTACCCCACGATTTTTGTTAAGGATTTTAGGTCCTTGATTGACATTTGTGGTAGTAGGATAAGTCGTAGTACTCTAACTAGGGGTGATTAACCTCCCGTTTGTTCCATACGTCTTGCGACCGCTATCTATTGTTGCTTGATCTATTCGGAGGGTGCTCTCGAGTACTTCATCGTAAGTTCTTAGTGGGAACTTATGGACTTCTTCCTTTACCTCTCTACTGAGAGAATGAAGGAATAAATCACATAGTTCCATTTGTCCATGTTTGGAGCACTTGCCGAAGAATAAAGGACTGTACACCATCTCTGGATGAAATGAGCAACAGATTCATTGTGTTCTTGCTTAATGTGCAAGAATTCCCTGATTCCTGTTCTCAATAGTTTGTTCATGTCAAACGCCTTGATGAACTCTGAAACGAGTTGTATAAATGAATAGATGGATGCTTCAGGTATTCTATAATACCAATCGAGGGCAATGCCCTCTAAAGTTTTGGGGAATATTTTGGCAACAACCCCATCCCAAGGGAGCAGTTCTTGAATGGTTGTGGCATAGGCCTTAATATGTGCATTCGGGTCTCCCTCCCCTTTGTATTTGGGTAAATCGGGAAGAGGTCTTGGAAGCATGATGCTTCGTATAGTGAAGTCTAAGGGCTCTTTCAAATATTCTGAATAAGTTCCTATCGCATAGGTTTTGACCATCGATGGTGCCTGCTGAGGGGGTGGAGGTGGAATGGGTTGTTGATATGGCATAGCATATGCATTTGCAGGGACATAAGGAAATCCTTGTGGTTGAGCGAACATGCTGGGAGAAGAGAACATATCTCCTTGTGGTGATTTGGAATATATGTTTAAGTATGGAGGAGTATTGCCTAGGAATGGATTGTTTTGTACTAAATTCGGAGGTATCATATTCTCCACGGGAGCAGCGTGTTAGAAAATGTGGTTCTAGTTGGCGTTTGTTGTGAATACTGAGGAGGCATGCCCAACGTGCCTATTCCTGTGAGGAGGTCTACTTGGCTAGGATGATGTGGAGGATTGGAATTTCCTGCCTGCATGAATTGAGAATTTTGACTTACTTGAGCAAGTTCTAACCCTCTAACTTTTTCTACTAAAGTTGAGATGACTTCATTTGGTGAAGTCACAGTATTTTTCCTTAGTGGCGTTTGTTGTATATTCTGAGGTTGTATAGGCATATGGTACCCTGCTATGAACTGATCATTTCCCTGCCAAGTTTCACTGAGGGCATTTCCTATAGGTAGTGGCATGGAGGTGTTTTCTTGAAAAGAGACCTCGGGTTGTGTTTGTAAACTTCCTATAGGTGGGTACATACTCTGAGAGCGTTGTTCATTCCTGGCATAATGCACTAAATGTTCATCATCTAAAAATAGGTATGGATCTGATTGTCTACTGATTTGTGGTCTAAGACAAACCTAAGGGGATGAACTAGATCCTCCAGTTAGCATCATGTTATTAGAGTTTGAAGGCTCTGGTTGTGGTGTTTGGGTGAGCTGATCCAACTCCTCTATTTGGAAAGACATAACTATATCTAGTCCTTTGAGGTGGAGTTTGTGTTGAAAATTGGTTATTTGAATAGTTTTCACCCCATGCTGAGAGCGAGGGTGATGGTTATCTATTTAGTTGAACGTAGTATGCTTCAAGACCTAGGAGAGATCTGGGGGTATATGAGTACCATATGCATCGAATCTTTCACGTCATATGAAGCCAACGGGGTATATGAATACCCAAACCAGAATAATGGGAAAGAGGTGAAGCTAATGTGAAGGCTAATGAGGTGAAAAGTATACTAATGAGATGAACAAGTAGAAATATGACTCCGAACCAAAAGTAGAAAGTTTCACATCGGGTTCACCAATTTTGTAGGTGAAGCTGATGTGAAGGCTAACGATTACACTAAAGAGAAAGAACAAGTTTAGTAGAAAGTTTCACGTCGGGTTCACCAATTTTGTACAATGGAAAAGTGACAAGCGAGCATGGGAATCTACAAGTAACTCTTCCTCACACCCGACCTCCCGAGGTCATGCCAAGATAGCCGGTGGGGATGGAATATACGTGGGGTACAGGAAAACTAGTTAGGTAATCTTATATCCTCGACACGCACTAATGGAATCTGTGAATCTAAGGCAAAGAAGGCCCTCCTAACCTGAACTGGCGTGATAGATCGGTCAGCGAGGATGACTGCTTGAAGGCTCCAATCAATATCGAGCTCTGGCGTGATCCGATCTATAGGTTGTGGGATACGTGGAAAATGACCTGGGATTATTTCGTGTATATCTCGCAGATAGGGTCATGAGAATGGATGATGGACTGATAGTGGATTCTATGGGTGATTCTCTGGTCTAGTCCAGAAATCCTTAGCTTGATTAGCTATTATGTCTAGTGAGGATAGTTGTGCGATAATGATTGGTGGAAGTGGAGAAGATCTAAATACTAATGTGCGTAAACCAACATCAACGTCTGATTGACCTGTGGGCCCGTTGGGTTGTGGGACCTATGGATCACAACCATAGATTCATGGTTGTTGTGGACCTCCTATGGTCATGTGTGGAATCAATCCCTAATCCCTATTATCTAGTAGTCATATGCCTTTTCGGCCTCTATATTTAGAACTAAAAGTTGTGCAACCTTCTCAGAATACCTTACAGGTGTTCTAGCAACCTGAATTCTTAAGCTAGTGTCTATGTCAGTGAGAATGTCTCCTACATCTGGCTATGGGACCAAGGGATCACAAAACATTTTCTCTCTTTCGATCCCTTCTACAGTCATGTAGATATCTATTTAGGGCAATCTGTAGTTTGGCTGGTTTGACAAAAACATGTGTGCTTGGTCGTGTTCTACGTTTAATCCTCTTAACTATGAGCTGATTTGTTGTAAGTCTGTTGTTGTTCAGAAAACTTGGATTCTAAGATTCTGATCTATGTCGGTTATTGCTGTAACAATATTGGGTTGAGCCACGATTGGATCGAATACGTATTCTCTGGGCTGCCTAGGTCCCGTGATTGTCATGTGAAAGGAAATGATACAAATCTAACTAATGACAGAATAAATTAACTACGCAATATATATCTATTTTTGATAAACTATTTAAAAATAATTGAAAGAGAAATTATTTAATATATCTAGAAATTGACAACTAAACTAATAACAAAATTAAAACAAACAAAGCAGTCGAGTATAACTACTTGCCTGTGTAGTTGTAAATCTATTCTAAATAACTAGAAATAACTGATCTAATCTATTTGAAAGACTTTCGATCCTACCTCAGAAGTGAGGAGTGAATCATAGTTTCTCAGAAACTATCAATCCCCACAGCTTCCCCGGTAATATTGAAAGTGAGATTAACTGAAATGAAATGATTTACTATTCTATTTGATATGTTTTAACTAGAACTTTGAAAGCTTGAACCTAGATTTTACGGAACAGTGGCGAATCCGATGGTGAGTGGCTTTGTCCCCTCAGTGTGATCTCCTCATTCCTTCATGCTCACCTGAATCTAGAAAAGTGTGTGATGTTAGCATCAACAGAAGTTGGTATCAAAATAATGGCAGCTTAGGATGCAGACTGAATACAATGCGAGTAGGAGAGGGATAGTGCAAGAGAACAGAGCTTGGCTTATGTAATTCCTAGCAGGATTTATTGTGAGTCATACAACATAAAACATCTAGAACCTGAAACTAAACCTTTTGATGAACAAAACCTACAACTTTAATGGCTTCCTATTGAAAATTGAACTATCCTACTCTCAATTGATTGTATGAAACAGTAACAACACTAGCACAAGAAGATTATGTGGCTTCCTAATAGCAAAACAACACTAAATATGCATGTAACAAATGAAAACTATTGAATTCCTAAGCAAAACTGAAAGACTAAGCTATTGAAGTGATAAAATGAGAGGAAAATTTGAGGGGCCATTTTCTTTAGCACAAGCCAGCTATTTATAGAATTCCCATTTACCCAAAGGTGAAAATCAAATTGAACTCTTTAACCATAAACAATGTGAAAAAACTATTCTAGGGAACCAAAATCATAAATACAAGCAAAGGTGGTGAAAAAAGCTGGTAAATGTTGAAATTTACACGAGTCGCATTAAAATGAATGTTCTAGAAAAATGTGAAGCACCGCCGCCACCCACGAGACTATCGCCTAGGTAGGGCGGCGGTTTTGTAACTGAAGACCAAAATGCAAAGGAAAAGAGGGGAGAAGAGAAAAACAAAGCACACAAGGGCTAAGCAGGACATGAAGGATGTTAACGCATACTTGGAAAGCTTTTTCGGATCGTGAACACCTTATGAGGAGACCCGTATCATCATTGGGGCACATGTAACGTGGTTCCAGTGGTGCAGTACCCTATAATTTTGGGTACGTACAGTTTCCCATGCTTGTAGTGTAATACCTTGTGTGAGGTTATGTCTCTCTCTTTTATAGGATCACGAGCCTTTATTTTCTTATGATACCATGGGTGTCCCATTTTTTTGGGCATTTTCTTCTTTTGTGTGACATTGTTTTCCATGTTTTCATGTGTTTCTACAGTGTATGTGTGTGCAAGTGTTTCTACAATTTTAACCAAATTTAAAGCAAGAAAACTACCACCTAGAAATAGCTTCCTAACCTAGCTAAAAATGATAAATATGCACCATCATGATGAAGAAATGAGAAATTCCTACCCTTAACATTAATAACTTTGAATTAATCAAAACATAATGTAAATTAATGAATTCTATTCCCCTTAATTGCCTAATGAAACATTTAAAATGAACCTAAGTAATCCAAATGGCAATCAAATCATATTTGCTTGCTTTGATCCTTTAATGGATGCTTGGGTGTGAGGCTTAGATCTTCAAGAATGGAGGATGGAGATCTCAAGAATGAAAAAAGGCTATTAGTATGAAACTATGTGCTTACTTTTGTCTCTTGAGAGATTTAGGCATAAGTGTAGAAGTAGAGGGAGGGTTGTTTATATAGCCCAAAGGATAAAGGATTCAACACATCCTCATGAATGTGGGACTAATGGAGATGTAGAGTTAGTTATGGATAAGGGGGGTTTAGATGAGGTTGAGTTAGCTTTAGGAGGGTTTAGTTTGTCCTTAAGTGGCTCATGTGGATAAAGGGGGTGTATTAATTAATCAAGATGATTAATTAATACATGTGCAAGCTTTTATAAGCTTTTAGATGGATTTTAGTGTGATTTGGACCCATTATGAGGGAATTAAATGAATTAAATAGTGATTTATTGATTTTAATGAGAAGGGAGGCTAATTAATTAATAATAATTAATTATACTACATAGAAGGTGTTGATTAACGAAGGGTCGTTAATTAGGGTATGTGTTTGATAAGGGACTTAATTAATTAGCGTAATGTAATAAATTAATGACAATGGAAGAGAAGATGAGCGCTATTGATGATATGTCGTCAATTCATAGGAAAGGAGATAATTAGCACAATTTAAGTATTTAAATTTCTCAAGCATGATTATAGGTGTCTACATTTTCCCCTCTTTGGGGTGGCGTAAGTGACGCGACTTCAAAGATAGTAGATGGAAGAAAATTTTGAAGGGATAGAAGAAAAATTAGTAGGAGGGAGAGATGCCCCCTCGAGTGTCGATGGGGTGATGAAAGAAGCCGATCGACGATCGAAAAAGATGAGAGATAGGCAAAAGAATGGGGAAGAGGTAGGATGCCTTGGTGAAAGAGAAAATTAGGGGTGAAAGGGAAGTGATGTAGAAGAAATAAGGAGGAGGGGAGAGAAGAGCTTAGCCTCTAGCCACTGTTTATTGGAACAATTTTGATATCATCATATTGCCATAGGAACTACATCATCGATCCTTATGAAAAATATAAGCATATGACAATGGTAGAATGACATGAAAATCCATACTACAAACAATTGTCCATTGCTGAAAGTACCAACTCCACGCAACATACAATAATGTAATGCAATACGAGAAGGAAACAAGCTCATTTAATAGGGAAAACAAGTACAAATGCACATATCCAACCCAACAATGGTCAAGACAGTTGTACAAATGTTTTGTTATCAGTGCTGAAGAGATCCAAAAGTTCATGATTGATGACAAGGGTTAAAAATGATGCCCTGAGCAAGGATACATGCAAGGGGAAATGACAATGGACATGGGGTCCATGAAAAGCATTTGTGCACAACGAAACAACACCAGGCAAACAAAAGTGCCCCAGAGTACAGACGAAGCAAGCAGCTAGCTTTGTGAATGGTTGTGAATCCGGTGATCCACGAGTCATATTAATCGGGGAAGATGTGAGACAAACCAATAGGATATGGAGAAAATACCATGCACAAGACACAAGTTTCAGCCGAAATAAGCAAGTTACCATTTTTGCAGGGTTTTTTACTTTTTAGGATTTTTTTAAAAAAAATTGCCCTGTTTTGGGATTTTTGATATATATATATTGTTTTTATTATGTTTACTTTCCAAACCATGGTGATCAGTAGAAGAAAGTAGAAGAAGAAAGTCGAAGGGCCTAGGGGCAACAGAAAGTGCCCTAGGTAGAAGAAAGAAGAAACAAATGATAGATGATGCCCTTGTTTAGTGGAAAAATTAAGAAAAAATAATTATTTGAAAAATAATCATTTACGAGAGTGTGACGAAGAATAAAAATTTCACTAGGGAGAAATAAAATTGTCCCAAGGGAGAAGAAAGGGGTATCATACAGAAAAAATGCCCCAATATGGTGAAAAATAAGAGAAAAATAATTATTTAATAAAAATAATTATTCCACAGTGAACAGAGGAGAAAACGAACGATCGAAACGGGCCTCCCAACCCTCCTGACAGTGAAAAACAAGTTAATATACCCCACCAGGGGGGTAAAAACATCGCGACCAATTCATTGTAATCTGATCAGTTTAGAAAAATTACTGTGAGGCTCTGACACTGAGGAGAACCATGGTGATTACACGAGACCAATTGAGGCACGTAGATGCAGTCTGGGGGTACCAGTGGCATGCAGACGACGAACCCCTTTGTGAGTATTGAACCCTTGCTCATTAATTTTTGTCATTAATGCATTAATTTTATCTTTTATTCATAGGAAAACGTGTAGGTGTGCCTGCATGCAGGTTCAGGTGTTGGATAGGGGGCACATGCATCTTTTTGGGGGTGCAGGTGCATCTTTTTGGGGGTGCATGCATCAAAAATGGGGGCACATGTGCACACACGTACTGTGAACATAGACTACACACACCAACGCACACATGCACACACAAGCACATGTGTGTGCCCCACACACGTGGGAAATGGGGTACACATGTGAAAAGTATGGCGTAGGCATGGAGAGGGAAAGTGCACACACTGGGGTATATACGTGCAAGCGGAAGCACCCAATGTGTGGCGCACATGCCAAAAATGGTGCGCAGGCACCCAAAAGAGGGTGCAAGTGCCAAGAAGACACACACACGCAAGAACAGGTGCTAGAAATGTGGTGCACATGCCCAAAAGGGTGTGCAGGTGCCCCTAAACAGGCAAAAAAAGATAGAAAGTGTCAAAAACATGACACTTAGAAGAATTTTTAGGATTTTTGGGTTAACCCTAAAAGAAGAGATAGATTTTTAGAAGAAATGCTAGGAACTAATGAGTGGCATGTTATTTTGCAAGATATGACTACCAGTTTTGCAAATGCGGGAGCGACATACCCGGATTGCAGAGTTAGAGGGTAGTATGCACCGGTGTGATTAGTGAGCCATGGTGATATTACTTGAGGTGGTGGGGCTAGGCCCCGTGGCTCGGATGCCCTCTATTGTACTAGACCACGGTCTTTTGACTACACTAGCCGAGTGATGGCATAGCGAGAGTCAGTGTTTCAGACTACCCATAGGAGATCTGATTGTGACTATTGAGGATGTTTGGCAGATTCTTTGCATGCCAATGATGGGCACATTGATCAAGTATAGCTCTGATGCAGGGTAGGGCTGATTAGATTAGCTTGCAGTGCCCTATTTGGTGTTGATGATATCCCACATGACAGGATGACTATAGCATTACATGAGTGCATCTCTGACCCCACCTTGCATCAGGGGCCTCTCTACATCATGGCTCTTATCAGTGGGTTTTTACTCACTGATAAGACAGGGACTTCATTTCTGAGAGGACTACTACCATTGGTTCATGGTATATACAACGGTGAGAGATATTGCTGGGGGCAGTGCATACTGGCCCACCTATACTAGGATTTACACTTGATTACATACCACGGTCAGAAAATGGTGGGGCTAGCCTCATTATTATAGATATGGTCATGGGATCATATTGCAATCGGATGTCCTGTGGGCCCCTTTCATGTCCGAGATCCTAAGGAGTCATCATACATGGCTTGGGTAGCAGCTAGTGGAGATGTATGTGGCCATCTTGGCAGCCTATTCAGATATAGGTGGGAGTTTAACAAGCTGGTTGAGATAGATGTCATCTGGAAACCATATAGGTATTTCTAGTGGCCAGAGGATTCCACAGAGCTTAGAGTGTGCCTGGTGGAGCACTTTCTTATTGGCAGCTATAGCTATATTATAGAGCTGTATCGAGTGGACAGGTGCCAGCGGTAACTTGGCAGGGTACAGGGGGTCCCCCAGCCAGATATCCGACATGCATGTAGGGATTCAGAGAGGCTAACCATGGGGCCTTGTATACTGGTGGCCCAAGCTAGGGAAAGTTTCACACAGGTGGTCCCACAGGCATGGGACCCACTACGACAGGTGAGAGATCTCGAGATCACAACTGACTATGCAGCCTGGTATGCTACAGTATCACCCCGATGGCTCACCATTCCAGAGGAGGCTTGGGTAGCAGGCATTCACCTAGCTGTAGAGATATGGCAGGGGGTAGTAGCACAGGGTCCAAACCCAGAGGATCCCTTTGATGGTATCCCACATGATGGACAAGGTGCCTCATAGGCATAGGGACTGAGGCCGTAGGGCCCAGTATAGATAGCAGTGTAGCCACCCAGAGGCAGAGTCTTCAAGTAGGGATAGTATTCTAGAGAATCTCAGGGATGAGTCCCTAAGGCACAAACAACCTCCCAACCATTGGGATAGATAGCCACAGTATAGGTGCAGTTATAGTAGGCCATTGCTGAGAGAGACGTGGTCAGAGCAGAGAGATGAGGTTTGAGGCTAGTGTGTGACTGTTGTAGCAGAGAGAGATGAGACCCGAGCTCACATTGTTACTTTACTTTCAAAGCAGGATCAGGGTCAGGCCCAGGCTGGCCCAGGAGATGATAGAGTAGCATGGTAGAGCCAGATCTGAGAGACAGTAGCACAGGGGGCTCAGATACTGAGCCTTCTTCATCAGTCCTAGTCACAGGTGCGGATGGTTATTGCACAAAGAGATCATGTGTATGCACGATCATAGGCACTACCAGCACAGAGGGACCATGCTTGCGCCAAGATGTAGGTGATGACTACAGAGAGAGATCGAGATGGTGCTACCTCTAGATAGGCCGAGGTAGACCTAGGCCGAGTGATAGGCGAGTGAGATACTGCCCTTCAGGCAGCGCTCTCCTCTAAAGACTCTGATTTGATACATGATGCCACCAGGCTTGGTGGTGAGGCCCTATTTTATAGGACTGCTTACTATAGGGTAGTGCCTCCAGAGTAGCAAGTAGCACTGCCAAAATTGTTAGGGTCGAGTGCATTAGACTCTTGATCACAGAGATGAGGTCATTCTACTAGATCAGTGAGGCAGCCCCTACCATAGTAGCTGGCCAGAGTAGTGCCATCCCAGCCTCCAGTGTTCCGGCATCTAGAGGATAGATCTAAGAGCCCCGGTGAGGGTGAGAGTTGTGGTTGAGATCTGTAGTTTTTTTTGTATAGATTATTTATATGTATGCCTCTTATAAAGGTCTATTTTTTATGTACATCCTTGTATATATGTATTTTTATGATGCCTCCTGATGAAGGCTTGATTCTTTCAGATACATGCCCCTTTTTGATGGCATTGTGTATCGATGATGTATTGTATTGAGTACCAATCTGGACATTGTATATTTGTATAGACATTTTTGATGTAGCATCTTTGTATGCCTCAGCTGAAGGCATTTTTGATATAGAGCACTGATTCATATCCACTTTTGATATAGATGTATATTGACCCACATGTATATATATGAGGATTTATTTTTGGGCTCTGATACACATGTTTATGAGATGATGCATTTTATTGTTTATGTGTCCTTATGCATGTGACACAAGTGGGATAATTCTATGATGTGAAATACCCTTTTTAGAAATTACTCTATGTTGATTCCCATTGCATAGTGTGTTTGTTTGATTCAGCACTTATGGATGCGTCGTGACATTAGTGGGCATACATTGATTCTCATTGCATGCTACATGTTTTGATTCATCACTTATGGATGCGTTATCTGATTTTGTACTTTGTATGTATCTGATTTCGATGTTTGATGTATACATGTGCTGTGGATGTTAGATGATAGATCCGTAGATGATATCAAATGCATTGCTCATGTGTTATTTTGATGTATATGGACAGGATGATATGATGATATTGTGCAGGGGGGGATAGATTTTTTATTATGTGCAATCCCTCTTGCCCCCATTGATGATACGATATGTGATGATTAGCTTAGCATACATGCATGATGTATAACTTAGCATTTTGTTTATATATAAAGTATAGATGATGTTAGATGTGATGATAATGATGGTAATGTGATGTGAATGATAACAAAAAATAGCACATGCAATAAACACAACTAAATGCTAACAAAGAACACAAGGAATTAATGTGATACACCATGATTCACCATGCTTTAGTAACATGTAACAAACACAACCAAATGCTTAAGAAAGAACATAATGAATTAACACATTACATCATGGTTTCCCAAGATTCACTAGCATGCAAAAACATACCGCAATATGCACAAGCAAGAATAAATCTAATCTAAGCAAGAAAAGATGAATCCTAACAAAGTATGCCCAAGCAACAAATAACCCAAAAGCAAGAATAAAAAACAACTATACAAGCAACAAGCAAAGCAAGGAACAAGACAATGCAAGTAACTATTTTTTTCTAAGATTTGTTTTCATGCACCAATGTTCTATTGTTTAGGTTTTTGTGAAACAATTTTCTATTGTTTTTTATTTTTGTGAAACAATTTTCTATTGTTTTTTAATTTTTGTGAAACAATTTTCTATTATTTAGGTTTTTTTGAAACAACTTTCTATTGTTTGTGTGTTTTTTGTGAAACAATTTTCTATTTTTTTATGTTTTTTGTGAAACAATTTTCTATTGTTTTCAGTTTTTTTAATGGTTTTCCAAAGCTATGTGCAAGTAACCAAGAAAGCATGGATGCCCCTAGCATTAGATGGGGAATATACAAGGGCAGAAGCCATGTGTTTATGAACAAGAGGGTGAAGTCATTGAGTTGCCCCTAGTGTAAGATGGGAAATAGCAAAAGAACATACCCCTCACAGACAAATAAAAGAAGGCAAAGCTAGATCAAGGCTTGACAGGATGGTGCGCACATGGAATCTTGAAGGCAGAACTAGGGCTAGGCCAAAGACAACTACCCTTTAGATGTAGGATGTTTATCAACAACAAATCCTCCTGAGGTGCCGAAAACTAGATTTCACCAAAGGACTTGTCCAAAGTGCCACAATTGTGTTGTTTTCACTAGTGGATGACCTGTTTTCTCTTTTTATTTTTCTGATTTTTTTTATTTTTGATTTTTTTGAGTTTTTTTTTTTTAATTTTTAACTTCCTTGCACCATGTTTAAGCATAGAACCACTTAAGATGCATGGCATTCATGGGCTCTCAGAGCTCATCACCATTGGGGTGAGCCAGTTTGTATGCCCCTGTTACATACTTGGTGACTATAACATAGGGTCCCAACCAATGTGGTTTGAACTTCCCTTTCTTTTCTCGCTCTGCTCTAGTGTTGAACTAGTTCTCCTTCATGACTAAATCACCAACCTCAAATTGACAAGGGATGATTATTTTGTTATAGTTTCTGGAGACTCTGTCCTGATACACTTTTAGGTGATTAAGAGCATGAATGCACCTCTCATCCAGTAGCTCTAACTCATCCAGTCTTGTCACTCAATAATCTTCATCCTTATCCAGATAGTCCTGAAGAGAAATTCTCAGGTATGGAAGTTTGATATCTAAAGGGATGATAGATTCTGTCCTGAACACTAGGGAATATGGTGTCACACCCGTAGGGGTGTGAATGGATGTTCGGTAAGCCCAAAGGGTTGGATGGATTTGTAGCTGCCAGTTTTGACCTATTTTGCTGACCATCTTCTCCATTATCCTTACCAAAGTTTTGTTTGTTGCCTCAGCTTGTCCATTACCTGAGGGTAATATGGCATGGACCATTTTAACCTAATTTGGAACCATTGGCAAAGGCCCTTCATAGTTTTGTTCTTAAATGACTTCCCATTATCTGTAACAATGGCTGCAGGAATACCATACCGACAAATAATGTGATTCATGATAAATTTAGAAATATGGGCTCCTGTGACATAGGTTAAAGGGACAGCCTCCACCCATTTAGTAAAGTATTCGGTAGCTGTGATGATATGTGTATGACCATTAGATGAGGTAGGATTAATTTTTCCTATTAAATCAAGTCCCCACTTGGAGAATGGCCATGGGGTAGTGATAGGTTGCAATGGTTGTGACAGAGCATGAATGAAATTTCCATACTTTTGGCAAAGCACACATTTTCTAACATAATTGCAATAATCAGTTTCCATGGTAGGCCAATAGTAACCTACTCTCAATAGTTTCTTAGCTAAGACCATTCTATTTTGTATGTGCTCTACATACCCCTTCGTGCACTTCAATGATTGCTTGGATTGACTCTGTCACATCCAGACAACGTAATAGATTCCCATCATAGCCATGACGATAAAGTGTACCTCCTAAAAGGGTGTAATGGGCTATCTGGTGAATCAGGATTTGCTTTTCAGAATGGGAGATATCGGGAGGGAGTGTGTTGTCCTTAAGATAGGTGAAGATGGGTTCGTACCACGGGGAATGGGGACCAACAACCTCACAAGCCAGGAAAGATTCTGGCATGTCATACACGGGCTGGCATAGATTTTCTATGAAGAATGGCATATCATTATTCCCTGGTGGAATACAAAGCATAGAACCCACCATTTCCATGGCATTTGCCGATCTGTTATGCACTCTTAGGATTTTCTAAAAGGTGATGTGCAAAAAGTACTCCTTTAGAGTTTCCACTAACTTTTTGTAAGGTATGAGCTTGTCATCCTTAACCTTATATTCATCATTAACCTATTTGATGATTAACTGTGAATCACCTACAACCTTAACATGATGAACATTCCACTTGATGGCCAGCTTCATCCCTGCAATAAGTGCTTCATATTCTGCAATGTTGTTTGTGCAAGGGAAGGCCAGGTGAAAATCCTACGGTATAGGATCACCAGAAGGAGTAATAAGGACCACTCCTGCACCTAAACCTTGAAATGTAAAGGATCCATCAAAATGTATCTGCCACATGACATATTCTTCAATGTAGAGCAAGGAGGCATCTGACAGATCTAGATTCAAAGGTTCCATGCTTTGCAAAGGTGCTTTCGCTAGCTGGTCTGCAAGTACTTGTCCTTTAACCGATTTTTGATGGAAAAATTCTATGTCAAACTCACTGAGTAGAATGATCCAATTAGCCATTCTACCTATGAGGGTGGGTTTGGACAATAAATACTTGAGTGGGTCAACCTTGGATATGAGCTTGGTCTTAGTATTCAACAGGTAGTGGAAAAGTTTTTGAAAATTAAAAACAATGGCCAAGTAAGCCTTTTCAATTTGAGGATAATTGAGCTCATAGGTGATGAGGGTGTGACTCAGATAGTACACCACTTTCTCCTTATGACCAAGGTCGTATTGGGTGAGCAGCGCACCAATAGCAAATTGTGTAGCAGAAATATAGAGCAAGAACAGTTCCCCTGGAGTGGGAGGCATGAGGATAGGTGGATTAGCCAGGTATTATTTAAGCAAAGCAAAGGATTGCTATTGCTTAGGTCCCTAGATGAAAGTGATGTCCTTTTTAAGCAAGTGGGTGAATGAGTGAAATTTATCTATAAGTTGGGAGATGAAGTGGTGAATGGCTTGAATTTTCCCCTGTAAGCTGTGCAGTTGCTTGATATTCTCAGGTGGAGGAATTTCAGTGATAGCAGACACTTTAGCAGGGTCTACCTCAATACCTCATCTTGACACAATGAAGCCCAATAGTTTCCCTGATAGCACACCAAAGACACACTTCTTTGGATTTAGCCTAACTTTGTATTCACGCAGGCATTCAAAGATACGCCACAAAATGACAGGATGATCCTCTCTTGTTTTGGACTTTCCCAGGATGTCATCTACATAGTCTTCCATGATATCATGAATCATATCATGAAAAATCACTGTCATTTCCCACTGATAGGTAGCTCCTACATTCTTAAGGCCAAATGGCATCACCTGATAGCAGAAGGTGCCCCAAGGAGTCATAAAAGTTGTTTTGTGTTGGTCTTCTTCAGTGATCTTAATTTGATTATATCCCAAAAAATCCATCCATGAGTGATAGCATTTCATACCCTACTATTGAGTCAACAATCATGTTGATGTTGGGAAGTGGAAAATCATCTTTAGGGAAAGCCTTATTGATGTCCCTAAAATCCGTGTAGATTCAGATACCTATAGGTTTTTTCTGGACAGGAACAATGTTTGATATCCATTCAGAATAATCAATTGGTCTGATGAATCCTGCTACAAGCAATCTTTCCAACTCTTCCTTAACCAACAGGGCCACTCTTGGGTGCATCTTTCGGAGCTTCTATTTGATAGGCTTGGTGTCTACGTGCACGACTAGGTTGTGCATGACCAAAGTTATATCTAAGCCGGGCATGTCTTTGTAAGACCATGCAAACACATCAATAAACTCTCACAGCAGCATAGTGAATGTATTTTGTTCTCTAGCCGAGAGTGATGCTCCCAATTTTACTATCTTGGGATCTTCTTCTGTACCAATATTGACATCAATGGTTTCTTCGACTAACAATTTTGATAAATCCTCCATACGTGTAGGATCAGGAGGTAGGTTGAGATCTTCATCCAAGGATGTCTCCATGATATTTTCATCCTTGGTGTGGTCACTTTGTTTGTCCTTTGATTTTCTTATTTGTTTGTCAGCCAGTGCCTCAAAGATGTTTTCACTGTGTGACTTGGACTTCAATTTTTTTCCAAGGCTTTTCTTTAGAAATTTTTCCCTCGCTTTTCTTTAAAATTTTACTAACCATGAAGTTCAACCTCCTCACCGAAGTAGACACAGGTATCTAAGTCAATAAAGAAACCTTTCTTGTGATCTCCAATGGGAATTTTATCCCTTATGCCCATGAACTCTATGATAGCCTCATCATTCTCGAATAAATCTAGTGTCATGTGACATTTTTGGTCCCATTCAATAAGGGAAGGGTATACAAGGTCAAGGGTTGGTTCTGTGGGGGTTATGGTTAGGATAGTGTTGTTCATGAAAAGGTTCGTGGAGGCCAGATCCTCATATTGGCTATAATGGGAATCCGTATCACTGTCTAGATAGTCAGAGCTATCCTCACACTCAGAACAAGTAGCATCTTGATCGTTGGGGTGCGCTCCATAAGGGTGAATCCCAATGCCATATCTTTCTATTTTGAAATGTGGAAGAGGGACTGGTTCTCTTTGTCCTTGTTCATTCCTCCCACATCCTAGGCCTTTGTAGCCCATGGAGTACATCATTCTGTTAGATTTTTCATATTCCAAGGTTTGATAACAAGATGGCTGAGTGTCCTCAGGGACCTAAGTTATAGGTGGATCAAGCAATTTTTCCTCAGCTAACAAGCCTCCAGGTAAGAATGACCCAATAGTGTGTTCCTCTATAGGTCTTCTAAAGTGGTAGTTGGGTCGACCTCTAGTCTTGGGGCGATAATGAGAGGTCTGAAACCAAGAGCGCTTATTGTACATTATACTCCCCACAGCCATATTCAAGGATTTTCATCTCCCATGAATCAAATGGAGATGTTGAAGTAGATGCCCCATGAGCGCAAGAACTAAGAGAATCTGAATCCACCTAGGATTCCATGGCCTCAGACTAGAGAGGGATAGCTATATTTGCAGAGGGACATGCATATGTACCCTTTCGTGCAAAGCTATTGAGAGCTCTATAATGAGAAAAGGGCTCATAATCTCCTTGTATTGTAACTGTATGTCCCTCATGCTTCAACTTAATGCATTGATGAAACGTTGATGGCACGGCCTGCATGGCATGAATCCATGGTCAGCCTAGAAGCATGTTATATGGAAGTTCCAAGTCTAGGACATGAAACTTCATCTGATGGAAAGTGGGGCCCACCTCCATGGGCAGCGTGATGGTGTTTGTTGATTCCCTTTCCACGTTGTCATATGCAGTGATAGTGATAATATGGGACTCAAGATCTTCCTCCATATGTCCCAACTATTTGACCAACTTGAGCATGCAAATGTTCAACCCAGATATCCGTTATCCACAAGCACTCTATTTGATTTTCCTGTGGGTGACAACTACCTCAATGTATAAGGGAAGATTATGTGTAGGATTCTCAGTAGGGATCTCCCTATGGTTGAAAGTGAGATGTTCACTTGGTGCGATGTTTTCCACCACAGCTTGAAGGTGTGCAAGATCAACTTCTAAAGGCACTCCCGACCCCTGAAGAGTTTGGTACATAATGTCTTTATGCACATTGGATATCTTGAGAAGATCTAAGATTGAAATCTTAGCAGATGTCTTTTCAAGTTGTTCTAAAAGGTTATATTTACCAATTTGTGGGGTCGATGGAGAGGGTTCCAGAATCATGAGGCAGGCATGCCTTGTTACCACAATACAGTCCTTTCCCTTGAATCGGATGGTATTGACATGGTCAGCAGGAGAGCGGATACATCCAATAAGTGAATCATAATGATTTTTGTCTCTTTTGGTGTACAAGTAATTGATGGATTTATAAGTTTGGGATGACTCTCCCCGATCTGGCTTTGAATTTTCCAATTTATCATGCTTGGGGAATGGTTCTTTATAAATCCCCATTTTCTCGTTAGGTGTTTGTGTTTTTCCAGGGTTATCCACCTCTATCTCCCCATTGTCAATGAGGTCCTGAATATAATGGCTAAGCCACAGACATTTGTCTATCTTGTGTCCTTTGACGTGATGCATTTCACAATATTCATGTTCCTTATACCATGAAGGTTTCAAAGTGTTGTCGTCAAATAGTTGCATTGTAGGATAGGTCATCATGTGGGCCGCATCTAATTGTTTTAGAATAACTAACAAAGGTTCATTGAGAGAGGTGAATGTTCTTCACTTTGGTGGTGGTTGAATTGGGCCCTTGGTTAGTTTAAAAGGTTGACCAGTTTGGACCATTTGAACACGTTTGGAATCAGTGATTCCATCTCCCACCACATTTTTGTTTTTGTTAAAGATCTTTGGCTTTTCCGTGGGTTTGACATTTTGGTTGTCTTTAGATTGGGTTTTGAGGGTGCCTTTGGAAATGAGATATTTTTCTATCTGAATCCCTTTCTCGATAACCTCCTTAAAAGTGTGAACACAATGCATTTGGAGGTGGAAAGCTATATCCGGGTTGAGATTGGGAACGAAAATACTAACCAGCTACTTTTTAGGGAAAGCACAAGGGAAGTGACTAGCTATCCCTCTCCACCATTGGAGGAAGCTGGAAAAAGTCTCATTTGGGCATTTCTTGGCACCACATAAGTCTACCATGGTGACATCACTCTCTATGTTATATGAGAAGTGACACATGAATCTTTCTGCCAATTTTGGCCAGGTGAAAATTGATCCTCATGGTAAGCATGTAAACCACTCCAAGGCTTGACCTCCAAGACTCTTGGGAAAAAGTATGATGAGGTAATTATCACTATAAGACACCTCTTGACATGCCATGTAGAAATATTTAACATGATCCCGTGGATCTCCTTTCCCTTTATATTTTTCAAACTTTGGCATATCAAATTTCTTTGGAAAGGGTTGAAGGGTCATTGTCTTGTCAAAAGGATAGGGGCATAATTCTTTGTATTGATATTTCCTGATGCTCCCTATATTTCTCTCTTGTAAGCTCGCAAGCATTGCTTTCATAGACTGCACTTCTTGTGTGAGTAATTTTTCTCTAGTGGGAGAAGTGGGGATGTATACACGATGATACCCTGTGTCTTCTTCTCCTTGGTTTTCTTGATGGATTTCATTGATCTTAACCTTAGGCCTCAACTTTTGAACGTTCTTGTTTGCGTCTTTTTGTACATGGGAAGTAAGCAAATCTAGTTGTTGGCTTAGATTACTGATTTTTTGTTAGATTATGGCTTGGTTTGTAGCTTCTTCTTCTAAAGGTTCCTCCCCCTCATATTGCGGAGGTCCTTCATCCGTCTCATGTTCTATCTTGTTTCTTCGTGGAACTTTGATAAAGGGTATTCTATGCCCTACCAATTTATCATTCCCTACGTAAGAAGTGGAAGCATATCTGCCTGTTAAAATATCTTCCATATTGATAAGGGGACGTTCTTCCTCAGTATCGTCATTTGTAGGTAGTATTGTTTCATTCTCAGTGGGAAATTTTGCCCCTAATTCTATGACCCGTGCCAACACTCTATCTTTTTTTCTAAGAAGAAACTCATCTAGTAAAGTGGGGTCAAAATCAAGTTCTGTGTGTGGTGATTCTAATTCATTTCTACTATGATCGACCATCTCTTCGGTTTCCTTTTCTACAGAAAATAACGGTCCTAGGTCATGTCAAATAAAGGGATTGGACCCTTGTCTATTAGAGGTTTCCCAAGCTTCCACTTTTTTTTCCTCATATGTATGTTTCTTTAATCCTATATGTGTTTTAGGAGCCATGTTTCTATGATATTTTCACTAGGGTAAGTTGTAAATGTGTTCAAAGTTTAGTGACCACCCCTAGGTGAAATGTAAGATGTATTTGTTAAGAGTATGAATAAATCAACAATGTGAGAATACCAATGTAATAGAGTGATAAATCACCAGTGATACAAGCATTTGGTATCAAAATATTTTTAAATAAAGTTCCTCCTAGACTACATTTTAAAAATTAGTTTCGCGTTGCAAGATGATTAACAAGATGTCTTCACTTATGCCAAGTTCAAGGGAATGAACAAAATGTAAGTAAATACAAGAAGTCAATGTGACCTCCCAATCAAGATATATGATGAGTGAGCTCAAACTCGATTAAGACCTATATCTCAAAAAGTGCCAATTACAATTCGCGAATGACACAACAATATCACCAAGATATGTTAACCCACTTTGCAAGAAAGTGAAGTATTGATATCAAGATGTTATTGATATAACACGCACAAATGGTAACACCTAGCACTCTTTGAAATTGAGGTAATAATAGAACCAAACTAAAAATCTCAAAGTATAGCTAGGAATAGTTAAAAATGTGTGCAGTGTAACCTTACAATATAGGTATTTATGTCGAGTTTACAAGAAACAAGACGTAAATATTGAAATTGTAGTGATATGATACAAACAAGCTAACTCTTCTAAGGAAGCCCATGGTGATGAACAACACCTACCTAAAATGACGATATTGACATGGTTATCAAGATCATAATGGCTACCAATGACGTGAATAAACCTCTGTACACTTTAGACATTTAACTTACCTAGCTGTAAACATGGATGGGTGTAAACGGACATAAAAGTGACAGAAACAGTCGATTGGTAACACAAAGGTAGTCACCCTTCTTCTGATCAACAAAGTGTCAAAAGAATGTGAAGGAAGCAAATCAAAAAAGGATGAAAAATGTTGGCTTCACTTTGGCAGAGTTTTCACCTCGCCCTAAGGCAAGTAAAAACTAGGAGAAAGTAACGCGTCACACGTTTCTCAAAGAAAATATGTTTCACAACTCAACACTATTTTAGGATGGTTGAAGTGGGATCCTATCCAAAGTATATCTTCCTAGGTCGTTCTCTCATCCTAGGTGCTACAAATATTATCCACGAGCGGGACGATTTACCCAAAAAGTCGCAATGACTAGTTTGGGAGTATCTCGACTTTGCCCCCTTCAAGCACAGTGGGCAATAAATGCATCCAATTGTGTACTTAAAAGGGTCACGTAGGGAAAACTTGTAACTCTATCTCACAAAGGATTTACTAGTCAGATAGGTAGTGTGGAGCACTTCCCGTTTCATCCACAAGGTTCCCTCTTGCGTGGACTACTTTGGGGTTCCTGGAACCACCCCCATTGTTGTAGCTTAAGGCGTTATGCCAAAGGGGTTATGTTCCAGTTGAGTGGAGAGGGACGTACCCTTTTCTAAAACCTGTAATACAATGTTTTGAATATGTTGTTCATTTTATCTTGTTTAATTAGATGTGGTTTGCTCAAACACCATTTGGCAACCTGTATAACAACTGTATTAGTAGTTTTCTGACTTTTGTTTCGATTCCTCCATTCTTTGACAAGCGATGGCATTTTGGTCCTGTATGATGATTTTTAGTAGTTTTCCATCAAAAGAGAAGGCATCATTTTTTATTCTCTAGATCGTCTAAGGACGCAAGAGGAGCATACGTGATTGTCTTCAAAAATCCAAAAGATATCAAATGGAAAAACACTTTAATTCAACTATGCCAAATTAACCAATTCCAACTCAAATACTCTTAGCAATCTCAAAGCATCAAAAGGACTCAAGAATCATTTCTGATTCCCAAGATCTACCCCAAGGGACGTGAGGGAAGAGCATACGCGATCTTAATCCTATAAGTAAACCAATGCAAAATATTACCTAATCAAATACAAACATGTAAAAAATGGCCTGCAAAGACAAATATATGATTAGATAAACCTGTAAGAATGTTAGCACATCAACACCTTAATTTCAAAAAATTCAAAAGGACACAGGTGCCCCTTTTTCAGCACCTACGCACGGGTTAGGGCATATGCGCCACTAAACATTGTTTTCAGCTCACAAATGTACCTGTGCACCACCCGCGAGATGTGTGCACCACAAAACAGTTGCCTACGCCACTAAAATAGTGCCTACACCACTCTATGAAATTTTTGAATTTATCAAGCGCTACACCACTAGAGAGGTGTGTGCACCACAAAAATAGTGTATGCGCTACTCTAAGAAAAATAGACAGAAAAATAGATAGAACAACCACATTACCAGAAAAATGTGCATGCACCACTAAAATAGTATGTGTGCCCTAGTTAGGGTGTGTGCGCCGATCTGATAGGTTTCAGTATGTAGTGAAGGTACAGTATGAAATGATGTTTGCACCTGGGTTAGTGCACCTACGCGCTAGTTAGGGTATGTGGGCGAGGGTTAACGCGCATGCGCCAAGGGCCAACAGACAGAGTGACAGGTTTTAACAGTGCACCTGTGCCACCAGAGAGATGTGTGCACCATGAAAACCATTTCTGCACCATGAAAATCATGCCTACACCCCTAAAATAGTGCCTGCCACTAGACCTGTAACCAAAATACGGCAGCAAACACAAGAAAACTCACAATATCTCAAATTTTGACAAGTTAGCTTAAGAATGGATAATAACCCATTAAAATTATGGCTATGAACATGAAGTTACACATATTAAATGAGACAAAAATTCCAAGAAAATGGACATTAATTACTACATGTGCATATCAAAAGTTAGCCAAAACAATGAAACTTAAACTAAAATTCCATAGGACTAAGTGTCCCACCGGGCGTGCCAAATGTGTGCAAGTGTTTCTACAATTTTAACCAAATTTAAAGCAAGAAAACTACCACCTAGAAATAGCTTCCTAACCTAGCTAAAAATGAGAAATATGCACCATCATGATGAAGAAATGAGCAAGTCCTACCCTTAACATTAATAAATTTGAATTAATCAAAACATAATGTAAATTAATGAACTCTATTCCCCTTAATTTCCTAATTAAACATTTAAAATGAACCTAAGTAGTCCAAATGGCAATCAAATCATATTTTCTTGCTTTGATCCTTCAATGGATGCTTGGGTGTGAGGCTTAGCTCTTCAAGAATGGAGGATGGAGGGCTCAAGAATGACAAAAGGCTATTAGTATAATACTATGTGCTTACTTTTGTCTCTTGAGAGATTTAGGCATAAGTGTAGAAGTAGAGGGAGGGTTGCTTATATAGCCCAAAGGATAAAAAAATCAACACATCCTCATGAATGTGGGACTAATGGAGATGTAGAGTTAGTTATGGATAAGGGGGGTTTAGATGGGGTTGAGTTAACTTTAGGAGGGTTTAGCTTTTCCTCAAGCGGCTCATGTGGATAAAGGGGGTGTATTAATTAATCAAGATGATTAATAAATACATGTGCAAGCTTTTATAAGTTTTTAGATGGATTTTAGTGTGATTTGGACCATTAGGAGGGGAATTACACCAATTAAATAGTGATTTATTGATTTAAAGAGAAGGGGAGGCTAATTAATTAATAATAATTAATTAGACTAGATAGAAGGTGTTGATTAACGAAGGGTTGTTAATTAGGGTATGTGTTGGATAGGTGACTTAATTAATTAGCGTAATGTAATCAATTAACGACAATGGAAGAGAAGATGAGCGTTATTGACGATATGTCGTCAATTTGTGGGAAAGGAGATAATTAGTGCAATTTAAGTATTTAAATTACTTGGGCATGATTATAAGTGTCTATAGTATGCACTTGTATTCTACTAACACATTTTTTTCTATTGTTGTTATTGTTATTTTGTTACATTTCCATACTTCTTGTTTTTATTTTTTTACAACATGGTTTCTACCATGCACATCCCCTCTTACAGGTATAATTTATTCTTGGTGACCACCACATTAGTTATTCATAAGTTATCTATGGGTTATCAGCATATCAAATTTGGGTATATATATTTCCTTTTGAACTTCACACTCAAATTATTCATCACACATGCCTTAAAAGTGGGGTCAATCATCTAGAGATTTATTTTACATTTATAATAGTAAAAAAAATATTTCTAGGCATAAACATAAGCGGGGAAGACAAAAATACCTCAGAATCAGATTCAGATGCAAAAATTAGCAAAATATATAAAGGGTCAAGACCATATAGTTTGGTCATGAGCGTACAAATGGTTGTGATCTTACCATATAATTTTCCACAGGGGGCAATTTCTCCAGATTTGACAACATTTTCAGGCTTATCATCATTATTGCAATATTTTCATATGGTTTCAGATTTAGATTGACTCAGTTTGGCATAGATTCAAGGGGTATAAAGTATCTCATTCTATCCTTATCCACGGTACTCAGTTTCACTTCCAATTTTGGACACATTAGTGGCATGGGTATCCTTTATCTTCTCATATTTCAAGATGTAATCAATTCTACTCAGTTTCTATTCAGTTGTGTGACACATGGGAAGATTGTGGGGGAACTTGTTTCTCTTTTCTATTGTGTGTCTTAAGTTACAAAATTAGGTGTATATCCTTCTACATTGGTATGGTCTGTGGTGTTATGGAAGGAAACGAATCAGCTAAGTTCTTCATGGGTAAGATTTCCTATCTTATTTATAATTCAAGGGATGATATCAAAGTTGATAAATGGATCTAAAGCACAGTCTTCCTCCTTTGCATGGGTGTTTCAACTTCTCTTTTTGGTTCTTCTCTTCAAAATTTGTGTGTTAGGTTAGTAAACCTAGCACATCGACCCCCAATTCTTCATCAGAATTCATAATATTCAAAGCACATGAATGGAGGCACATTCCTTCCGCAAGACAAACAAGTTTATTCCTTCCATGTTTTACATCTCTTTTGGCATTTCTTGTTACACATTTCTTTATAGTACTTTCATTACATTTTGAATTAAGTTTTAGTTTCCTATCTTGGACATTGACAACACTTTGTGTTTCAATTTTTATTTTGGAGCATACCAATACCAACACAATGGGATACTACAAAACAAAGTTTTTGTGAGAAAAGACAAAATGTATCTACACAATTAGCTATATTTTCCTTTTAAGCATGTAATTTTCATTTCATACTTAAATGGGTGAAAAATGTAAACACTCAAATTTGTAAATATATCCTTTAAAAATGTTGATCTTAACATTCCACACTTGAATGCACAAAGATACTCTCCACCATCTTGTTTAACACACCTTGATAGCTCTTAAATTACTTTCTTATCTTTGCTGACATCTCTATCATCAGTTCTTGAGGTTTTATGGCATAAAAAAATATCTAAAGACAATTATCCTCTAAACTAGAAAGCCAAATTTTGATTTTTTCCTTTGGGTCAAAACTAGTAGTTTAGGTTGGTTTTTTAAAATCTATAGCCTGATCCTACTATATGATTTCACTAAAAATTTAAATTGCATCATCTTCATATGGACTAATATTATGGGGTGAATCATTCCTTACAAACTTAATTTCAATTTCATATTTCTCACATAACCCATTAATCAATTAACCATCCATTAGTGTGTGCACAACATCATATAACATACATTCAATTAACCAATGAATAAGAGAGACAACACCATAACACAATATATAAGTGGGAAACCCTTAAGGGGAAGAAAACCCATTGAAACTTTTGATTATATTGCTCAAATCAAAAGTATTTAGTGAAACACCAACTTCACAAGGAGCAGAAACCCCTAATTTTAGCACCAACCCTACAAGGAGCACCAACCCCTAGTTTTGTGATATTACCAACTCCACAAGGAGGATAAACCCCCTAAATGATCAAGAACCCACTCAACCACATTTTTATGAAGATATCATTGATGTCTTATTTTTTAAAACACAACTGATTGATCACTGATTCAGCTCACTCAACTTCCAACCCTTGTTCAAACCCTAGGTTCTAAAACTTACACAAACTTGCACTTTCTTCACTTCTCAATGCTTCAAACCCTTGCACACACTCTTGACAACATTATTCAACCTATCATGCAACTTTCATATCTCAACACATTCCTTTTTACCTGTAATTCACTCACACATAGGTCACACTTTTCACATCACTCAACTCATGCAAAATAACATCCAAAACATCACTCTTATATTCTCTTCTTATTAAATTTAAAAAAAATTAAGTTTCCCTCCTTTGTTTTGACTAAGTAAACTTAGTATCATCTCATTTGAATCATTAAAACGTTTACATATGACCCATGTAGGTTATACATTCCCAAAACCATCCAACTTGCACCAAAAATGCTCAAAACCCCATCACTAGGATGAGCTAAAACCACAAATCACAAAATAATGATTATTCAAACTCCCATATTCACCATACATGATTAATATAACATATAAGAATCATACCATTGTCATTAATTATCTTGGAAAAATCAAATATTTCATTATATGGGCCCACTTGCTCATATCCTTCACAAAACAAGTGTTTCCAACACCATGTCTTCACCTTTTGGCCTCAATACCACCCAAGATAAAATAAAATATGGAATGTAACAAATATATGGAATCCTTGGGACCTTTAAATCACATCCATGCAATGTTATACTCATGAAACATCCATATGCTCAAACCACAACAACTTTCCTCTTCACCAAATCACAGCTGCCCAAAACCAGTTTTGCAAACTCAACTAGTTTTCACCCTTTTATGTCACTTCAAGACCTCAAAATCCTTCAATATAAAAAATATTCATCCATATTCACTTTATAGGTGATATCAAGTATCAACTCAATCATCTCATGCTTCAACCAACTCATTCTTTCAACCTGAGAAATCTTGTCTTGAAAACCAAAAGACCTTCTCCCTCACAAACTGACCTATATGACCCATAAAATCTCATATTCAGGAAGAAAAAATTATACCATTTGAAATATATCTGAATCAAATTTCTATAACATATTGGAACTCCTTCCAACTCTAAGTGGAAGGTCTTCAACCAATCTCATCTTTGTAAACTTCCTTGAACTGCCCCCAAAATTACCCTTTGACTAGTATTCACAAATAGGGTATACATTGCCATTTTTATGCATCAAAATTACCTTAAAACACCATGTACATCAATAAAAAATCTCACATACTAAAAACATTTCCATTTATTTATCAACTCCTTTGGACAACCTTGTCCCAAACTGAACTTCTTCATAAACTGAGCCTGTTTGAGTGGGGTCCACTCATCACCAAAAAAATACCATACCTTTCTAGAAACCTAGAGAGTCCTATACATCATAAAATCCAATCATACATGCACTATAAATAAATTTATGGGCACTTAGGATCATAGTAAATCTCTCCTACCACTTTTGAGCTAGGGTTTCAAGCACACAAAAAGTTGTTTACCTTCTTAACATTTGTTCATAAAAATGTGATAATGAAATGACCTCATTATTTTTTAAAAACCTTATAGAATCAATGTATAAAAATCCCTAAAATCCATAAGGTCCCATGAAAATCACACAATTTAGGGTGAGCATCATAAGGTGCAATTCGAGCTAGAAATGACCTTCTTCTTGACCCTATTTTCACAAAAACATGTACATATCTTGAAAATTTCTTTCATGAATGACTCCAAATTTTTTCACACCTCTAGGAAACCCTCTATCATCATCTCTAATCATCATCATGTCAAATATCTCCATATTTCTCATCCCATTTCATTTACATGACTATCCCTTAGGGTTTTACATGATTTAGGCTAGGGTCAACTGAAATAACACTATAACTCATCATGAAAAGCTCTCTAAAATGTCCTAAATAAACATAATTTATGAAAAATACTTACCTACATGCTTCTATCCATGAGCTCACATAGCTTTGCATCTCATCTTCATGCCTCTTAGTACCTATACCTATTCTAGATGAGCACCTAAAACTTGGTATTCAACTTGTATCTACACCTTGAAACTCATGTGAGTGCCTAAACACTCCCCAAACATGATCTCCATGCTGTCAACATGATCCTCAAGTCACCAAGAATCTCAACCACCATGCACCATCACCTAGGCTAGCTAGGTCACCTGATTAGGCTTGCTAGAACAAGTCATTCTCACTAAATCAACTCATGCAACCAAGAAAATACTTGAATATCCATGTCATCATCATACTGAGCATCATATGAATCCACTCCATCATCCTCTTTTTTATTAATGGGATTTTACATCAATGACAATACCTAAATCACAACATGCTAACAATCTCCCCCCTTGTCATTGATGGAGAATCTCACGAACTTCTCCCCCTTTTTACATTAATGAAAAAGGAATACTTGTACCTGATATTCACCTTCACCTTTATCAACATCATAGGGTCATATTTCTTTTAGAAACATCAACCAAAGTTTTCATTTTAGCTCACAAACTAGTCATTTCTCACAATCTTATTTTTCCTTCTTTCAAGGCATTCTTGACTGTATTATCCCCCTAGGAAAAACATGTACAACACCTAAACATGCTAACAATGATGATATAATGATGAAAAACATACTTTTACCTCTCTCTAGGTTGAGTTAGTGATCACACAAACTCATTTAGGCTCAATGAACATGTTTTCATCACACCTCATACCCTATTGTTTTGACCTATTTCAACATTCAAAATACTTTAGCAGACCTTGGACTTTGCATCATAACTCATATGAACATACCAAAAAACATGATTAGGCCAACATCAACATTCATATTTACCTTTGTCATTCTTATCATTGAGCTTGAAGGACTCAAACTTTTCCTAGATCTACACCATTTCTTTATATCTTCAAATCATTAGGACTAGTTCCCTAAACCAACTCTTCAGTGCAAATTTAGACTATCTTTGATAAGCTTCTAGAACATAATACACACCATGACACAAATTATCATAACTCACCCCTGGACTTATGCCATCTCAAAAATCTAGTAAAAAGACACAAAAATTTGAATTTTGATATACTTCCTTGAAGTGACACCAACCACTTTGACACTGTCCTGAAAGCATTTTCATCATTGCAATATTTGGATGAGGCTGTGTATACATGACTCACAAACTATATTGAACAAGGATTTGACAATTCAATATGGAAATTACCTTTCATATCATTGTATCCACATCTATATAAACTTCTCAAAATTTAACCCATTGACTTCCCCTATCTTGAAGCCATCTTACATACCTCTAGCTACATGATTTTCTCAAACTTCTCATAGCTGTCATCATACACCATTGTAACTCCATATCACCAATTTAGTCTTTAATCCATATCACTGACCCTAGAGTGAATAATCTAAACTTGGACATATAGAAAGTCTTACATCCACTTGATTATTATTTAACCTTTAAAATATAGATATAAAGACACTTATAACCTTCAAGAATGACTTACCTCCTATCACTTAAAAAATACTTATTATGTATTTTGGATAAAAGTGAAAATCTAAAGTCTTTAACACATCCACTCACTTCTTTAGCAACCATATTTTCCATTTCTCATGATAATACTTTCTTACCTCAAGATATCTAGACCATAGTCAATCAAATCATAAGTGTATCAAACTTCAGTTCATTCACTTACTAACAAACTTTCAAATTCTTAAAGCATTTTCATAATGTAGAATTTCTAAAAACTGACTAACACATTTCTACACCTAATGCACAACATTTTCATACCTACCTTGCACATACTTCAAATTAAATAATTGTTATAGAATATCCACAATTAGAACTTATCTACCACCACCTTGCTTCTTCTTGAAGCTCATTCTCAAACTTCTAGATCACCTATTGATGTCCTTATTCTAGACACATCATTAACAGGACTGTTACAAACCCAATAAATTTGTACACACCTTCATAATTCCTCTTGCATAGTTTTAAACATTTGTAGCATGTTATAATTAACTCATAGAAAGATAGTAGGCCATCCTATCTTTCCACACTTGGATCATCTTTCTTGCCCTCTCATTAATTCCTATAAATTCCTTCACATATGCATATTCATGATCTTTGAAGCTCATCTCATCAAGAATGTTACAAACCTATTTCATACATACCTGAAATATTCAAAATATTACTCTATGCATCAATTACCTTATTAACACTTCATTATGATTCCACATTAAATGAGATAAGACATGTAGTGACTCTCCTTTATCAGGAAAATATCTCAAATCTTTTATTCATGGACTTTACCTATAAAAAGGATTTTTACAGCAATCCCTACTAAATAAATCAACCTATATGCCTTTGAAGATTCAATACTTTCAAAAAAATTGTACTTGACTTCAAGGAGTGCATAATAACAAACCTTCACATTTATCACCTTACATATTTATTTCCTTGGAAATTTAAAATATTTGTGAACTTATTCATGCTTGAAAAATTACCTGAGATTCATCAAAATGTTACTACACCATCTTCACTTCATCAAATTAAAGACACTTTCCTATTAACCCTGGATTAAAAGATCTAACACCTAGTTTTAATGTAAAACTATTTATAAGGAAATTCCAATTACTTGATTATGTAAGATTTTCCCATTCAACTTCTCCATTAACCTTGAATCATGATCATTGTGAGAAAATTTCCCATTTTAAATTTATTCTGGAAACTAGGTCTCCAATTCTTCACTATTCATCACTTCAAAACCCAGTTTTCAAGGTCATGAAGTTTCAATCTTAAAGTTAAGGATAAAAAATTTTGAATCAATTCATACTAGTCTAATATTTTCCATCAAATATTGGCTTTGGAATTCAAATTTATAATTCAACTTAGAGTTCCTTCAACCATTTTTAAATTTAAGACCTTGGATACCACTTAAAACACATCACAATATTCTTGATCAGATTCACTCATCAACACTGCAAAAAACATGTCATAAACCTTTTTCAGATTATGGTTTGATCAATTCATCATATACTTGATGACTTGATTTCATCCCTCATCAATCTTCAAGAACCTCTTCTTTTGATGATGGTTGATCAATTCATCATTTGAATAATTTCATCTTCAATACTTCTTCACAAATGACACAATAATACACCTTTTTGATAATCACAAATGACTAATGTGACTCAATATGAAACTTTAACTTTTGAATCATACAGACCAAAATTTAGACACAAACCTCCAATGATCATGAATGCTCTAAAAACTTGATCACTTTAGATCAAACTTTTGAAGACTATACATAGATTTAATGCATACATTAGAATTCATGAAGGAGTATACTTTATGGCTCATGAACATATAATTATAAATAACATATGACATCAATAATTAACTCATAATCAGAACCAATTTATAAGGTGACATAGACCCTTTTTCTTGCCATCAACTCTTAATCACTTACTCAGACCAAGAAATGAGTACTTCTACACATAAATTACATGACTCAACAGACATCACCCTTTTTGATACACCACATGACCTTACACAAAATAATTCATTACAAACTACACCACATCATGATAGGTAGACAGACACAACCTTGAGAACACAATCATGCACACTTAGAGACACTCTAGACTAAGACATATACATTTTAACACCTTGAACAACCAAGTAAGACCACAAAACATTCTTAGAACTTAAGACAACATACCTTGACCTAATGGAGGAGACACACATGAACCTAGACAATCCCCCTCACTCTAATGCTTCATATGAACTAATATACCTCTAAGAATCCTAGTAGAGGCATATGAACACCATGATCACCTAAAAGAAGGTCTCGAAGAGGTCCCAAAAGCCTTCTTAGACACCTGGAAAACTCCTTCTTCACCCTTGTTTAGATCTGATCTCTGAGTCATGCCTTTATTTTCATCAATAATGCTCTTGATGAGACACCATTATCTTCTAGGCTCCCAAATCTTGCCTTGACTGTTATCATGCATCCTAGACCTCTGAAAGCTTCCTTCTTACATCTTAGGACCTTAAAACCTTTGGTTTTCCTTGAGTAACCATGATAGCAATTTATAGAAACATGACCAACTCCATTACAATTGTAACACACCACTAAATTCTTTCTTTTGAACCCTCAACTTGTCTAGGTGGATCATTCAAAAAAAACTAGCAACATGACCTCTTCTCATGGCAATTTTAGCATACCATACATTCTTAGCATGCTCACTCCTACTATCTCTCCATGGATGATCATCTCTAGTATACCTTCTACACTCCTTTTCCCTATGACCAAATCCATTACAAGTAAAACAATAACCATTGAAATATATTTCATACCTTGAGGAATTAGGTTGCCTATAAGTATTAGTCTTCTCATTGTTCCTTGATGAAGATCACTTTCTTTCCTTCCTTGGTGCTTGGTTCACCTACTTCCTTTCTTGAAACCATATCTTCTTGCTTCATTTATTTGTCCTTGACTTCAACTTTGAAACCTAATCCATCTCTATCACCAGTTGATTTATTATTGCTCAATATATCATCAAGAGCCTTGGAGATTTTCTTAAACTTTTGAAATTATTTCTCTTTGCTTGTTGCATCTAGCATAACTCTTCTTAAGGAATGAATCACTTCTTCTTCCTTAGATTGTAAGTTAAGATTCATGGTACTCATTTACATCTCTAACTTTCTCACAATTTCATCAAGACTTTCAGTAATAGCCTAATGCTTCTCTTCTAGTTCCTATGAATCTTTTCCTCATATTCTTGACTTGTGATTTCAATTTCATTATTTCTTTTTCAGCATACATCAATTCAGATTGAACACAACTAAATTCAGTCATTTATTCCTTCTTCAATCTTTAAATCTTTAAAGATCTTGATATAAAATCACCCAACAATGTATAACCACTACTAGTAGATCTCATAGCATATTTTTCATAAACAACACCTCATCACCTACATCTTCATGATCAGATTCAGACTCAAAATCTAAACCACATACTCACTACTTTCTTCAGAGGAATAGACCTCTTCCTTTGTGTAAAAAACTTCTTACCCTTCTTCTTATGATCAAAATTATCTTGAACTATCTTCTTCTTTTTACCATACATTCTAATTTTTCTTCTCATGACCACTCCTCATGATCATCATCCCCTTCTTTTATTTTCATGTCTATTAGGACACTTAGATGCAAAATGACCTACTTTACTACAATTAAAGCATTTAAAATGAAGTTTTCCATTATACTTACCAAATTCAACATTCAATCTTCTAGCCACCATTACAAAATAGCTCTCCATCACCTATTTCATGAGTAGTATCATCAAATTTAGTCTTCTTGTCCTTTGGTATCTTCTCAACCTTGAAATATATCTCTTTCTTAGCTGGTTTGGAATCAAAAATCCTCATTTCATATGAAATCAAAGTTCCATGCTAGTCATCCATCTTCAAGGTATTCAAATCCTTGACCTCTTCAATAGTAAATACTTTGGAATCAAACTTAGGAGTTAGTTATCTCAAAACCTTTTGGAACAACTTATTCTTCCTTCACATCTTCTCCTAACCCTTTCATGGAGTTGAAAACCTTGTCAACCCTAAGAAAAGTATGATGCAATAGACTCATCATCATTCATCTTAAGAATTTCAAACTGATTTATAAAATTTTGAAGCTTAGAAATTCTTACCTTGGAGTATCCTTCATACAGAACTTGATGTTTCTCCCATGCTTCTTTTGCTGACTTGCAATGCATTACTTTTCCCATCTCAAATTCTCCTAAACCACATATGATATCATTAAAAGCCTTTGAATTTCATTACATGCCTTCTTATCTACAACACTAGTTGGAGTAGTGGAAGGAGTAGTATAGCCATTCTCCACAGCTTCCCAAATATAAAACCCTAGGGACATGATATGAGTATTCATCCTCAAACTCCAAAAATCATAATTCACACCATCAAACAATGGTTCCTTGCTAGTAGAGAAACCACTCTGCTGACTCCTCATTTTTTTTGCTTCAAAGGATCTCCTTTCAAGTGATCAAACTTCTCCAAAAGGACATGTTCTGATACCAATTGTTGGAATCACAATGGACTGAGAGGGGGGTGAATCAGTCCTTACAAACTTAATTAAATTTCATATTTCTCACTTAAACCATGAACCAATTAACCATCCATTAGAGTGTGCACAACATCATACAACATGCATTAAAATAACCTTGAACAAGAGAGACAACACCATAACACAAGATATAAGTGGGAAAACCTCAAGGGGAAGAAAACCTACTAAAACTTCTTATTATATTACTCAAATAAAAAGTATAGTTAAGTGAACTTCACAAGGATAACCAACCCCTAGTTTAGTAGAGCACCAACCCCTAGTTTTGTGAAGTAACAACTCCAAAAGGAGGATACAACCCCCCCTCCCCCACACCCAAGATGATAAATCACCCACTCAACCACATTTTGATGAAGATATCTGATGTATTTTTTGCTCCACAACTGATTGAGATCATTGATTCATCTCGCTCACCTTCAAACTCTTGTTCAAATCCTATTTTCTCAAACTTGCACTATTTTCACTTCTTCACTTCTCAATGCTTCAAACCCTTGCAAACACTCTTGAAAACATTTATTCAAACATTTCATGTCACTTTCATATCTCAACACATACCTTTTTACCCATGAAATTCACTCACACATAGGTCACACTTTTCTCATATGCACAACTTGTACAACTTTGCACCCAAAACATCACTTTTATACCTTCCTCTAGATTAAAATTCAAACTCCTAGTTGGTTTAATTCCTTTGGTTTAAACCAAGGAAACTTAAAAAAATCCCAAATTAATCATCAAAACATTCACATATGACCCATATAGGTCGGCCATGCCCAAAACCATCCAACTTGCACCAAAAATGCTCAAAACCCCATCACTAAGATGAGCTAAAACCACAAATCACAAAACCATGATTATTAAAGCTCCAATAATCACCATAAATGTGTAATATAACATATAATAATCATACATGGTCGAATATTTTTTTGGAACAATCAAATAAATCATTAAATGGGCCCACTGGCTCATATCCTTCTCCCCAAATAGGTGTTTTTAAACACCCTGATTTTAACCTTTGGGCCTCAAGCACCCCTAAATTAACTCAACTATGGCATGTAGACCACTATATATAATCATTAGGAGGTCCTATAGAATAACATCCATGACCAAGTTATAATGTCATGAAACATCCATGATGCTTAAAACCACAACAATACTTTTCTCTTCACCAAAATTAAGCTACCCAAAAACAAGTTTTGCAAACTCAACTAGTTTTTGCCACCTTTTCTGTCACTTTCAAGACCTAAAAATTCCTTCAATAGGAAGAAAAAATTCATCCCTATTCATCTCTCCAGGTGATATAAAACATCAAATAAATCATTTTATGATTCATTCACTTCATTCTTTCATCTTAAGTAGTCCTGTCCTAGAAATAAAGAAACCTTCTTCCTCACAAACTGACTTGGATGACCCATCAAATATCATCATCATGAGACAAAAATGTATACCAATGGAAATAAATCTAAATATATTTCTATAACATATTTTAACTCCCAAATTCAAGAGGAAAGCCTTCAACCAAGCCCATCTTTGTAAACTACCTTAAACTACCCCAAAACTGACCTTTGACTAGTCTTCAAAAATAGGGCACACTTGACCATTTAAATGCATCATCATGACCTAAAACCACCATGGACATCAAGAAAAAATTTCATAATCAAATCAATGTCCATTTATTTTGTAACTCCTTTCGACAACCTTGTCCCAAACTGAAAGTCTTTAAAAACATGCCTATTTTAGTGGTGTTCACTCATCAGCACAAGCTCTAGCATACCTTTATTGAAACCTTGAGGAGTCTCTACTATCCAGATCCATTCATGGGAACTTAGGAATCAATTATGGGAACTTAGATTCATTTTCTTTCCTACCACTTTTGAACTAGGGTTTCAAGCACACAAAAAGTTGTTTACCTTCTTAACATTCGTTTATAAAAATGTGACAATGAAATGACCTAATTATTTTTTAAACCTTATAGACTTAATTTAGAAACATCCTTGAAATCCACAAGGTCCCATGTAAATAACACAATTCATGGTGAGCATCAGAAGGTGCAATTCGAGCTGGAAAACACCCTTTCTTGGACCCTATTTCACATAAAACATCATAACTTGCAAAATTTATCTTTAGAATGACTCCAATTTTTTCTCAAACCTAAATTACACCCCTTTTCATCATCTCCAATCATCATCATGGATCACAAATAGTCTCTCCATATCTCTCATCCCATCTCATTTGCATGACTAGCCCTTAGGATTTTACATGGTTTAGGATAGGGTCAATTGAAACAACATCATAAATCATCATAGAAACTATTAAAAAGGTCCTATCATACCTGGTAAATCATGAAACAACTTCATACATTCATCCAGAAGCTCACATGGCTCCACAACTCATCCTCATGCCCTCCTAACACCTAGACCTAGTCGAGATGAACCTCTTGAATCTTGGTATTTAACCTTGTACCCTGTACCATGAAACTCATGTGAGTTCTCAAAAACACTCCCCAAACATGCTCTCCATGATATCAACATGATATCTCAAGTTACCAATAAGATCCAACCACCATGCACCATCACCTAAGCTAGCTAGAGTCACCTGATTAAGCTTATTAGAACAAGCCATTCTCACGGAAACAAACTCATGCCATCATGAAAACACTTGAATATCCATGGACGCCATCATAACCGATAAGCATCATATGAATCCACTCCATCATAATATATTTTATTAATGGGATTTTACATCAATGACAACACCTAGAACACAACATGCCAATATGCATCTTCTTTCCACTAGTAAGCAAAGTGACCTTTCTCAAATATTTGATCAAGTGAAACTCAAGAAAAGGCATTATCAAAGCACAGTTGTAAAAATTTTATTGCACTATGGTAGATATCACATGGTAGGAGAATGATGTGCAGTTTGAGCCCTCTTCAGAGTAGTGGTGACATCAACTTTACATAAGGGTTCCCACAACCAACCTAATTTTATTCTTTAGGAACTCTATCTTACATTATGAGGGTTAGAGCATAGTTACAAATCCATTTTGAATTTTATTGAAGAAGAATGACATACAATAAATCTCATTTCCAAGTAGAAAAGGCACACAAAAAGATATAGATTCAGAATCTAAGCAAGTCCAAGACCATAAAAAGGGTCGTGATCGTATGGATGGTTTGACCTAGTTATACGGTTTTACTCAGTTATAGTTTTAGGTGATAGTCTAAAAAATGAAGAACTTTCAGTCTCAAATCATCTTGTTAATGCATTTAAATCACATAGAATCTCCCAGGTCCTCACAAAATCAGCTTAGTGTAATTTCTCCTTCGTGTTTTGATAGTTTTTAGATCAATAATCACTTTGTAAAGTGTTATTCTGATTTGGGCAATTAATGTTGGAAGTTAATTAAATTAGAATAGCCTCATGTTGCAATATTTCATCCTTTTTATGTATGTTAGTTAGAAATAAATCTAAAATATTAAAATAAAATGAAATATGAATTCACAAAAAAGTGAAATCAATACCTAAATATATTCTCCACATCATCTTCCACATGTCCCACTAAAATGGAAATTTACTAAAATTCCTTATTTTATTATTTCACACTAATATCTCTCTATGAAAAACCTTACAACATTTTTTAAAAATGAGCTAGTAATATATGGGAATAAAATTTTCATTGAGCTTCTCCACCAACTTATATCGTGTCTTGATCTTTTGCAATCTACATTACACTAGTTTATTTGGATATGATCCCACCAAATAGATGCATGACCTTTCAATTTCATGCATGTAAACTTGGACTTCTTGGTATCTTCCACTTCCTCATACTCAAAACATTTCTACATTTCTACTATCCAATCCATGAGATTTGTTAGATACAAAATATAATAATAAGGGCTATCAAATCCTGGTTTATTCCCTACTTTATGAATTATGTGAAGGAGACTCTCTTCTAAACCATATTGTTCTTACTCTTCTTCCACATTTATGTTCACGTTCACATTTTTATTCATAGTATGTGCTCCCTACTATGTGATTCCACCTTCATCATCACTATGATCTTCTACATCAACACCTCAAGGGTTGTGTAGCTTCCATGGTTTCTAAGCGATCTTGCACAATTCACATCATTTTAGCCAACCCTCAAATATTGTGCCCAATTTTCAGTGTCCTACATTGAAATTCCTCCAGTGTGTCATTTTACTTCTTTAAAATTTGAGACAACAATCTCCAAAATCTTCTACCCAACGTCTATTTTTCTATATGATGATCACATTGACCTTCTACCCACAAATTATGATGTGAAAAGCCACAAATTCATGATGTCACTATCTCACACCTCCTACCCAACAATTACCCACTAGAAGATGTTTACAACATTATTCTACCCATATTTCACATAATGGGAAACTATAAATATCTATAATTGATCAAGGAAATAAATCCTTATTCTAACACTAAATGACACATATAGGTTCGAGGTTTTCAACGAAGATCCACCTTGCACCTCACAACCCTTATAATATGCACATAATAATATATTAACAAAAAGAAAACATGCATCAATATAAATATAAAATAAACACATATTTAAGAAAAAAAATATTTGGGATATATATTTAGATAGTTAACACCATACGAATGATCACCAATGATACAACTACTTACTAATAATCTATGTATGAGATTTATTATGTGAGGATGTCATGTATGTTACAAGTTGAATATTATGAATAAATTAATATACATTAATCATACAACCTAGAATAAATCTTTTAATACTTTTCACTATGATAAAATAATATAATGATTGCTTAAAACACAAAAATAGATAAATACTTAGCTATGCATATCTAGGTGGGTAGACTTGGTAAAAGGGATAGTTTGAATATAGATATTCTGTGTATTTAGTATCATTCCTATCCAATGTTCTTATGTGGAACTGTACGACTCTATATGGGGCGTATTATAGTTTAGACCTTATTTGTATGGTTTTGGACCTAAGCATAGTAAGGTTCTATAACTTTGTTTTCCCATCGATAATATGTAACCGGTTTTCACTATTTATCACTAGGGATTTCACACCTTCAAAACCACATGTAATGATCTACAAAAAATCTAAACCCTAGATAAGTGAAAAAAACTTCATGAAGTGATTAAATAATACAATAATAAATCTATGTTTGTATTAGGTGGTACTACCCTTGTGGTCAACCCTTGTTGAACCCATCCAGGTGGTTTAATGTGTCCCCTAATCGGGAAAAAGATTCATGTAGTTATCTTAGTGTAGGTGCATGTGATATTTACAATCTAAGTCAACCCCTTGTATATGCCCTTGTTTCTGTTGACAAATTGATTTTAGGCTAGGTATGGAGTAGAAAATGTACCCAACGTGGTAGTAATGTGATGTGGTGTGCTTAAGATGCTAAGAATAATCCCCTTTGTACATTGAAGACCTTTGAAAATGATTGGAATGACTTGATTTTTCTAAGACATGGACTCTAGGACATTTGAATGCTTAAAAATGGAGGAAACTAGACTCTTGAGCCTAGTTTGATTTCTTTAGACCTATGTGATGGTTACGTTAAAGGATAGGTCACTACTTTTGGAATATTTATGAGATTCTTGAGTGCTTTAGTGTTGATTTTTTCAATGTATGCTTAATATAATATTAGGTGAGTATCAAAGTGCAATTGACATTCCTATATAGGCTTCCATAGGTTAGTTTTTCACATCACGGCTGACCTAGGGAAGATGAAATAACACATATAAGACTTTTAAAT
Source organism: Taxus chinensis (assembly GCA_019776745.2). NCBI lineage: Eukaryota > Viridiplantae > Streptophyta > Pinopsida > Cupressales > Taxaceae > Taxus > Taxus chinensis. The sequence goes on along the minus strand of CM034154.1, from coordinate 55,777,222 downwards.
AATAAAAAGAGTCATTAGATGAAGAGGTATGGGACCGTATAGGTCGGCTTAGACCGTAGTACAAACCATACTTTTTCTTTATGGTCTCAGTTAGACATTTAGTTATGAAAGAGAAAAATTATGAGAAAAATCATTGGAGAGATTATTTCTATGGATAATTAATAGTGTATTGATGAATGATTGAGAAGTTTGTAGGGATCAACAATTCATGTGAAAGAGAGAAAGACGTGTTAAATGAGATTAGGATGCAAGAATTTTTCTTATCATAGGAACAAAGTCAAACTTTTCATTGCCAAAGGATATGTTACCAAATTTTAATGTTTATAATTCCCCATTTTAAGTATGGAATTGAAAATTGTATAATTAAAGGAAACATTTACATGAGTGTACACATAAATTTTTTCTTCACTCAATAGTTATTGTCCTTTTCATTGGTGTTGGAATGTTCCATGGTGAAACCTACAACATACAATATGGTCAATATCCATAGAATAAATTGAACTATAACTCAAATATGAAATGATTTTATATAACTTTGAAATTTGAACTTGTGCATAGTAAAGTAAAGAGATGAAAAACATAAAACGAATAAACTTATTCATTTTATGGAGGTATGATCCAAAATTTCACCTCAAAATTTTAATCGGCTTCGGACCCCTTTAGGATTGTTAAATTTTGCTGATAAACTACCCCGTTTTAAAATAAATCAACTCAAAATAATGCAAGAATGAAAACACATTGTACACGGGTCGATTACGGAGTTGGAAAATAGCTTATGTCTATGGGTTCTGATAGAACCATTCCACTAGTCAAAATGTGTAAGTATAATATATTTTTTACAATAAAAGCTAATGAAACTCTAAAATTGCATAAATAGTACTCCAAACCTTCAAAGGAACATCGATGGTGATTCAAGGACCATCCTCCACCTTCCTAGTGCACAATAATCCTATGAAACTTGATCTTCCTTCCAGCGGCTATTAAAATTCCCTATGGCACTCTGGTTGACTCTCCAAGCTTCACAAGTAGATAGTATGGCACTATGGGCCAATTGGGTAGTTTTACAATAACTCCCAATTACAATATCACCTATTAAAATAGGCCCATCCTCAATTATCACCTAATAAATAATAGGCCAATAAATAAAATAATTCCTTAAAAGAAGTAAGGACTTTAATATAGCTCAAAAGCTATAACACCTCAAATGCCTCTTTAAAGATTAATAAGCTTAAGGCTCATGTTTTTACAATGAGGGGTCGGGTCCCTTTTTATAATGGAAATGGGCCCAAATTTTGTGTTTAAATCCCTTATCATGCCAACTATATTCCAACCAATTCGTTGGCTGAGTTGGTTGGCATGCCCAATTTGGAGGGGAGAGGTAGCGGGTACAAAACCCCTACCCCACATTTTGTTCGGTTGGTTTAAACCGAACCTATCTACACCACATGAGTCCATGTGCCCACTTTCATCACCACTATCATTGTGTCATCCATGTCTGCTTTCGCTACGTCCATGTCCACCACTCTTTATGCCACGACCCTACATGTTCCTGCTAGTTCTAAGTCTTATGGATCTATCGATTTGACCCATCTTCACCATATCCATGAGCCTTCTACGCAAGCCACCGACTATTTTACACCCATGAGGCCTCCATTGTACTTGTGTTGAGCCCAAGGTGATATGGATTATCTCATATCAATCTAGGAAGAGATAAACCAAGCCGTTTTAAGGCTTTCCATTACTTAGTGTACACTTGGCTTGGGCCATGTTATATGTGATTTTACCCACTAAAACATATAGGAAGCCCACCTTATAGCTCAATGAGCTAACTAATTAACTCACCCCAATGCAACTCGAGCTTAGTCCATGGCTTGATGAATAACTCAGTTAAGTATGAATATAGCTCACCCATTTTGAATAATAGGGCAAATTGGTGACAAGAGATGTGGTGGCCTGAGGACCCACCACGTGGAAAATTATTTTGTTGATTGTATACAAAGACGAAGATGACGTGGAATGACAAATACCAGAGGTATAAACCCAAAAGAACCACCTTTACACGATCATATTTTCCACTGCTTCATGACTTTCTAGCTGACCCGTTCCCATCTAGGGTTGACGACAACTTTGACCAGCCACCAAATATGTGTACAGACTCTGTTTGTAGTGTTTAAATAGTTTCTGAAAAGCTCTCGGAGTCAAATTCTACATTGTATCAATCCTAGGAGACTTAGGAAACATCTATCCTTTGTAATTTCCTATGGATCACACCTCCCCAAAGGGAAAGAATTTTTGTCCCAAAAATCATGTGATCCAAAATCACGTTGCTCAGAAGAGATCTACGTAGTATTCTACCAAATCCAAAATAAAACAATGGATGGATCAATCTCTGGGACCTGTGGAACTTGGGATTACTTCCTCTTGTTGCATCACTTTGAGGTATTTAGAAGACCTCTATGCCTCCACTATATGGTGTTAAGTCTCCTTTCTATACCTCAACACTTCACCTTTACGGTGCTAAGTCTAATAATCAGCTACCATTCATATGTACAGTCGTAATGCCTTAACACCGAATGACAATCCGAGCTAATCTCTCACAATCTCCTTTTGTTGATGAAAATTATCAGGTACCATTCTGTTGTATGGCCATGATGGCCTCTTCAAAGAATGAAGATCCGAGCTAATGTTAGATGCCAATAGTGATCACCTACCATCCTTCTCTATGGTCACAATGTCATTACACAGAATGAAGATTCGAACGGATACCTGTGAGCTCAAATGTTTTCACAAATGACTGACAAATATCCAAGCTTATAGATATGAGTTAAATCATGTTACAAGTTGTAATAGGAACTCAAAATAAAATTAGGATATATAAATGGAGTATTAATCAAATTTTTCCAAGTAAGAAATTATACTGAGTATGGAAAACCTATCCCCCAGCTATTCTCACTAAACTTGAACTCCAAAAAGTTTTTCTCTCATCCCTGCTGGATAAATAACTCAACAAGGACAAAATATATTGCATCCTTGGTGTTAGAAAAATCACCAAATAATAATAGCTCTCTGGGGGTTCATAGTGCACATATAAAATGAGTCAAAACATTTCCCAAAATTTGGATCTTTTACTAATGTTCCCTAATTGATTAGATGTATACAAACATTACCCACGAGGGGTCTTATTAATACATTCTACCTAGCACAATATTTTTTTGGTTTTATTATAATAAGAGCAATAAATAATGCTCAAAATCCCTATACAATAGCTAAACAAAATTCCAATTGTTACCACACCTTAGATTTCTTACCAACTATAGAATCCTCAGTGTCGGCCTAGGCTACCTCAATATGTGCCATGTGGATCATTGAGTGATCTCTCATCTGCATATGGATCTAGATGATCCATTGGATTATAGGTGATCTCTCTTTCAGGTTATAGATGATCTGTTGGCACATATGAGTTTGACTCTACATTAGGATTGGGATGATCCTCTAGTACATATGAGCCTGAAGTCTCACCATTATTACCATGTACAGGATGAATAACATGTCCCAACTTAAACTCCACAATCACGTTGTGGTTAAAGAAAAGCTCCAATCTGGTCTTGTCATCCGTCATATAGACTTTTTGAGCTGTAAGGTAGAAATTTTCGAATGCCACTTTGTCCATCTCTAAAGGGACGATGTCAAGTGTGATAGTGTCAGAAAATTGTCTCCCAACTATAAAGCTCAATGTGAAAAAGCTAGTATCTAACCCATCCTTTGTACCAACTATCTTGGTACGAGGAAGTGGTGTAGTAGGTAGTCCCAATCTTTGCACCACATTGGCAGCCACATATCCTACTTTGATAGTCCAATCAAAGATAAGTGTGATTGGTTTTCCTCGATAAATCATCGGAATCCACTATCTCGAGGCGTTCATGTGTCACAATACTATGTATGGGCATTCTACTGGTGCTCTTTATCCCAATGATGCAAATGGATGGATGGAACTGGGTCTTAAAATATCCTTTCCCTTCTTCTACATCCACTTAGGCCTCATCTCTAGGTAAAATTCCTAGCAATGCTCGGTATCATTCCCTCTGCCACAATGACTACACATGATCGAATCTAGTGAAGGTAGCCTTTCTATGTGGTGCTTCTAAAGCTTACTTGCTTCAACTACCTTCCCATGTGGAGCATCTACACTCTTCTAAAACTCTACAAGATGCTTATTTTGTTGGAGCTCTTGTTGTCAAACATTAGTCATGTGGGTTTGCAATTCTATGATCTATCAATCATGATCCTGATGTTGAGTGATCATCACTCAAACCATCGTGCCAAATAAGGAAAGCATCATCGTCATCTGGAAGAACATGTATAAGTAATCAAATCTTGTGAAACCATCTCTGATACCAAACTTGATCTGAAAATAGGAGAGGTTAATTTTCAATTTTCTACATTTCCAAGGATCTGAGGAACTCCACAATAATTTTACGGATTTCAAAATCCAAAATTGATTAATTTCTTAAAAAATATGCACCTCGGTCTGAATTTTGTTCACCTAACTGAAATGTGTATTTTTCAATTATGGATACTGAAATTATCTTTTAAATCCAATTTCCCATTTTAATGATGAATTTCTTAACCAAATAAATAAAAACCAATCACTGACTTTATCTGATCAAAAGCTTCATCTAAAATAGAAAATTCAGCTTGAAATTTTAACCGACTTCGGACCCCTATAAGCTTGTTAAAATTTTCCAATAAATTACCCCATTTTCAAATAAAACAACTCAAAATAATACAAGAATGAAAACAAACTGCACACAGGTTTATTACAGAGTTTGTCAATAGCCTACGTCTCTAGGTTCTTATAGAACCATTCCACTAGTCAAAATTTGTAAGTACATAATAGTTTCTTACAATAAAACCTAATAGAACTCTAAACTTGCATAAATAGTACTCCATCCCTTTGAAGTAACACTGATGGTAATTTAGGGACCCTCCTCCACCTTCCTAGTGGACAAGAATCCTACAAAACTCGATCGGCCTTCTAGACGTTATTAAGATGCCCTATGGCACTCTGGTCAACTCTCCAGGGTTCACAAGTAAATAGTGTGATGTTATGGGCCAATTGGGTAGTTTTGCAATAACTCCCAATTACAATATTACCTATTAAAATAGGCCCATCCTTAATTATCACCTAATAAATAATAGGCCTATAAATAAAATAATGCCTTAAAATAATTAAGGAATTTAATATAGCTCAAAATCTATAACACTTTTAAGCTTAATAAGCTTAAGGTTTTTGTTTTTACAATGAGGGGTTGGGTCCCTTTTATAATGGAAATGGGCCAAAATTTTGTGTTTAAATCCCTTATCATGCCAACTATACCCCAACTAACTTGTTGGTTGACTTGGTTGGTGCATCCAATTTAAAGGGGAGAGGTAGCAGGTTTAAAACCCCCACCCCACATTTTGTTTGGTCAGTTTAAACTGACTGTATATGTGCCATGTGAGTCCACGTTCCCACTATCATCGCCTCTTTCATTATGTCATCCACATCCGTTGTTGCGTTGTCTATGTCCACCGCTCGCTATTTCACAACCCTACGTGTCCCTGCCACATTTGAGTCTTTTGGGTGTACTGAGTCACCTATCCTCACCATATTTGTGAGCCTTTCATGCAAGCCACCAACTTATTTACACCCGCAATGCCTCTATTGTAGCTATGCCAAGCCCAAGGTGATATGGATTATCCCATATCAATCAAGGAAGAGATAAACCAAATCTTTTTAAGCCTTTCCATTGCTTACTATACACGTCGCTTGGGCCACGTTGTGTGATTTAACTAGCCAAAACATATAGGAAGCTCACCTTATAGCTCAATGAGCTAACTAATTAACTTGACCCATTACAACTCGAGATTAGTTCATGGCTTGATGAATAACTCGGTTAAGTATGTATATAGCTCACCTGAGTTGACTAATAGGGCAAAGTGGTGGCAGGCCACATGGTGGCTTGTGGTCCCACCATGTGGCAAATTTTTTTGTCGATTATATACGAAGATGAAAATGATGTTGAATGATGAAGACCATAGGTATAAACCCAAAATCACCACCTTCGTACGATCATATTTTCCACTACTTTGTGACTTTCTAGTTGACTCGGTGCCGTCTAGGGTTGACTGCAACTTTTACCAGCCACCAAATATTTGTATGGACTCTGTTTGCAGCATTCAAATAGTCATCAGAAAGCTATCAGAGTCAACTTCCACATTGTATCAATCCTAGGAGACTTAGGAAACATCTATCATATGTAATGTCCTCTAGATAAAGGTAGGAGCTCATATTCTTGTTGTTTTTGAAGATTTTGACTTTTGTTAAGATGTTGAAGAATTGGGGGTGAATCCCTAATTTTTATGAAAGGAGAATCCAAATTAGTAGAGGATTTGAGTATGCATGACCCAACACCAATGAGGAGAGGTACTAAAGAACCTCATTAAGAGGGAAGATAAGTGTACAAAGTATATATCCACCTCGATATCTTCCCACATAAGAGATAGAGGAATGAAGAAAAACCTAAAAAAAATTAGTCACCTTGATATCTTCCAACCCCACAGACCACACTAGTGCAAATGAATCTAGGCCCAATTTTGTAAATAACACAAGGTCAAATGGAAATAGATTAACTATGCCCCCACAATGTATAATAATAATTGAGTCTACTTATGCAAATGTTTCATGATGTAAATAAGAAGAACTCCCATGCCCCCAAACATTATATATGTAATTGTATCCAAGTAATACAATGGAAAAATAATGAATTACTCATACCCTCTATATTTTTATTTGAACTATGTCATATGTATCTAAATATGTACCCTCTGAAAATTCATGTAAGAATATGTGAATTCTGAAATTTATGTGATTTTTCCAAAAACAAATAATTCCAACAAGGGCCATAATGTACTATAGTTTTGTCCTTTAGTGGATGGTTTTATACCAATATGAATTATGTTAATTTTCTATATCTGTTCCTATTTCGTAACAGTAGTTCCCTATATAAATATGCATTTGTTTCCTATGATCTACATGTTGAAAGAGATTCTCAAGTTTCATGCAAAAAATAATGATTTCACACACCTTCATTCATATGGATAGGTTACATAATATAGGATAGTATATTCTTATAATTCCTCTAACAAAAATCCACACATATGTGAGTTTGTATTTAATATCCTAATAATACTAAAGTTGTTATTACAACATATAACCGATATATTCTAATTTATTGTTCACGTTGAATAACTTGTAACACTCCCCCTACTGTGAACGTGGGGAAATGAGCCAAATCATAATAATTGATAATTAAATATATTTAATCATATTGTGTCATATGAAGCACTATATCTAAAATGTGCATGAAATTGTTAGTAAAAATATCATAATATGCCTCATTTTTATATAAGGGATGCTACACATGATAATTTAGCTCAAAATAAAAAGTGAACTAGTTGTGTAAAACTAGATAAGCAACATGATCAATATTATAAACCAAAATTAGTGTATTCACTGACATGGTATAATGTGTATATGTCATAAGATTAAAGTAATTGTTAGCACAAGTATTTTGTAGCATTCATGAGATAAAGTAGTGTGATAATTGTACCAATGTGCATGATCAAAGGAGTAGGCATGTCATGATAGTGTTCATGTTATATTTAGCATCTAATAATAAGTACAATTTGTATGATCAAAGTAGTGTAGGTTCAATAATGTGTATATATCATCAAAAGAGTGAAACATATCGTGAAATTTTTCTAGAAATATTCAACAAGATAACATAGTCATGATGAGATGAGTAACATGTTGAAAAAACATGACTCAATTCCTAATAGATCCATATTGACCTAATACGTGACATGACACAACATAAAATGACAATCCCGGCATAAAGAGACATGAAAAACTTGACCAATGTTAGTAGTATTATTTATTAGTTTGTCTATGTAAGAACAAACATGCAACATGTAGTGATATAAAATAAGTAGTGAAAAAATAAACCAATGTGCATGAGTAATTTTCAGCAAGCAATGTCATAATCATGAAATATAACAATCCATGTACATTGAGTTAGGTGTAATAAGTAATGTCATAATCGTGAAGTATAACAATCAATATGCACATAGTAATGTGTAAAAAGAAATGACTAAATTGTAATGTGTAATCATCTTAATTTTCCTAAAAAAATTATACAATAACCATTGACCTATTAGTCAAGATGCTAAAATTCAATGTGTGATAAGCAGTAAATACAGAGTAAATCACTTGTAGATCCTAGAGATAGAAATAAAATCAAGTGTGTCCATAATCAATGTGTGTTAATAAAAGTTTATAATATACAATGTGTGTCAAATAAATGTGTCATAAGTTAATTATGTCATAAAAATGTGTGCCTAATGGAAATAACCTAGATAAGTAATAAATATGTCATAGGATGTTCAATTGTGTCAAATATATAGCGATTCATGTCTCATAGGATTTTTTGTTCCATTGTAAATGATATAACAAGTGTATTTTAGGAATTAGGAGGGGTAGTATGCCCCCAATATAAATGAGCATAAAACAAACAAATAATGGAAATCATAAATAAACATCCATAATATGAAACCAATAAGATCATATAGCATATAATTATACCAAATAAACAAAACATAAAGCACACAAGTGTATAAAGGAAACACAATATACATCATACAAGTAAGAGAAGACACAACAAATAACATAAAATTGTATATAGAGAAGTTAGAGCATATAATATCACAACTAAAAAATTCTAAAGAAAGTAAGGTAGATAGTATTATATAATAATCACACAAGTGCATAGATAATTCAATGTCAATTAATATCATAGAACAATAAAGGAATACAACATGTAAAAACATGGAGCAATTAGATCAGCCAATATCATACAAACAATGAAGGAATTCAACACACAAGTGCCCAAAGTAGTTAGATTAATCAGCAATAAAAATTACAACATGCAAATGCATGAAACAATAATGTCAACAAATGTCATAAAATAATCAAGGAAGTCAACATGCAAGTAACCAATGTCATACAACAATCAAGGAAGTCAACATGAAATTTTAGAGAGCAATTAGATCAATCAACAATTGAAAATACAACATACAAATGCATGGAAAAGTCAATCCATTCAATGGCATATATAAATCAATGTAGCAAAAAAAAAAATTGTGTAAACAAGTATTGTAGTGTGATAAATCAATTATATACGAAATTGTAGTGCGTAAAAAAACAATGATAGCCAAAACAAGAGCCCATGGCTAATAGTAGTGAACTAGTAAAAGCATTAAAGAAAGTGTGGATTATGGTCAGGTATGTGCTTAGAAGAAATCAATTTTATCATCAGATACAACATGGTATATCATGTGTCATAAGTAATAAATAAGTATGGTGTACAGAGTGGACTAATGTAAAGATATGTGATTATGATAAACTTGGTCATATAGATTCCCTCAGTGTAGGTATGCCCCCAACATTATAAGCATCCCTCGAGTTAGAAGGTTGTAAGAATCCATATTGCATGAAATATGTGATCATAGTAAGCGTAGTATGTAAGATTCCCATTGACGTAGATATGCCCCTGAGGTGGTAATTTGTATAATGTCCATGGGTTCAAACCACTTACTATGTTCTATGAAGCATGAGTCTTAAGGTAGTGTATAGTACTAAATATGAATGATCAAAATGTTCAAAGTTGGACAAGGACTAACATGTCTCATATAGGTCTTGAATTTGTAGTTTCATAATGTTGTAGTGTTTTTTATGTTTTTAGAACAAGAGATGTGAAACTAAGATGTGAGACTAAAGGCCCTGGGGAAATGGCTAGAAATATTGAAAAATGTGACGTGGTGTATTGGGTAAATAGCTTTGATCCCTCAACAATCACATTGTACTTGTGAGAATATGTTGTCTATTCAAGTAATGACCTAGTTAAAAACTATGGAATAAAGTTTTTAACAATCGATAATAACCATAATGTGTGCATGCACAAGCGTGCATCCATGTGTGAAGTTATAAGAAATATGCTAGATGTTAGAGTTTGTGATAATGATAATGCAATATTTTTTGATGATCAATCACTTATCATGATTCAAATTTTTTGTGATTAGAAATGAGATATTGGATATGATGATGTAATGTCCAATGCTTGTTTCTTGATGTCCATTAGTGCAGTGATAACTTTGCAAAAATATATTTCTGGATATCATATCAAGCGATCTTCTGACCTATATCAAGTGATAGGTAGTGCAATGAACCTATTATCAAGTAATTTCCATAAGAGAGTGGTAGGTCTCTCAGTATCATAGTGTACATAATATGAACATTATTATCCCTTTCCTTAGGTCAATATTGCTCTTCATTGTAAGTTTGATGACTTAAAATTTTTGGCATAGAGGTATAAGAAAAGGTATTTAAGGGATGGGACCTTTGGACATGTGGACATGCATGTGACAAGTTATAAAGGGTCTCACATGTAAAAGGCTTAGCTAGTTTAGGATGTCTATCAAATGAAGCCTCTTCATAAGATACTAGTTTGTTTACTAGAGTTGAGTTATAAACTGGATTGATTAGGCAATGGTGTGGGGAAAAAAGTAACTAAACATTGGCAAAACATGTGACGTTTTTCCTTATAAATTGGATTGAACATGGAATGGTGTCTTATTGATGTAAAGTGATAAAAATAAGCATGAATAGACTTATTAGGGTGTTCACAAACTACCTCCAAATACTTAAAAACAATATATTTTGTAGTATGTGATAAAAAAATGTAGGGGGTAGAGGTCATGTACAATTGAAAATCTACCAATGGATCCACTAGGTAAACTATTAAACCGTATTAAGGAAACACCAATGAGACTATGCGGAAAATATTCAAGTGATATTTTATAAATGTGCACATATAGTTGTAGGCATCTAGAAAAATGATCGATGTGTTAAGAGGGGTCCTCTTTTTCTTTGAGTAGGATAAAAAATGTACATACAAAATCCAAATGGGAATGTAGCATTGTAATTTTTATAAATGTAGTTTTTATCAACCCAATTTGTGACTAGCTTGGAAGATAAGAGTAGTTATCCAAATTCATTTTACAATTTCCCTATGGCTTGCATCGTGTATTGTAATTAGTTGGTTGGAATACTAACAAATCAATAATATGTACCACATGGTGGAGTAAGCATAGGAGGCTCACTAAAGTCTTATGAGAAAGAGATGAATTTCTAATACATGAATTAAAATAGTTATCACTAATGATAAAGCACATTTGTATGGTATTCTAGGAAATCACTATTTTGGTATAACACATTATGAGTTTTCAAAGTAGAAGCAACATTATTATTCATAGAAGAAACATGTCTAGAAAGAACATTAATATTATTTTCATTGAACAATTACCCTTATGATTCTTTTCAGTTATATCCATAATATGAGTTGTTTTAGAAAAAATTTGTAGGGTTATGTCTAAGTGAGAGAGGGATTCATCAATATATTTTACATCCTAACTAGAAGGGCCATTATAGTCGTCTAGAGCTTTGACATCTAAGAGAGGTTGGGTTAGCGTACATGTTTGAGTATTTTGTAAGAGTGCTAATCTAGCTTGTGTCTCCTTAAAAATGTTTCTAAAGAGGGAAACCTTAAGATTGGTTTCCCAACTACGTATGAGATACATTATTAATTGAATGAGGAGATACATAGAACCTAATATTAAAAAGGGGTAGTATCATGGAATTAGATCTAAAATCACAAATCCCGTGGAAATAAAATAAACCTTAAGGGTGAGGCACAAATCCTTAGGTAAATGTGTCTGAATAAGAAATTGGGTTCACCGAAATGTAATGCTAAAATTTAGATTTTAATCTTATTAAATCATTAAACAATATATATATTAATGAAACAAGATCATATTGTGGTAAATTACAATAAACCTACAAATCCTAAAACATGTACATATAATAAAGGTAAATTGCAATAACATAGGTGATTTAAATAAGGAAAATACCTGAGTTAGGGTCAAAAAAGATTACACCAATTTCATACTAAGACAAAGTGACATTTTTCTTGAGAGTTTGCAAGAAGGATTTAAATACTGTGAACCGAGTTGTCTTGAAATTTTGGGAGTTTGAAGCTGAGAGGAGGACAAATTCATTGGTTTTGGAAAAAATAGTTGGAACAAATTCATCCTCTATAGATGGATTTTTCATGTGCAAGTTTTTGCTAAATTCCTCATTTGTGAATGTGATCTTCTATGTCTCTAACTTTTCTTCCTATATTCAAAATTAGGCAATCATGATTGTGCAACAAATTATGAGTCTTTCTTCTTCTTCTTTGCTTGTGTACCTAAAAATGGGTTAGTCCAATTGGGTTGTGTGGCCCCTGACACACTTACATAGTAATACTCCAAAGAGGAATCAAATCCTTGTATCTCCTCACTTGATGTATGTGTGCAAGATGTATATCACGATGTGTTTGGAAATGAAGATCCTAATAGGACCTCCGACACTTGACAATTATTATCTTTGGTGTGTTAGATGTAAATTTGCAAGTTGGGCTGGGGAAGCCTTGTAAGATGTGTGTAGACTTAGAGATGGTTGAATATGATTGAGAGACTGATAAAACAATCAAGGTTTTTGTTGTGATCTCCTAGGTTGTCCAAAGATTTGAAAGATGGGGCCCTTAGAATGGGTTGTGTGAATGTTCTTTTATAGTTGATTGTTGCGACAAGATTTTTCACTCAAATGACACTAGGTCAACTGGGATAAATTGTGAAATTGAAAATGTGATTGTTAGAGCTTTGGAAGATTAATTCATTGGTTTAGGATGAATTCATCTGAATGGTTTTGTCCTATATATATGGTTTTATCTTGGTGAATTGCATAATGTAAATGATTATTTGGAGATGGCGGCTAGATGTTTGAAAATGTATTCAACAATATGAAAGTGAGATTTTGACTAGTCAATGATGGATAATAAGTGTGACACATTGTCCAGTAGTACTAATTGAAAAAGACATGTGTGAGAATTAGTTATTTGAATACCCAATAATTTATAAGCTGAGATAAATGTCAAGTATTAATTTCCAAATTCCATAGGCACAAATTTAAGTACCTACTCAATGTTCTTGTAAAATCCCTCAAATTCTTGTGTGTGTGACTTACATAATGGGGTTTTGATCTAAAAACCTTCTTCACGCGTTGAAAATACTTAGTCACACAATCCAATAATGGGATATTGATCATAAAAACCTTATTCACATATTTAAAGCACTTACCATACAATCCTATAACATTCCTCACAAAATGCTCGTGCAACTACAAGAATGATACTTTTATTGGTTACATTTTTTTCTTCTAATAATTGTTTTTTTGCATGCTTAACTCGTGATATTCCCTGATTGTCAATATGGTGTTTGAAAATATAACCCATTTACTTTGAGAATATATCGATTCAATATAACAACCTAAACATCCTTGAAAGTCCATCTACTGTATCATCTCTTAACAATGAAGAAAAACCCTCTAAATTATACTCCCATACTTGGCTAAGAGTTCCATATCTACCTTATCTAACATTTTTTTGGGCTACCTTAGATGCAAGTAATACAGAGTGATTTTCACTTTTTTTTGAATTCAAACACTCCTTAGCTTTCAAAATATATTCTAAACAAGAATATTGAGAAATCCATGATGCAACCATTCTTGAATTATAACAAGCAGTGCCTTCCAACATGGATGATTCAAGATTATTTCTATAATAATCCAATCCAAATTTTAAATATATACCAACAGTATTTTCTTACTAAATTAGGATCATAAATTTTCTCTCCCTATTAATCTAGAAAATCATTACATCCTTTACACTACCCCCCCCCAGAATTATTTGCTTATCAAATCATAGAAACATTTCTTGTTGACTTCCTTTAGTGTTGGTCGTCTTCAATACTTGATAAAAAGACCCAGATAGCTGAGCAACGAGGAAAGATGAAAACCCATGATTTTTTTATCATTCCATTACTTTACAACTTATTTCAACAGAAATTCACCCGCCTTGTCTTTGAGGGAAGAAGGAACTTCATAAATAATACCATTTTCTAAAATTTCTTTATGTTTGTTCTAGAGTTGGAGAGATTGATTGCACGAGGAGAGGGTTGATTTCCCATGTTGTAGATGGTCTCATGGAGAAGCCTGTATTCACAATTAAATTCATTATCAATGCATAATCCCAATTCCATATCCAACCTATTTGACACCAGAAGAAGGGTGGGATTTTGTGACTATGTCCAAGTGGAATTTCTGTTAATATATCTTTAATCAAATACATGCAACATAGCCACACTGAAGATGCAATACATGGAATTTCTAGCAATATATATTAAGGATAGTTTGAATATCCATAATGAAGATGGAATCTCTTTCATCCATCTTCATGCATATTTGGTTCACACTTCAATCTACCATAAATCTTGAGAAAACTTGTGTTGAACAATCTTTCCCCCAAATCTTTGGTTCATGCTTCAATAAGACAAAGACAACTAACTAGCTAACATACTAATATTATATATCCATTGTTTATTGAAGAGGAGAAAATTTGATTTTAATACAGGTAATTTGTGACAAAATTTGACTTAATTACTAAAATAATCAAGAGTGTTTGTACTATTATTTCCATATATTATTAAGTCATTATAAGGACCTTCACAGAATGTGATATAGGAGCACAAGAAACTTGGCATATGGTAAATTCATGAAAAATTTAACGAAACATGTCATATGCTCCAAAAAATCTATGGGGTGAAAATATATAACGTTAAATGTTAGTAGGAGAGTATCCCATCAACTTTTAAAAAAATAAACAGATGGTGGAAAACAAACAGCTAGCTACTTCCATTCTTATATGTAATGGCCAACTCACCTAGAATTAATAACACTAAAATAATGAGAAAGATCCTTCAAATATGTTGCTTGTCACAAAGGATGCAAATGATCACCAACAAAAAAAGGGACACAAGTGCATTTGTTTCCCCACTTCACCAACTTATATAAACATAAAAAGAGGGAAAAAGTGCATTTATTTCCCCACTTCTACAACATATATAAACATATTATGTTGAAGTGGATTCTTTAATATAAACATTTCTATCAAATAGATACATATATAGGCCTTAACAAAGAAGAAATAATAAGAAATTGAAAGCAAGTGAATAAAAATAATAACATGTCAATGACCATTTGATCCATTGGTAAAGTTTTTTGGTTCACATAGAGTGATGCAGCCTAGAATTCACCAGATAATACCCTAGACACATTGGCACATCACTCATCCTAGAATGGGAACTCACCCAAAGCACACAAAGGTACCAGGTCCCTCTTTAGGGTTGTTGTACTAGGATGCTAGTGTGATGAAGGAAGAAACATATAGATCCGTGACTAATCCATCATTTTACAATGCATGCAATATTTAGATCTATGAAAGAAAAATCTTAAACAATAATCATGATTGAATCAAGAACATGCACTACTCAATTACACACAGGAATAACACTTAGATTTAGTCAATAACTTCCATCTATTAATAAACACATAAGCTCCTAACAATAATGACATTGTATATTGATGCACACATGGATCTGATATAATAATCCATATATGCACATATCTCTTTATGCTTACCTCTTACACTTTGCATATACCTATATATCTCTCTATATCTATATCTACTACTATGTGATTCACATCATATATATATAGGGTGGTAAATTTCCCTTCACCGCTTATTTATTCTGAAAATAGGCCGGATGATATTAATAGCCATGATTCGTTTACAGGCATAGCCACACATGCAAGTGTGTTATCTATAGACCTCTTATAGCTAACTAAAGTGACAATCCTATTCTTAGCTCATCTCCATGCAAAATTCTTTGATATGATCCTCCAAAGATAGACAATGCTTGGTGTGCACGTCTCTGCCTCGTTGGTGTGTTCTACACGTCATCTTCTAAAAAAAGGTCTTCATGCTCAAAATTGGCCAATGTAATGTACCCTTTTCCTATGCTAAAGGCCTAAGGGTCAAGTGAGACCAACGCATGGTCATATCCAAGGGGTGGGGGATGCTAGGGGCTACTGAGAAGGGGTTGCATGGTACTAATAGTTGTGTTTGGCATTTGGGGGTCACTTTGGACCTTGGCAACTTAAAGGAGACAAGGTAACTTTATTTACTTTTATCTTATCGACCCCTCTATGGAATGAAATGCTTCTTTGTCTATTGGGGCTCTTTTGCCTTGGAATGTATATAAGGAGCTAGGAGAGAAAGGGGAGAACTTTTGGATATACATTTTATTGACCCCTTCTCGTGCACCTGCTGTTGTTGCACATCTACAGCTTGTGGATTCAAATCCCACAGGGACCCTAGCTTTGGTGGTGAGAGACCCATCCCTAGCTAGTAGGGCATTCTTCGGTAGTGAGAGATCTACCCTAGTCTATCATTTTGGAGCCACTTTCAAGGCCATGTGGTAGAGACATTAACAAAGGTTTCAGAGGAATAATCTCGAGGGTTTTGGGGGCATTTGAGGAAGACAATAAGAGGGGCTCAAGATCATATTCACAACAGCCATTTAGGCTGGGCGTGGTAGCACATTGAAGGTGCATCCATCATCTCCCGACCCCATTCCAAGTGAGGTGACTTGCAGATCTCAAGGGTCTTGGGGCATTTGTAGAAGATAGCAAAGGGGCTCCAAATTAAATTCATATAAGCCATTTGGGTTGGGCGTGGCAGTATGTTGAAGGTGCCTCCATCATTTTTCAACCCCATTCCAAGTGAGGCAACTTGCAGCCTTTATTTGGGGGTTTTCCAGATGTTTGTTTCAGATCTGAAGGTGGAAATATTATTTCCTTTATTTGTCATTGTTATTTCCAAAGACCCATATTTTTGCTCTTGTATTTAGAGGGTCGCAAACCTCTAAAGTTTTCCAGCCACCTAGGCCATTCTAGAATTTTTCTGGCAGCAGTTTAATCTCTATAAAAGTCCAAAAATAGTTTCCTTATGTCCGTTATAATAATATCAAGATCTATTTAAATTTTCAAGTATTTAAGGTGGACATTTTGGCAAATATTAAGTTTCTTTAGTTCGCTACCCCAACTGTAAAAATCTGGATTAAAATCAGTAGTTTACTTTGCTGTAATTTTTTTCACATATTTTGTGCATTTTGAAGTGGTATCCCAGAAAGGATGTTTTAGTGGTATCAAATTTGTTGTTCCTCCATCCTGTGTTGGTTAAATATGGCAATTTGGAAAGATCTCAAAGGGGGTTTTATGAAGGAAATGTTCACCAACATGGTGAAACAACAGGAAGCCACTAACCTTTATTTGAGTCATCTCACTCAGAATGTGAATCAAATCAAACCTAGGGATGATAAGGAACATGGTGAGAATAGTGATAGAAGGCGGCCAATAGAGGTGATTGATGAGAATTCTTGTTAGAGGAAGTACCAATATTTGAGTAGGGGTTTCAAAGATAATATGCCATTTCCATATTATTGTATGATGAATATTAGTAGCAAGCCCAAACGAGGTCATCATATGCTGGTACCTGAATCACAAAAGAACTTGTTTGTAGAAGAAGCTTCTAAATAAAAGGGTATGATTTCCATTGATCAAAATAATTGCATTAGTGAAACTTTGCTTGTTAGAGAAATTATTCCATCTCAGAAGAAGAAACTTGTTTGTGCAAGGAAGGAGGATGTAATGGAAACTCTTAAAAATTGTGAGGAAGGGAATAGCAGGGCTAGAGCTGCTAGGTTGATAGTGACTCAAGAAAGACAACACATACAAGAGTTTAAGGAAACAATGAGGGAAATTGATGCAAGAAAGACTACACCCCTAAAAGAAGACTCTATGGAGTAGCTGGCACATGAGGAGGAGCCTCACATGGACAGTGGTGTAAAATTGCATCCTACTATAATTTCCAAACAAGCAACTTTTGATCAACTTTTAAATACTTTCAACAGGAACTCGGGAAACAATGTTGGGAGCATCTCAACATATGTCTATCTTGAACACACGAAGGACATTGATGGCCTTAAAGGGTATGAAGAGCACACTAATGTGTCTTATTTATTGTCACTTATTCCAATTTATTTCCATTATGAGATGCATGGTATGGTAGATGACGAAGTCTTCAACATGGAGTTTATTAGACCATTGCTCCAAATATGTGTATATGAGTGTCTGGTGGATGATATATGGTGGAAATTTTTAGCTCACTTAACAAATACAATAGCTCAGGGGCATTATAAGCTATGGGATCCTGGTAATATGTGGTAGTTATCCAAAACTAACAATTCTGATGTTGAAAAAATTGTGACTGATTTCATAAGCCAAAGAAATAATTCAAATGTGTCTTGTGTTGGCAAGCACGATTCCTTCATTGGGGACTCCGGTTCAATAAGGGAGAGTAACTCTCAAGGTGCTAGCGTTGGTTTTCTGATTGCTAAAAAGGGTAAGAGAATATTTTTTAGTCATCTTTAGCCTACTAGACTGTGTATAACAACAGTTATAAAGAGAGGAGAAAATGTTTTATTAATAAATCCCATGACTGATTTTTATACCAGCTACATGGTGGAACCCTTGGAAGGGTTAGTGGGGGAATTTGGTCCTCAAAGTGCTCAAAGAATCAAGGTGCACTTTTTTGTTGAAAAAGAAGAGTTGAATTCAAGGTGCATTCATGACTTTAGCATCCTAAGGTATGAGAATGGTTACCATCTTCCTAGCTTGTTGAGTTCTCCTATGTTGTTGCCATGTTTCTATTATTTGGGACAACATTTACATGCTTGGATGATTGAGGAAGACTATTTCATAATCACGTTTCAAGGTATGCTAGATGGAATAAACACATCTTCCATTCACATTGCTCTTGATTTAGCGAATAAACATATGTTGGCAAAGAAAATAATGCAGGGGCCCATGATATTGAAAGGACGTGAGGTATGTGGTGTATTTATTGTGGTTGAATTTGCTAGAGATAAGGTTGTTTTTGAGATGCAATGGTTGCATGATGTTAAGAAAAATGATGATGCATGGGTTGAAAAATCAAAGGAGAATGAAGATGTTGATCCTATATCGGAAATTCTGAGTTGTAAAGGTATGATGAGCAGCCCCAATTATGTTATTTCAGATGTGTTGTCTTCTCTCATGACAAGAATCCATGGGTACAACAAAGGGAATAAAGTTCCTTATGATAAATTTTATGGATGCATGAGTTATAATATTGATTTTCCTTTCTCTTGCATTTATGATGAAATGAAAATATGGGGAAAGAGAATAAATTATGATGAGGGAGCAGCCATGTGTATTCTCAACATACGGGGAATTGATGAGTTATGTCCATGGAAAGATATGTCTTGCACAAAGAAGGTAACTCATTTATTTATTGTCATTAAGAGATGTGAAGTACTTGAATGTGTTTGTACATTTGGGTTACTTGAAGTTGGAATCATTCATTGGACATATTGGCTTCCATATTTTGGGAAATTTACATTCATCCCTCATGTGGATAAACAAAAAAAATTCACGGAAAAAAAAGAAATCAGATTTTAGGGTATACAAGGGCAGATCGCAAAAGATGTGATTGGTGAAGAAAGAATCACATCATTACAGTGGTCAAATTGTGAAGGAATGCAACCTCTTGTGGGTCATGGTGACATCATAAGGTATGAGACAAGTGGGATATTTGATGACTCCTATTCTGATGGGTTGTTTGTTGTAGACACAGAACCCACCATGATGACTTATGAGGAGAGCAAGGGTGACAAAGGTGAGGAGATAGAGACTCGTGAGATGGATGATAGAGATGGGGTTGCGTTCGATAGTGCTGATGTAGGGAAAGAGGAGGAGGCTTTTCCTCAAGAAATTATAGCCACATTGTCTAGTACTCTGATGTACAAGGCATTTAGGATTAGAGGAGTTATGCAGGGTTAGCAAGTTGGGGTACTCATTGAGAGTGGGGAAACCCACAACTATATTGATGCCTCATTGGTTTAGAGGCAAGGATTACAAACAGAGGATTTTGAGGGCCTCAATGGGTTATAGATAATGGAAAGTCTATGAGGGGCACATGGAGGGTTCCCCAAGTGAGCATCATGATGGGTAACTATAAAGTTACTAATGATCTCCACATCATTGGTATGGGAGATACCAACATAGTGCTGAGAGTGTAGAGGCTTCACTCCCTTTGGTGAGTTTCGAACTAACTTTCAGATGATGGTACTAAAGTTTAAATGCGAGGGTAGGAATGCGATTTTGAGGGGATTACATACAAGAGCACCTAGGGTGGTTATAGCTGAGGGGATGAAGAGGATGTTCTAGCTTGGTTAGGAGTTTAATTATTATGGATCGATGTGGAGAGTGATGGATGTGGGTGTGACCAGTAATGTTGCACATGAGACTGTTACAAAGATTGGGACTACAAGTTTAGATCATTCGAGTTTATAATTATGTTAGTCATCTAAATTTTTGGTAGACTGGAGATCTCATTTGCTTGTTGAGTACTCTAAGAACAAACACTCCTGTGAGATTCTACATGGCCACATATAGGATGACAGTTACAGATTGGAGGATGAGATGATCTTCTCTCGAGCAAGATGGAGCCTTGTGTCATATTCATGGTGGAGGATGGAGATATTACAACATTTGTATTGTTCTTCCATGACTGGGTGCTTGAGATTCGATGAGACCTATAGGCTCATGTCTAAGAGGTTCATATGGTAGAGGTTGAGGGAGGATCTCCTCAACTTTATATAGGCATATACGGTTTGTCACTATGACAAGTCTAAGCTTACAGGACCATGTTTTTTTGAATCAACATGGGAGAACACTCCTATGCTTTTTGCTACTTCTATGTCGAGTGAGCACCTCACCCACGTGTTAATCAATGGAGAGATGAAAGTGACCCATGGTTATTCAGTAGGTTCACACTCAGCGTAAGAGGTGGACTATATGGAGCTGATATTTTTGGTTGACTGTCTGCTGGAGTCTTAGGAATTTTCCTCCAAGTGACACATCAAGATACAATATGAGGATCTTGGCTCTCACATGAGTGCAGGTCAGGTAGGAGAGTTAGCACCATTTTTGTGTAAATAGGTTGTTTCATAGGATGATACGGGGGATTCTATAGGATTCAAAGTGGACTTTCATACCCAGGAGTTGGTTGGAGAGGCCGTGAGTGATCCCGTGATAACAGCCTTAGGTTGGTAGGGATTGGACCGATTGAAAATTTTAGTGTGGGCACCAATGGAGAGATGGTTTGGGTATCATTCTATTTCATGGTTTTTTGGTTACCTCAAATTACATAGATCCTTGGTGGACAGTAAGGTGAGGTGGAGAAACTTACGTCGCGGTATTCAGTTGCTATAGCAGGATAGGTTAATGTTTGGGGTCAGGCATTTCTTGGAAAGGGAGGACTATAATGTCCCCTTTTCCTATGCCAAAGGCCTAAGGGTCAAGTGAGACCAATTCGTGGTCATATCCAAGGGGTGGGGCATGCTGGGGGCTACAAAGAAGGGGCCACATAGTACTAATAGTCATGTTTGCCATTTGGAGGTCACTTTGGACCTTGGTGACTTCAACGGGAAAAAGTAACTTTAGTTACTTTTATTTTATTGACCCCTCCATGGAATGAAATGCGTCTTGGTCTATTGGGGCTCTTTTACCTTGGAATGTATATAAGGAGCTAGGAGAGAAAGGAGAGCACTTTTGGATATACATTTTATTGACCCCTTCTCGTGCAATTGTTGTTATTGTGCATCTACATCTTGTGGAGTCAAATCCCACAGGGACCCTAACTTCGGTGGTGAGAGACTCGTCCCTAGATAGTAGGGCATTCTTCGGTAGTGAGAGATTTACCGTATTCTATAATTTTGGAGCCACTTTTAGGTCTGTGTGGTAGATACATTAATAGAGGTTTTAGAGGAAGGATCTCGAGGGTTTTAGGGGCATTTAAGGAAGACAATCAGAGGGGCTCCAGATTAGAATCACGGAAGCCATTTAGGTTGGGCTTGGTAGCATGTTGAATGTGCATCCATCATCTCCCAACCCCATTCCAAGCGAGGAGACTTGCAGATCTTGAGGGTCTTGGGGGCATTTGGGGAAGCTAGCAGAGGGGCTCTAGATCAAATTCACGACAGCCATTTGGGTTCGGCATGCCAGCACGTTGAAGGTGCCTCCATCATTTTCTGACCCCATTCCAAGTGAGGTGACTTGCAGCCTTTATTTGGGGGTTTTCCAGATGGTCATTTTATATCTGAAGGTGGAAATATTATTTCCTTTATCTGTCATTGTTATTTCCAAAGACCCATATTTTTGCTCTTGTATTTAGAGGGTCACGAACCTCTGAAGTTTTCCAGCCACCTAGGGCATTCTAGAATTTTTTTGGCAATATTTTAATCTCTGTAAAAGTCCAAAAATAGATTTGTTCTGTCCTTTATATAAATATCAAGCTCTATTTAAATTTTCAAGTATTTTGGGTGGACATTTTGGCAAATATTAAGTTTCTTTAGTTCACTACCCCAACTGTAAAAATCTGGTTAAAAATCAGTAGTTTACTTTGCTGAAATTTTTTTCACATATTTTGTGCATTTTTAAGTGGTATCCTAGAAGGGAAATTTCAGCTAAGTCTTGAATGCTGAAATTTCCCTCCACACGTGGGTTCTTCCTGTTCATTCCTGGCCTTTTTCCCACGTGGACTTCTTGTGTGATTTATGTCAAGAGTTATCTTATCAACATTAACCCCACACTAATCTCATTATCACCCCGAAAATGGTTATCTCCAAAACTTGAAGTAAAGAATAGAAGAATGGAAAGAATAAGAATGAAATAATGTAGATGAATAAAGAAGTTTTATGAGGCAGCCTCCTCTGTATCAGTTCAGAGTATCAACTTTAGATGCTCATCCTTTATTTTGACCTCCAAGGCCTACCATTCAGCAAGTGCTTGTTCCACTTTTTCTGGAATGTCCACAACAATGGACTTTAATTTATCTCTCGTAATTTCCCATTTTAGTTTTGCAGAACCAACACAACGCTAGACATTGAGGTGATTCTTCCTTCTAGAAGATCCATCTTCTGCGTAATGCAGCTTCCCAAGCTCTTCTAGCCGAGTCTTATGTGGACTCTTATGCTACTGACCAGAGCCTCACGCTTCTTCTTAACCATTGACAATATTTATCTATGACCCAATGTTTTGTCCTCCATTGCTCTCTAGACCTCATTATTTCCTTATAGGGTCTTTATGTTGATAAGTGCCTCTGGAGCTGTAGCAGATGTTCAAAGACTTGGTATACTTTCTTCAATACTTCTTGTAGTGCTTGTAACATCCCTTCACAGGATGTAATATTTCACATCACTGAATGCTTTCTCTCATTCTTACCTCTTGTTCTGGATCCCTTGGCATTGGCTTGTGCAGAGAGGTTCATCTTCAAGTACCAAGTCCACAAAATTTCATACATAATGTATCACTCAGGGAAACATCTATGGTATCTTGGGCTCCAAACGTGTGTCCTAGCTCTTATAAAACTGTCTCCAATCTCCTTTACGATGTTGATAAATAATTCACTCTTCTTCTGTGCCCTAAGTACCTCTCTTGCATTATGTGAGCTATCTCTACATAATTTTTCTTTAGATCCTCGCACAATGCTCTTATCGTTGCATCTTTTTCCATGTTTCTTCTCACAAATTTAATAGAAACCTTCACCAATGTGTTACTGACCTACTCATCTAACATGATAGTAGCCTTGAATTTCATATGTCTAGCTTGTGGTGCCTTCTTCAGCCTGTCTCAAAACGCATGAATCTACACATACATAAAAGTTTAGGCTCATCCATGTGGGTATGCATTAAACATGAGAGTTACTTTCTAGTGCAAATGGTCACCATATTCCCATCCATTAATTCGCTAGCCAAATAAGTCCTTTTGTTCTATAATTCTTTGGAAATGTGTGCATGGATGATTTTTCCGGTGTCCTCTACATAGCCCATAATTAGTGCACTGTGTTCCCCACTCATCCTCTTCAATCTAGGACCCTTGTGAATTATAGCTTCAAGGTTAGGAGTCTATCTTATTATGCCTTGAGCAGTTGAATGCGCGGATATGGAGGTTCCCTTCTCTCTGTTCTTCTTCGTCCTTCATCTCTTCATATTTCTGCTTCTTAATTCTGTGGCTTTTATTCTTGATTGAGTGAGATAGAAGATGCATATTCGCTCTCCCCTAATTCCTCTGCTTCTTCATCTAGCTTCCACTTTCTTATTTTCTTTGTTTCAACAGTCTCCTTGTTTGGAGAGAGACGATGTGATTTCCTTACCATTTGTTGGGTTCCACCTTGAGTCCTTGTGCGTCTTAATAATTTATGAAATATGGTGCTCCCCCTACTCAACCTCCATATCTTCCTCTTCATCTTATCCCTGAGGTGGAGTGGTCATGCGCACTATGACTCTTCTCATGTTAAATGGTTGATTTCTTCTATGCTCCAAGCCCGTCCAAACTATCTTCAAGCTCCTCTTCTTCATCCTATACTTCAATATTTTATGTGGACCTTTATGCACTGGTATTTTTTCCATTACGTGCTTACCCTTCGGTGGCCCTGGGAGTGCGAATTAATTCTCCACATACTTATTGTTCTCCATCTTGGGCTTCACCTAAAGATTACACTGATGCTGCCCCTATATCTACTATAGCTAAACTTATTGGCTTAATATTCAATGCCTCTGAAATAAGCCTCTTGACAGAGGCACTCCTTCTTGGATACACATACTTCTTCCTCAACGTGTGATAGTTCATAGTCTACCTTTTCTGCATTGCATACTAGTTGACACATGTCTGTGAATATGTGAATAGATGCTATGGAAATACCTTGCACTGAATGCATAAGGATAATTTACAGTAAGAGAGCTCCAATTTCCATCTCTCATTGCAAAGCACATGATGATGGAGAAATGCTGATATACATCAAACTGGACTTGTTTCCCCATTACTAATGGTAGGTCCTTCAGGATGCGTCTACTGTTCTCCAAATGCCACGTAGGAGCCTACCATATCCATTTCTCCTCCATTTTCTTGATGTCATCTATCATGGAAGCTTTACATATGTACTTGCTGAACCTTTTGGCTGGTGACCTATTCTCCATGGGGTATTCCCATACCTTTTCCTTTGGCCCATTTGGCAATCCAATTTCCATGAATACAACTAGTGATAGTAGAACAGCCCCAAAACTGATCTTACCTCATATGTGCGTGCTTCCTTGACTATTTTATCTACAATGCAGCTTGCAATATTGTAGACTACTCATTCTAACATCTTGCATGCACAACGTATAACCACATAGTATTTACCTATGATCCACCGACTCCTAGTCATTTAACTTTGTAACAAGGTGTGCTACTGCTTGCACAACAAGACAGTTCTTTAATTCATCTATATCCATACCACATAGACCCTTCAAGGACCCCAACTCCTATCTAGTATTTAAGATCATGGAATTTACCTGTGTGATCATTCTTTATTTCCTCTCCTGTGGCCTTCAAACTTGTAACCATCAAGATAAGCGTGGATGAGATTATAACTCTGCGTCATGTAAAGTAGAAGAAGTCCTCATGCACTCTGCTCATGAGCCATTAGTACAAGGGCTCATAATTACTGAAATGTTAAATCTCATATAATTGGTAGACCCTAATTCTCTTTAGAATCTTCTTTCTTACGTCATCATAAAACTGGCATGTCATCTACCATATGTTTGTTTGTCATTGTAATGAGTAAGGAATTAAGCTCTTTGTTATTTTTTGAGGTCCTATGATTGTATTCACTTACTCTGTCTCTTTCTGATGGGTGAATCCCATTCCTGGCTAAGGATGACTCCTTTTGGATATTGCATTTCTGAAAAATTGCTTTCAGGTGTTGTCTCTTCCTCCTTGATGACCACCTTCTTCTTTCCTTTTTATCCTGCTATAGCTGCCTTCTTGGGTGTAATTTTTACCTTGTAATCTTCTCGTCTTTAACTCCACAATTTGTGAATCAAAACCTAACTTGATTCAATCATTCCTTAGGTGGAAACTTAGTGCCCTAACTCCTCTCTATCACCTTACTTTTCTCAAACCCTTCACCATTGGGGACAGTAAGATTATTTTCGCACATAGATATGTTTTTCACACTTGGTTTCACACCCTTTGCACCTTAACCCAATCACTTGGATATTTGCACTTTGATCTTCCCTCAAATAATCTTAGTCACAATGGTAAAAATTATTTCGTATCCCATCCTTACATAGTTTTTCAAAATTTTTGATGCATTTATTGATCCTTCACCTACCAAATATCCTTTCACTCATTGAACAAATTCATTCATTCTACGCGGTACATCTCTCACACCCCAACTATAACCTTATAGTGCACTTTCCTACCCTTTGTTCACATAACTTATCTTCATTGTACTGCCCTTGTGCCTAAGTACCTCATCACTGTACCTTCCCTTAGTAGTTTATCATGGCCTCTATCTTACCTTGCGCATTATACCGTTCCTTTCGTTCATCTCCATCATTGGTCACTTTTGAGAAGAAATATTATTTTAACTTAAAGC
The DNA here is from genome assembly GCA_019776745.2 of Taxus chinensis. NCBI lineage: Eukaryota > Viridiplantae > Streptophyta > Pinopsida > Cupressales > Taxaceae > Taxus > Taxus chinensis. Next base: position 55,750,544 of record CM034154.1, on the reverse strand, counting down.
ACACATGTAGTAGCTTCTTCCATTCACCTTTTAATTCTTATAGTATTATACCTGGATATCAACTACAACCACCCCACACTAAAAGTATGTCATAGTCCTCTGCGCATAAACATTCTTCACATAGTAATTAGCTTCATGCACGCAAGAATGCTTATTACACAAGAACAACAACTAAATTAAAAAATCATAACGACAATGAAGGAAATACATTAAGGAAAGATATAATTGAAAACCTAATCTAAATGGAAATACTGCCTTATTACAAACACCAAGAAGAATTATTTATAGTAGGGCTTCAGCCTACTCCCATTAAAGTAATTGGGTAGCCATGTTTCATCAAGTGCTTCTAATTAGAAATAACCTGATTCAAGTATGTAAGTGATGACATATGGACCCAACCAATGTACTTTTAGCTTGTCTAAATGGTGCAAGAACTTAGAGTCATAAAGAAGTACCATTTGTCTAACCGCCAACTTTTTCTCCTTTATATTTATGTCATGCCATGCTTTCTGTCTAGCCTTTTCTTACTTCTGACTCCAACGTGTTATGGCTCGTTGCTCATCAAAATGAATCATCTTATCAATCCTCTCTTCTAAAGCGTCCCTCATTAGCTTGACCTCTAGCACATGCAATACACAAAGAAGGTAACATAAATTCTATAGGGAGAATAGATTCCATGCCAAACACCAACTAAAATGGTGTGGCTTTGTTAAATCTTTTGTAAGTTGTTCTATATGCCCAAAGAATAACTGACACTTTATCATCCCAATCCTTTCTTCCAACATCACAAATTTTTTGTCAATGTCTAGCTCAAAATCTTGTTGAAAGCCTCAGCAGTTCCATTTACCTGAGGGTGGTAAGGTGTAATCTTATGGTGGGAAACCATAAACTCATCTAATAGGATCCTTATGGTTTCATTTAAAAAGTGTGTACCCCTATCACTTGTCAAACTTAAAGGACATCCATACCTTGCAAGAACATTCTCCCATAGAAACCTAGCTGACTGTAGCTGCTGTACAGTCCTTCGTAGGTGTTTCTTCTGCCCACTATGTGAGATAATCTATATAAGTAATGATATAGCATGATCCAGTCCTGTGCGCGGCTAGTGAAATAGGTCCTACAAAATTAATGGCCCATTTCTCAAATGGTTCTACACTGATAATAGGTCTTAGTGGCATTTCATCTCTTTTTCCTAGTTTTCCTAGGCACTGACAATGATCACATGCCTTACAATATTCTTTACAGTCTTTATACAATGTCTCCCACCATAATCTAGCAAGTAGGATCTTCCAAGAAGTCATATCACCTTCATAATGGCCTCCTACAATACCGCCATGGGATTCTTCCATAATATCCTTATGTTCATGCTCTAATACAAAATGACGTAAAATTCATCTTTTCCTAACTTGTAGAGGTCACCACTGATTAACATAAATAGTGCCACATGTATAGAAATTTGTTTCTTTTCTAATTCCTTCATTCCTTCTGGTGTTACACCAGTTTGGAGAAATATATCAATGTCTTCTAATTATGATGGCACTGCATTGTAACCTATATAACTAAGCATTTGGCATGGTTTCTTCAATTGTCTATGCTTCCTCTCCTGAGTTAATTCTAGACAAGTGGTCTGGTCTAGAGTTACTTTTCCCTAGCTTCACCACAACTGTGAAATCAAACTCTTGAAATAAGAGTACCCATCTGCATATACGCCCTTGTAAGATGGGATTTGTTCACTAAATACTTGAATGCCATGTGATCCGTATTGAATACAAATGGTGTAGCTAGAAAATAATGTCGAAACTTGTGCAATGCATAAATCATTGACAAAGATTCGTGCTCTATAGTTGTATAATTCTATTCAATAGGAGTCAGCTTCCTACTAGAAAAGTAGATAGTATGATCGACAATACCTTCTCCAGGTTAAGCTAATATTGTGCCAATGGTCATGCCAGAAGCATCCACATGTACATGAAATGGTTTTTCCCATGAAGAAAAATGCAGGATAGGTATGGTAGTAAGTTTCTCTTTCAATGTTTCAAATGCACATTGCTACGATTCTCCCCAATAGAATGTACCTTTCCCTTTTAGTAACTCCTCCAAGGGTGTACCAATTTTTTTTGCATATCCATTTGATGAATTTTCTATAATATCCTATGTGACCCAAAAATATCCACGCACCTCACTTTGACTGGTAGGTTCTTCCAAGCCTAGAATGACTAAAACCTTGGCTGGATCAATAAGCAATCCTTCCTTGCATATTATGTGTCCTAAAATTATTCCAAAAGGTGTAGAAAATATGCACTTCTTGATGTTCAAAGAGATACTCAATTGTCTGCACCATTCAAACATTAAGCGTAGATTGTCACAGTGATCCTTAACAAGCCCATATACTATCCAATCATCGAGGTAGACCTGTAAGAAGTTGTGAATAAAATATTTGAATGCCTGAAAAACTATGCATGAGAATACAACATGTGCATTTTTCAATCCAAAAGGCATCACAGTATAGGAAAAACTACCCCATTAAGTAGTAAAAGTTATCTTTTCTTGATCCTCCTGAGCAATCCTAACCTAATGATACCCGGAAAACCCATATGTGAAGGAATATATTTTGCTTTCTATAACTCCTTCTAGTATTTCCTTAGTAAATGGCATAGGGAATGGGTCTATTACACATGCAACATTTAGCTCCTTGTAGTCCACACATATTTGAATTCTACCATCCTTCTTGATACTGATCACCATTGGACTAACCCATTCTAACTCATCAAGGGGCTTGATAATTCTAGATTTCAACATGTTATCAATTTCTTCTTTTAGCTTTCCACGCAAATTAGGATTCATTATGTAAGGTCTCTTTCTCACTGGACCTGTACCTTCCTTAAGTTTTATTTTCATTTCTGCCAAGTGATTCATGCACGCCTTTAAGTTCATGATACCCTTGAGGGAATAAGTCCTGATAATCCCTGAGTAACTCAATGATCTTTGCCACTTTTGATTATGACCAATAGTCTCCAATTATGACCTCCTTAGGCTCAGCCTCCGATGCTATATTGACCTTCTTTTTCTTCATTGGTTCATGGTATGCACGTGTATCCTTATCTGCACTATCCAAGACCTTGCACCCCCTTGTGAATGGTCAATATCTAGGTTTTCAACTTCCTCATCATCCATGATGTACACCATATTTCCTTTTTATTCTCAAGGCAAGCACATTCGAGCAATATTGAGTCTTCTCCTTCTTCTTCAAAACTTGCACCTGATTTTGTCTCACCAAATAATTCTTGTATGAGTTCCTCTGCCTTTGCACTATCTCCCATGGTTAACCACTTGACAAGTTTTAATGCCTCTTCTACTAGATGTTGGGTAGAAAAGTAGTCAAAGGTTTGGATCATTATTGTAGTCAAATTTTTCCAGTTCCTAGTCTCTCGATGTAGTTCTACATATACATAATAGGTGCGTGCACACCCTTATAGAGTGGAGTATAATTTAAGTATCCAGAGTGATGGTAGTAGTGCTTTCTTTCTTGTTGTCCTAGAGTCTCTCACACTATTGAATGTGGTGTTCAATAGGTTGATCACCATTATAAGTGTGAATCTGCATAGGTGCATTGCTTTTTACAAACCTTGCAGATAAGGCGATTTTAATATCCTTCCACTCCGTAAAATTATATCTATAAACTACCCACCAGCACGTGTTGTTATCCCGTGTAAAACATATGTTAGCATGTCTCTTCTCCTGACCTGGTCTATCCACTATTCCTCCACTGGCTTGTAATAAATACAAGAAGATCTTCTACTCATGTATACCAAATCATTGCGTTACCTATCCATAAAATAGAATGAAGTAAATTCTTGCACACAACCGCACTTTTTACCTCACGTCATAATAGTTCATATGTACTATGAGCCAAATTGTCACAAGAAATACTCGTAGTATCACTAATAGAGTGAGAATTCTCCCACTATAGGATGCCTTCCTTTGATGGCTCATTGACCTCTAGGTCTTGAATAACATGTACATAGATTCTGTTTAAGTCCTCCTCACTTAGAGGCTCAACATACGATTGTAGGCTTCCCATCTATTAGAGGTATCAAAACTCTTTCCTCCTTCGTTCTCAAAGCTTATATACCCCTTATTTAATCTCAAGTTAGCATTATTTGCATAACACCAAGGTTATCTAAGCAAGGCTGGAAAATTGTCTGCTTCTGTAAGTACTAATACCTCAAAATCCCCAATGAATTTGGCCCCTTGTATGGTTATAGATGCATCCTTCAAAACTCTTATGTGAGTGGCCTTAGTCCTATTTTCCATAAACAACACATTAGATGATGGTTGTAATGGAGGCCTCCCCATTTGTACCCATGCATCTAAAGTAAGCACATTGAAATTTGCACCTGTATCAATCAAAATATTTCTCAAAAAATATCCATCTACAACAACAATCAGAGTGATCTCTTTATCATAGTCAATGCTATCATGGGGAATATTTGCATGTAGGATCTACCATTCATTCTTAGTGTTTTCACACAAACTGTTCCCCTTCAACAAATTACGTGATAATGGAATAATATTCTCTTAGCACAGAATTTTACACACCTATATGATGTCATCAATATCAGAGGGGACCTTCCCTGCTTCTTTATCCTATTCCATATTTTTGGACTTCTCTTTTAAACATTGTATTTCACCTTGAATATTTTTAAGGACCCCCATGGTCTCTTGATAGACTTCCTTCTGATGGGAAGGATATCTGGGTACCTTGTATGCAGAACCTCCTCCTTAATGATTGTAGGCTTCTAGTACGATGCCTCTCTTGTCAGCGTGCCCACATGTGGTAATCTTCACAGTTAAGGCCTCAGGTTTTGGTGCTATCTTGGGCATCCACTAATTTTCCTCTGCACGCTGGATCCTAACCATCCCTATGCACCTTTGTTTTCCTACTTATGTTGTTTATTGAGATGCTCATATAAGTTTGGGCACTCCTCATAGCTATGATTCTTTCCATAGAAAGAACATGTAACATTATGGGGACATTCATGCCTATAATGATCAGGGGATCCACATGTATAGCACGTTACTTGAAGAAACTCACTTCTTCCTCCACCACAGCCTTGTCCTCTATATCCACCTTGATATCCACGTCCTCTTCCACGACCTCCTTCAAAATGGCCCTTAGTTTTATCATAGCATGGTTGATTATGATCTCGATCCTAGTGCTCATTCTTATTCTTAGAGTTATTTGTTGCACTTGTCTATCGTACCCCAATGTTTATAACATCATGGATTTGACCAATCAATCAATAATCATCAGTATTATGGGTCGTGGACCTATAAATCTTACAAAATTAGGATACATTCTTCCTTATCGCATGTTGTAACAAAGGAAAGTGGCTAGCATCATGATTCAAATGACATATTTCATATTCTAACAATAATGAACGTATAGATCTATGAGGGAAACTATCCTTGGTGTGACCTTCCACTTCACAATCTATACACCAAATCCATGAGCATGTTTCATGGGCTGAATTTTTTGATAACTTTTCTAGTTGCTTTTCCATGGCTGCAATATGTGCCTCTAAGAATAGACTAACACTAGTGTCAATGCTCCCAACTACCTTAACATATAGGGCTACCTCTAATGCTTCACGTGGATCAGTGTATGTCTTATGTGACAGTGCCTCTTCTGAATGGTGTAATCAATCCGCCAACAAACCATTGTGCATGTTGGCTGGCATGAATATCATAAGACAACTTAGATAGAAGTGTCTTAAAATGGGCATCATACTCACGTACACTCTCACTAGTGCTTTTTTTTGATATCTTTGAGAACACTGATACTCTTCTTCTCAAACTATGATATATAGAACTCTTTTAAGAAATCATCCTTCAATGTTGCATAATCCATGCAAGTTTGATCAGGGTCAAACTTCCTATACCAGCTATGTGCACATCCCTGTAATGTAGTAGCAAATTGACTTTCCTTGCACTCAGAAGTTGTGATCCCTTTCACATGCCACAATATTATACACATGTGCACATGTTCAACAATCATCCTCTATACCTCTATACTCTGGGAGACGAAGATACATCTCCATATAAATATTATGTGGTTGCTACGGACCTTGAACACCTGATCCAAAACCTCATGTGTTTCCTCTACCTCCAGAACCACAAGATCCACTAGAACTAGAACCACCTATACCTCATGATCCTCCACCTATAGTTAGAATAGGACCTGTAGATGTACTGCCTTGTGCTCTGATCATAGTACTATACTGAACCCCTATAGTCTGTGAGGTAGTTCCACTTCTAGAGGTGAATCCAAAATTCTATGCACTCACGTTTTGTGTGGATGATGCACCTAATTTTTTTCCTCTAAATAACATTGAAGCTACCGGTCCTATCATTGATGTACTTGCTCCCTGAATTACTCCTACTCTCCTACTTCCCAAGTTAGCTTGCTGGTTACTTGACGTACTAGATACTAGAAAACCAAGCGCAAGGGCTAGGTCACCAGGTCCAGATTATGATGCACTCCCGCGACCCAAGTAGTCTTTGCTGGCACACTTCTATGTGAAGCCAAGTGGGGATCTCTATCATGCTTTCCAAAATGGGGGAGTTCTTGATGCTCTAGCTCCATGTCTTCTACGTGAGCTTTAAATCCTTCACGAGCCATCTCTCTCCTCAACGCCATACTTTCTTGCAATGGTACGTTGCTTCTCTATCTCCCTCTCGCGTGCCTCATTATACTTAAGTCACCTTTCCTCTCTCTACCTTTCTGCCACTAGGTCTGCCATCTTTCACCAAACCTGTTCCTACCCTCGTGCGTGGTGAAGTTTAGTTAGCCATCAGTTTACTCTCCAGGTTCAAAGTTACCATCAAGATCTTGATTGCCATTGGAATACCTTGCAGATATGCTCCTCTAGGATACCACAAAAACTAGAATTCAGCTACCTCTAGAGCAAGAATACGTCAAAATTGAATATTCCAGAATATAATTGTTTAGAACACCATGAAACCACGTATCCACAACGTGAGTCCAGATCAGATCAACATCATAAAGGGCCTGAAATTATTCATGTGTCTAGACAAGTGCGTGATACCTCCAATTCAGCTTAGATGCATAAGCAATCATCCACTCGTATAATTCTACTGGGAAGATGGAAAAAAATCTCTCATATAAACTATTATATAGATTTTATTCTACCCAAGTGCGTGCATTAAACTTAGATCCATTGTTGAACCATCATTCATATTCTTTCTCTAGGTCGTGAATCCACTCCTTAATACTTGCTAGAGTTAACTGATACGTCTTCATCGTGAACCATCCTGAAAAAAACTGAAAAAGAGGTCCTAGTAATGGAACCAATGATGTAACCTAGAATTCACTAGATAATACCCTAGACGTACTAGCACATCACTCAGCCTAGACTGAGTGCTCACCTAAATTACGCAAAGGTACCAAGTCCCTCTTTAGGGTTGCTTTAGCAGGATGTTAGCATGATGAAGGAAGAAACATATAGATCTATAAATTATCCATCATTCTACAATGCATGCCATATTCAGATCTATGTAAAAAAAATCTTAAACAATAATCATGATTGAATTGAGAACATGCACTACTCAATTACACACAGGAATGACACTTAGATTCAGCCAATATCTTCCATCTATTAATAAACACAGAAGATCCTTAAAATAATGGCATTGTATACCGATACACACATGGATCTGATACAGTAATCCAGTCATATGCACATATCTCTTTATGCTTACCTCTTACGCTCTACATATACCTATATATATCTCTCTATCTCTCTCTCTACTATGTAATTCACTACATCATATATATATAGGGTGGGGACTTGCCCTTCACCACTTATCTATTCCAAAAATAGGCCACATGCTATTAATAGCCACGCACCATTTACAGGCATAGCCACACATGCAAGTGTGCTATCTATAGACCTCTTACAGTTAACTGAAGTGATAATCCTATTCTTAGCTCATGTCTATGCAAAACACTTCGATCTGATCCTCTAAAGATAGATAATGCGTGGCTTACGTACATCTCTGTATCATTGGTGTGTTCTGCATGCCATTTTCTAAAAATAGGTCTTCATGCTCAAAATTGGCTAAGTCATGAATGATGAACTTGCCCTCCACGCGCAGGTTCTTCCTATCCATTCGCACCCTTAAACCTGTCTTTTTTTCCCACACAGACTTCTTGTGTGAGTTCTATCAAGATTTCTCTTATCAATATAGAGCCCACTAGGGATCATTTTTTATTGAATGCAAAGGCCCTCGATACCCCTTAATGATTTTGGCGGAAGCCCTGACACAGAGAATTAAGTGGTTGAGACCAAGATCATGACCTAGGTAATTTTAACAGCATGGATGCCCCTTACCCCTTGTTACTTCAGATGTCGACAATCTATGTAAGTCAGTGCCTATTGTAACGCTTCAACATTCAATCAATTGTGTGCGCGCGCACACATACATACACACACATATGGCATATTTCCAATACATAACATATTGATGACATTCAATAAGAGGAATATTATTTTGGCATGGAAAAGGATACAAGAGATACTACATAAATGAATGAGTTGTAGTTATTATCTCAAATGGGCCTTACTAATGATGTCAAATGAAATGAGCTTAAAATGATAGGTCAATGTGATTTTATAAACACATGGGACAAAAAAAATGTTCATGTTTGTTTACATGACATTGCAACTCAATTCATAAAAACCAACAAGATGTCTCAAGAAGACAACCCCTCCCACTTAAATTTTTATAACCAACACTATGCATTGTCATTAAAACAACAACTAGCACTTACAATCATTATAGATCATTGTATAGATAATTTCTTGAAACAACCAATACATATGATCATAGAAGGAATCACAGGAACTGTAAAATCCTACCATAGCAATTGTATAAGGAATGAACTTCATAATTCTATACCATAGAGAATAAACTCATTCTCAGTCTCACTCTAATAGGAATTGCAACATTTAACATACATGTCTCTACTATGCATGCAACCCTCAAGATTCCAATTAATGAGATGCAATTGTTGCAAGTTAACAATGTTTCAAGAAGACATGAAAAAAACGTGATGTATCCTCATTGACGATATTAGCTTCATTGGCCCAAATCTACTTCTAAAAATAGATACCATATTATGTGAAGTGATCCCCTAATAATATATTATCTTTGGTGTCCTTTATATTTTTTGGTCACGATGTTGTTGTTTTACGGTTTCACGACTATTGTTATGTTTTTTTTTACTGTTGTTGGGTTTCTTGTAGGCAGTCTGCCCCTTCCTTTATTTCTATTGTTATATCTAACTTTATTATGATTTTATTGTTGGAGTGTGGTCCCCACTTATCAAAAAACCATTGTGTTTACTTTGTATATCCTAGATTTTGAGCCTTTTTGTACTTCGGGGTATGGTCCCCTTCAAAACCATTTACCAATAATAAAAAAACATATTATCTTTGGTGACATGTTTGTAATTCATATAGGATACCTTTCCCAACCACCACTTGTTATGGACAAACTTATGTATGCATCAAATTCAACCGTAATAAAATTATGGTCAACATTCTTTTTTTTCCAAATGAAACAAATCATCCTACTACTATGGATGAAAGACCATGTATTTTATGGTGGCCATTAATCTCTTTCTTTCATTGTAGAGAAGTGTTTTCTAGTGTTCATCAGGGCTTCAAAAAAATGTAAAGGTTTTATATCACTAAATTATATGCTTTGTTTCTTAATTGTAGATATGATTTTTGTATGCTATTGAAATGGCAATTTATATTGAGCATTTTAGTATTGAGAATAGATTCTAAAATAAGATGACCTTCAATGAAAAATATGTGTGAACATGGCATCTTTTACCCAAGAGCATCTACTATATGAATGATGTGTAAAGATGCCATTTTTGTGTATATTATTATTGGAAGTTGTCTATTTACAAGGAAATCATTTTTCATCCATAAATTATTCCAACATTATTCCTACTGAAAATGGCTAGGGGTTTCAAACCCCATACAAATTTTTAAATTTAATATATCTAAGTGAATCAAAAGCATTGACTTGGAAGCATCTTTGTAGACAACTAATCATCTTATTTAACAAATCCAACCCTAAAATTTCAATTTTAAGTATTGGTATTCCTCATTTCTTATGTCATCCTATTGGCATGACCTTTAGACCCTTGAGTTCAATTGCTATTTAAGTAAAAAAATATCACAAGATAAAAAATATCGTGTACTAAGTATACCCTAATATTTAATGCATGGTAATATTATTTAGGGTAGTGGATCACTAAATAATAGAAACATAACGCACAAATATGCTCTAATATAGAGTAGGTCAATACCATCAAATAATATTCTTCAGCAAAATGATCACTCCAAATATCCCTACTATGAGAGCCCAAATACAATCCAACAAATAATAACTATAGTTTATTTATTAAATAAGATATTCATTGGACCTATTAAATCTAAATATAGTTATGTCTACTAATAATCAACCAATCCACAATCTATTTCCTTTATAATATTATGTGTCTCTGCATTGCAAATTAGTGTGTAACAACAAACTTAACTTGAGGTAAGATTTCCAGGATTAAACTGTGTCAGATTTTTGCATCTTAACATTTTGATACAATTTAATCCCATAAACATTAACTCAAATTTCATGAATTTTGGGAACATCAAAACTCTCAACAATATTAACATTAATATATACATGTTATGCCAACAAATATATGGATTATAATAGTAGGAGATTACAACAAAAATACAATAGGTATCAATAGATATTTACTACTTCGATAGGGTTTTCTTGTTTAATGAGACTGATTTATCTACTATATTTTAAACAAATTTTTATTTGACACGAGTGACGTATGACCATTTCCCCATTATAATTTATCGTAGGAAATTTTTTGAAAACCACTTTCCAAGCAAGATATTATTGTCAATACTGAAATTTAATAATAAACAAAAGTGTGTTGGCTTTTACACTTCTTTCTCCAACACATTATGTAATATCAAAGATGAGACATAGTACAATAGACATATTCAAAACCCCTCAAGAATTGAACATAAAGATCACAATTTTATGCTCGTGGGAGGTATCTTGCGAACAATCTACAAAGATATCACAGATTAAAAAATATGGAGGACCTCCTCATTGAAATTTTTGATATATCCAATGAATTAGAAGGTTATTGAACCTTATCAAAACATTAGAAAAATATGGTCAATGGTTAATGCTCTCGTGTTCCATTGGCATGGCTTTAACAAACGACATTAGAAAGAAATGTAGATCAATATGAACATTGTTTACATCTTCAAGAATGGGGTGTTGTAGAGGGAGAAAATCAGCAAGCATGGTGACATAACTTGTTGTCAAGTTGTGGAAGGCATGAAGTCTTATTAGTTCGAGGAAATGAAAGTAGTGGTTTGGCACTGGGAATGCAACCATTGCACCTTTGTCAAAACCCTGCACCTTTACAAAAATAAATAAAATATAATCAATTCAAGTATATTGATATCTTCCCAACACTTTTTTAGGAATTTAGAAGTTACAAAATCTATGTTTTGAAAAAATGGTATTACTGGGTTTTAGTCTAATAGTTTGGATGATGGTGTAAAAATTGTTGCCCAGCCATCCACTACGGTAAAAATCCCAAGAGATAGCAATAAAAAGAGATGAGACGGGGATTGTGCCTTGAAAAAAATTGGAAAATTGGAATATTCTTCAATCTTTGATACTAAGTAGAAGAAATACAATTTGGTGCTTAACCCTCACACTGTTCAACTTTCAAGTAAAAATGATATCGAAAGATTGTCATAACTTTCCATATAGTTTTATATTTTTTAATTCATTACAATTCCATAGCCAACTATTTAGTCTACATTGGCAACAACTTTAAATGCTATCTGAACCACATAAACATGTATCATATCATGTGCATGTCTTTCCAACCTTATCATAGTACTCTCTTCCCACTAATTATAATCATCAAAATCTTCCACACAAGGACTTATTTAGGCTTCACCAAAAAATCAGAAGTGTTTTTATTCCTCATTTGCTTCTCCACACTTAGAAGCATCCCCAAATGATTCAAGAAATAAAGGTAATACTTAAAATTAATTTTCTTAAGGTTTTTTGTACATAGAAATTCTACAAAAGGAGAAAATTAATGGGAATTTCAAATTCTAGCATGTTTTCTAGTAGATCACCTTTAAATTCGTTCAATTTGTATTAATTACATGTAAAAGGTAAATAAAATTATGAATGAAACCTCCCTAATTTGATACATGAAAACCCTTGTGTGCTCATGTGTGTTATAAATTTTGGAGTTTGTTCTTGTTTAAATATTGAATAGTGTAGTATTTTTTCCACTTGTTAAGTAGAAGTTATAAGGAAGAACTTACTATGGATGTTTGTAAATGATGAAAAGAAGAGTTATAAAATTGAGATACCTCCCCTATAGAATAAAATAACCATGTGGTTGTTGAAATTGGGTTATAGCAAAAAACCAAGAGCTTATAATTTTTTCAAGAATAAAATCACATGTTTGAAGTAAGGTTGTATGCCTTGTTAATAAATACCAATGGTAAATGTGTTTTAAGGGATGAAGTTTGTGTAATATATTACTTCAAAGACATTTGTGGTCTTATTTCAAAATAATAATATGATCTATATAAAACCTATATTTTACGGGAGAGTGACTTGCAACTTGAATTTGAAAACTCCTTATATGAAATGATGAGTGCTCTCAATGATATGCATTTTCTTGAAGGGTCAAACTTCATTCCAAATTTTCGTGGTTTTTTTTAGTTTTTTTTGTTTAAGTGTCATTAATTTTTGTCTCAACTATTGGGCCTTGCCAAACATTTATAGCCCTCCCTTATCTAGCTTCTCATAAATGCATTCCAAGATTATGAAACAAATTTTCTAGAATGTTTTATCAAGTACATTTTACTGTTTACTGCTCTTCATGAAGTACTACAACTAGAACTATAAGCACACTCAAACAACTCAATTTATTTCACTCCTAAATTCAACACAGTTAACTAGTAGGTTATGTAGACACCTAAAATCTGCTTAAGCAATTTTATTACTTAAACTGCACTAAAAACCTTCTCTTCTTCTCACTCTGGTCAATTGATGACACTTTGTCAATCTAACTATTCTTCTACTCCATTCTCAGGATGCCCATTTAGGACGTTATGATTGGTCATAATTCCTCTATAATCAACTAATTATATGCTAATTATACCCTCTTATTAGCTAAACATCCTCCTTATGACCATTCAAAATCTCCCTATTTCCCTCTACATCCAGCTTTTACAAGCTTCCTAGGCTATCTAATCAAACACATGTGATTAATCAGACCCCTCCCAACTCTCATGAGTCACTAATCCTACTTGTTAAATCTTAATTTTAACTAGCCTAAACCATAGCTTACCTCCTAATCTAATCAGCATGTTTATCCACTCCTAATTAGAAGGTGCTATTTTTGCTCTTACCCCTTTTGTCCCACATGCACTAGAATTATCAAATCTTCACAAATGGAAATCCTATAAATACAAGGCTAGGATGCCTCCCTTTCAACTTTACACCTTGATTATCATATCGATCACAATTTACATACTTTGAGACTTTGGCAAACATCTCATTTGTATTAGCTAAAGCTAGAAGCATTTGATCTTGAGCCATTCCTCCATTGTAGTAACTTCTAAATATTGCTTCCATCCCTCCAATCTTGGCTAGTAGGAGAATATCTAAGTATGGTCTTGTAGCCATTTTTAGAGAGATATCTTCACACACTTGGAGAAAACAACACACAAAACTGATCGCTTACGAATCTAACTAGGTTCATTTTTATATTTAATCAATATAAATAAGTAGAGGTAACATTGTAATGTTAATTTAATTCATTGCATTATTGTAGAATTTTATCCTCATTAAGATCTCATCTTGATGTTTATGATATATTTAGTTATATTGTGGGACTACTAGGTGTTAGTTTCATGTCTAATCCTCATAACTAATATTTTCATGCATACATTTGGTACATGCCTGGTGGGACCTTACTCCTTAGTCCTTTGAAGTTCATTTCAAGCTTTGTAGATTTACCTTCAAGTTTTTGGCATGCTAACCTTTTTTTGCATTTTGAAAATTTAGATAAATATGAGGTTTTTATCAAGCATTGTTTAGCCTTAGGATGTGTTTCATCTTTTGTTTGCATGCTTTATAGGATTTAAGGTAGGGGAGGTGCTAGCCAAATTGTTGTAAAGAGCAAAGTTACTAAAATGTTTGCAGATTTTTGAAGTCATTTTTCTGTGAAAATTCTCGTGTTTTTCTAGGTACACCTACAGGTGCTAAAATGGGGCATGCATATGTCATTCTCAGCACGCATGCACAACCCTTACCATGTTTTTTTATATAGCACGCATATGCGTATACGGGGGTGTGCATATGCTGTCAAGGGGGTACATATGTTACAGACAGGGGCACGCACTATGTCATTAGGGGTGCACATATGCTTGCAACTATGTGCACATACCAATCTCTCTGGAGGCACACCAATTTTTTCTCCCAAACTATGAAATGTTATCTTACCATTTTTTTGAAAAAAGTGCCCATACAGGTATCGAATGGTGAACATACACCAATGAAAACTGTAAGATGTAGGTGATTTTAACTTCCCACGAAAATGTCATGGAGACTCCTTGTGTTAGAAAACTAGGGGCATTTATAACATAGTTTAAATTATTTGCAAACGACTTGATAGGGGCACCTGATACATTGTAACAGGGCTTGAAGGTGTTTCAATATGAAGCTGAATCATTTTTTTCAAATAGATATATATTGAGTCATTGCTTTTTGCTAACACGTTGCAAGGTCTTCTTGAGTTACAGTTAGATGGTTTTCATAGTTTCATTTTTATTTATGAGGCTAAGATCATGTATACTCTTTCCTTGCACCTTTTTTAGGTGATCTTAGGAATTAGAAATGATTCAACACCTATTTCATGCTTTCGAAAATACTTTCATTCAATATTTATAAGGAAATGAATTTCAAATTAGGTAAAAAGAACAAGTTGTGCATTTGATTTGTAGGCTTTCTTCGTTATTTTCTAACTAATTGGATTTCTCATTACGTATGCTCATCCTTTGCATCTTAGGATGATCTTAGGAATCAGAAACAACATTTGATCCTCTTTCCATGATGCCTTGATCATTTTTTAGAGAATTATAAATCTTTGCATGAAGGACCATATCACTCGTGAAATAATCAAGATCTAAAAAAAGGCTAACAAGTTTGTTGTAGGTTGCCACCAGTGTACAAACCCTCATTAAGTTAAAAGATAAGAAAACACACCACATTCAAAACACTTGATATGTAGGTTTGGATAAGGGTAAACCCATCCAATTTAAACTAGGAGAAAATGCCTTTGGCATAAACCTTAAGATAATAAGAGGGATACTCCTAAGAACCCCAAAGTAATCCACACAAGAGGGAACCTTGTGGATGAAAAGGGAAGTGCTCCTCTTACCGACTTGATTAGTTTACCCTTATGAGTTTAGATTAAAAACTATCTCCATTGTGACCCCAGTGAAAATACAACTGAACAATTTTTATGCTCATTGTATTGAAGGGGGTAAAATAAATTCGGGATACTCCAAGTTTTAGTCAGTGCGACTTCCTTGGAAAATTGAGCTCGAAGAGGTAGTTTGTGACACCTAGTTGAGAGAACTAAATAGGAAGCTATATCATCTTGGAGCCAAATTTACCGTATCAAACCAATCATGTCTTATAAATATTTTGCAAAGTAAAAACCTTTTCGGAGTCAAAACCTTGTTAATAAAACAAGGAGCGAGTCCATCCAAGTTTGCAACTAAGTGTCATTCATCATGAAATTTACGAAGCAATTACGTTTATCTTAGTTTCTCACTCTCCCTAAGGCAAGGGAAAACTCTACAAAAGTGATGCCAAGTATATTTCAACCTCACTTGATCTACACCTTTGCTATCTTATTTTCCATTTTGGGACAAAAGAGAACAACACATGTGGATACCGCTAGATATAATTGTGTCAAACACTCTTGTAGTCTAATTACATGACTAGATTGCAATTCCAGGATGCAAGTGTTGAAAGTGTGAATGGTACGTCTTTATGTTCTAGTAGGCTCTTTGTCTCACACTCATATTGAGACTTATCATCATCATAGTTAGGTTGTCTCATCATTGACTTCCTTTGATTTTGTTATGTTTCTCGTGTCATATCCATACAAATTTGATACTTACATCTTGTTTCCTTTGTGAAACTTGATTTAAGTCTCTAACTTGTACCGTTACGATGCTTGAATAAATAGAAAACTTCTTGATATACTTGACATAGTTTTTTGATCCCAACATTGCCTTAAGTCTTGGAAAATGTCATTACATTGTTAGCATTATGGTGACATAATTTTGATACTAGAAATATTTCCTTTGTCTACAAATCTTGATTTATGTATCCAAATAGTTTTGTTGCATTTCTCGCATTGGTAGCCTCCTTTTTCACAACTTAGAATTTGTTTATTTCTAGAAACTTGTTTTAAGTATACCTTGTTGGGAGATAACGTCAAAACCTTCTTAGTAATTAGGCCTTGTTTGTATCAAACTTGACCTAAGTGGTGAAATCATGTTGTCACTATTTATACCTAACCTACCATTTGATCATGTGTTTTGCATAAGGAGTAGATTCTTCTAGGTTGGATTGGTTTTCCAAACTTACATGATTGTGCCTTGTGTTTGTTCATTGTATTGATCTATTTTTGTAGGGAAAGCCTTGTTAGATCCTTGGATTTAGGGTTCATTTTAAGAAGACCCCTATGAAAAATTACTTTCAAAACATTGGCAAATCTCAAAAACTAAATTTTGAATCGTTGGTGAATATTTGAAAAAATGTTTCGTGGCAAAGGTGATTTCGTAGAGAGCATTTTTTCCTCGTTTCAAAATTTTTTTCGGGTAGGTTGCTCAGGATTTTCCGTTGGGTGGGAAGTTAGTCAAATATATTGGCAGGGGGTTGGGCAGAGGAGGGTTAGATGGCCAATGGTTTGGTGGGTGGGTTAGACGGGTGAGGGGTTGGGTGGCTATTGGACGGGTGGTGTTGAATAAGATAGGGGATAGACGATTGAGGGTTGGACGGGAGGATGGATGGGTGACGGGTTAGACGGCTAAGGTCTGGGCGGGAAAGGGCTGGATGGCTAGGGGTTGGATGGTGGGTTGGATGGGTGAGGGGTTGGTCAGCTAAGGGTTAGACGGGCAAGGTTTGGATGGCCAACTGTTGGATGGTGGGTTAGACAGGTGAGGGGTTAGATGGCTAAGGGTTGGACGGGTGACAGTTAGATGGCTAAGGGTTGGACATGAGAGTTTTGGATGGCCAAGCATTGTATGGTGGGTTGGACGGGTGAGGGGTTAGACAGCTAAGGGTTGGATGGGTGAGGGTTGGATGGCTAAGGGATGGATGGCCAAAGGTTGGGTAGTGGGTTGGACGGTTGAGGGATGTTAGACAGATGAGTATTGGATAGGTTGGACAGATGAGGATTATTCGTGTGGGTTATTCAGACTAGGGGTTGGATGGTTAATGGTTGGGTAGGTGGGATGGATGACAAATCGTTGGTCAGCTTATGGTTAGACAGTATATGGTTGGACATGTAAGGGTTTTACAGGTGGGTTGGATGGTTAACATTTGGTCACATGGGTTGGGTGAGTAAGGTTTGGGCCACCACCACTAGCCAATAGTGTTCTGTCACGTGTCCTTTGAACCATACAGACCCCTATAAATACCCCTTCAAGGTTGAATTATTCACTTTTCTATGAAAATTTCCAGTGCTTTGACTCTCTGAGCTCTCCAATCTTCAAACTTCTCCCAAATTTTAGCAACGGTCAACACCACATCTATTCCTACACCCAAATTTCAATACAAAAACCTCATGTACCCACATATTGTAGTTGTACTAAGAGAAAAAGATGTAAAAAAGGATTGGGTTGAAAACTCATAATTTAACAGACTTGTGGACATGCCCCAATTCGATACTGATACTCCAGTCCTTGATTACCTTCTCACCTCTTACAATGAGAATGATGGTAAATTTTTCGTTCTCCTCATGCATCTGAGACGTCATCAAATTTCTTTCTCAATTGAACCCGAGGACGCACATCGGTTAACTAGTTTACCATTTGAAAATAAGTCGGTCGTTACTACAAAGGTTATTCTTACAGATGAAGACAAAAAAAATTGGAGTCTAATTACAATGTACAGGTTGATGGTAAGTTTATTGTTTTCAAATGATTTTGTTCTTAACATTACTGGACCACCCAAGGCTCTAACATTTATTCTCTGTTATTGCAAATCCTCTTAAGCATTCATCAAGAGGCCTTATTCTACAAGGTATTGCAAACAAATTCTTTATTGCAGTTGCATCAGTTTTTCAGGAAAGGATTTTTTTACAGGGCAGATCTGTAGACATTCTATATTGGGCAGTTCAATATTTATTACAGACACTAGTAGGGAAATAATTCGATTGGTGTAGTTATTTTTCCAATAGAATAAAAACAGATATCTCCCATGTCCGCAAATCCAACCAATCTGATAAATCCAGGACTGTATTCTCTTGTTGCAATTATATTATTTCTTTTTATAATGAAGTGTACTACGAAATTCCAAAAAATAAAATTCCAACTGCAATCAATGATAAAATGATTGGTCTTACTCTCAAAGAGCAACAGGTAAGTTGGTAACCGTTACTTTTAATGTTTTCTTGTTCTAAAGATTTCAAATTCAATATTTTTGGATAAAATAATAAATGTGTGATTTTGTTTTGTAGAGAAAAATTATAGTTGCAACATCTCATAAGGAGGAAATTGCTAGAGGTAAAGCCCCTCCATAGGTCTCTAATGATTCTGATATGGATTCAGTAGAATCAACACCAGTAAGACCTCGTCAAAAGTGACCTCGGGGGTCGATTTGCGCAACACGTTTACCATCGCATTTAACTTTAGGTATGATGTTATCTTTTTTATAAATAACAAATTCAAACAATTTAACTACTGTATTTTAATATTTCTACTGTTCTTTTATACATTTATTGTATTCAGAAACTACTGAGTTTGATGATGAAGATCAAACTCATTCTGGCTTTGAAGATCGAAATGTCACGATTATGTCTCCGTTTATGCAAGGTATATTGTAATGTATAATATATAGCATGTTTTGTTTCCTTACAATTTTTTAGCATTTACAAAGCACAATCGTAATATTCTGACAATTTTTTGTTTGCTTTATGTAGATAATGTGGCTTCTAGGCACATTCCGCTTGCAAGGAGGCCACCAATGCCTCCAGCAAGTCCAGTCCAAACAAAAAGAAGAATTGTAGGAAAGAATAAAAGGTTTCTTGCAGAGTCAACAGGAATAGTTCATCCTGCTACCACAAAATTTCCTGGACTGTCACTAGGTGGTGTGAGTGTAACAACCACACAACTTTTTAACAACATCACCCTTGACGAGGAGTATTTGGGCTTCGAAAGTGGCGATGCAGATAAGGATAATTTTTTTGACACCAACGATATGATTCAATCTACTCTGGCTCAACCAAAACAAAATGTGCATGTAATATAGGGCATTGACTCTCCTCCTCCTCCAAGAAATTCTCCACAAACTGATGAGGAAAAGGAACATTTTATTTTAGAAAATATGATTGTAGACACCCATAATTATGCCCAAGCAATTTAAATACTTAAATTGCGTTAATTATCGTCTTTCTCGCAAATCAACGACATATCGTCAAAAGCACTCATTTTCCCTCATATCATCATTAATTAATTACACTAAGCTAATTAATTAAGTTGCCTATCCAACAAATACCTTAATTAACGACCTTCCGTTAATAAATCACCCCTTCTACCTAGACTAATTAATTATTATTAATTAATTAGTTTTCCCTTCCATTTAACCAATAAATCAATATTTAATTGATTTAATCCCCTTATAATAGCCTAAATCCCAATAATATTCTTCTAATTGGCTTCTATAAGCTTACACCTACCTATTAATTAATCACCTTTGATTAATTAAAATACCCCCAACTCCCATGACTTGCTAAACATGTATTAAACCCTTCTAAAGTAAGGTTACCTTTAATAAAGCAACCTTATCCATTCCTAATCATATTTTACCTTTATCCCACATTCATGAGAATGTGTTGAATCATTTATCCTTTGGGCTATATAAAGAGCCCTCCACCTACCTTTTTACTTACACCTAAACTCCTTAGAGAGCAAATGCAAAGTATATAGCAAAGAGACTAAGAGCTTACACCTTGCCCTTTTGAGAGTTCATCATCTTGAAGAGTTAAGCCTCTTTATTAAAGTGCTTGGGTCATATGGGAGGTGTCAAAAGAGTCTTGTAGCCCAACTTTGATTAGCCCCCATTCCTAGGTTCTTGGAACATTAAGGACAACTATTTTGATAGCCATGGAGCTTACTTAGGTCTATTCATTTATTTGTTATTAGAGAATAGAGGAGTTTAGATATTTAGCATTGTTAGTTTCAAAGTTTGTATTGATGAATGCTAGCATCTAACCCTTGTTTAATTCTTATCATGATGGTGTTTATGCTTTGTTTTAGCTAAATTGTAGAACTATTTTAGGTGGTAGTTCTTGTTTCTTTTGATTTAGCATTAAGCAAAGTATGCATGCACATATTTGGCACGCCCGGTGAGACTTACTCCATTTTCCTTTGCACTTAATTTCAAGTTTTTGTAGTTAAGTTTTATTTTTGGTTACTAACCCTCTTTTACACATGTTGATCTAACTTGTTTTTCTTAACTTGTTTTGTTGAGTTTGCATATGTTGAGTCTTCCTTGTAGGTATAAAGGAGGTGAAGTGCTATCAAAATTGGAATTGATGGAAAAATTTCAAAATTTCTCCATGTTTTCATTTTTAGAGCTTACTTTTTCAACATTTTACATGCTAGTTTTGTCAATTTCTTGAAAATTTTCAATTCTTGAGCATGTAGGTTAGTGTTTGATAGTGCTGAGTCTTCTATTTACATATTAATGTGGTGGGTTGCTGTTAAAATTTAATCTTGGTGAGAAAATTTCAAAATTTCATCATGTTTTCATTTTTAGAGCTTACTTTTTCATCATTATACATGCTAGTTTTGTCAATTTCTTGAAAATTTTCAATTCTTGAGCATGTAGGTTAGTGTTTGATAGTGTTGAGTCTTCTATTTACATATTAATGTGGTGGGTTGCTGTCAAAATTTAATCTTGGTGAGAAAATTTCAATATTTTATCATGTTTTCATTTTTAGAGCTTATTTTTTCATCATTCTACATGCTAGTTTTGTCAATTTCTTGAAAATCTTAAATTCTTGAGCATGTATGTTAATGTTTGATAGCGTTGAGTCTTCTATTCATATATTAATGTGATGGGTTGTTGTCAAAATTGAATCTTGGTTGGAAAAATTTGCCCATTTTGCAGATTAAGGGACGTTTTTTTTGACATTTTTTTAGTGCATGTCAAGTGCATACCCATGAGCATAAGAACATATGCATAACCCATCTTCCGAAGGCCATAAATTTTTCTCCTGAACTCGAAATGACTCCATTTTTTTACGTTGGAAAGGTATTGAAGTTAACTATGCAATGAAAACATAAATTCTGGATTTATACTTACAAAAGTTGCAGGATTTTCTATTATTTTAAAACTGGTCATTTTCTAACATGTCTAATGTTTTGATGAATGTTTTATTTCCATGCTTACTCGATTTAGACCAAAGCGTGTGTATGATCTTCTCTTGCACATTTTGGTGATCTTGAGAATCAAAAATAACTTTGATCTCTATCTTGTTAACATTAGGATTAAACTTGGAAACTTGATTATTCATTTTGCTTAAGGGAATGAACCTTTTACAAAGCATTTTTCAATGGTCCTTTGATTTGAAGTTTTCCATTTCTATATAGTTGGGATAAAGTTTGTGTATGCTCTTCTCTTGCACCTTAGGGTGATCTTGAGAATCAAAAGTAACTTTAGTCTTCATTTTATAACATTTGGTAAATTAGAAACTTCTTCTTTCACTTTTGGTTTAAGGGAATGAACATTTATCAAGAATTTTACATGGTTCATTGATTGAAAAGATTTTCTTTACTTTTTAGTTGGATTATTTGTTGTGTATGCTCTTCTCTTGCATCATTGGATGATCTTGAGAATCAAAAGCAACTCTTAATCCTCTTTTAAATAATGTGATTTTCTTGGAGAACTACTAACGCTTGAGTGCAGGACCTAAAAATGCTTGTCAAAGAAAGGAAGAACCAAAACAAAATCAAAAACTACTAATACAGTTGTTATACAGGTTTCCAAAAGGTGTTCAAGCAAACCACATCTAATTAAACAAGATAAAAAGAACAATATATTCAAAATACTATATTGTAGGTTTCAGAAAAGGGTACGTCCCTCTCCGCTCAACTGGAACATGACCCCTTTGGCATAATGCCTTACGCTACAACAATGGGGGTGGTTCCAGGAACCCCAAAGTAGTCCATGCAAGAGGGAACCTTGTGGACAAAACGGGAAGTGCTCTACAATACCTACTTGACTAGTGATTCCTTTGTGAGATAGAGTTACTGGTTGTCCGTTGTGGCGACCCCAGTGATAGTACACGTAGATGCACTAGTTGCCTACTGTTCTTGAAGGGGGTAAAGTAAAGACAAGATACTCCCAAACTAGTCAGCGTGAATTTTTGGGTAAATCGCACTTGCTCGTGGCAACTTTGTAACACCTAGGGCGAGAGAACCACCTAGGAGAATATACTTTGGCCAGGAACCCACTTTGACCATTTGAAAACAGTTTTGAGTTGTGAACCTTCTTTTTGAGAAATGTGTGATGTATTACTTTCGCCTAGTTTTTACTTGCCTTAGGGCGAGGTGAAACTTTGCCGAAGTGAGGCTAGCATTTTTCATCATTTTTCTTGATTTATTTCCTTCATATTCTTTTGACACTTTGTTGATCAAAAGAGGTGTGATTACCTGTGTTGCCATTCGATTGTTTCTCTCACTTCTATGTCTGTTTACACCCATCCATGTTTGCGGCTGGGTTAGTTAAACGTCTAAAGTGAGTGAAGGTGTTTTCACGTCATTTGGTAGTCATTGTCATCTTGATACCTGCGTCAAGATCCTCATTTTAGTTAGGCGTGATTCATCACTGTGGACTTCCATAGAGGAGTTAGCTTGTTTTTCTTGTATCATTACAATTTCGATATTTACGTCTTGTTTCTTATAAACTCAACATAAATACCTATATTGTATGGTTACGTTGCACACATTCTTAACTATTCCTAGCTATACTTTGAGCTTTTTTTTGTTCGGTTTTATTATTACCTCGATTTCAAAAGGTGCTAGGCATTACCATTTGTGCATGTTATATCAATAACACCTCGATATCAATACTTCACTTTCTTGCAAAGTGGGTTAACATATCTTGGTGATATTGTTGTATTATTCACAAATTGTAATTAGCACTTTTTGAGATATAGGTCTTAATCAAACTTGAGCTTGCTCATCGTATATCTTGATTGGGAGATCGCATTTAACTTCATGTATTTACTTACGTCTTGTTCATTCCTTTGAACTTGGCATAAGTGGACACATCTTGTTAATCATCTAGCGTCACAAATTACTTTGAAACGTAGTCTAGGAGGTACTTCATTTGATTAAGTTTTGGTACCAAACGATTGTTTCATTGGTGACTTTATCACTATATCACATTGGTATTCTCACACTGTCAATTTACTCTTAACACGTTCATCTTGTGTTTTACTTAGGGGTAGTCATTGAATTTTGAACAAATCTACAACTTACCTTAGTGAAATTTATCACGAAAACATGGCTCCCAAGACGCGTCTAGGGTTAAAGAAACAAACATATGAGGAAAAACAGGCACAAGCTTGGGAAACCTCTAACAAAAAAAGGTCAAACCCATTTATTAGACATGATCTAGGACCACTATTTTCTGCAGCAAAGGAAACAGAAGAAATGGTTGATCATAGTGGAAATGAATTAGAATCACCACACGCAGACTTTGATTTTGACCCCACTCTACTAGATGAGTTTCTCTTTAGAAACAAAGATAGAGTGTTGGCACAGGTCGTAGAATTAGGGGCCAAATTTCCCACTGAGAATGAACCAATATTACCTACAAATGACACTACTAAGGAAGAACACCCCCTTATCAATATGGAAGATATTTTAACAGGTGGGCATGCTTCCACTTCTTACGCAGAAAATGATAAAGTGGTAGGGCATAGAATACCCCTCATCAAAGTTCCACGAAGAAATAAGATAGAACATGAGACAAGGGAATAACCTCCACAATAAGAAGAGGAAGAACCTTTAGACGAAGAAGACACAAACCAAGTCACAATCCAACAACAACTCAGTAACCTAAGCCGACAACTAGCTTTGCTTACTTTCTAGGTACAGAAAGAAAAAAAAAAGAATGTTCAAAAGTCAAGGCCTAAGTTTAGGATCCACGAACTCCATTGAGAAAACCAAGGAGAAGAAGATATGGGGTATCATTGTGTGCACGTACCCACTTCTCCCACTAGAGAACAATTGCTTGCACAAGAAGTGCAATCTATGAAAGCAATGCTTGCGAGCATACAAGAGAGCAATATAGGGAGTATTAGGAAATACCAATATGAAGAACTACCACCTAAAATAGTTCTACAATTTAGCTAAAACAAAGCATAAACACCATCATGATAAGAATTAAACAAGGGTTAGATGCTAGCATTCATCAATACAAACTTTGAAACTAACAATGCTAAATATCTAAACTCCTCTATTCTCTAATAACAAATAAATGAATAGACCTAAGTAAGCTCCATGGCTATCAAAATAGTTGTCCTTAATGTTCCAAGAACCTAGGAATGGGGGCTAATCAAAGTTGGGCTACAAGACTCTTTTGACACCTCCCATATGACCCAAGCACTTTAATAAAGAGGCTTAACTCTTCAAGATGATGAACTCTCAAAAGGGCAAGGTGTAAGCTCTTAGTCTCTTTGCTATATACTTTGCATTTGCTCTCTAAGGAGTTTAGGTGTAAGTAAAAAGGTAGGTGGAGGGCTCTTTATATAGCCCAAAGGATAAATGATTCAACACATTCTCATGAATGTGGGATAAAGGTAAAATATGATTAGGAATGGATAAGGTTGCTTTATTAAAGGTAACCTTACTTTAGAAGGGTTTAATACATGTTTAGCAAGTCATGGGAGTTGGGGGTATTTTAATTAATCAAAGGTGATTAATTAATAGGTAGGTGTAAGCTTATAGAAGCCAATTAGAAGAATATTAGTGTGATTTAGGCTATTATAAGGGGATTAAATCAATTAAATATTGATTTATTGGTTAAATGGAAGGGAAAGCTAATTAATTAATAATAATTAATTAGTCTAGGTAGAAGGGGTGATTTATTAACGGAAGGTCATTAATTAGGGTATTTGTTGGATAGGAAACTTAATTAATTAGCTTAGTGTAATTAATTAATGATGATATGAGGGAAAATGAGTGCTTTTGATGATATGTCGTTGATTTGCGAAAAAGGGGATAATTAGCGCAATTTAAGTATTTAAATTGCTTGGGCGTAATTATAGGTGTCTACAATGATATCAAATAGTATGGTGGCAATAATTCAAGAGGTTGTAATGTCTGATGTGGATTTGGTGCGGTCTTGGGAGAGGAGAGAAAATTTTTTGATAAAAGAAATAAATGCATGATACCATAATCACATTCAAAGGCATTCATTGTTCACTTCTGTAGAGAACCAACAAGCATGGCAGGATGTTTTACTAAACAAAGCTCAGTCAAGGATTATTTCATATAGTAATGACTACAATGATTGAATTATAGACATAATGCTAAACAAGTTGGAGAATATCAATGTCGAAGCACAGGATTACTACAATAAATGGGCTAAAGACAAGACAAATGTCTTAATAGCAAATGTTGAAAAAGAAAAAGTTGTTGTGAGTGGGATTTTAGTTTTATATGCAAATTACCAAAATCCTTATCTTATATGCACTACAATATATTTTTTCATTTTATCTAATACACTAAAAATTAAGAAAAATTGTTTTGCAAGCAAATTATGAAAATTTAAAGAAAGAAGCAACTGTTTTTGAAGCACATTTGAAGAATTCCTGCAAAAGCCTCAATTCATTTGCATAGTTGAAGGAAAAACTCATTTTTATAAATAAAAAAATAAATACATTGAGAAGGATAATAAAGGAGCATACGATGGATCCAGAGGTCATACTTAAGGAAAAGACAGACGTGGATGCAACACTTTTGTCTGCAGTAGATGTAGCAAAGGAGGAGATGAATATTCTAGAGAATATCAATACCGTAGCATGAGATCTACAGGAATCAGGAGTTATAGTTAATATCTCTACACATATGCAGCAGAATCCTCTACCTCTAATGAAAGAAAAAGAACAAGCCTCACCTGCAACATAAAATAAGATATGTTAGTAAATTTCACCATGTGATAGGTGTGTTGTCACAATTCCGACACTTGTGTAGGAATTAAAAGATACTGGCCAGCCCCTTTTTATTTTGTATTCCGTGTGGCAGACGTAAGGACAACTATGATTTTGAATCATAGGTAGAAAAGAGGATGACCTCGTAATGTGTCCTTATATGACAGAACTTGTCCAGAAGCTTTGATATGTTATGACAACCCCTTTTTTGTAATTTTATTAGCTGACAATGTTTTATGAATTTGTACTTTTCTTCATAAAGTAATCCACCAGTGGCCACATGAGAGATAGATTTCAAAACAACTTTGGAAATTAGAATTGTACAATGTTATTATATGTTGTTAATACAAACTATGTTTCTTTTTTATTGTTTACGTAAATGTTGCTTAAATTTACTTGATTTTGTTTCTTTAAAATATTTACGTTTCAAATGGCAAAGGATCAAATAAAGACAAATATAATATTGCATTTTTTGAAATTTTTAATCTCTATATGAAATACATCAATATTTAAATTTATTGAAAGTTGCTTAAATTTACTTGATTTTGTTTCTTTTAAATATATATGTTTCTAATTTGTTGCACATGTAAATTAAATCAATTAAAAGATATAAAAGACAAATGTGTACTTATTTCACTCAGAAATTGATAACTAAATATAAAACACAAATGGGATAATTGAAACATATAATGAAATTGTTCCAATAGAAAATTTGTAATCTAAGTGAATTGGAACAGTCCTGGAGCAACGCTTTCATTTGTGTCTTGGAAATCAACTGTAGCATGATGTTTTTATGTGCCTTAATCCCCTGGGTCAGGAAACATATTACTAACTCCTCTTCTTTCAAATAGTGAATTCCATAATGCCAGTGTTCTATCATAAGGAAAAGACTCCACTGAGTAACGTGAAACATTATAATATGTTTCGAACTTTGGACTTTAAAAAGAATAATGCACTGAAAAACCCTCTCATCTTCCACTGAACCCAGAATCATTGTTTGGAAAATATGATACAGCTTTATATACTTGCTCAAATCTTCACTTAGAATACTACTAGAACAGATATCCTTTCAAATCCTTTTCATGGCACTATAATCATGTGGGTTTTGTAGAATTTGAACTTTTCGTATCATAGTATTATCAAAATCCATTGACTATGAACTAAGTAGTTTTATTTCAAAATACCTTCTAAAGAAACTCCATTTATCTCTTCAGTCTTAGAGAAATGATCAGTTAGATCACCCATATTTTTGAGAAATAAAGGATTGATAGATGTGTATGGTTTTTCGCCTGACAAATTCAAAAATTGCGGATTTATAACTCCCATTGCTTCAAGAATTTTATCATTTTTGAATATTTCCCAGATATCTTTAGCTAATGATTCTCAGATCTTTCTTAACTTATTCCTAGTTTCCATTAATACTACATCATATAAATTTCGTGTCACTTGTACTTCTTCTATTTCTGAGTTAGCCATATCAACTCTTTTTGGGAACATATGAAGTGCAATCTCTCTTTCATGTGTTGTTATACACAGATGATCATGTATATTGTATTTTAAGGAGCACCTAGAATTTTTCAAATCTATCAATGCATTCCAGTTTTCAAAAGCAGCACCCTGAAAACTACCATCAAAAATATATAAACTTTCTAAATTCCAGCAAACATGTCTTTTGAGTCTTATGAAGTTTGTAATGTAGAAAGAACGATCTTGTGCATGCTTCATTAAAATATGAAGCTCCCTCAACATGGGAAAAATACCGTAGAGTGTGAGTAAATTTTCTATGTCAGTTAGATGGCACAATAGATCTTTAGCTTTATCTACATCCCTATGGTATTTAAACATAAATCTTGTCAGTGAAGGATATTCATCAAATATTCTACATGCAAGTTCATACATAGATATCCATCTGGTATCTACATCTTTGAGAAAAAAAATTCCCTCTTTTAGTCCAATGGAAAAAAATTTAAATTCTAAAAATCTCTTCGGACTGCTAGACTAATAGGCATGCAGATCATGTATCAATTCCTCTACTTTAGCTACATTTTCAAAGGTGCTCACAATTTTGTAGGTGAGATTCATTTTGTGAGCCATACAGTGGAAACAAACCATATATGGAGCAATAGTTGTCTGAAGTATAACACAGAGACCATTTATTGCTCCCTGCATTACAGATGCACCATCGGTTCCAACACAAACTAATTTTGTTACAATGGCAAAGTCATCCATTTCAGCAATATCCTTAAGATTTGACAACACACACACACACACACACACACACACACACACACACACACACACACACACACACACATATATATATATTCAGAATTGCAATTCTCATTCATTTTATGAATTTCTAAGAGGTGTGGAGTCCTTATTTAATTAGCAAATGTGTAAACATGAATACATATCCATGAAGTATTATCAACTAAAGTAACCTCAACTAATGAAATGGAAATATACTTTTCCTTTTGAACACACAGTTTCATATCCTCCTTTTCTACCATAGATAGACATTTTTCAATCCCACAGCCACTGGTATCTAACCAATGAGATTGAGGAACATTATGTAGACCAATAACTTGATACAACATTTTATTTTCTTCTAAATCTGACATTGGTCTTCCCCTTTTCATTATATGAAATACGGTAGTAAACTAAATACCTTTTTCTTGCATTTCTGCCTCCATAATTTTGCTCAATCTGGTTACTATGGTCCCACCT
This sequence comes from Taxus chinensis, assembly GCA_019776745.2. Taxonomy (NCBI): domain Eukaryota; kingdom Viridiplantae; phylum Streptophyta; class Pinopsida; order Cupressales; family Taxaceae; genus Taxus; species Taxus chinensis. Next base: position 55,721,182 of record CM034154.1, on the reverse strand, counting down.
TTTTCATTTATATATTTGATACGGTTTTGTTCCTTTTCATACTCTTTTGCGTATTTAACATGTACACAATCTTTTACATATTTCCATCTATGTGTTCCGACTATGCTGCCATCCTTTAGATTTTGGGAAATGTATATTTTCCTACAGTGCTTTATAATTGTGTCTAGTTTGAGCTGCATTGTGTGCTCCTTCCCCTATTTCTAACCACATATTTTTCACCGACATTGTGTTGGAACATCATTAGAAGTTTTAGTGTACACAGGTTCAATAAAAGGATATTTTGTAACCCATTCGAACTGGAATTTTCTTCGAATTTTCCAGTTTTCCCTCTTTCTTCTGACATATTTTATTTATTTTTCTTCAGATTTAACTTCTACATCTGAGCTGTCAGCAGGAATATTTTGATTCTCATGTCTCCTTTTCCTAGAAATAGAACTCATGGTAGAAGCTTCCTTTGCTAGTGTCCTTTGAGAATTCGATGAATTTTCATGTACTTCTAACTCATCAAGGGATAGAATGTTTTCCTCAACATATAATGAATCATTGATATCTTTAAATTGATTATTCTAGGAAGGTATTTCTAAAATGTCTGCAAATAATTCTATAAAATTGTTACTTATTTAGTATTATTTTTATCTATAGTTAAATTTTTACAGAGTAGAAAGATTTCCAAGAAGAGTATTATTAAATTCTATAAGATTAAATAACAAGTGCCACATACCGATATTTTCATCTGATGCAGAACAGACTTCCTTTTTTGTGATTTTCCAAAATAGCCACGCAAAGTATTTGCACCCTTTTTTGAACTGGCTGAATTTGTAATCTTTTTGCCCTGATTTCTAGTATCCGTGACTTCTTACTACATAGGCCCTTAGGGTTGGTGGATCACGGGTTGGAGGACTGAGTCACTTAGTGGTTTGACGGATCATGATAGAGGGGATGGATGCCTAAGTTATTGGATGGCTTAAGCCTTATGGGTCGGAAGGTTTAGGGTTAGATGACTAAGGGGTTGGATGGCACAGGGTTGGCTGGCTTATGGTTGGATGAATAACTGTTGGATGGCTACGTGTTGACCGTTGGATGACAAAGGGTTGGACGGCTAGGTATTGGACGGCTAAGTGTTAGATGGATAAGGGTTAGATGGCTAAGGGTTAGATGGCTAGGTGTTGGAAGAATCAGTGTTGGGCGGATCAAAGTTGGATGGCTAAGAGGTTGGATAGCTTAGATTTCAGAGTTAGATAGGTTAGGGTTGGACAGCTTAGGTTTGGACAACTCAGAGTTAGACAGCTCAGAGTTGGATGACTCAGATTTGGACGGCTCAGATTTGGACTGCTCAGGGTTGGATGGCTCAAAGTTGGAAGAATCAGAGTTAGAGGGTTGCGGATTTTAAATTTTCTTATGTTTACTTTATTGAATATGTGCACGATATGATTCGAAATTATGGTGAATTACATTCATAAGCTCTTATATACGTGTAAAATCTAGGCAAAACGAATAGTATAAGGGACATGTTGGTCGAATGTTTTGGTGAATAAGTCGGTGTGAACCACATAATATTCACCAATTCAAATTTCTATAATCCTCGATTTTTGCAAGTTCACGAAAATTTACCACTAAAATTTTCCTTGCTTGGATTCTTTATTCTTTGTCACTCAATGTTCTTTAGCCAATCGTTAAGCATTCTTTAGCCAACATTACAACAGTCATGTTATAAGGTTGTGGCTTAGGTTTTATTGTATTGTTGATCACATTCGACAAAAACCTTTTTAGATGCCTTCGTATGCCCCCTATCACAAGGATGGAATCTAAGAGATTAGGGTCTAACCCTTTCATTGTCATGATTTAGGACCCCTCTTTTATAAGGGTAAAGACTCAAATGATTTAATTGACCATAGTGGTGATGAAGAAGACTCGTCGTGGGATAATTTTAAGTTTGATATTGCGCACTTAGATGAATACAAATTTATTTGACCTAACTATGTCACCTATAAAGAAGAAGAAATGAAATTTCCTCTTATTAACTTTGATGATGAGCTAAAACAAGGACATGCCTCTACATCATATCACAACAAATTCAAAACTGAGGTACCCAAGCACATGAGTGGTTATGAATTACCATCTCTTAAAATACCTCATAGAGTTAGGATAGAATGTAAGTGCAAAGAACCACCTCCTATGCATGAAAATATCGAAGGACCTAAAAATGACAAAGTCATTTTGCAACAAAAAATACAAACCATTAGTAGACAATTAGCTAGTCTAACCTCCCATGTGAAAAGGGACACAAATAAACATGACCATCAGGAAAAACCTGGGGCAAAACATAGTGAGATCCATACCAAAGACAAAGAGGGTGAAGCATCTAAATATGGCAAGGTATACATGTCATCTTCCCCTACCAAAGAGCAACTCCTCACACAAGAGTTACAATCTATGAAAGACATACTCATAAGCTTACAAGAAAGAAATGTAGGGCATAACAAGAAGTATCATATATGAAGAACTATGTCCTTAACCCTTTAATAAGGCTATGTTATGTACACCCTTCCCCAAAAACTTCATTACGCTGAATCTCAAAAAATATAAAGGGAAAGGTGACCCACGCGATCACATAAAGGAATTCTACATGGCTTGCTAGGAAGTAGCTTACAGTGACAACTACCTCATCCGCTTATTCCCACAAATTTTAGGGGATTAAGCCTTAGAATAGTTTCTTCACTTACCAAGAGGGTCTATCTTTACATGGTCTGAACTAGCCGAGAGGTTTGTGTGTCACTTCTCATTCAATGTTGAGAGTGAAATTACCATGTTGGATTTTTGTAACGCTGAGAAAAGGCCTAATGAAACCTTTGCTACTTTCTTATAGCGATGGAGAGAGTTAGCTAGCTACTTCCCTTGTACAATCCATGAAAAATAATTGGTTAGTATTTTGTCCCCAATCTAAACCCAAACATTGCTTTCCATCTACATGTGCATTGTGTTAGTAACTTTGAAGAAGTTATAGAAAAGGGAAGCCAAATTCAAAAGGCTTTAATAGCGAAAGGAACATTGAAACCCTTTTCAAAAGGAAATTAAACATGTAAAGATGCAGACAAACCCAAAAATTTTAATAAAAATAAAAATGTCATAGGAGACATTATAACAGACTCAAAGCGTATACAAGCAATTCAAATTGGTGCCCATTTGAAGCTTACTCAAGGACCCATTCAACCCACATCCCCCAAATGTCGATTGTTCACTCCTCTCATGAACTATTTGTCCACAATCCTCAAATAGTTGGATGCAGTGAACATGGTCCAGTACCCTAAAAATGTGCCCTATGTTGAGGATGCGCTTAAACTTTCATGGTATAAAGACCATGAGTATTGTGAATATCATCGCGTCAAGGGGCACAAAACTGACAACTACCTCAAGCTAAGACACTTCATCATGGACCTTATTAAAAGTGGTGAGATTAAAGTCAATTCACCTGAGCCACATAAAATTCCCTATCAAAATATGGGAATACTCAAATACCCTTTCCGTAGGCATAACAAACAGGAAACGAAAAATATAGATCAGAGATGAGATTCCAATGGTTACAGAGACACCAATTATGTTTATGGTTAAACCAATAACCCATTCAATTCACTTATCAGTTGTGTTCATTCTCTTGATGAGCATGTTAATACTATATGGATTGTTAAACATGATTGTGATGTGGCAGCACAGCGCACTCATCTTATGATTCTGGAGCCTCTTCCACCTACCCCTTGGGAGGTTCAATATGATCTATTATAATAAATTGAGAAGAGCACTGCTAAACTTTCAATCTTACATCTTCTCAAGATATCAAACTATCATAAAAACATCCTCTACAAAACACTTCAGGGGTTAGGGATGTCAAATGATATTGATCCTTCACACCTCTAAGTAGTGGTCGCAAACCTTGCTCCTATAGAACACCTTTCCTTCTCCCAAAGTGAAATACCATAGGAAAAACAGATGCATAACCTACCCCTATACCTAGAAGCATTTGTTACTTGAAGAAAGATAAAGAGATTGCTTATGGAAAATGGGTCTGGTTTGAACATTTGCACCGTGAAGTTGGTTAGACAGCTAGGATGGATAGAGGTAGATTTAGATTCTCACATCATCACCATCACAACATATGACAATGTAGAACATGAATCAAATGGTATAGTAGTATTTCCTATGGAAGTAGGTTCGACATATCATGATACAAAGTTCCATGTCCTCGACTTGGATCTTCCTTAAAATATGCTCCTAGTCCACCAGTGGATACATGCCTTCCAGGTTGTATCCTCGATCTTTCATCAGTGCATCAAGTTATATCATAATGGGAAAAAAATAACAATTCTAGGAGATCCCAAACCATTTGCACATTACATAGCCTTACATAGTTTTTCTCGTGTGGCATATGAATGTCCTTCTACGGATATAGTTGTACCACTAGAAACTGAATCTCTAAAATCCCATTTTGACCCAAACATACTAAGTGTTAGTAATGAAATCACTCCCAATTCATTTTCTCCATTTGTTACATGGGAGATGAAATTCATGTACAATAGCCCAATTGAGGAGTATAATCTCCAATAGGCCTTTCTAGTCTCCTAACTTTCATTATCACCTAAAACACGAAGCAGGATCGAATTTTTAATTCAAGAGCTTTCCAAATAGTTATGCTAGTCCTTTTGAGAAATTTATTCCTCACGGCTTCTTATCGGATGATTAAATGTTGGATTCACCCACAAATTGGATCCCTGAAAGTACAAAACCTTCATGTCACCAAGCTCCAGAATATACCAAAGCTCACAGGATGATGCATGTCATGGGTTATGAAGGATGCGGGTGCGGCACAAATAGACAGAGTAGATTAGAGGTTGTCCCAATTCATCATTACAAACTGAATAAAAATGGCCTTGGTGTTAGGCCTCATGGGGATCCACCCTCAGAAATCAATTCTACCTTTTAAGAGTGTGAGGATAGCTCATTTCATTCGGATAGCGATGAAGATTCCTGTTAGATCCTATACGAGGAACTTACCTCCATGAACCTTTTTCTAGACATTGGCATCCTAACCTTATCCCCTTCCAATTCCCAAGTAAACCTTGTATATCCTGATCTCATTGACTGGGACCAAAAACTTCATTTACTAATTGATCTCTTTAAAAACGATGAGGCAATCACAGAGTTCTTGGGTATCTGAGATACTATTCTGATCGATGATCACAAAAATGGTTTATACATCAATTTGGATGCATGCACGTAATTTGGGGAGGAGCCAAAGTTGTGTGGTCATTTAATAAAAAAAATTAAAAAATGGAAAGATTCCTACAAAAAATCCTTGCAAAAATAATAAGTCTAAGTCCCATAGTGAAAACCTCTTTGAGGTGCTTGTGGACAAACAAATGGAAAAATCAATGGACAAGATAATTAACCCCTTTAAAGATGAAAATCTCTTTGAACCACCTATAGAAGAGGATCTTAATCTCCCCCTTGATCCTACGCGTATGGAAAACACATCTAAAATGTTGATAAAGGAAACCATATACGTCAATATTGAATTAGAAGATCAGCCTAGGATGGTAAATCTGGGAACTTCACTCTCTGTGCAGGAGTAGAAACTTTTGTGAACCTACTACAAGAGTTTGCAAACATATTTGCATGGTCATATGCAGATATTTTAGGTTTGGACCCATCCTTAGTTGTGCATCCAAACGCCAAACCTATCAAACAAAATTTGAGGAATATGCACCCAAGTGTTGCACTTCTGGAAAAATAAGAACTAGAGAGATTATTGGTGGTAGGTTTTATCATACCTATCGATTATTCAAAATGGATATCCAGCATAGTATTGTTACATAAAAAACCAATTGGTATCAGGGTATGCATTGATTTCATATACATAAATAAGGAATGCCCTAAAGATGATTTTTGATTCAACTGCGGGTTACGAAATGTTGTCCCTCATGGACAGATTTTCCGGTTATAACCATATCAAGATTAGATAAGAGTATCAGCATAAAACTACCTTTACAACCCCTTGGGGAAAATTTTTCTACCAAATAATGCCCTTCGGTCTCAAGAATGCTGGGGAAACTTATCAAAGAGCAATGACAATTATCTTTCATGGCATGATGAATGACATCATGGAAGACTATATTGATGATATCCTGAGGAAATCTAGGACCAGAGTAGAACACCCAGAAATATTGAGGCATATCTTTTAATGTCTTTGATACTAAAAATTCATACTAAATCCAAAAAAGTGTGTTTTTGGCATGCAATCAGGAAAATTACTGGGATTCATTGTCTCAAGAAGAGAAATTGAAATAGAACCAGCTAAGGTTACATCTATTTCTTAAATGCCTCCACCAAATAACCTTAAGTAGTTGCACAGCTTACAGAGTAAAATTTAGGCGATTCATTGTTTCATCTCTTAGCTCGCAGATAAGTGCCATCCTTTCACTCATCTACTCAAGAAAGATGTTACATTCCATTGGGGCCTTGAATGTCGATAGGACTTTGAGTTACTCAAGTAATATATGATTAATCCTCACATCCTCATCTCACCTACTACATGAGATCCATTGGTATCATACATCTCAGCTACACAATGTTCTCTTAGTGCACTACTAGCCCAATACGATCCAAGCCAAAAATAAAGAGCGGTCTATTACCTTATTCGAACTTTAATTACTTATGAGATGAATCATCCCCAAATTGAAAAGGGTTGTTTAGCTATGGTATTTTCCTTTCAAAATCTCTGTCATAACCTATTGAATAACAAGACCAAGCTCATCTCCAAAGTTGGTCCATTAAAATACCTGTTGTCTAAACCTGTGCTTACTGAAAGGATGGCTAATTGGATCATCCTACTAAGTGATTCTGATATTGAATTTTTCAACCAAAATTCACTCAAAGAATAGGTACTTGCTGATCAGCTAATTGAATTTCCCTTACGAGGAACAAAACCGTTATGTCTGGATTAGCGAGATGCTTCCTTAATGTATATTGAGGAGTCTATCATGTGGAAAGTATACTTCAATGGCTCATTCAATTTTCACAGTTCAGGAGCTGGTGTGATACTTGTCACCCCAACAGGAGAACTCATTCCAAAATTATTTTTGCTTGAGATTCCCATGTACCAATAACATAGAAAATTATGAGGCACTCATTTTTGGGTTGAAACTTTCTATCAAATAACTAAGATTCATTGGAGATTCACAATTGATCATTAAACAAGTCAATGACGAGTGTAAGGTCAAGGATGACAAGCTCATCCCATACAAAATAATGGTTGAGACTCTAAAGGATTATTTTATACGTGTTACTTTTGAACAAATACCAAGGGCACAGAATCAGTTAGCAGAAGCCATGGTCACAATCGGATCCTTGCTTCACATTCCACCACAGGAAAGTAAAATGCCTTTCTCCAATTACCAGGGGGTGTGAAGTTGTTGGTCCTTTTTCCCCCTGGTATGAGCTCATTTACAATTACCTATAAAACAATACCTTTCCCCCAGATATTTCCAACCTTGATAAAATAAACCTTATCTGATGCATAGCACATTATAGGTCACACTCCCCCTTCGTCCTTTGACATATAAGCCCCCCTTTTATTACATCTACCTAGCCATGGCCCCCTTCACCTCACTAGTATTAATTTAATTAATTTAAAATTAACTCATTATCCTCACTATATTTATTATTTAAATATCTTATTTAAATAATACCTACACATATAGTTCACTTAGACACCTCACCAAGCTAACTCAACTTAAGACCTATTCTTAGCAAGTTACCATAACTAACTAAGACTTACCCAAACCCTAAAAATCAATGCCTACACTCCCTCTAACCACATTCCGCATGATCACAGAAGCTCCCAGTCCAATTCATGGATAACCACACAAGATCCAAGGAAATCAGGAGGATCTCCCTAAGTTTGGTAAACCTAGGAAATCCCACCTTGACCGAACGTCGGTTACCCCTAACCGTCGCCAGTTAAGCCAGACCACCGTCAGTTACCCCTTTTTAACTCCTAAACTACCTTATTCTCAAGGTTGGAAAACATTGGGAGAAAGTTGATGAGCAAGAACGAGATCTCAAAAAGATAACGCATCTTCAGAGAGCCAATTCCAGCAAGAACTCACATCCAAGGAAGGAGATTGAGCATCTTCTCCTGCACAACCATCCCAGCCACGACTGATCTGATTTATCCAAGCAAAGAGGAGTGTGCATGAAGCCCATGAAGAAGATTTTCTTCAGTTGGTAATCACTTGCAGCCTCCAAATCCATCATCAGCACCTCCATCCTTCACACACAGACCTTCAGGAATGAAATCCAAGTAAGTATAACGTCATACTTTCCTGGTTATTTCATTTCATCATTATTTTATCATTCATTGTTTATCTTGCTCCCTATTGACCTTCTCCAACATTTTCACCTCCATATACCCATTAAAGCCTTACAAACACCTACTCCAGTCACCCAATACCTCATCTCAACCAACCAAAGTCCTTTGTGCAATCACAAAGGAGACCTAAAGCTTGTTCTGTGACATTTTCAGATCTCACAGTAACCGGCACCGGTTACACCTAACCGCCGTCGAGTCACCCCTGACCGACACCGGTCTCTGTATTTTCCCACACAGCCTAGAATAGAGACCTACCCACCTAATTTCATCTCACCCTCATTCACCGGTGACCTACCTGAGACCTTTATCAGACCTGCAGAACCCAGAACCAACCATTTGACCTGTGGATTCTATTCTAGCTTAGCCTGTTAGATTAGATCTATTTTCTTATTGTGTTTTAAGTGAGATACCTAAATCATTTTAAAATAACAATAGGATTTACCTTGTTTTTAGCATTAATTTGTTTAAAACAGTGGACTGACAGCCATCTAGGAAGTACCATACTTCCCAGATCTAGCTCACGCTAGGCAGTTCACTGCCCATATGTTTTAATTCTTTCTGGTGGTCTTGCTTTCATTACAGGTAGTTCCTCCTAGCCAAAAGGAAGCTCTCACGGTCAGCTGTGGATTCAGAAGTCATACGCGTGCAACAACCCATCAACCAACATTTGAACAGGTATTCCTCCTACGCCCGTTACCCTATTTGTTTCGTCAACGATTCAAAGAAACAATCTAAGAAAAAGGTGAAACATTTTGGCACGCCCGGTGGGACCCATCCGGGGTTCCTTGCATTTCATTCATTCCTAGGAAAAAATTGTGTGTTTGTTTCCTTTCTAAAGCATACACACTAATTTTCTTCCCTGGTAATCCACTCCTTCTTTCTATTTTCTCTAAAGGAAACTTTTCTTTTGGTGTATTTAAAAAGAATCATTTCTTCATGTTTTCTGCATTTTAGTGAAAGAGCATCCCTCTTCCTTTTCATCTTATTGTGTCATCCAATTTCACATTTTTGATTTGGGTTTTAAAATCATTGCATCTCATTCTGATTTTCTACATTAGCTCACATTAAATGAGGGCAACCTATACGCTGGAAGTCATTACCAGCTGATGGTTGACAAACAAATCATAGAAAAGCACTTCTATCCTTTTCTCTTTCTCTGAGTCTTACCAAACCACACAAAAATTCAAAATACATACATTCTTAAACAACATCTTACCTGGAAGAAGCTGTAGGTGATCACACGATCACGGCACAGTGGGCACCCAGCTCACTGCTCTATCGAGTCATACTTCAGAGCGTAGCCCGCCCCCACCATAACAAACCTGAAACCTCACCCTTTAGATCTCCTTCTTTGTAGGAAGCCATCCTCACCAAAAAATCTACTTCAAAATTCATGTGTCAGTCCCTAAATAGCATAAGCTGAACAAACGTAATAGAATAGGCACTCTAGGAACGTTCTTTCTTAGTGTTTTGTTTGATTTGTGTTTTGAGGTGAGAGCTTTCGATCATTATTTTTGTCTTTCCTCACACACTCCCATTCATAGTCAGTGTATTCTGACTTCGTCTGAGTGTGTTTGGACCACATCTTCATCATTCTCAGACTTCTGGGTTTGATTCCACATCAAATTCTAATTCACAACCACTTTTTCTCATCACTGTTTCAATTTCACAGTGACCGTCATCAGTTACCTCTGACCGCCATCGGTTACGCCCAACCGCCATCGGTTCCAGGTCCTTTTGCTAACCTATTCAAAAGGACAGTTTCACTTCACTTTCTTCCACTTTCCACAGTCTCTGTCACTGTCACTTTTTCCATTGACGTTTTACACATCCCCAGATTTGGCATACTTGGTAGATTTTTCTTTCTGCCTCACTGATTACTCACTGCCTATTTTCCATAGTAACCGGAAGCGGTTACCCCTGACCGACGTCGGTTGTCCCTAACCGGCATCGGTTACCCTGTTTCACATTCCACTCACCATTTGTTACTTCATCCATTTTTTATCACCAGATTTACCTGTTTCTACTATTCTCTGTATTATTTACAGAGAAGCAGCCCCACCTGATCAGTACTGGTTCACATGGTACTAACCCGAAGACAAGCGAATGCCCTCGTGTTCCATGCCAATCAGTCGCCAACCACTCCCACCTAGTCCTTCACCACCCTCTATTTTATCACCAGCCATGGATCCCATCCAGCCTACCAATATCACTACCAGAGATGAGGAGTTCACATGACTCCTTGACCAGAACCCTGTTGCTTTGCAGTTTTACCTCTCCCATTCATCCACTCGAGACGCCTCGGGTCAGTTGATATACGGCATGCCCGTATCTATCCCCCCGACTCTCGCACCCACTTCCACATCAGCCCCATCTAGCTCCATGCTACCTGCATCCACCTTATCCCCAGTTGTTTCACAGTTAGGTCCTATACCCGCTATGACTGCCGCGTCTGTTACCCCTGTAGCACCCATTACATCTACCATACCCTCGATGATTACCCCAAACACAACCTCATCCATCCCTCATGTCTCACATATACCTGTAGCTACATTCCCACCTCCAGTGTCGGTGACCTCTACCCCATTTCAGAATGTAGTTCTTTCTATTCCACAATCATTAGCCCCTATTGCCACTAGGGTTACCATGACCCTTCCTCCCCCATATACATACTACCAACAACCACCTGTTTCATCTATCATTCATTCCGGGTACGTACCCCCTATTTCCTTGCCTTCTTCTCCACCACCTTACATGGCAGCCCCATACACTGGAATGCCCCACCCATTATACACCCAAAACCAACCTCCTCACATTATAGGAGGCATCCAATCATCACAACCCACCAATGACCTAATTAAATTGATGATGGATAAGATGCAGACACTGGAGGCATCAGTTTCCGGCTCCCACAACACTCTCACTTACGACGAGATTTGTAATGAGCCTATTCACCCATCCATTCCCATCCGTTCATACCCTATGCATTGGGAAATTCCCAAATTCAATCGTTTCAATAGTAGGGAAGACCCACAACAGCATTTGCGCTTGTTTAAACACAAGTGTTATTTGATTGCTCATGATGATGCCTTACTTTTGAGAACTTTTCCCATGTCCCTCACTGGACCTGCATTAGACTGGTATAGTGGGTTACCCAAACACTCCATATTTTCATTTAATCAGGTAGCCCAAGCTTTCTTGGATCATTTTTCCATCAACATCACCAAGAAGGTTACCATGACCGATCTATATTCCACACGTCAGTACAAGGATGAATCTATCACAGATTTTGTCGCTCGCTGGCGCAGCCTGATCAATCAACTTACCTTTCAACTACCACAAACTGAACTCATCGAGCTCTTCACACGAGCTTGCACCAGACATATCTCCCCGACCTTGCAGGTCCAAACTTTCAGAACATTCGATGAGGCATTCACTATGGCATGAAAGTTAGAAATTCGGGCTATTGAAGAGAAGAAAATCCAATTACGAAATAAGAATTCGACATTCAAGTCGACCAAAACCTCTTCTTCTTCTAAACCACCAACCAATTATTCAAAGGCTAAAGGTACCACTAACACAGTGGTACTCAAGGCTGGCCCAGCTCATCCATCCAATCAAGCCACACCCTCATCTAATCTATCACCTGTATAGGCTTTTCGATTCAGACAAGAGCAGCGAAAATATACCCCAATTGGGGAACCTTACTCTTCTATTTTAGAAAAGCTGATCAAAGTTGGTGCCATCACCCTTCCACCCATAAAACCACACACTGGTTTTGACCCTGCTCACCCCATGCCCGCATGGTATAAGGAACAAGATTTCTATAACTATCACCGAGTGAAGGGTCATAGTGACGGTAACTACATCACTTTTAAGAATATTGTCCAAGAAATGCTTGAGAAAGGTGAGTTGACTGTGGATAATCCCAACGCCACCCCTAATCAAAATCTACAAATCTTTAAAAAACCATTTCCCAATCATGCCCCTTCATCCAATCAAACAGGTGAGACATCCACTCATGATACCCATACTCGTGAGGTTCATGCGATCTTTAACGAGGTACCTGTTGCATCTCAATTACCTCACATTCCTTCCATAGAGGAAATCCTAGCCCAAAATCCTCCTTCCACATTGGAACCAACCATCACTATTCTTTCACCAATAGAAGAACACCCTTCATCTCCTACATCACCTACGGAGGAGTCTTCTGCTAACATTGAGACCATCTCACCCCTAGTTTCTTCACTTAGTGAACCTTTACCTACCGTAACTCCTCCACCCATAGAGGGGCACCCATTATCTCCTCCACCCACAGAGGAGCACCCATTATCTCCTCCACCCATAGAGGAGCACTCGTTATCTCCTCCACCCATAAAGGAGCACCTATCCATTCCTCCCCTCATAGAGGAACTCCCATCATCCATTCCACCCATCATAGACCCAGTAGGGATACCCTTGCCTCTTGGCGAGCATTCTCCATCCACTACCCGACATCCAACAGACCTACTTTCAGCTCTCTTACCCACAGAAGCTGAAGCTGGCCGATTCCCCGTCTCCAAGATTCATTTTACGGGAATTCCCATTAGGTCTTCACCAGCTCCACCCACAAATGTGCCATTCTCACGTTTGGCTGATCACTTAGAGTATGTGGATAGAGCCTTGTTATGGGGGCACCTCTTACTCCCTGTCTCAACACAAATGTAGAGATCCCTCGATGACACCTCCACTATCTACCCAAGCACATTTCCACCCATTAAACCACATACAACCACTGCTGTTGCAACCCCTTCTATGATACCCATTAGCACTCACACCACACCCTTACCCATAACCCGACCTATGCCTAAACCCAAACCCATACCCACAATATTTACCTCCACTAAACCTATTACCACTTTAGGGGTTACCCCGACCACCAGCCTTACTCATCCACCTATTAAACTGGATTTAGCTACATCCTCCAAAACCACACCTGCTCCGACACCCAAGCTAAAGAAACAAACTCATCAACCTCATACCCTTACCACACCAATCACACCTACACTTGTCCCATCTACCTTAAGACCTCAGCTACCTAACATGGTCAAGCACCCCTCACCCATTCATAACCCAATAGCACAATCACCCATTCCTGCCTCACAAATCTCTAACCTACCTAGTCACACAACACGACTCATACCCGCACCTGCAGCCTCTTTACCACCAATACCTCTGATATCTTCAGCCATTGCTTCACTACCTACTACACTTCAGTCATTGTCCCTCACACCCCAAGCACGACCCGCGTCATCTACCTTCATAGCACCCCCATTATCCCCATGGGTAACTCACCCTCTTCCTCCATCTGCTTTTCCTTCTAGACCTCATATGCCCACATCACCTTTACCCAAGAAGGTGCACCCCAAAAACAAAACCCTACTACCCCATAACAAGGTAGTCAAGAAAAAACCACACCCACCTACCCGTCCATCTACTATACCCCTACCCAAACAAACCTGACCGATACCTCAAACCACACCGGTGCCTAAACCCATAGCTCAACCTGTTCCTACTCTTCCAAAAATAATTCCCAGACAACCAACCATACCTACACCCAAACCCACATTTACTTCCCATTGTGATCCACTAGCAGGGTCTTATGCCAAGATTTTAACCAACCTCCTTGAGACTTCTGTTATTACATTACCGCCACTTCGACCTTACGACCCCCTCAAACCCAAGCCAAAAGGGTTTGATGATACCAAAATTTGTGCATACCATCGTGTGTCAGGGCACGATGTGGAGAACTGTAAGGCCTTGAAAACCATCCTTATCCAATTGTGTCCACCAGAAACCAACTTTGACAATGACAACCTTCTGGATGAGGACCCTGCTTCACCTACACCCATTCCCACACTACCCACTCAACAACCACAACCTCCACCCTCACAGCTCCCAGAACCACACACAAAATTTGAAATTAACATGGTTCGCATCAGAGAACTTGCCACACCACCACCCAAATGTCACTGCGCCCAACTGACCTCATAGGGCTTTTCTCCTCCCATAGGTTTTTTCCCTTCATGTCATTATACCACTTACCCTACACCCTCTCCATTTGAAAAATTCCCTCAAATCAACATGGTACATGTCACTACACGTGCGCAGAAGGGTAAAGAAAAGGCAGCTGACCCACCAACCAATCCTATACCTAACATACCATCTACACCCATACCTAAGATAACTATCCGCGGCCCCACATACCCCATTTCTAATGGTGTCACACATCGCACCATGCTCAAACAATTACACCAATCACCCCTCAAAATGTCCTTATATGACCTCATCCAAACCTCAGAATCCCATCGGCAAGCCCTCATGGAGGTTCTTCAATCTATCGAGGTTTTACCCAATGACCCTACACCCGTAGCATCCATTATCACACCCCATCATGTAGCCTCTCTCACCAAATTACCACCTTCATCCTCACCTCACCTTGTTCACCAAGTGGCCTCCCTTAGTTTCTCAGAGGCAGAGATCACGCCATACCAAAATGATGACCCAGACCCAGCCCTTTTCATCTTTGTACACATTGATGACATACGGGTATGCCATGTGATGATTGATGGAGGTGCTAGCATTAACATCATTTCATCCCATGCATTTGCTCAAATGCGCATACCTAACAATTGCATGCACAAACATCCAGTCATGTTGTGTTCATTCAATGACGCTATCACCTCCACACTAGGCACTGTCATCCTTCACGTTCATGTGGGCCCCCACACTATTCCAAAATTGTTTTATGTTTTGGAGGGGGAATTCCAATATAAATTGTTGCTCAGTAGACCCTGGATCCGTGTCATGGGTTGCGTTCCTTCCACTTTGCATCATTGTGTAAAGTTTGAACACGAAGGACACACTTATACCATTCCAGCTGACCCATCACCTTTCAAAACATGCAACATGCTTTACTGACCCAACGATGTACTCATACCAGTTAAGCCGTCTACTTCTGCAACCAATACCGCTTCACCTACACCTACACCCACACCTACCAGTATGGTCGTTGCTTTCACCGCACATACCTCCTCCATGCCTACCACTGCTATAACCTCCACGGCTGACCCATTAGCTACCCAATCCATTAACACCACCTCCGCATCGACCTCTGACACATCATCCATACCAGCTACCCACATACCAACCACTGATCCCTTGGAAGGTGCTTTTCAATGCCTCACTCTGGGGGAGTACCGCCTATATAGCGTCAACACATTCCTTACTCCATGCAAGTATGGAAGCCTTCACCAAAACCCTAGCTATGATCACCGTATAGAAGAATGCCTCCTTTATGGTTCTCCTCATCTTCGTACTAGTCTCACCTATGGGGGACTTGATACTACCACCTACACACCTGAACCACCTTCACAACCCCGCCCATTTTCTGTTGACTTCCAATCACTTACCAATCATCGTTTCACCCACACCTTCCTACACCATTGTGCGTGGAAGGGTTTTGGTTTTGGCTTTTACGAGTAGGGTCGCCATACCGTTATTCCATGTACCACCCGCAAACATAATGACCGTAGTGGTATCGGCTTCCCCAAACCTTCTACCAAACAGGCCCCCATTGAATTCATTGAGGACCCTAGCCCTTCTCCACCTTCATCACCACCCTCATCGACGGAGTTGATGGATCCTGAATCTATCCCTCCTAACTTTTTTTTTCATAAACACCATTTCCTTGGGGCCTCTGACTTATCAACGCGAAGGCAAGGCCCCTTCCACTCTTCCATTCCTGTATCCTGAGATGATTGACGATGACACACCGACCATTAACGTCGTTCAATGTCAGGATGATGAATCCATACTCACCTACCTTGGTGCAGAAGACTCATATATTCATCGGTCATTACCCTCTGAGACGCAAACCATGTTGAATGAATTGACTATCGAGATCAACATTCATACTCAGGATGACCCGCACATCCTAAAGATTAGACAATCTTTAGATGCTGTTGAACAGGAAGCCCTCACTTCTTTTCTCTAAGATCATAACCATGCTTTTTCTTGGTCTTACGCAAACATGCCTAGTATTGACCCCACCATAGTGGTCCACAATATCATAATCATTCCCGATGCCAAACTATCAAACAAAAGCTAAGGAAAATGCACCCTCGCATTGCTCTTCTCGTCAAAGAAGAACTTCAGCACCTTCTTTCTGTTTCCTTCATCTTACCCATTGATTATCCTCGTTGGATTTCTAACATTGTCCCTGTCACTAAAGCAATAGGGGGACTCTGCATTTGTACGGACTTTCGTGACCTCAACCTCACCTGCCTGAAAGATGACTTTCCCTTGCCCGGTATTGATCAACTGGTAGACCTTACCACGGGTCATGAAATGCTCTCGCTCATGGATGGTTTCTCGGGTTATAACCAAATTTTGCTTGCCCTAGAAGATCAGCACAAGACCACATTCATTACCCCTTGGGGGACCTTCTGCTATCGAGTCATGCCTTTTGGCTTTAAAAACACTGGTGCTACATATCAACGTGTTATGAATTACATCTTCCATGATATCATGCATCACGTATTGGAAGATTACGTGGATGATCTCTTGGCTAAATCTAAACACCACGCCGAGCACCTCACTGTCCTCAAAACCATCTTTGACCGCCTCATTAAATATTGTGTCTGCCTTCAGCCTAAAAAGTGTGTATTCATGGTTCTCTCAGGAAAGCTCCTGGGATTTATCATTTCCTTATGTGGTATAGAAGTTGACCCAACAAAAGTCAAGGCCATTCTAGAAATGCCTCCGCCCAAAAACCTCAAACAACTCCATAGCCTGCAAGGTAAATTATAGTCCATTTGCTGATTTATTTCCTAACTCTCTGATTGGTGTCAACCATTTCATCATCTTCTTAGGAATGATGTCTCCTTTAAATGGGATGATGAATATCACAACACTTTTGCAGGCCTTAAAACAATACCTTCTCCAACCACCCGTACTTATCCCACCTAAAGATGACCAACGTTTTTTCCTATACATATCAGCTACCGATCACTCCTTGGGAGCCATGCTCGCTCATCATGATGAACAAAATAGGGAGCAGGTGGTTTATCATATAAGTCTATACCCTTCTGGACTATAAAACCTGATACACTCACCCTAAAAAACTGTGCTTAGCCTTAGTTTTCATTGCCCACCAAACTCTATCATTACCCTACTCAACCCCAAAAACTATGTTTTGACCAACACCAACCCCTTTACACACGTCATGTAATGCTAACCTTATCAAACTCAGCGCCACCGCACGATGGCTTGTGATTTTACCTGATATTGACCTCTAATTCATCCACCAAAAGTCCATTAAGGGGCTAGCTACACCCGACGCAATTGGCGAACACACCTAATTTCGAGCCAACCCTTGAACTTTTATTTCCCTTACGAATTCATTGCTTACCTCTCTTTGGATGACAACCCTTACCAAATGACCTAATTCTTTGACGGTTCCAAATGTCAACGTGGGGGTGGTGCATGCATTATCCTCATTCCTCTTGATGGTGAACCCATGCCCTTATCATTTAAACTCGAATTTGAATACACCAACAATATCACCAAATACAAAGCACTCATATTGGGTCTCATGACTTCCTATGCCTTAGACGTTAAGTCCATTAATATCTTTGGTGATTCTCAACTGGTAGTAAACAAAGTCAATGGTGTTTATCAGTGTCATAATGAAATACTTCAAGAATACAAATGCTACGTCAGCATCATGTTGACTACCTTTGAATGCCATAAAATTCAAACTGTTCCATGATCCACCAATAATTTTGTGGATACCATGACCTACCTCGCTTCTCAAATACCCGTTTCGCATGACGATTCAGACATCTTTGTTACCGTAAAACACATATCGAGACCTTATAAATCTTGTTGTGTTAACCTCGTCCAAACTACCTCACTGAACACACAAGATCTTTGGTATAAGCAGCTTGCGGACTACCTTTCCCTTTCTGTATTGCCTCCTGATCTCACACGTAATAGGCAGCGCACCTTTCTGAAAAATTCCTCTCGTTATGAACAACATAGGGAGCAAGCAATTTATTATATAAGTCGTACCCTTCTGGACTATGAAACCTGATACACTCACCCTAAAAAACTATGCTTAGCCTTAGTTTTCATTGCCACCAAACTCTATCATTACCTACTCAACCACAAAACCTATGTTGTGACCAACACCAACCCTTTACACGTCATGTATGCTAAACCTTATCAAAATCAGCGCACCGCACGATGGCTTGTGATTTTACCTGATATTGACCTCTAATTCATCCACCAAAAGTCCATTAAGGGCTAGGCTATCACCGACCAATTGGCTAACACACCTATTTCGAGGGACCAACCCTTGAACTTTTATTTCCCTTACGAATTCATTGCTTACCTCTCTTTGGATGACAACCCTTACCAAATGACCTAATTCTTTGACGGTTCCAAATGTCAACGTGGGGGTGGTGCATGCATTATCCTCATTCCGATTAATGGTGAACCCATTCCCTTATCATTTAAACTTGACTTTGAATGCACCAACAATATCGTCGAATACGAAGTGCTTGTATTGGGTCTCATGACTTCCTATGCCTTAGATGTTAAGTCCATTAATATCTTTGGTGATTCTCAACTGGTAGTAAACCAAGTCAATGGTGTTTATCAGTGTCATAATGAAATACTTCAAGAATACAAATGCTAACGTCAGCATCCATGTTGACTACCTTTGACCGCTATAAAATATCAAACCATTCCGTGATACACCAATAAATTCATGGATACCATGGCCTACCTTGTCTTCTCAAATACCCACTTTTCACCCGACGATTCAGACATATTTGTTATCGTAAAACACATACCGAGACCTTCTTATAAATCTTGTTGTGTTAAACTCGTCCACTCTACCTCACTGAACACACCAGATATTTGGTATAAGCAACTTGTGGACTACCTTTCCCTTTCTATATTGCCTCCTAATCTCACACGTAATGGACAACGCACCTTTCTCAAAAAGTCCTCTCGTTATGTCGTCATGGGTGGCCTTCTCTATAAACGAGGATTTGATGATATTCTCTTATGATGCCTCACCAGCTTTGAAATCCCCTATACCATTAAATAAGTTCACGATGGCATATGTGGAGGTCACTTCAGTGGCCTTACTATTGCTAAGCGTATTCTTTACCTAGGCTATTACTGGCTGACCCTTAATCATGATTTTTGCGACTATGTCAAATGCTGCATTAAATGTCAACAACATTCCAACCTTCATCATACACCCAGTCATGCCTTACAGGTTATTCATGACCTTTGGCCCTTCTCTCAATGGGGTTTGGGTATTGTCAGAGAAATCAATCCTCATTCTTCACAATGTCATCAATGGATCATAAATTACTACCAAATACTACACAAAATGGGTAGAAGCCATACCACTCATTTCCATGAAAGCTGATAAAATATGTGAGTTTATTAACCATCACATCATTTGTCACTTTGGTGTCCCTCATCGCCTCATCACTGACAATGGAAAATAATTCAAAAATAAAACACTGCAAAAACTTTGCGATGCCTTTGGCATTCATCTTAGTTTCTCCTCACCTTATTACCCACAAACCAATGGCCAGGCCAAATCCACTAACAAAACCCTCAACAAAATTCTCATGAAAGTGGTGGATGATACTAGGAAGGATTGGCAATACGCACATTCCTTTCACCCCTATGGGCATACCGTACTAGTATTCGCACCTCCACTGTGGCCCACACCCCTTTTCTCTGGTCTACAGTATGAGGATGTTTTGCCTCTCAAATTCCAGATCCCCTCACTCTGCATTTCTCTCAATGACATGCTTACTAATGATGAATTTCGTCAGGACCACTTGGCATAACTGGAGTTATTAGATGAACATCATCTTAATGCTCTAGATCACCTCCAAGTCTATCAAAAAATGCATCAAGCGTGCCTATGAAAAACGTGTTCATGAATGCACCTTCCAAGTTGGTGACCTTGTTTTGAAAGAAAATCAACACGTAACCAAAGTTAGAGAAAAGCAAATGGGGAAAATTTTCTCCTAATTGGCTTGGACCATACATTGTAACTCATACCTATGGATCAGGTGCCTATCATTTGTCCTCGCTTGAGGGTAAACCTGAACCTGAGCCCCTTAATGCATTACATCTTTGACCATTCTACTGTTGACCTCTAGTCCTACATCACTATTTATCTAGTTCATGCTCATCCCTTGAGTGCCATTTACCTTTTCCACACCTCATCTCCAACGACTAAACAAGGATCATGTGATTACCCGTCCCCCTTTTGTCTTTTCTTAAATATGTGCACCACAGCTCTGCACATGGCATGATTCTCATGGATACTTTTCATCTTCTTTTTAGATGAGATCCCATGGTTGTTCACCTTTTCCTTCTCAACAAGAACCAAATGCTTCATTATAGTCTCGTCCATGACTTAAAAGCTAAAAAAAACAAACAAACAAGATGAATCCCTCAGAAAGACATCTTCCAAAATAAGGGATCAACTCCTTGAGTCAAACTTCCAATATAAAAGATGAATCCCTCAAAAGGACATCTTCCACCCTCAATTATCACTATAAGTAGACTGCGCCCTTGAAGGACAGCTATAAAAATCTCACAACTCTCTACATAGTTTTTTTCCAAAAAGAAGACTATTGTTTCTCAAAAATCAAAATTCAGAAGCTTCCCGCATCGATCAGCTTCGTGAAGACCTCAAGGAGACATATACTCATCCCGTATAGACTTCCCACATCAACCAGTCTATCTAAAAGTAAAAAAAAAGAAATAAAAAAATAATACACCTTTTCGTCATGGACTTGCCTATTGTGATCTTGGCTCTATTGCCCAAGGCATTCTACTTCCCATTTTATGACCCAATTACCTGCACCTCCTTACCCATTGTCTTTTCACTTCATACCTCAAGGGACCTGCTGAACCTATGACATTTGGTGATCATGTGACTCTTCGTCACTCTTAGAATTATCAATCATGTAATGTCTTTAGGGTCTTATGTTCATTAGCCTATCTATAGATGTGTTTCATACATTTTGATCCTTGCCAATCGGGTGGCTTTCTTGCCCCCTCTTATCTTTTCTCTTCTTCATTACCTTTTGATCTTCTTATACAGGACTTAGTCCTCAACGCTTACCTTTTGGGGTCATCCTCCCCTTTCGCCATAGTCACCCTCACCTGCAACATTTTTTACTATCATCTACCTCCACCTATTAAACCCAAACCCACAACATGACCACAAACCTCCCAACTCATTTTCATCTTCTTCCCTAGCTTATGGGAGAACTACATCGGTCTGAGGTCCCTTTTCACCGGGACTATGTAGGCAGCACTTCCAGGGCATGGGGCCCTGGAAGGTTAGCTCGACCACTCTTTACCCTAACCATTTGCCCCACCATTACCTGATTTCCTGTTCATCTCAAAAACCTTGACATTTGAACCATATCCCACATACCTTTTACCACTTATATTATTTCACATTTTCATACATAACCAACATTTTTCACATTTTACACTATCTCATGCATTTACATTGCCATTTGTTACCAAAATACCTGACTCGAATCCATGCCTAAACCGACTCTCAATCCATGCCTAAACCAACCTGACTCAATCCATGCCTAAACCAACCTGACTTGAATCCATGCCTAAACCAACCTGACTCGATCCATGCCTAAACCAACCTGACTTGATCCATGCCTAAACCGACCTGACTCAATCCATGCCTAAACCAACCTGACTCGATCCATGCCTAAACCGACTTGACTCAATGCCTAAACTGACCTGACTGCCTAAACCAACCTGACTCAATCCACCTGACTCGATCCATGCCTAAACCAACCTGACTCGATCCATGCCTAAACCAACCTGACTCAATCCATGCCTATGACCTGACTCTATCATGCCTAGCTCATCTATTTTCCATCCATATCATAATAAAGTAAAACTCATACACATCACAACAACATCACCTGTATATCATCTATCTCCTCATATATACATGTGTGTATCAATACAATGTACACCCGTATCACATAAATGTGTATCTCAATAAACATGCATGTCTCATCATGGCTATCATCTCAAAAATGTCGGCACTATAAATAATCCACTATCCAATACAAAAATGTCTTCGGCTCGCAGGCCGGTATCATGTACAAAAAAATAAATACAATATCTCTTCGGCACGCAGGCTAGTCTAATATATCATACATACAAAAATGACTCGGCACGCAGGCCGGTCCACAGCAAATCACTGTGTCTCTCCCGACCCCTCTGCTGCACCTGTCTGGGGTCCAGCACCTACCTCACCTCCTACTGATGGCCCCTCACCTGGAGCTAGCCTCTGCACACTAGTGACCTCACCACGACCCTATCCCTGGGCTCGTCTGCCCCCTGTGCTCTCCACACTATGAGTGCGGGATCTAGTCCTCTCACTAGAGGCCTGCTGTGCTCTGTACTCGGCATAGGAGGGCACATCTAGCCCGGTAGCTAACAAATGATCATGGTAATACCGTGCCTCTCCTAGGGCATCCCTGAACCTAGCCATGGGCACTGTCTATGGCGGTGCCATGGGTCCCGCTACCTGCATCGGTACCTGTACAATGGGACCCTGTCCCTGAACCTACACTGAGCCCTGTACTGGTGCTAGAGCCTGAGTCGGTCCTAGAATCTGTGCTTGTGCCTGTAGCTAGGTCTGTAGGGTAGTAATATGTGCCTGTGCTGTTGTCAGCTAGCCCTGTAGACCCGTAACCTGTCCCTGCACTGTGGCCAACTGGCCCTGTAAAGCCTGAACCTGTGCCTGTAGGGCGGCTATCTGCCCTCCATCTCCACCTACCTCCTCTCCCTCTCCATCTCCCCCTACCTCTACCTGTGTAGGTACCTGTCCCTGCCCAGCCTGAGCCTGCAGCATCACTATCTGGGCCTGTAATGTGGCAACCTGTGCCTCTGTACCTGTCATTTTCCCCTGCATGATACCAAGTTGCATCACCAACATAGCCACCTACCCCTGTAAGATGTCTCTCTGAACTGTGATGGTGGCTAAGTCTGGCTGCCTTGGCCTCGGTGGTATAGCTCTCAGCTGTGCCGCCCACCACTGCCTATACCCATCTACAACCCCAGCATCATCAATCTAAGTATCTACATGCTACTCCTCCTATCCAGTTGGCACTGTGGGTCGTGGTGGAGACATAGGTCTCTCCACATCATCTCTCTGATACTGCGGGAATGGAGGTGGTACATCCTGCACTAATCCAAACTGGTGTCTAAGTCGCTCTATGGGTATCCGCTCATGCTCTCCCGCTCTCTTCCCCTCTATCCACAAATATATCTGTAACCCAACTAGCTCCATGGCCATCTGTCTGTATGAAGGGAAGCCCACATACAGCCTCCAAATGACATACACCTCGGACAACCCCTCCAGTAACCTCCTGTAATAAGCTACATCATGCATAGCTCTGGCACCTCGAGCCTCTCCCATAGCTGGTACCCATCGCCTGTACCCCACTCTCAAAACTCTCCATGGGAATGCATCTGCTTGGGGCATCCCCACTGGTCGAACACAAACAATGTGCTCATACTCCCAGCAATGTAGTAATACAACGTAGCAGATGCTAAACCTCTGCAGTCACCCGTAGGCCCATAGCTCTCTATACACCTGTGTCAGCAATGCAGGTGCCCATGTGAATCATGTCTGATGTATCATCATGTCATGGAGGACTCCCATCAGTGACCTCAGGAACCTCCCACCCTCTACATCCGGTAGTGCGAAGCAGCACACTGCCTCCATCATAAGTACCACTAACCTCATATCCTCTCGATGAGCTCTATACATCACTCCATAGCTCATGTTAGCACTATGGAATGCCAGGTCTGCTGCACCCTCACCAAAAATGGGTGCCAGTAACTCCTCAGATGCCTCTGAAGAGATAGAATAAACATGGGCCCCCAATATGGGCAACCGCAGGATCCTGTATACATCCTCCAGGGTGATCGTCATCTCACCCGTCGGCAAATGGAAGGTATTGGTCACCGAGTCCCATCTATCGATGAGGGCAACCATAAGACTCACCTCCTGGACTACATGCCGGTAGTGCCTCACCCCTATCAATCCCACCTCTACCACATGTTGTCACTCCGCCAGTGTTGCGCTCACCCGTACTCTCAATAACAAGGGTGGCACTCGGGCTCTCATCCGTAGCTCGTCTCTCGCCTGCATCCCACAAAGGCACTGTATTAGTATACCTCTCCCCACTTACCCATTTTACCCATCTACCTGAACCTATCTAACCTAACCCTCACCTAAACCTACCCAAACCTAAGGTTAACCAACCACAGTCTCCCCTTGACCGGCATCAATCACTATTCTTATGACTGACACCGGTCACTACCCACTGCCATGGGCCACAATTCGACCGATGTCAGTCACTGTCGCACCACCCGCCCTGACTTTCCAACCCTACTTTTTCCCTTCTTCGACATTCTACCCACCCAAATCCCTCTTTACACCCTTAATTGTTCCTACATTACCCTTTTGCCCCACCCCTTACCATCCCCTATTACCTTTTCCCTCTCTTTTTCCCATTTTGAAATTCTTCCCCCCCAAACCTCCCCATTTTTTATATTTTCTACATCAAATTAACTCAACCATCAAAACCAAAGGTTCAAACCCTACCTGATCTCGTTGTCATTGTCGTGGTGGAATCTCCAGACTCCGCGCCACTCCTCTCGAGCCCTCTCTAGCCTCTGCCATCCTCAACTGCACAACCACTCCTCAGCCACATGAATCGTGCCACCTGATCTCATGGCCCCACCTCTCACTCACCCACTCTCACCTATGTGGCTCGCCACCCAAGCTCTCTGTTGTCCTCTTTTGTCCTCTTCCTCCTTTTCTCTCTTCTTGTCCTTTTCTCCTTTTCCAACTGCACCAATGACTTTTTCAAACGTGAGTTTTCCACTTTTTATACCCTACCCGACCCGACCGACGTCGGTTAACCCTTGACTGTTGCCGATCTGATGCCCTAGACTACCACCATCGGTTCATACAGACCGATGTCGGTTACCCTGCGTACTCATTACCCTCTCATTTACCTCATTTTCCTTACCTCCCTTTTCTTTTGCCCTCCCTACACCTACTTGAACCACTTTACCTTCACCTCTGGCCCTCCACCTTCTTCAACCTCCTCGCATCTGTTGTTGATGCTTTATTATTTTACCCATACCTTGGCCTTACCCATGTCGTGATCTCGATATTTAGACCTGGACCATCGCTAGTGACCTTTGACCTCATGTGTTCGCTATACCTTGCGGCACCGTTACCTGTGTTGTTGACCTAATGACCTTACCTAGCCTATTGTCGTGACCGTTTATCCTGACCCTACCTTTGGTGTACCAGAACATACCTAAACATTCCTGCACCTAACCTATGTTGTGTTTCATGACCTTATCCTATACCTTGGATACCGGATTCACTTCACCCTTGTTTGGATAAACCTATCAACCTTAGACGATGTAGAGTTTTCCTGCTCTTCAACCCGGTAGCGTGCTGCAGTTTATACGTGTGCGTGCATTTTACTGCTGCTACCTTTGACCCTGACCCATTACCTAGATTTCCTGAGTAGACCTTTCACCCTCTTCCCCTAAACCCATTTACCTTTTCTTCACATTTACCTTTTATCAAACCACTCACCGCTTCAGCCTGCTACTTCGTCAGTTCCTGGTTTGAGGGGGATCACCTTCACCCTCACATGGGCTAACCACACCTTATTTTTGTTAGCATCACTTACCAATACAAGCTACACAACAAAAAGGGGCAAAATGTAGACACTAAAATTAGGTCACACTCCCCCTTCGTCCTTTGACATATAAGCCCCCCTTTTATTACATCTACCTAGCCATGGCCCCCTTCACCTCACTAGTATTAATTTAATTAATTTAATTAAATTAACTCATTATCCTCACCATATTTATTATTTAAATATATTATTTAAATAATACCTACACATATAGTTCACTTAGACACCTCACCAAGCTAACTCAACTTAATACCTATTCTTAGCAAGTTACCATAACTAACTAAGACTTACCCAAACCCTAAAAATCAATGCCTACACTCCCTCTAACCACATTCCCGCATGATCACATAAGCTCCCAGTCCAATTCAAGGGATAATGAAACAAGATCCGAGGAAATCAGGAGGATCTCCCTAAGTTTGGTAAACCTAGGAAATCCCACCTTGACCGACGTTGGCTACCCCTAACCGTCGTCGGTTAAGCCGGACCGTCGTTGGTTACCCCTTTTTAACTCCTAAACTACCTTATTCTCAAGGTTAGAAAACATTGGGAGAAAGTTGACGAGCAAGAACAAGATCTCAAAAATATAACGCATCTTCAGAGAGCCAATTCCAGCAAGAACTCACATCCAAGGAAGGAGATTGAGCATCTTCTCCTGCACAACCATCCCAGCCATGATCTGATTTATCTGAG
Source organism: Taxus chinensis (assembly GCA_019776745.2). Taxonomy (NCBI): domain Eukaryota; kingdom Viridiplantae; phylum Streptophyta; class Pinopsida; order Cupressales; family Taxaceae; genus Taxus; species Taxus chinensis. The sequence continues at coordinate 55,694,200 of CM034154.1, read as the reverse complement.
CAAAGAGGAGTGTGCATGAAGCCCATGCAAAATCTTTTCTTCAGTTGGTAATCACTTGCAGCCTCCAAATCCATCATCAGCACCTCCATCCTTCACACACAGACCTTCAGGAATGAAATCCAAGTAAGTATAACGTCATACTTTCCTGGTTATTTCCTTTCATCATTATTTTATCATTCATTGTTTATCTTGCTCCCTATTGACCTTCTCCAACATTTTCACCTCCATATACCCATTAAAGCCTCACAAAAGCCTACTCTAGTCACCCAATACCTCATCTCGACCAACCAAAGTCCTTTGTGCAATCACAAAGGAGACCTAAAGCTTGTTCTGTGACATTTTCAGATCTCACAGTAACCGGCACCGGTTACACCTAACTGCCATCGGTCACCCCTGACCGACACCGGTCTCTGTATTTTCCCACACAGCCTAGAACAGAGACCTACCCACCTAATTTCATCTCACCCTCATTCACCGGTGACCTACCTAAGACCTTTATTAGACCTGCAGAACCCATAACCAACCATTTGACCTACGGATTCTATTCTAGCTTAGCCTGTTAGATTAGATCTATTTTCTTATTGTGTTTTAAGTGAGATACCTAAATCATTTTAAAATAACAATAGGATTTACCTTGTTTTTAGCATTAATTTGTTTAAAACAGTGGACTGACAGCCATCTAGGAAGTACCATACTTCCCAGATCTAGCTCACGCTAGGCAGTTCACTGCCCATATGTTTTAATTCTTTCTGGTGGTCTTGCTTTCATTACAGGTAGTTCCTCCTAGCCAAAAGGAAGCTCTCACGGTCAGCTATGGATTCAAAATTCATACGCGTGCAACAACCCATCAACCGACATTTGAACAAGTATTCCTCCTACGCCCGTTACCCTATTTGTTTCATCAACGATTCAAAGAAACAATCTAAGAAAAAGGTGAAACACATCCCCTCCGCCATTATAGCTAAAAATAGTAAATATTTTAAGAACAAGAAAGTGAAGGCTTTATGCCAATGCTTCTAAATTCGTTTAAAGTGGTCTACATCATATTATCCTCAAAGTAATGGACAAACAGGCCTCTAATAAAACCCTTGTTCAAATTATGGAGAGGATAAGATGGTGAGTAAGAATGGTTGAAACTAGCACTTGCAGATCGATCCCGCCCTTTAGGCCTATAGAAATTCCATTCGCACTCCTACCGGTGTAACACCCTATTCCCTGGTCTTTAGCACTAAAGCCATCATCCCCCTGGAAATTGAGCTTCCCTCCTTGATAATATCTATCAGAGACTACCTAGATAAAGATGAAGACTATCGTGTGGCCAAACTGGCAGAGATGGAACTCCTAGATGAAAGACGCCTCATCACACTCAATCACTTAAAAGTGTATCAGAATTGAGTGTCACGTGGCTACAACAAATGTATCATACCTCGTCAATTTGAGGTAGACGATCTAGTTATCAAATAAAATCAATTCAACACCACCAAGGACTGGGAAAATAAAGGAAAGTTTGAGCCAAACTGGTTAGGACCATATGTTGTGGTTACTAAGTATGATTCAGGGACATACAAACTTGCTCACTCATATGATGAGGAACTAAAGGAACCCAAGAATGCAATACATCTCAAGAGGTTCTCTGCTTAATGTATGAGGTTCCTCAAAAATAAAATAAAAAGTAAGAAAAAATAAAAATAAAATAGGTCATCCAACTGTGAAAACCACACAATTTTGGTACCTTGGATAGGTCCCTTGGTGAAAACCAGTTTCTAGTACCTTGGTAAGATTGGTTGTTCACAAGAACTCTCATATATATACGGACAATTTGTTTTACCTTAAGCTAGTTTTCACATATGTTTGAGCTTCATTTGAGCCTATCATCTATGGCCTTGATCTAGTTATTTCTCCTCTTGTATATTTGGGAAGGGTTTTCCTTTGTATATTCCCATCTAACGCTGGGGGAATCCACGCTTCTTGGTTTTCTATACATAGCTTCGGAAAACTCTTTCAGAAAATTCCAAAAACATTTGTATAACTCATAAAATTCCAAAAAACTTTCAAAAATGGTTTGATAACTCTAAAACATTAGAAAATTGTCTCATAGAAAATACAAAAACACTATAACATTGTCTTACAAAACTCTTGAAAACAATGTGAATAGTGCCTTGAAAATTGTCTCAAGATAACACCAAAAATAGTGAAAAAAGTTTCAAAAAATTCCCTCAAAAACAAAGTAGTAGTTTTCTTACTTTTAGTTGTTGGTTTGTATAGTTTTAATTACATTGATTTTTCGTATTGTGTGTTTTAAATTGAATTAATTTGCTTACCTAGATTGAGTGTTAATTTAATATGTTGTGCATTGCATTGAATTCATTTCATCTTGCATACTTGTACATAGTTGTGTTGTATCGTTTAGGTTTGATTCATTTTTGCTTGATTGTTTGTTTTGTATAGTTTGTTGTCATTTTATCATCACATCTACGCATCATATATCAATAAAAGTTAAGCTACATCATCATGAACATGAAAATTAAACATGTATGCTAAGCTAAAATTATATAATATTGCCGAGAGGGGAAAGAGGGACTGCCTTCTATCCCCCCCTCACACGTAGCTCATAATAAAAAAGTGAATTAAACATGTTATCCCATACACAAAATGTGATAAGTAAAACATGAAATATCTCATCAAACATACAATGCGATATCATTTAATGTTATCTCATAAATAAAACACATGTGATAAAATCATAAACATCATAAATAAAAGACCATCATCATCATCATCATCATATATATATCAATATATCAGTGTCCATATACAAATGTGTCTAAGTACATCATCATCAGATACATGGTATGCCATCATAGGCATCAATAAAAAATGTGCCTTCATAGCGAGGCATAGCCAAAAATAATACATATACATCGATCAAAAATGTCCCTTCATATCGAGGCATACATCAAAACTACATACATCTGTAGGTAGGTACATCAAATAAAATAGAGTCATGGATGACTCTCTCCCTCATGTGGGTTGTCTGGCCTCTAATCTGGAGGTGGTCCCATCACTTGTGACCCCTGTGGGACTATTGGTGGCTGCTCCACTGATATGGCTGATGGAGCTTCCTTGCGTAACTGCGAGGCACTCCTATTCATGCCCTATTGACTGAATACAGAAGCTCTCTGTCCCTTTAGGACATCATCATAGTATAATGATCTATAATACACTTATTTTTCAGTGGCCGCAGCTAAATCCATGTGAATGTGGGGTATCACAGAAGCTCTAGTAGACTGACGCAAAGATGTAATCTCCTCTGAAATCCCAGCCACCTCGTCTCAAGATTGTACCCACTCTATCTGAAGATGATTTCGCTCTACTGTAACCACTTGTAGTTGTGTCAGCTACCTCATCAACTAAGCTCTCTCTGTAGCCCATTGTGCCTATTTTATGGCCAATTGATCTCTCTTGGCCTATAGTTGTGCCCTCTCTGCAACCTCCTGATCCCTCTCTATAATGAATTGATCTCTCTCTGTGGCGGTCTGGAGCTGCAGAGCTACCATCTACTGTAACTGCTTCTGCAATGCAGATAAATCCCTTGCACCCTGTGAATCTTGATCCAATCCCCCACCTACGAGACCCTGTGGTGGAGCTTGCGGTGGAACCTGTTGTACATGTCCCTGCGG